>CM041645.1:13897150-13918719 GCA_023333625.1 Bothriochloa decipiens
GAGGGAAAACCTCCAGCCGTTGGGCTAGGATAGAGATCAACCTAACAAAGGGAACTTACCAGCCTCCGGGATCGAAGGCGCCGGCGATGGGCGGCGCGGAGGAAGACGACGGGCAAGCCAAATCGAATGGGGAATTGCCGAACCAGCCGGGGAGTGACAAACAGTGAAGTGGAGGGAGGCCGGGCCGGCGGGCCGTGAAGTTGACGTAGGGCTGTAGGATTGTGGAGTAGGCCCAATTTTCTGTACAATTAGGATTTTAGGCCCAATCTACCGTCAGATGCGGCGTCAACGTCACTTTGATTGGATGTTTTTTGTTTATGTCTCTCCCTATTCCTATCTGCGAATTGGGTGCAGATTTGGTTATGGTTATCCCTTTTTGATGATGATGAAGCAAAAATAGTTTCTGTTTGTGCATCGTTTCTAGTGGGCAATGACGTCAGCTCAGGGAAAGGTGGCATTCTGTAGGCTGAAAATAAATTAGTTGAGTGGAAATGAAACGATACACGGCCACACTGGAAGACCGCACAGTTGACTAAGGCACAGGCACTCCCAGGACGCTTAACATAAAGCCTCTAGATAGAGATTAGACACAAAACGATCCACTAGCTACTAGTAATTCTCTGCTTTCCTCACTAGCGTTTGTTTTGCGCACAATCGATATGGACGCATATCAGATGCTTGGAAGCTTAAAGGGATTGTAAGCCGGCAATCCATAATTTTTGTCAATAAGGGCTCAGTCCATATAACAATAACATCAACAATAACATAGCTTTTTGTCCCAAGCAAATAAGGGCTCAGTCCATACAACAACAACACCAACAATAACATAGTCTTTTGTCCCAAGCAAGTTAGGGTAGGCTAGAGATGAAACCTAAAAGAGACCATAAAACAAAGGACACATAGAGGGTATAAGAAAAAAAAGATTACGGTTCAAGCACGTTAATTGCTAGGCTCCAAGCGCTCCTATGCATAACTGAATCCTTAGGGATATTTCACTCTTTAAGGTCTCTTTTAACCGACTCGTTCTAAGTCAGTTTAGGTCGACCTCTACCATTCTTTACATTATCGACCCGCTTTACAACCCCAATACGCACCGGCGCCTCAGGTAGCCTCCGTTGAACATGGCCAAACCATCTCAACCGGTGTTGAATCAATTTCTCCTCAATTGGTGCCACCCCAACCCTATCCCAAATATCGTCGTTCCGGACTCTATCCCTCCCTGTGTGCCCACAACACCATCGCAATATACGTATCTCTGCTACACTTAATTGCTGGATATATCGTCTTTTTGTAGGCCAGCATTCAGCACCGTATAGCATCGTCGGACGAATCGCTGTCCTATAAAACTTACCTTTTAACTTCTGAGGCACTCTTTTGTCACAGAGGACGCCTGAAGCTTGACGCTATTTCAACCAACCGGCTGAGATTCTATGCCTAACATCTTCATCGATATCACCATGTTTTTGTAGCATCGATACTAAATACCAAAAAGTATCCTTCTTGGCCACCACTTGCCCATCGAGACTAACGTCTCCCTCCTCATTCTTAGTCGCGCTGAAGTCGCACCTCATGTACTCGGTCTTTGTCCTACTAAGTCTAAACCCTTTCGACTCTAACGTGTGCCTCCATAGTTCTAACTTTCTATTAACCCCTGCCCTTGTCTCGTCAACTAGCACCACATCATCAGCAAAGAGCATACACCAAGGTATATCACCTTGTATGTCCCTTGTGACCTCATCCATCACCAAAACAAATAAATAAGGGCTCAATGCTGACCCTTGATGTAGCCCTATTTTAATTAGAAAGTTACTGGTGTCGCCATTACATGTTCGGACATATGTCACCACATCTCTGTACATATCCTTGATGAGGGTGATATACTTAGTTGAGACTTTGTGCTTTTCCAAGGCCCACCACATTCTCGGTACTTTGTCATATGCCTCTCAAGGTCAATAAAGACCATGTGCAAGTCCTTCTTCTGCTCCCTATATCTCTCCATCAACCGTCGTAATAAGAAAATCGCCTCCATGGTCGACCTACCAGGCATAAACCCAAATTGGTTTTGGGTCACACTTGTCACTCTTCTTAGGCGATGCTCGATAACCCTCTCCCAGAGCTTCATCGTATGGCTCATCAACTTAATCCTATGGTAATTAGTAAAACTTTAAACATCTCCCTTGTTCTTAAAAATCGGTACTAATATAATTCTCCTCCATTCTTCAGGCATCTTGTTTGACCGAAAAATAAGGTTAAAAAGCTTAGTTAACCATACTATCGCTCTGGCACCTAGGCATCTCCACACTTCAATGGGGATACCATCAGGGCCCATCGCCTTACCTTCCTTCATCCTCTTCAAAGCCTCCTCGATCTCTGCCTCCTGAATTCTCCTCACGAAGCGTCTGTTGGTATCGTCATATGAGTCATCCAACTCCAAGGTAGGACCCTCATCATTCTCCCCATTAAACAACTTGTCAAAGTACTCTCTCCATATGTCCTTGATCTCCTCATCCCTCACCAAAAGTCGATCTGTCCTATCCTTGATGCATTTGATTTGGTTGATGTCCCTCGTCTTCCTCTCGCGGATCCTAGCCATCCTATAAATGTCCTTCTCCCCTTCCTTCGTGCCTAGCCATTGGTAAAGGTTATCATACGCCTGACCTTTTGCTACACTCACCGCTCATTTTGCAGCCCTCTTCGCTATTTTATAGCCCTCACTGTTGGCCGCACTCTTGTCATGGTGGCGGCGCTTGAACCACTCCTTCTTCTCCCTAATAGCCCTTTGCACCTCATCATTCCACCACCACGTGTCTTTCGCTTCCCGTTTGCCTCCCCTACTCACTTCAAACACATCTGAAGCCACCTTCCGAACACATGTCGCCATTTTTAGCCACATGTCATTTGCATCTTCTCCTTCTTCCCACGGCCCCTCGCCTAGCACCCTCTCCTTAAATGTTTGCGCTGCTTCCCCTCTAAGCTTCCACCATTTTGTTCCCGCAATCTTGGCTCGATTGTCTCGGTGGACATGTACCCGAAAGCGAAAATCCGCCACCACAAGCTTGTGTTGAGGGACAACACACTCCCCAGGTAACACCTTACAATCTAAGCAAGCACGTCTATCCCCCCTCCTTGCAAGGATAAAGTCAATCTGGCTCAGGTGTTTTCCACTACGAAAGGTCACTAGATGAGATTCCCTCTTCTTAAAGATAGTGTTCGCTATCAACAAATCGTAGGCCAATGCGAAGTTCAAAACATCCTCCTCCTCTTGATTTCTACTACCATACCTGAAACCCCCATGCACCCGCTCGAAACCTACATTAGTCGCACCCACATGGCCGTTGAGGTCTCCTCCTATGAAGAGTTTCTCGATGATAGGCACGGTACTAACCATTATCGAGATCTTCCCAAAGCTGCCTCTTGGTGCTCTCGCAAAGACCTACCTGTGGGGCATAGGCACTGATCACATTCAGAGTCGAGTCTCCAACTACCAACCGGACTAGGATAATACGGTCGCCTTTTCTCCGTACATCAACCACTCCATCCTTAAGGCTCCTATCGATCAATATGCCTACACCATTTCTACCCGAAGTTGTCCCCATGTACCAAAGTTTGTAGCCAGTATCCTCCACCTCCTTCGCCTTCTAGCCCTTCCATTTAGTCTCCTGTACGCATAGAATATTTACACGCCTCCTAATTGCTGTATCGACTAGCTCTCTTAACCTACCCATTAGAGACCCTACATTCCAGCTACCTAGACGAATCCTAGTTGGCTCGGCCAGCTTCCTTATCCTTCACACCTGTCGAGGGAAGTGGGAAGACCCTTGCTCATTTATCACTACACCCGGGCGCAGATGTAGCACGTCACAAAGGTTGCGACGACCCGACCCTTGCTCATTTATCATCGTACCCGGATCACGATACGACGTGCCACTAAGGGGATGACGACTCGGCCCTTGCCCATTTAACACTACACCCGGGTTCTGATGTAGCACGTCGCTAAGAGGGTTATGCCCCAACGAATCTCTTGTGGGTTTCATATCCATGAGAGTGGCTGGTTTTGAAATGTTGGTTAGACGAACCTAACACACCCTCCTCCTTTACCGGGGCTTGGGACCGGCTATGTTGAAACGACTCAAGAAAGTCTTTCAATCAATAAGGGCTCAGTCCATCTCTCATAAAATTTGGTTTCCCTTTTCTTCTGTCATAAGCAATTTCTCGTTGCTTGCTCTTACATTTTTCATCGTTGCTCACTTCCTCTGTTTTCGTACTACTGAGGAATTTAGAACTCTTGTCAATTATTATTATACTTTTGGACAATGCATAACCTTTTTTTTTATTTCTAGTAACTTTGTGCATGGTTGAAATGTCATTTGTATTGCACCAATCAATCGTTCATCTATTCTTTTTTCCACCGCCTGTTGCATGGTTAATTTTTTTTGAAACGAACTAGCAGGAGAGTTGTCCACTATATTAAAAAGAAAAACACTCGACGGCCATGATACAAGCACAAAAAACACACAACAAGCATAAATAAGGAGCAAAAGAGGGAAAAGATCTTCACTAAGAGTGGAGCCAATCAAAACTACAAACGGAGGTGGCCCATGAAATTAGCTAGATGTTTTGATCCTGCCATGATCCACACTGTCACCTCTTCCTTCATTTTCTGAAGTGTGACAAGTTTTGTGGACTTAGCGTGTTGGAATACTCTAGCACAACAAGGTTTTATTATTATTTTGGCTCTTTGTACAAATTTCACATGATGTGGATGAGCTCCTAAATTGTGTTTGTCTGTAGCAAACTAGCAATGCACATTTTCATTTAACAACAAAAGTTCTTTGGTGTGCAATACTTCGGTTGCATGTGTAATGTAATTTTACAAACATCTAGGAGTACCATTAGCATCGTCGCCCCAAATGTCTTGTTATCATCATGAATCATCCTTTTCAGCACCATTAGCATCGTCACCACAAATGTCTTGTTATCATCATGAATCTTAAAATAAATCCAACAATGAATCACGACTCTTGCTATTAAGGGTGCATTTGGTTCGTGCCCTCAGGATGCCACGCCGCAGCTTCGGCATGCCACACCTTCGGCGTCAAATTTCAACGCCACAACTCCGGCATGATTTGGCATTGAAAATAAACTGCGGGAGTTTGGCATTTCTACGGCATGCCATGACTTCGGGCGCGAACCAAACACTTGCGCAAACTGTGACGCCGAATCTGTGCATATTTGTGCAGGGATGGCTGCTGGCTATTTTTCCTTCCCAAGACCTTGCAGTGCGGGAGCCTACGGCACTGGGTATGCCCTTAAGTATCTTCCCATAACATTATTTAAGGCCCTGTTTGGGACCATGTCGACCTAACCACGCGTTGCAGTGGACGAGCCACAGTGACATACCCGTGATACGAAAGTCCTCTTGCTAGTTCAATCTGGTGTTGACGAGAATCGAGCTGACCATGTGGTGTTTAGTGTGATTATGTAGTTCCCTTGGCTTCCGTTGTAGAAAACCAATTCCAGATAGGGCCTAAGTACCGCCAAAGCTCTTGAAATGATCCTTCTCTCTTGAAACCCCATCCAAAAGAATTCACCACGTTCTTTTTTAAAACTTGTGATAACGTTTCTGAAACTTAAACTGCTGAGCTTGTGTACTTAAACTGCTGAGCTTGTGATAATGTTTCTGAAACTTAAACTTGTGATAATTCACCACGTTTTTGAAACCTAAACTGTTGAGCTTGTGTACTTATTGATTTGCTTGTTTATGATTGCATGTCAACTTTGCAAATCGACTAAACTTTCCCGCCAACAATTCTACATTCTAGTTTCATATCATGGGTATTGTCCCAAGGAAAATCTGGCAATGTTGAGGAAAATGAACCAATTCACATACATGCATATTTGTGACACTAAGGTTCAGTATTGTTCTAAATGGCGATTCATGTTATCACCCAACTACTTTAGTTAACCTCATACAACACATAGAGTTGTTCACATCTTATGATCATAATTGGAATATTTTAGAGACTAAAACTGCAAATTTTCACAGACCTGTGATGTCAGTCTCAGGGGTTTGCTGGGGAGGGGCCTTGGCAACGGTGCTAGGGCACGACGACGATGGCTAGGGCAAGGAGAGGGGTGGTGGCGTTGAGAGGGAGGGAACAGAGAGAGTGGCGCGCGGAAGAGGAGAGGGAGAGGAGATAAAAACCTTTCAACTATTCTATTCTTACCTGCAATGATTAAATGCTGCTAGTATTTATAATCCTAGCGAGACTGAACCCCAAAGCAAACTTTAACTTGACTCCTAAGCAAACTCTAAGAGATTCTTATAAGATTGCATTCTCCTTTTCAACTAACAAACTCTAATTACTTAACTAACCGACTTTTTTCTAATCTATTTGGATTCGATATGGTAACTGGATAGAGATGACGACGACGGCCGCGACGCCCTCTCCCTGGGTGCTGCTCTCCTCCCGTGCCCTTGCCCCATTTATTCCGCTGAGGTTTGTGGCCCGCGTTAGATGTGTGACATTTGAGTTCTAATGACTTGTACTGGTTTGCTAGAATGGTATTTATTTTGTGCTCCCTTCATTCCCATAACATTATTTGAGCCCCTGTTTGGGATCGCACCCAGCGCCTAATGCAGTGTGTGCAAGCTGCTGTGATAGACCCGTGATACGTAAGATCCTCTTGCTAATTCGATCCGGTGGTGGCAAGAATCGAACTAACCACACAATATTTAGTGGTATTATGTGGTTCCCTCGGTTATCGCTACAGAAAGTGAAATTCCTTATAGGGCCTAAGTACCTCTTAAATTGGATTTGCCAGAGCTCATAAAATGATCCTTCTCTCCCAAAATGCCATCCAAAATAAAATGACCAAGGTTTTTTTTAACTTTCGATAATATGTTTTATTTATGTACTTATTTCTTAGCAGCTTCCACTAAATATCATGTTGATTGCATAACTTGAAAAACTATTTACTTCACGATATTTTATGCCTGAACCGCCTTGACTCTTTTATTGGAAAACAAACCACGTGGCAAGTCTATATGTTTGTCGACCATATTATCCAAAATATGGCCTATAACACTATTTACTTTAGAAACCTTCCTACACCAAACGTTTTTTTTTTCCTTTGTGTTAAAAACGTAGTAAAGTTAATGGGATTACTAGTCTGATATAAGCAGTGAAACATTGCTCACATCTTTTGTGTCAATAAGACAAGGTTTGGCCTCAGGATTTTAAAATTAATGGGATTACTAGTCTAATATAAACAGGGAGAAGCAGTGAAACATTGCTCATATCTTTATGTCGATGAGACAAGGTCTGGCCTCAGGATGACATAATGTTGAATCTCACTTGTATGTTCTAAATGGCTCATTGTGACAAATCATATATTGTTACTTATTTTTTTCTCAATGACGAGAAGTATATATAGTTACTTAATCTTTTTTTTTTCTCAATGGCGGTTTTTGGCGTGGCTATCTCTTGTAGGTCCAGCCGGTTAGGTTGTGGCGGAGGGCCCTCTCTCTACCATGTTTCTTTCTCTTGTGTAATTTGTTCTTAATTAGCCACTCCTTCCGTGGTTCGTGTGCTATAGGTTTTCTCATAGTCATGTCACGTGAGACATTCTTTCGGTACTCCTACTTCTTCTTAATGACATACAGTACACATCAATGTGTATTCTCAAGAAATATGAAGCAGTGGGATTTACTTAGGCTGAGCCTGTACTTATTTTGCTCGCAAGGTATTAAACTTCGCTAGGTAGACTAATATTCCCTGCAGCGAATGATATCAAGCATCACTCAGCCGTTTTGAAGCAAAGGAGGATGTCGTATGATATGGAATCCCTTGACTCAATTTTTTTTTTCTATATATTCAGGATTTAGACCGGGCAGTCGGGCATCACCCACCATCGTCGGCGGATCCAGATTCTTGACAGGTCGACGGCTAGGCCGGCGAGGGGCGCTGACGCGCTGTCCCGTAGCAGGCGGTTTCCACTCCGACTTGCCGCTACCAGTAAGGATCAGGAGCACCAGCTCTCCGACGCCGTTCCCCGATGCGAATTGGAACGGACGCGCGTCCGGGCCGGAGACGTGCCAAGGCAGCGATAGCACACGGGCTGGGCCGGAGAATTACATACACGTTACGGCACGTGGATACTGAACAGGCAGTGCTTACCTTTCTCGTGCTCTCTTGTTATAGTCCCACATCGTTTCTCTAGCTAGTCCAATGTAAGCCTTCTCAAGTAAGCATACCACAGCCTACGTTTCAGGGATGGTAGTGAGGGAAAGGGTTTGAGGTACTGCCACGGTTGCCAAGTGCTCTATGATAGTACTAGCATTGTTTGCATAGTGATCTAAGATAGTACAAGCATTGTGGAATGGGCTCAGCTCTAACCTTTTCTTCCATGTCTTTTTATTTATCCTTTCAATAATTACTAGCAAATATGCCCGTGCGTTGAGAAAAACCTATTAAAATTTATTATAGTAACTTATGTTTTATGCTTTTACAATTTATTATTATGTGAATATCATATCTATGATATAAGTTAAGGCTCACAATACATAACAATGCCCTATTAAACATGTATCAAAATTAAATACACCTTGGTATAATTTTTCTTCCATTACAAAGTAGATAGTTATTTATACATAAATAAATATATTATAGCTTTATAGATTTGTTATACTGCTCATATGTTTCAATGACTCAATATCGATCTTTGTAGATTTTTGACATATCATATCAACTTTTGTAAGTTTTTTTGTCGATGCATTAGGATTGATCTATCCGCCGATGATTATGCAGGACAGCTCTTGTCAGGGATTACATACTGTTTAACATTTTAGTTCATAAAATAATTAGTTGTATCATTGAGTACTCTATATTTTAATATAAATAAGCTTTTTTTTATTAAAACTATATAGATGGTGTAAATCTTTCTCCTCAAAAGTAGGGGTTATGCAATGAGGCTTAGTCTTCGGTAAGACCAGACAACGAAAAGTCAGTGAAGGTTTGAGGGAACTCACGACGAGGACATCCCCTGTGTATTCGAATCTATATGCATGTAACATATGCAAGGATGATTTAACCCTACCACTAATTAGTCAGTTTTTATCCTTTCATTGGCCACATCAACTATAACCCTACCACTAATTAGTCAGTTTCTTTTATCCTTTCGTCGGCCACATCAAGGTACAATTGTGACACCAAGGTTAACTGTAAATGGCTTGGACGTCATGAAAATTGATCATATCACTACCACAAAAACACAATGACAAAGCTAGTGCAAACATTGTATACACACATTCACTCCTATTAACACACACCTTATCATTATGAGAACCATCAATATTGTCACCGCATACGTTTTCCTATCGACAAAGAACAATGTTGTTAAATATTGGAATTAATCCAGTAAAATGCGTGTGAATGTCAAGGACTTGGAATCCACGTGAGTGCTATGTTTGCAGGAGATTGAAGAGTGTTATGTTGGCATAAACTCATATGCAATCAGATGATCGCAACTCTCTAATTGATTAGTCTAACAAAAATTTGACATCACAGATAGGATACAAGCTATGAGATACTTTTGTGCGTGCAAATAACAATAAGAAAAGATCCATCATGTAATGTGTGTGTGTGTTTTTTTTCTATCTTTGTATAATTAACATGTATCTATATGTATATCTCCTATCTTTGTATAATTAACTTGTATCTGTATCTATATCTTTGTATAATTTGAATTTGCCAAAGCTCATAAAATGATCCTTCTCTTATTATTTATTAGCAGCTTCCACTAAATATCATGTTGATTGCATAACTTGAAAAGTCATTTACTTCACGACATTTGTTTTGTAAATCAAGTTTATGTATACCTGAACCACCCTAACCCTTTTATTGGCAGAAAACGGACCACGTGGCAAGTCTATATTTTGTTTGTTGACCATATTATCCACAAATATAGTCTACAACACTATTTTCTTTAGAACCCTTCCTTTTTTTTGATAACGGAAAGTATATTTCTGTCTTCTGTCATCCTCTCTCGAGGATGCATCAGGTCATAATTGATACAAAAGGTAGCAAAGTGATACAAGTAGGACCTATGTCACCTAACAAAAAACTGATGAAAAATTACATCTCCAATAAGTTATGATGATTTTGATGCTCGCAACCACCGGTCCTGAAGCAGCAGTTCACACAAGTTATGATGATTTTGATGCTCGCAACCACCGCATTCTAAGGAACCCTTGGAAGCAGCCTCCACCTGCTCCCCAGTACATGGAAGAAGTTTGGCCACAAGAAAATGAGGCCCAGTGGCAAAACCGCCCATATGACCAGTATGAAAGACACTCTGTTGACCCAATGGGGGCATCATCCTCTAGTGCCCACCATGGTCATCATTACCATGAAGATCACCAACCAGGACATGCCTCCGATGCCGGATTCTACTACACCCTAGAAATACACCAAGAACACGTGGCATTCCACCAGCGCACCAACAACACCCTTCAGACCATACAAGAAAATCAATACCAACAGACCCAGTGGTGGGAGCAGTAGCGCCAATGGAATGATAACACCACTCAGACTTTGCAAGAGATCTGTGACGGCCAAGAGACCCAGAATCAGAACATGAGCACTTTGTTCAGGTACTTGTACCTGGAGTGATTTCAACGACAACAAGATTTAGCTTGGGGGAGGACCCCCAATTATCCAAGGTAAGTTTTTCTTTTTCTGCAAGTTTATTTTATTTTCTTTTATGTTATAAACCTAAAAACAAATAAAAAATTTGTTTGTTTTTCTTAGTAGTTTTGTTTCTGTTTGCATAAGTATTTAGAAAACCAAATAAATACTTTTTGTTAGTTTTAGTATGTTTCTTAAATATGAAAAGCAAATAAAAAGAGTGTGTATATAAATTTGTTTTAATCCCGTTGCTTTAAATAAGTAGACTTTGAAGTATGCCTGACGAAAATGATGAACAATTGCTCTGTTGTAATTCTTTTCAAGTACCTAATGTTCAAATTAGAGTTCTCCTAAGGATTGGATAAAATTTTCAGACATGATGACTTACTCTAAACTGGAAATCTGTGGGAGCATATGCTTAATCTGAAGTCTAGGTGATTGACGGACATGATATGATAGAGTTGAGCTGCTGTTTATCTTGTTCCTAGCAATGCTAAATTCTGGAGATTTGTTTTTGAAATTTAAATTTACCACATGATGAGTTCCTAATATGATAGTGTGAATTTCCTACCACAGCTATACATGATTACTAGAATAGGAAACCTCCACTTTTTGTTCCCGCTTGTATTTGTATTGAGTTTGGTCGAGCCGTGTAGACCCTTAGGAGCTTTTCATGCGGTTAAAATCAAGATTCACTTTCACACATCATGCATCCTTGCTACTTCTACCTTGAAAGTACGCACCACCATATTCATCCCATTTAGATCCACCAGAAAAATGTTCTACTCTTACCCTGAGAGTGAACAACAAAAATATTTTCCCCATAGGACTCATTCATTTCTGCTAGCCACTCATTCTCACAATTGCTCCAAATTCTATCTTTATCCTCTCAATTATTTTTTGAGTTTATGGGAAAGTATTGAAAAAAAGAGAGAGAAGAAGAAAGAGAAAAAGAAAGAAATAATAAAATAGCAAAGAATAACAAATGCTCTATATTTTTTTAAAAAATCCTCTCTCATAAAAGCCCAAGTATTGTTCTTCAAGTGTTAAGAGAGGAGTTATCATCAATGGAGCATCGTAGAATCAGACTTTCATCCCTTTTCCTTTGTACCCCTTGTTTTCTTTACTATATTTTTATCCACCATATCAACCACACATGCACATCTTGATTTGATTATATAATGAGTTCCTTTGGATCCATGGTTCGATTAGGCAACATATGCAGTGCAAGTATGCCATCTGTTTTCCATACCTATGAGCTCCACATAAGCTTTATTAGTTATAGGGTGAGGAAGAGCAGGCATGATAAAGTATTGCTTTGAGCCATAAATACTACATATTTTGAGAGAAGAGATAAGGCATAACCCTTTTCAATGCCTTTGTGAGGATCCATAAATACCACATATTGAGAGACTCGTGAGAGTCATATCTATGGAACTCTGAGTTTTATTTTGAAAATTTCTAAAAACTCCAGAACAGAGGTGGAGCAAGAGCTTGAGATATAGTGCTTGACTTAATTTTTCTGTCTTTCAATTGCTCAAGACCCAAGTACAGATAAAAGCCCCATGGTTGGAAGTAACATGAGTAAGTTTGAAAGTCAAAACAGTCCACTCTAGTTTGGAAGAGAACTTCTGTTTAAATGCATGTGTACTTTTAAAGCGTGAAAGAATGGCGGCAACTTCTGATCCATCTAGGTAGCTGTTTGCTTAGGGACGAGCAAAAGGTAAACTTGGGAGAGTTTGTTGACAGTAATTAACTATTAATTTTAATGGTCAACAAAGAAGAGATAAATGACTTAAAATGAACATCACCATAGACTTAGGGGTTTTAACTAACAATTTCTACGAGTTTTGGTGAATGTCTGTTTTTATAGGGGGTTA
Organism: Bothriochloa decipiens; assembly: GCA_023333625.1. Taxonomy (NCBI): domain Eukaryota; kingdom Viridiplantae; phylum Streptophyta; class Magnoliopsida; order Poales; family Poaceae; genus Bothriochloa; species Bothriochloa decipiens. The sequence goes on from CM041645.1 coordinate 13,909,719, forward strand.
TCAGAAAATGATCAAAGAAGGTCCACATGTCATGTTTACGTAGAGAGAAAAACCCACGCATCAGAAAGAAGACTCTAGAAGACTCGAGAAGGCAAACCACGGATGATGGGGCCCACCTGTCAGCTGGGCAGGGCGCCCGCCGTAGACTTGAGCCAATCATGACCAAGCTCGTGGATCCTGCCCCTAACCGCCTTTGAGGATGAATCTAAGCCATGCATGAAGGTCGGTTTGATCCGAGGGCTCTGGTGCATTCGAGGAGGCTATATAAGCAAGGCCCTACCCCTGGGTTGAAACCCTAATTCATAATTTAGAATAAGAATTCATATCAAGAGGAGGCCATCAACAAAGCTAGGGTTTAGAGATCTCTCTCCACCAGAGAATTAGAATAGCTACTCCAATACTTCAATTTCTACATAGGTTTAGACTAGATAGATTCAAGAGTTGGGCGCCTGTGCCCAGGATTCAGATCATCGTCTACAAGTTTGGTACTATCTTGTATCTTTCTCTACAACTTCATTCTAAATATCATTATGTGTCTATTTATTATGTTCCTAGTTTGCTCTAGTTCTATATTTGATATAGTTATGATTGATAATAAGTTTATGTATACGTTTGCAAAGTGCTTAGCTCTTTTCTCGAGGGAGTTTGGTGGTAGATTACATGTAGGCGTGGTGCCTAGATGCTGTTTACCTGCAAATGCATCCTATTGGCTGGGTCGTGTAGTAGTTCGCGGAAGTGACAGTTCTGTTGAGTCTTATATAGCCCACCCCCTGTTAGTAGGACAGGCAGAGCTCATATTGCGTGGGAAGTCATGCTATGTTCTGGCTTTCTTCAACAATATTCCTTATACATAGATGGAAGGTCTTTTGTGCTATATATGATAGTGTATGTGCTAGAGTAGATGAAAAACTTAGTTTATTAGAACCTACCTAGAGTTTAATCTTTTGCCTGATCAATGTCTACCTACCTTTTGATGAGTAGTCTATCTCTAATCTCTGCGTGTATTATCCCTTATGCTTATCAATTCTTTTTATATTTATTATGGCTTACCCCCTGTCAAAGCAAGTGACTGTGTGATTGGATTTCTCATAAGTAGTCATGTTTTGCAAGTTCATCTCTTTTGTTTAAGTCCTTAGTTCTTTCTCTTGAGCTAAATATAAATTAATGATATCTGGAATATTTTTTTGGTGGAGTGCTACAATGGTATTTTATCTGTGCGCTTGTGGATCATTTATTTATTTTCTAAGAGCATTTATGATACCTACACACTCTTGCATCATGCTGGGATGATAACTTAGCTTAAGTGGTGTAAGAAGTGTCAACAGTCATTATGCCATACGCCAGCGATATGGTCCATCGCTGGATCCAACTATTAAATCTAGAAAACTGGACGCCCCCGATGAGCTGCCCTCTGCGAACGTCGAAACCACCACCAGTATGGACGCTGCCCACCTCTGTAGTTGGTACAACAGTGTGGGGGAGGGACAGGTAGAGAAGCACCGCCCCAACGCCTACACAGACCACCGCTGCCGCTGCCGCAACCACCGTCATCGACACCGGCTGCCGCTGCAGCCGGCAATGCCCAAATCCGTCCGCCCAGGCACCGTTCGCGCGTCCATGGTCGCCGGAGTACCGAAGTCGTCGCTGCCGAAGGCCGGCCACCACCCCCAGACCCCGCCTGCACGACCATCATCGGCCCCCAATCGCTCGCCAGGGGGCGTCGTCTCGCGCCCATGGGTCATCGGATCCGGTGAATAAGCACCCACGCCGCCACTTCACTGCCATGGCTAGAGGTAGCCCCGCCGCCGCCATCATGGCAGACTGCACACTGGCGGCCCGCTCCGGCAGCGGCGCGACGAGAGAGGGGGAAGAAGGTTGGGGCGGCACAGAAGGAGAGGAGACACCCGAGTCGCCCGCATGGGGAGCAAGGGGGGCGACGGCTAGGGTTTCACTTTGAGTCGTGGCTTGGTATCTTATCTGCGTATATATGAATTATGATCAAATCCCTTTGAACCCTTCCTGCGCCATCAGTTTTTTATTTTCAGCTATTGTTGTGTTAAAATGTAGTAAAGTTATTGGGATTACTAGTCTGACATAAATAGAGAGAAGCAGTGTGAAACATTGCTGACATCTTTATGTTGATGAGACAATGTATGTTCTAAAAGCTCACGTTGACAGACCATATATATATAGTTACTTAATCTATTTTCTCAATGACAGGAACTATATATAGTTTAAGCCCCCTAGCTAGTAATATTTGGCGTGGTTATCCCTTGCAGGTCCAGTCGGTTAAGTTATGGCAGAGGGCCCTCTCCCTACCATGTTTATTTCTCTTGTGTATTTTGTTCTTAACCACTTTCTCTGTGGTTCGTGCGCTGCGTTATAGGTTGTTACGTCGTGTAAGCCGTTCTTTTGGCATTCCTGCTTCTTCTTGATGAAATACACGTCAACGCGTATTCTCGAAAAAGATGAGGGAATGAGGATTACTTAAACTGTTGAGCCTGTACTTGTTCTGCCCGCAAGGTGTCTTAAACTTCGCTAGGTAGACTAATATTCCCTGCAGCGAACGATATTATGCACTTGATCCCTAGGAAAATCTAGAAATGCTTTGAGGAAAAATTAACCAACCATGTAATTATATGCAATTTGTTTTGTTTTTATTTTTGATAGAATGGGGGAGAGCTTCCCCACCTAAATATATATTAGAACTCAAACTCCAATCAAAGCGTTGGAGTTTGCTGGAGAGTTACAAGACAGAAGATAATGTCGCCATAGTTTAACGCTTGATACATCGCTATCGGCTCTCAGCCGCTTTTCCCATATTACAAGATCATCACAAACTCTAGAGATAATGTGTCTACTTGATGAAGGCTCACTTCTGAACACTTAGGCGTTCCTAGCATCCCAAATGCGCCATAGGAGGGTGAGTAGCACAAAGGGCCATAAAGCAGCGTCCAAATGTGAAGGGGTGCATCAAGCCCAGACTTTTGTATCAGACATACCTACAATATCACTTAAGTGGAGTTTTCCACACGTTTCAGCACTTGATGTGCAACCGAAGAAGACATGCCAGCGATCTTCAATATGATTGAAGCACCGATGACAGATATCATCATCCATCACATGCTTAGCAAATAGGTTGGCGCGCGCGCTCAGTCTATCTTTGAAGTAGAGCCAAGCAAAGATTTTAACCTTGTTAGGTACCCGTGTACTCCATATTCGATGCCCATGAGGATCTGGTGACTTCGGAGAAGGCTCAAGTGCTTGATATGCAGATCTGGTGGTGAACATTTCGCCAGTGAGTTTCAGACGCCGATCGCCAGCCCTTCACAGAGATTAATTTCCTGCAAGCAAGAAAGAAGGCATGCTAGCTGGGTCGCAGCAGCATTGGTTAGTCTGGATTTATATGCAATTTGTGACACTACAGTTCAGTAAAGATCTAAATGGTGGTTCAAGTGAACATGTGATCACCGAGCTGCTTTAGTTAGCCTTACATGACACGCAGGAGTTGTTCAGTCCTATGATTCTAGTTGGAATATGGAGATTGAAGCCGAAAGTTTCATATACAGCTTATAGTACCAGAGATTGGAATTTTTGTAACTTGTACCCACCTGGAAGGACAGTTATGTTCTACAATACTATTTGTAAGTGATCAGTGGTTCCTAATTTCCTATGCGTCGAGTCACTCACAGAGGAGCTGGAAAAACTTGTGACTCTCACGAGGTCAAGCAGAGGCAGTTGTTCATGAGATGGCGAGAACTCTATACTCGTTGCCCTGCAGTGCGTATGTCTGAAGAAGTTGACTCTTTGTTTGTTTCCGTCTCGTTGAGGGCTTCCAGTTCAGTTTTCAGCAACATGAATACTACGTCAGGCGATGGTGCGATGCTGCAGAGTACCTCGCCGACGCCGTTTCCTGATGCGAATCGGAATGGGAGGCGTGCAAGACAGAGAGAGCCGAAGGCCGGGCCAGGCCGGAGAAGTGCATACACATTACGTTACGTTACGTTACGTGGATACTGAACGCTTAGCTTTCTCGTGTTCTCTTTGTTATAGTCCCACATCGTTTGTCCAGTCAAATGAAAGCCTTCTCAAGTAAGCATATACCATAGCCTACGTCTCAGAGATGGTAGGGAGGGGAAAACGGGCTTGAGGTACTGCCACGCTTGCCTAGTGCGCTAGGACTGGCATTGTGGAACGTGGGCTCAGCTCTAACCCTTTTTATCTCACTGAACAACAGAGAATTTAGCTCTGTAATTTTTTAATTCCAATAGATGGTTATCTATAAGACATTGGTCATATTTAGTTAAAACCTTATTTTATTTCGGTTGTCTGTATGATTGGCTGTGAATCTTTATTTATAGTCAGCATATATGCCCTCAGGAGAAATTTTTTAATAATCAGTTTGATTTTATCTTTTGATAAATGAAACCAGATGAACTGTCCATTGTCTTAAAAAAAAAATAGCTACGGGGTTGTTCCGGGGACGAATGGGGCTCCGGCAATTAAGACGTGCGGCAAGAAAGCTAACCGTGGAGCGGAAAGAAAGCCAGTGATGGCCGGGGCTAGGAGGCGGCAACCGGCAAGGGCGATTTCACCGGCAGGGACGCACGGCGGCGGGGAGCCATTGTCAGTTGGAGTCGCTGCTAGCTTGATGGGAGCCATCGAGGGTTGGAATTTTGTGGGCTCTTTGCCTGGGCCGGCCCACCTCGATCTGTGGGCTAATAAAAAGCGAGTCACGTCTCTTGGACCAAATCGTGTTATGTGTCATATTGTTTTTCTAATGTTAAAGAAGCCGACACAAATAACAAAATTATAATCCAGTATTCAGAGGTGGGAGGAGGGGTAAACGGCTCGAGCCATGCTCCAATGGGCTGGGGACGAAGCAACCGCCTCCCGCAGGTCTTCGTAGACCACACCCCGTGGTTGAGACGGCTCGCCCCCCCACTTGTTCCAACTCTTTTGCTTTTAGCCTTGGGCTATTTTGTTATAACTAACTCTATTACTATGCTATTTAGGGCTACTTTGTTATAATCCTACCACCGATAAGTCAGTTTCTTTTATCTTTTTATGGGCCACGTCAATGTACAACTACTAATTGTGACACCAAAGATTAATTGTAAATGGCTTGGACGTCATGAAAATTGATCATATCACTACCACAAAAACATAATGACAAAGTCAGTGCAAACATCGTATACACATATTCACCCTATTAACATACACCTTATTATTATGAGCACCATTAATATTGTCACCGCAGACGTCTTCCTATCAACAAAGAACAATGTTGTTAAAAATGAAATAATATGGTAAAATGCGAGTCTAAGTTAGGGACTTGGAATCCAGCTGAGTAGGTTCCAAAACAATGACACAACTAGCTGAGCTTTTTTGCGACCTAACTGAGCTAGAGTTAATTCACTTCTACTTCTAGGTTCTAACTAATGATTATACTCAAATTGATGATTGCAGGAGATTGAAGAGAGTGTTCTGTTGCTAGTGTATTACTGCCATGGACTCATCTTGTCGTTCTAGGTCCTAAGCGATGGGCCCTAGGAACAACGGAAGTACTAATGATGAAAGGTGGAACTTGAACACACAATTCTATTGGTATTATGCCGCCCAAATGGGAATCGTTCTCCTTTTACAATCCCCCTTGGGGGCCTTTTATACATGCCCACAGGCATTTACATAACCATTTTGCCCTCCTACCTAACTCACATTCGAGGAATAGTCCTCCTATCGAGGGTAGTCTCCGTCCAGTCGCATTTGTTCCTCTCATGGCCTCGGCTTGGTGGGCCCACGATGCAGTAATGGTCGGTACTCTGTCCCTGCAATCATTCACACACATGGTCAACGAAAACAACAGGAGCATCTGACCCGGCGATATATACTTTCACCTCAACAAAAGCTCCTATGTCGTCAGCATCATGAACCTTGACAACATTCCTGGTTCTAGGCTTAATTCGCTCTCGTGAACATGCCTACTTTGGCCAAGCCACATTTCTCTAGTTGAGAGACTTTCGTCGTGGCACGCGACTTTGGTCAAGGCACACGACCTTCATCACGGCACACGACTTTTCGTCCGGCACACGACTCGCCACATCACATGAATTTCGTCAGGCACATGACTTTCATCACGACACATGACTTTCATAGTTTCATCACGGCACACATGACTTTCATAGTTTCATCACGGCACACGATTTTTGTCAGGTGATGGGAGGTGGACAGCTTCCGCCCTTCCCCAAACACATCTGCAATCAGATGACCTCAACTCTCTAAATGATTAGTCCAACAAAAATTTGACTTGACAGATGGAATACAAGCTATGATACCTATATTGTTCCACTCTTGTGCCATATAAAACACTAATAAGAAGATCCATGACGTATTGTGTGTCTTTTTTTTTATCTTTGTATAATTAACATGTATTCCTATAATCTAATTAACCAAGATATATGATTTATTAATGGCTTTGCTCGGCTGTGATCTGCAGCAGCGCTTCGGCTGCTACTACAACTATTGTTGCACGTACTGTGCAGCTTATTTTCTACTAAAGCCCTACTCAAGGAGACATTTAAAGAACTTATTCCAAAGTATTTGCTATAGTAGAATGTTTAAATAGTACTATATTGCACAAGTTTGGATATCATGTTTCAGGACTTGAGAGGATATGCGTCCAACCAAGTATCTTCCCATAACATTATTCAAGGCCATGTTGGGATGCTGTCCTCCACCCAAATGCAATGTGCGAGCCACAATGATAGACCCGTGATACGTAAGATCCTCTTGCTAATTCAATCCTATGCTGGCAAGAATCAAACTGACCACACGTTATTTAGTCGGATTATGGCGGTTCCCCGATTGTCGCTGTAGAAAGTGCAATTCCTTACAGGGACTAAGTACCATCTCTTAATTTGAATTTGCCAAAGCTAATGAAATGATCCTTCTATCCCAAACCCTCATCCAAAATAAAAAGCACCATTTTTTTTGTAACTTGAGATAAAGTGTTGTCTTTATGTAATTATTTCTTAGCAGCTTCCGCTAAATATCGTGTTGATTGCATAACCAGAAAAGCCATTTACTTCAAGGAAATTATTTTGTAAACCAAGTTTGTGTATACCTAAACCATTGACCATATTATAAAAAAATGGTCTACCACACTATTTTCTTTAGAACCCTTCCTACATCGTCTGTTTTTTTTCCTTGCAGCTATTGTTGTGCTAAAACATAGTAAAGTTATTGGGATTACAAGTCTGATATATGAACAATGAGAAGCAGTGAAACATTGGTCATATCTTTATGTTGATGAGACAAGGTCTCGTATGTTCTAAAATAAACACGTTGACCAACCATATATAGTTACTTAATCTTTTTTTTTTCCTCAATGACGAGTATAGCTATTTGAATGAAGCAATGGGAATTGCTTAAACGGCTGACGCATGGTCTTAAACCTTGCCAATGCCAGGCACACTAATATTCCCTGCAAAGAATGATACTCTGCACTCCAATTCTATAGTATGTGTATTGTCCCAAGGAAAATGTAGAATTGTTTTGAGGAAAAATTAATCAATCATGTAACTTATATGCAGTTTTGTGACACTAAGTTCAGTAAAGATCTAAATGGTACCGTCAAAATAAAATCTAAATGGTAGTTCATGTGAATATGCGACCACCGAGTTGCTTTAGCCTTACATGACACAAAGCAAATTGTTCATATCTTATTGGAGATTAAAATAATCAAGTTTCATACAGTTTATATAGTCCCTAAGATTGGAATTTCTGTAACTTGTACCCACCTGGAATCAGAAGTTACGGAAATTCTGGCCATCATAAGTTACCACAACCGTCTCGTTGAGGTCTTCCAGTTCAGTTTTCAGCAACATGCATGCTACATCAACCGATGATACTGCAGAACATGTTCTACAATCTACAGAAGTACTGATGTATAGATAGAGCAGTTTGAACTACTAAGATTCAGTCGTTTTGCAGCAAAGGAGGATGTGGTATGGTATGGAATCCCCTGACTCATTTTTCTCTCTATATATATATATATATATTAAGGATTCAGACCGGCCACCATCGCCGGAGGCGCCGATCCACGGCGGATTCTTGCCAGGTCGACGGCCAGGCCAGCGAGGGGCGCTGTCAGCAGCAAGCGGTTTCCATCTCATCTCCGACTCCAGGCAAGGAGTACTGTCTCGCCGACGCAGTTCCCCGATTGCAAATCGGAACGGACTCCCGTCCGGGCGGGAGGCGTGCAACTGTGCAAGGCAGAGAGAGCCACGGGCTGGGCCGGGCCGGAGAATTACATACAAGTTACGTTACGTTAGAATTTTTTTAATTAATAAATTTATTTTTTAAAAAAATAACAAAACTAGTCTCCGTTTTCAAAAAATTACAGGAATAGGCCACCAGTCGCCCGTTGGAAGGGCGACGTAAAAGAATCGCCCGTTCAAAGGGCGACCAGGCCCCAGGTCGCCCGGCCAAAGGGCGACCAGGCCTAGTTCGCCCAGCCAATGGGCGACCAGGCCCACGTCGCCCAGCCGAGGGGCGACCTGGTTTTTTGGGTTTTTTTAAAATAATATTTATTTATTTAAAAATTTCAGGAAAAATTTCGGTTTTTTTAAATAATAATTATTTATTCGGAAATTTCAGAAAAATATCGAAGTTGGAGAAATAGCAAAAATAATACGCAGTCATGAAATGGGCGTGCGAAAACGCCGTTGTCGTGTGCTCGCCCAAGCTTAATAGATGAAAAAATACAACAGTGAAACATTAATTAAGTTCTAAAAACAAAATAGTATCAGTACAATATCATACAAAACAACATCGACGGCAAATCATACAAAACTAATATCGTTCACGCTTAGGTGCAACACCCCTAATCGTGTCAGGCTTTGGTGCTCTGCGGCCCGCTAGCACATGGCCGGCTGAGTAAGTAAGCGGCGAAGGAGGAACTGTAACACGTGCAGGACGGCCTCCAGCAGCAGGTGGTGTC
>CM041645.1:13938719-14073464 GCA_023333625.1 Bothriochloa decipiens
AAGCACCACCACAGACACAGCCCTCACAGGACGAGTACGCGACACCAGCTGCTGCTGGCGGCCGTCCTGCACGTGTTATAGTTCCTCCTTCGCCGCTTACTTACTCAGCCGACCATGTGCGAGCGGGCCGCAAAGCACCAAAGCCTGGCACGATTAGGGGTGTTGCACCTAAGCGTGGACGATATTAGTTTTGTATGATTTGCCGCCGATGTTGTTTTCTATGATATTGTACTGATACTATTTTAGTTTTTAGAACTTAATTAATATTTCACTGTTGTATTTTTTTCATCTATTAAGCTTGGGCGAGCACACGACAACGGCGTTTTCGCACGCCCATTGCATGACTGCGTATTATTTTTGCTATTTCTCCGACTTTGATATTTTTTCTGAAATTTCCGAATAAATAAATATTATTTTAAAAAAAATTTGAAATTTTTTCTAAAATTTCCAAATAAATAAATATTATTTTAAAAAAAAATCCCAAAAACCAGGTCGCCCGTCGGCGGGGCGAATATCTGGTCGCCCTTTGGCTGGGCGACTAGCCTGGTCGCCCTTTGGCCGGGCGACGTGGGCCTGGTCGCCCTTTGAACGCGCGATTCTCTTACGTCGCCCTTTCAACGGGCGACTAGTGGCCTATTCCTGCAATTTTTTGAAAACGGAGACTAATTTTATAATTTTTTTTAAAAATAAGTTTATTAATAAAAAAATTCCAATTAATGGTGGGAGTTTTGTGGGCTTTTGCCTGGGGTCGGAGCACCTCGATCCATGGGCTGATTTGGACAGGGCCAGACCGTGTTGGGGCTGATAAAAAGTGCGTCACGCGCTCTCTTGGGCCAAACCGTGTTATATTAGTGCCGTATTGATTTTCCAAGGTTAAAGAAGCCGGCATAAATAACAAAACTATAATTCACGATTCAGAGTTGGTAGGAGCGGCAAAGGGCTTGAGCCTCCCATGAAGTTTGAGACGAAGCAATTGTCTCCCGCCGGTCCTCGTATCCCAAAACAACTGGTTGAGCCAGCTCGGCCCCACTTCTTCCAAATCTTTTTATAGGGCTATTTTTTCTTCAGTCTTTTTTATTTTTTTCCTTTCGACAGTTTTTTTTTTGCAAAATCATTTTTTAGTTTTCTTTCAAAAATTGTTTTTTTGCTAAAGAATAATAGCAAAGCTATTTGGAGATTTGTTTTCTAAAAAAATAACAAACCTATTTAGAGAGAAGGCTTGATCTGATATATCCTACCATCTCGTTTTATCTTTTTCTTTGAATATTTTTACTAAAGAAAACGAAAATTAAATCTATTTAGATGTAGTGGCGGGAATGGCTTGAACTGAGCCTGTGTACTTATGCGCTCTGTAATTGGAGAGCCTTGCTGTGTGGAAGGTCTGGTTTGATATATGAGGGTCTTTTTTCTCTGAACGATGAAAATTATACTTATTGTTGGAATGGCTTGAACCGTTGAACCCGTGTGCTTATTGTTTTGCTCCATAGTACATGAACATCAAGAACTGCTGAAATTGTCATTACTTGCTGAAACCACTTAGCACGAATTTCAGCAGCAGACTAATAATGAATAAGCTGCTTATACTACTACGAAGCAAGATGTTTCAGGCATCTGTTTTTCAAAATGAAATATTTTATTTCCCTTGAAACCATCCTTGAGAGTCAGAATCAAGTGACAGTGATCAGATAATTCAGTAGCTCTTGGCTCAGTCAGGGAAGATGGCTTTCGAGTCAGCTGTACCTGTACATTACATACGACTCAGACACAGCTTCGTCACTGTTGGCGTCTCTCTCTCAGACCATGTGTACCTCCTGCCTACGAGACGAAGGATTTCTTTGAGCTCAAAGTCATTAATGGAGCGCCGTAATCTGGCCATGCAAGTTAGTGTTCAAAATATCAGTGCTCGTCAAGGCTGCGAGGTTGTGCCGGGGTCGAAGGGGCCTCCGGCAATTAAGACGTGCGGCAAGAAAGCTAACCGTGGAGCGGAAAGCAAGCTGCTGACGGCGGGAACGCGGCTTCGGGATGCGGCCACCGCCAAGGGCGATTTCACCGGCAGGGGCGGCACGGCGGCGGGGAGCCGTTGCCCGTCGGAGTTGCTGACGGGAGCCATCGGGGTTGGACCGTGGGAGTTTTGTGGGCTCTTTGCCTGAGGTCGGCCCACCTTGATCGATGGGCTGATTTTAACCGGGCTGAACCGTGTTGATGCCGATAAAAAATAGTGGGTCACGTGCTCTCTCTGCTCTCTTGGGCCAGACCATGTTAACTTTTTAGTGCCGTATTGATTTTCTCACGTCAAAGAAGCCGGCTTAAAAAACAAATTACAATTATGGTTTCGTAGTAGGGAGGAGGGGCAAAGGGTTTGAGCCATGATCCTATTAGCCGGGGACGAAGAATCCACGGCGTTGAGCTCGCCCCCCCACCCCCTTCTTCCAACTCTTTTTGTTTTTTAGGGCTATTTTGCTATTACCCATTACTACCTCCACCCTCTTTCTTCCAACTCTTTTTGTTTTTAGGGCTATTTTGGGCTATTTTGCTATAACCCATTACTGCCCTCACCCCTTCTTCCAATTATTTTTGTTTTTAGGGCTATTTTGCTATAACCCATTACTGCATACTGTATGTGTTAGGCCTCTTTTGCTATATCCCTACTACTAATTAGCTTGTTTCTTTTGTCCTTCCATGGTACATGTTAAGGTGCAACTACTAATTGTGACACTGAAGATTAATTGTAAATGGCTTGGGTATCATGAAAATTGATGATATCACAAAACACAACGGCAAAGACAGTGCATACATGGAACATCGTACATACTCACACATTCACTCCTATTCACACACACCTTATCCATGCGAGCACCATTCATATCGTCACTGCAGACCTCTTGTTAAACAACATTTTTTTTAAATATTGGCATAAATCTAGAAAAATGTGAGTCAAGTCAATGACTTGGAATCCAGTAAAATGCCAGGGTTAATTTCACTTCTACTTCTAGGTTCTAACTAATGCTTATACTCAAATTAATCCACGGCGTAAGCCACAAGGTAAATATATCTGCTCGTTTCTCAGCTTTCAGGAGGCCATATTTACGTAGTTGATTGATGATGTTGCTCAATTCTACAAATATAGTATAGTATGAGGTAGTGTATGCTGGTAATTTGGTAAGCAAACAAATGCATGCAAGCAAAGGATATGTTTATTGATGTTGCTATTGAGAAAGAAAACAGCTTTTTTTTAGGGCTATAGTGAAACAGGTTTCTTAGAAGCTTTGGAGTCGGTCAAAGAAATTGCACTTACATGGATATTGGTACAATATTTTGTAAAAAAAAAGACAAACCAAAAGAAAGAGGCATTTTGATGAAAACCTAGAAGACACAAATATTGCTACGATGTCTCCCGAGGATTCATTTAGAGTATTTTTTTACCTATTGTTGATCAAGATATTGCCTCTCTTACGAGATTTGAGCAGTACCAAGATTAACAAAAAAAATGGCTTTTTATTTACTTCGGAAACATTGCAGTCAATGGATAACTAAAGATTGAAGTCTTTTGTGAAAATCTTGAGGCTGTCATTAAAAAGGATGAAAAATCTGATATTGATGCCAAAGAACTGTATATAGAGTTGAAGTTTCTACGAGAAATCATCCCAAAAAAAAGAATTGAAACTATTAAAATTCTATTGGTTTTAAAGGAACATGGTTGTTTTCCCAATGCAACTATTGCATATAAGGTTCTATTGACTATTCCTGTGAACGTTGCATCAGTGGAGTGAAGCTTTACTAAATTGAAGCTATAGAACTCTTATTTGGGCTCAACAATGACATGAGAAAAACTTAACGATTTGGCTATAATAGCACTTGAGGTCGAAATCTTTGAGAAGATTGATTATGAACGTACCACTAAAGACTTCATTTTAAAGATTATGTAACATAGGTACCATATATCTTATTCTAGTCCTATTTTTTCCAGGCTAGTTGACCTCATTTTTAAGTTTCATATAAGGCCTCAGATTTTCCTGGGACATCCCACTACTACACAAAGGAACTTCCGTGACGTTGAGTTTTGGCACTTCGTAGTGGTTATAATTTTTGCCCGTCACGGTAAATGCCACGATTTACTGTGACAGACATTTTTCAGTTACCGTGACGAACATTTTTCAGTTACCGTGACAGGCACTTTTGCCCGCTGCGGTAAATCAATTTACCGCAGCGGGCATCTTAAAATACCCGCCACGGTAAATAAGCATTTTCTGTGGCGGATGTCTTAAGATGCTCGCTGCAGTAAATCAATTTACCGCAGCGGGCAGTGTTAAAAGCCCGCCACAGTAAATGACAGGCCCAATAGGCCCAGGACGAGGCCCGATTACCTTGCATGTATATACTCATTTACCGCAGCGGGCGCTTATGTTACCGCTGCGGTAAATCGAACTTCCGCAGTGGGCACCGGCGCCCGTCACGGTGGAGGCCACGATTAACCGTGACCTTCCATTCGTGGCGGACGCGTTTGCCCACTGCGGTAAACCTAAAACGTCCGCCACGGTTAAAAATACTGCAGTAGTGTCCTTGACGCTTAGTTCAGTAATGATGAGACTCGCAAGAAGAACTCAGAGTACTCGTGCCTAATCCTGCAGTTAGTAACCTTTGCAGTCGCGCCTTCAATTTTCACGGGGCAACCAAGCAGTGAGGTTGCGCGGCTCCGCTTCTAGTCACGACTAGTCTTCATCGTTGGTATCGACGAAGGTGTGGCACTTGGCTTCTATTGGCGAAGATATCGTTGCTGATATCGGCGAAGATGTCGTGACTCTTCATTGCTGGTATTGGCGAAGATGTGACATTTGGCTTCTATCGGCGAAGGTATCGTCACTGATATCAGTGAAGATGTCGCTCCGCTTCTAGCCACGACTAGACTCCTCAGCCTTTCGTCTCCTTGAATATGTTGAACCGGCGATATAGGTCAGGAACATTAAATTGGATGTGGCATTTGGCTTCTTCCAATTTCTCACGGTAAATTTGGCATAGTCAATATCAATGGCAGGTTAACATGTGGCAAGTAGTGATAAAAGTTTCTCACGGTAATTTTGGCATGGTCATGGTCAGTATCAATGGCTGGTTAACATCAAATGTCAGTTGATAAAACTTGATGGACTTGTGGACATGTTTTCGGTCCCGCGGAAGCTTAAGTTTTACATAGATATGTGTAGTATAGGACTGGTGATTTAAATGGATCATAGATTGACCATCTGTACAGCATGATATGTACATGCATTTCGCGTGGACTGCTCATTCACATCAAATGAAGCAGCAGCAGCCATGAGCATGAGCATGGCAAATTAAAGGGCTGATGATCTGCAGGGTAGGGCAAAACGCCTCTTTTCCGCCAGTGCCACATGCGCTGGCGGCGGCAAGGTAGGTAGCGTACGAGGAAGCCACATGTGCCTCTTTTCCGCCAGTGCCACATGTGTTTTTGACTTTTTGAGTACTCGAGCCTCTTGAGCCTCCATCCTACGTTTGCTGGAACAGTAGAATGACACTCCTTGTCAAAGTTGGCGGAGCTAACAGGCATCCGATGTGTTAGGGATGGCCACTTATCATCATGAGGCTCCACACGTTGGATTTTTGCTGATCTACCATATCATGTTCAAAAGAACTATGGAAACCACTGCCACTGGACTGAATAAACTTTCAGGACTCAAATACAAGCTGCTTGCATCCATTTTGCTGGCGTAGTGCGCGCCACCGCCCGTGCGCGCCACCCCACGCCGCGCCGCCCACCGTCTCCGCCCTCCGCTTGGATGACTCATTTTTTTTTTTCATTTGTGGTTCATTGGCTTCATATCCCACAGCCGTCAATATGTTTTCTTTATCTAAAAAAATTGTAGTTTATAAAGAGAAGACACAAGTATGAAAAAAAAATGTGAGCCAAGGGTTATGAACGGCCAGTGCAATAAACCAATCCACTCCGGCCGTTAGACAGAACACTCACGGGTTTATTAAGGCCGCTGCCGTCAGTACAAATATTATGTTAAAATTTTGGTTTGGGCCATGTATATTCAGGAAAGTCCAAATAAAAATCTCAAATCAAAGGTAATAAAAAAGATTATATGGAAGCTCTCCAATAGTCCAATCCACACAAAAGCTTACTCGTTCGCCTTACCAGGCCAATTCGGGCTATGGTAAATGGTCCAAGCAGCAGCACGTGCATGAATAGTCCACAAGAGCGCGAGTGCGAGATTTATAATTTTGCTTGTTCTTGTTGTTGCATCGCCATAGCCCACTCCATCCTGATGTCCTGTGTGCACCAACGAACCTGGAGAACCTCTAGAGGACCTCGCACAATTAAATGTCCTGTGGGCATGCCGAACCTCGCACACAATTGAGATATAGCACCGAGAGAAGATGAATAAGCAAGCTTTTCCAGTACTTTGTGTGATATTCGCGTTCTTCCCTGCGGGTAATCTTTATTAATTAAGCTTAGTCCTATATTGGAAACAATATTGGTGAGGGAGCACAATATATAAGGTGGAAAAACATCCATTAAACTAGTATTTTGGATTGAATTGGCTTAAAGCCGGGGGATGCCAGCTCCTAGGTATAGCAAGCTGAGCCGATATCCTGCAAACTTTAACAAACAGTATGAAAGCCTAAGGTCAGAAAACCTGAAAATCTCAAGACTTACATGCATGGTGACATGGGAGCCCATTAATGTCTCCAAGGTTGTTAACATCGTCAAGGTTGGACTCTGGACCTAGAGAATGCCTTCCGGAGCTTACACAGGGTTGTGTGATGTGCAAAGTTAGACCCAATATGTGAGAGTTTCCGGTGGACCCAAACATGGGGGCTGCTAGCTCGTGGATATAACAAGCTGTGTCAGATCTACTGGACACTCTAACAATCTTTTGTCCAAGTTACGCATTGCAAGATAGATGTGAAAAATAATTGGAATGCTTACGTTACCGGGCAGGCTTACAAACAAGTTACATATATAGATTGTGACACATGGCTCTGCGTCACTAAGGTTAGGTAGTGAAAAGATGTATCTTTCTTAGCTGGTAGGTTTGTGACAGGCCAACAAGTTGCAGTAGTAGGTGGCTTGAATTATTGGAGAGTGCAATGACTCGATCAAGTAACTGTCCCTCCCTCCTCAACCTGCTGCTTTAAAACTCTGAAAGATATCTCCTCTGAAAGGTCTCTCCTTCTCTTTGCTCCAACCACCCCATAGTGCGATCTTCCAGATAATAGCAAGAGCCTGGAAATGGACATGATAATTACTGCATTGCTTGGTGAGGCCATCAGTAGATCCATAAGTTTCGTCATCAGCAAAGGCTCCAAGCAGAAGGTGCCCGACGTTGAGGACAGCCTCAAAAGGGTTCTCCTTCGGGCACAGGTCATCACTGAGGAGGCCATTGGTCGGGACATCGCAAACCAAGCTATGTTGAAGCAGCTGGGCATGCTGGGAGATGCCATGCACCAAGGCAATTACATACTTGACACTTATAGATACCAGTCTCATGATTCGGAGGATGTCAAGGAGTCTATTGTGAGTCATTCTTTGTCTCTGTGCAAAATAAATTTTCTTAGAGGAATCTCTTCTTCCAATAGAAACACGGATATTTTGGAACAATTGCAATATGCTCTTGACAATTTGAGATCTATGATGGTTGATGTGAAAGAGCTGGTTGGGTTCTTACCGAGCTACCCTCGGTTGTACCGCCAGCCTTATAGCATGCATCTGCTGCTGAGCAACTGCATGTTTGGCCGCCAGATGGAAGCACATCATGTTGTTAGCTTCCTGTTGAATACACAATCTCGTAGTTTTGAAGAACTAGAGGTCCTGCCAATTGTTGGTCCATACGAAGTTGGCAAGAGCACCCTTGTCTCTCATGTTTGCAAGGATGATAGAGTCTGTGATCATTTCTCAGAAATTATTTTATTGAGTAGCCATGATTTTACAAATTATGACCTTGCTACACACGACAGAGGATGTGAGGCAGAACATCAAAATCATTTGGTGAACTCAAACAAAGATAGGAGGTTGCTTTTTGTTATTGAATTAGCTGGTGATGTTAACGAAGATGCATGGAATAAATGGTTCTCTTCTTATAAACAACACGTTCCAAGGGGTAGTAAAATCATAGTCACAAGCCGATCAGACAAAATCATCAAGTTTGGAACAGCTCCACCTCTACATCTAAAGTATCTATCGCGTGAAGCATATTGGTGTTTCTTTAAGACGCTTACATTTGGAAGCATGGATACTGAGATGCATCCAAGGTTTGCACATGTTGGCATGGAGATAGCTAGGATGCTTAGTGTATGCTTCATTCGTGCAAACTTCATGGCTTCTTTGTTGAGAAACAACTTTGACATTCAGTTTTGGTGCAAGGTTTTAGCCTTCTTAAGATGGGTCATTCATAAGAATGTCTCCAAATACGGTGGGCATCCATTTGATCTTATAGACCAGAGTAGGCCTGTACATCTTTGGAGAATGGCCACACCGTCTGATGAGCTTGTACTCCATTCTCGGTTTCAACGCTCTTCATCAGAGGAGGTTCCAAAGGTCAGCATCCAAGACGTGTTGTATGGAAATGTGAAGCCTCATGGGAAATTTGAGTTCCTATCATGGAAGTCTCGGATTCCACCTTACTATAGCTATGTTACCTCATGTGAGATTCGACAACGAAAAACTGCAGCTACCAAGAGGAAACGTTTTACTAAATAAAAATGGAATCACGTTTGTTGAAATTTCTTATGTTACCTCTGAGCAGGTTTGAAAGAGAGGATGTTATGACCTTGTCATGTGTGAAGTAGATTCTTCTCAGCCTCTATATTTCCTGGAGTTAAATGAATTGATAGCCATTATTTTGATCAGGACTTGCCTTTTTCTTCTCCCTTTTATATTTTCGCTACCAAACATGAGCATGCATTCAAACATAACGTATAGCTTGTTGTGCCATCACCTAGCTAGATGACTAGCTTATGGCTCATGGATTTATGCAACAATCATGTCATATGTAGCCATGAAGATAGATCATGACATCGATGGTAGAGATGAGGACTCGTATCTTGAGCTTCACGTACTGTCAGCGCTGCCTGTAGCAGAGTCTCTGAGAGGTAATCGGACGGCAACTGCTGGATTAGATTTAGACTTGGCTCATTTTTAATTCAATTAAATCAAGTAAATCATAGGTTAATATTAAATGCTAAGGTGCAATATAGTTGTAGTCTCATAGAGATTTTAACTAAACGTGGGATCAACTTAAATGGGTGTACTATGTGTGCTTCTATGGAGAAGTTGACACAGGCTAAGTGCATACCACACGCGTGGGCCTCCGAGCCGAGACGTCCACTGGCCTCTGGCCTAGTAACTTTGCCTATATATCCAGGAGCGTCCCCCTGACTCTACATTCCCGTCCTAGTAACTCCGTCCATTCAGGTGCATATCCTCCTTCCCCTGCTCATGTATAAGTATGGAGCCCCATTAGTAGCCTCACATGAGACACAAAAACCACACTCTCTCTTCTCAATTGAGTTGTTCCAAGTTTTCCCCAATGTAGCCTTTTATGAGCACATTAGATGTTGCATGGTGGGCCTTTGGAACCGACCGCCATGTCTGAACGACACAGCTTGACTAGTGACTTATGCAATATCTTCTTCCTGGCAAACTAGTAGCAGTGTATGGCTGCTTTCTGGTGGCCATTCATGGGACTGCAGTTCGAACGCCTTTGTTCGATTGAAGCCCATAACAAAGAGCAGCTGATTATGTCGACTTATCAGAGCAGTGATGATTGAACACCTTTTTGTGTCCCATCCCTAGGTTATATTCCCGTCGTATCCATTTCTAGGGTTAGTTTAGTTAAGAGAACCGCGCCCCCTAGAAATACAATTGTTGGGGATAAACATATTTATTACCTAACTGTCTCTAAAAGAACCAGATTTTTAGCGACTGCCCACTTAGTTGACTGCCCTTCAAAATAATCCAGTATAAATACCCTTCTTCTTCCTCATAATGGCTGTGTTCATGCCTTTTGAGCTCACTTGGAGGCGAGAAATAGCAAAAATAGAGGGGGAGGTTTTGCCCTTTGAACCTTCGAAAGAGTTGGGTTTGAGAGGTGAGTTTGTGCCATCTTAAGCTCTTTTCAAACTTTACCTATACATTTCATTCACTAATTTGTTTTTTCTATAGCAAAAATCTCGAGATGACCCTACAACCTATGCACAAACCCTATTGAAGGACTAAACCAACAAATCTTGAGATTCGGCACCGCAGCGTTCAACTAGCAATTAATTAACAAGAGGGCCGCGACTCGCACACAGCCGCCGCCACCGCCACCGCCGTCGCCGCTCCGCCCACCGCTGGTCCCCCTCCCTCCTCCTCCGGTACATCACCGGAGGCCGGAGGGAGTAGGGATCCATCGCTTTTGAGTAAGTTTTTCCTTTAGGTTGAATCTTAAGGTTAGGGTTTCTCTATGCCAAGTTTCTTGGTATTGGAGATTTATGTCTTCCCCCTTCTCTTCTCCGGCGACAGTGAAGGAGAAGGTTGGAATCGTTTTCTCCATGGCGGATTCGTTGAAGATGGAGGCGATAACTTCAGTGTTAGCATCTTCATCGACACGACGACAGGGAGAATTTTGTTTCCGAACGGCGGCATCAAGGCGGAGATGATGCCGCCGCCATGGAATAATTTTCTCTAGTCCCTTCTTCTTTTTGTTGTGGTTGGCTCTGGCCACGATGAAGGATTAGGGAGAATAATTTTCAGATCAGTCTTCCTAATTCTTCGGTGGCAGAAAGAAGGAAATGGAAGACACATGGAAGAAGTTTCTCAATTCCGCCTGTAGGAATGTTGGCCGTCCGTTGGGCATCTACTGTCTGGCCGAAAACAATTGTTGCCAAGTATTTTCCTGTGCGGTCATCCATACAAAGCGTCAAATATGTTTGGATTTGAGATTTGGAGCCTTTTATAACATGGGTACAATACAGATGAATTTCAGTTTCTGGAATGATGTCTTTTTATCAGAGTACTTGTAATGTGATGATGTACCCAGCTATATTTTAATATAATTCTTCTTTCATCTAAAAAAGACAAATCTCGAGATTCATAAAGTCACCAAAGGCGCTTTGCTATCGACGGGGATGTCACCTACCAATGAAAACATAGTGCTATACTGCTATTAAATCCTTGGATAAATCTAGAAAAATGCGAACACATAGCTGTGCCAAATTGAGAACTTGAAACCGGGTTGACAATCTCCATCACCAGGAAAGACAGCCTATCTATGACTTTCCGAACCATATAGTATGCAAGATCAAATACAATAAGATCACACTTAGCAAGAAGTGGTTTCATGGATGACTGCACGGCTTGAGATCATATAACGAGAGACGTATAGAAGCAAGCAACCAAGAAGTGGTTGCACGAGAAGTAAGGGAAGATAACGCTGCATATCTTGTGATGATGCATGTTGGTATGGGAGGTGATGTTGCAGAAGCTTTTAGTGGAGAAGGCTGTGGGTTTTTTTTTTGAGGGAAGGCGAAGGCTGTGGTTGGGAGCACGATGGTGAAGACAGTGAAGAAAAACAAGAAGAAGACTTCCCTTGGAGGACATGTTGCGCCATAGGACACTAAGCAATGTAGTCAGTAGGACAGTCTCTATCATATCCTTTCTTCCTCACAATTCGATAATAAAGGTTAGGATATGACTCTTTGAAAGGCTTATCTTCTAAGCAAATGTCTGTCCAAAACATAATTTGTTCCCACTTTGCACTTCAAAAGAACTGATTGCTAGAAAGTCATCCTTTGCCTTCAAGGTCCGCCTATAAATGAGAATCTCCTGGTTTGTGTTGAACTTGCATTAGGGATTTGTAGACATGTATTTCTTTGATTTAAATGCACGAGCAATCCCTGAACTTATCAAGGGGTGTCACTTATGTCTACAAACTTTAAAAATACATTTATGGGTTTATAAACTTGTTATGTGGTACACCACAAGTCAATACCTGCCATTTGTATAATCATTGCTGACATGTTGAGAGAGAAGATAAGTGACGGGGTTAAATGTAAAAAAGCATGCCATGTTGGGCATGACATATCAATAGGGAATATACAAATGGTAGGTAACTAGTGGTGTACCACGTAACAAGTTTATGGATCCAAAATTGTATTTTCAAAGTTTATGAACCTAAGTAACACCTCTTGACAAGTTAAGAGACCACCCATGCATTTAACTCTGTTTCTTTTTTAGATGATTTTGCCAAACCCTATCCTCATAAATCAACCCAAATTATGAATAGATTGGGCTCATGGCGTTCTTTCTTTTTTCTAAGAACATGCATTAGCCTGTTAGAGAAATGATAATAATACAACTCGTCTGTCGGCTGTAAGGATCCTTACAATCTTCTCTTAGTTCACTCATATAATGGTGAACTCTTCAATATTAATGCATGACCTACTTTGTCCCTCTCATAAAGCTTCTCGGTTCGTTGATGCGGGCTGTAAGCTTACTATCCACACTTCTTTTCTCTCTTTTATCCTCTCTCATCTACCTCAATATTCAACCGGCTTACATCGTGTTATTATACTTGCTCTTATTATATGAATATTATGTGAAGCAACACATGGTCAAAGCAGAGCTGCCGTTTTCCACATCGGCGTTTAGGTGGCGCCGCATCCAGGACAATAATGTGTGCTGTCTGGCTGAATGCCGACAAGTCCAAGCCGCATTATTCAGCGTTGGTGACGCAACACCACCTGACGCTGCAGAACGGAAACGAGAAACGCTATCGCCTATCGGTGCTTCTTAGACATTTGGGTACGTTTGGCCTGTATATTATTGAGAGTCTAAATAAATTCTAAAGGTGCTAAGAAAGGATTGATCGAGTCCTTCAGACCCAACTTTCTTGTAGAAGTGGACTGTACCATGTTAACATGTTTAAATATGAAAGTCTCTCTACACGTGCAGCGGCACCTATGCTTGAATGGATCATCGATAATCAGGAGCGTGGCTTCCTTTTGGCCTGTCTAGTCAAAACTCGTGTGTTTTAGAGGAATTAACACACGGGTGTTTTGTGCCAACAAAACATACGGTTTTCAGTCAAGGCATGATTCGTGTGTCTTCTTGTAAGCTAGCATACGAATTTTTAAATCCTAGCAAACAACCGTACGTCACCGTACAAAAAGGAAATTCGTGTGTTTTCTGACACAATAACACACGAATTCTAACATGGAACACAATCCATATGTTTTTAAACAAAATAACACACAAATTTATACTTATACTTGTATTCTGTTGTATTTGTATATGTATTTCTCTATAAAACAAGGCCCAAAATCTGTCTACAAGGCCCGTCTGTCTTAAATTTCTTCTTTTTCAAACAAGGCCCAAAATTTGTCTACAAGACCTGTCTGTTCTAATTTATACTTGTATCATTGTTGCAGCCCAGGAATCTAACGAGAATAAAAAGACCATGTTAGACCTACCAGAGACAAAAAAAAGCCCAGCAGCTAATCTAGTGGCCCTATATAACACCAACTTGGCAACGAAAAAAAGTCAAACAGATCAGATCGATCCCGATCTATTCTGGGAAAGAGCTCTGCTCTCCTCATGCAGACTAAGGAAAAGGGGAGAAACTACCAGATTAGAAGAGGGGCAAACGCAGGAATTCAATAGATTCAACGAGGAGGAACTCACCTCAGCACAATCCAAGGTCAGCAAACACCATTTGCTTCCAATCCTTCTCCTAGATCCACTGATTTATTGGTGTGAGACAATTCTTGATGTCTGTATCCCAGAATTCTTGAATTCTTGATGTGAAACAATGTGTACAAAGTAGAAACTTATTTAGATTCATTTTGAAAACAATCAGCTCTAGGTATGTGTTTGCTAACTGTTGGAGCATGAATTTCTATGCACAATTAGCAAAATAGTGCTGCTAAACCTCTAGGAAAATAGTGCCGAGTAACCTCCTCTAGGGTAAACCACAGATTGACACTAAATACAACAACAGAAATGCCATCCATCTTGATTAAATGTACATTTTAACATGTAATAGAAGTCACTTAGTTTTTGCAAGTGATTAACCCAACATATGCCTATAGCAGTGCCAAGTTAAATTTGCATATTCTCAGACATACAATTGCAATTTACATTATAATAGGTTGCAATTATGTATGTGAATTTTATATTTGCCAAGCAACTGAGCAGTATGCCTAGTAGAAACCTGTTACTGTACATATAAGAGATGAAGCCAATGTACCTGTAGGTTCTTGCACCAATCCTTCCAACTTGAACCACTTCACTGCAAAACTAACAAATATAAGTCAATTGCTGGGTTAATACATTTCCTGCTAGCTCTTGTTTTTGCTAAATTTATTATTCATGGCACTAAACATATATGTTTCAGATCAGAAGCTACAATTATAGTGTAGATTGACAAATAACAGATTGACAGATTGCCAAAACAGTTAAGACAAAACCATTACTATCTAATGCATTTCTTATGTTGTCAGGTAGCAATTGTCAATATGGATGGGCACTCAGCACCATATTACAATTTCAGCATAGCAGAAGGGATGCAGAAATCGCAACAAGACATGCTAAACATGTTCCAGACAAATCAGAATTAGTTTGCTAACCCTATGATGGTATTCAACCAGGCAGAGTTGGGTTTAAGTCAAGGAAATGCAAGTAGTAGCAACTTCGGTTTTCCTACATCAATTGGTAACTCTATGATGGCATTCAACCAGGCACAGATGGGTTTAAGTCAAGGAAATGCAAGTAGTAGCAACATCAGTTTTACTACACCAATTGGTAACCCTATGATGGCATTCAACCAGCAACAAATGACAATCAAGAGGGTGAGCAATTCAAAACCTCAAGTCTCATTTCAATCTTTATCATTATGAAGCCTACATAGATTGAATAAATATCTAGATAAAATGATAGAGGTCTAAGCTATTTTCAAATTGATTGCGTGAGAGAGATCCATGCCCAAGCAACAACTGAACCTATCACTTTCAGCATAAGTTGTTGCGTTGGGCTGGATGTCTCTCACGTTTTGATGACAGCTATGAAAAAATAGATAGAATTAAAAAACTCAAACCACCTCAAGGTATCATGGATGTTTCATCATAGGCCTCAAAAGAAATACAATTATGGAGCTTCAAGCATGAGCATAAAACAACTTAGGAGCACGACTGCATGGATGTTTCATTATAGGCCTCCCAGTGCTAGGGACTGCATCATATACCATTGAAAAACAAATAGGATAAAAAACAGGAACCAAGAAGCACTAATTTCAAGCACATCATAAAGCTAAGACAGAAAACATCATTGAAAGCAACAAGTGAGGCGATTTGGGGGCCAGATTTCACCTTTGCGGGATGGCCGGAGCACAACCAAAGCAGATAAAAGAAGAAAAAAATCCGAGACCATGCAAATCAGGAGGAGGCAGTGGCGGATCTGGTGCTCACCCTACAAAGACAATAGACAAAACAATATCGCTGAGACGGCACAAGAAAAAAGACAATGTACAATTCTTAACTATGGAAAGACAATTGACAAAATTTCTAAATGAGACTAGCACAATTACAAATTGGCAATTGACAAAATTTCTAAATGAGACTAGCACAATTACAAATTGATAATTCTTTTCTATGGGAAGACAATTGACAAAAATTCTAAATGAGACTAGCACAATTATAAATTGACAATTATTTACTTTGGAAAGACAATTGACAAAATTTCTAAATGAGACTAGCACAATTACAAATTGACAATTCTTTACTATGGAAAGAAAATTGACCAAATTTGTAAATGAGACTAGCACAATTATAAATTGACAATTCTTTTCTATGGAAAGACAATTGACAAAAATACTAAATGTGACTAGCACAATGACAAATTGACAATTCTTTTCTATGAAAAGACAATTGACAAAATATTTCCTTCTTTCTAGCAAAGTCACATAGAGAGGGGATGCATCAACACAACCACAAATTGATTAAAATTTCAGGCAATCAAAACCATATATCTTATACATCTGTTTTGTTTCCAGGTACCAATTGGCAATATGGATGGGCACTCAGCCCAAATTATGATATGTCCACACCAGAATGGATCGAGAATGGCAACAAACAATGCAATGAGAGCTAATTCAAGAAAAAATTATGTCATTTATGTAATGAGAAGTATATTAGGATTACTATTTTAAATTATGTATAGACCTCAAATTGCAGTTGATAAGAGCTAAAATTGTAGTAGAAAGAACTAGCAATTTACATTATCGGTTTTTGCAATTATTGTAATGCATGCATAATTGTTTGCATTGAAAAAAGTTCTTAATTTGAATACAACTATACATTTTTCCATGTACAGTTAGTAATTATTGTACATTTCTAGAAGTTTGGCCTCAGCTAAGCATTGAGATGTAGTAAATAACATCTTTGTAGTCATTGGTAGCTGCTGGCAATATAGAAACCAAGTAGATGGCCACCATGGACACTATATGGACTATCCATTATTTGCCATCACCTGGGTTTCTACCCCATTGTTGCTAGAGAATGGATGGTTCATACAATTTTATGACATCCATGAGAAGAAAAGAGCAGCTGCAGCTAAGGGAATGCACAAACGGAGCGTAATACAGAATGCACGACCACAAAATTCATGTGCTAGAGACAAAGAAAACACATGCGTGTCATATAGAAATTCCAAATAAGTGGAATTTCAACTAGGCAGCCACCTCATTTATAGAAGTTTGCATCATAGGCCTTTAAATTTTAAAATAATATCTTATTCGCCTAATGAAGATGTAAATGAAAACAACATGTACAAGAGAGCAAATACATGAGAAACAAGGCATTCAATTTTTAGAAAAAACACATTTGGGAACTAGGATCAATAGACTGTAACTCCAATCTTATTCACACTTCACTAAAAATTCAGAAAACAACAGATAGGATATAATGAACATACAAGGAGTACTCTCTTTATTTTTGGTGATAATAGTGAGACTTCCTACCATCTAATCTAATGACACACCTAAAGAAAGTTTAGAAGGCACGATAAGAAGAGGTTTCCTTTCAAGTAGAAAGTTCAATGGTAGATAACTTAGCACACATCCAGATCACATAACCTAGCCTAAGTAAAACAAAAAAAAAACCAATCAACATGCAGCCATTGGTGGGGTCACCAAGAGCATGGACATGAAACCTATGGAGGCATGAACCCCACGGGATCTCTTCAGGGTGCTTGAAAAGTAGGCCAGACCAAAAGTTATTCCTATTCAAACACACACACAATCACTTAGATTGGCTAGCAGAAAGAAACACACCAAGAGTCAAACTAGTTCAATAACAACATATTGCATATGCTCAAAACTGAATTTGCAGTACCCAACTCTTGCAGTTCACATTATAGTAAACTGCAATTAGGTTAGCCTATTTCAAACTTCAGTTTAGTGTTTCTCCCATACTAGACAATTCAAGATCAGAATTAAAAATAGGCCACAATGAGAGCACAAACAAAGCTTGTATGGTCCCAAAAGCTAGATCTTTGTCAAGACTAAAAGTTCACAATGACAAAATTTGTCTATTGGTAATAGCACTCGTGATGATGAAACCATACGCGCCAGCTGAAGTGCATCTGCCTGATTGTTTATCAAACAAAATATGAGAATACAATTCTAACTATCAATCGCAAAGCATACCTACTGGACCTACCCATAGTCACAAGTGCAAGGAAAATAAATGTCTAGAAATCTAGCAGACTCCTATTACAAACACTGAAGTTAAATGTTTGAAATCTTTAACAACCTCATAACAAGGTTTAGTTAAATTATTATTGAGGGATGTAGCCTAAAATCTCTAAAACATGGTACTAAACAGTATGTAAAGCAGAGGTTAGCTTTGGATGAGCCTACAGAGCTTAAACAAAACAACATAGTAATACTTAAGGACACTTCTGCTTCTGCTATCAAATTTGAAGAGCTAAATACTGATCATTGCCATGCAATGCAACTTCGATAATAAAAGGGATAAATAATTTGTCGCTGGTCATTTGAAAAGTACTAGTATATTATTACTAATTTAACTATGGTGTGGGCTACCACAAAGGACAATAATACCAAATAAAAAGAACAAATATGAGGTATGTGTTGAAAAAAAAAGAAACAAGGACAATTTTTTGTATGGAATAACAAGGACAAATACTTGGTGTGGGCAAGCACTCAGGTCACAATAACATATATTTCAAAGGTATGAATAAGTTAGTCTAAAACAAGTGAGGTACTCAGGCAAAAGACACCCCCCCCCCTCTGATGTATATATGTATACCATGATATTGAGTGTCTATACAATAAGGTGAGCAGCACATAACTAATTAGCACAGACCCCACTCTAATGTTTCTATACTGATGCCTAACAGTAGGCATAAAAAAGACACTTTGTGGGCAACACAAAGAGTAACAAGCAAATGAGAAAAAACACAGATGAACAATGTAGTAGTACTTCAATCATGTCATTGGAGAAGAAATATAGAATGATTACTGGAACTTAAAATGTCAAAAAATGGGCATGTCAACAAATCGCTAGCACTGACCATCAGAGACAACCACACACAAAATCTAGCACTGGCTAGTAGCACTGACTTTTCACACTGAAGCTGCAACTAGCAAAGCAGCTCAGGCTAGAGAGTTACCATGACGTTACAACTGATCTACTCAACTGCATGTATATAGACTGAAAATGTACTACTGTTAGTTGATAAACAATTGGGCAGGCAATTCATTTCAGTCCATTAGTCTCAAACAATTCATGTTTGTATTTCCCAGTAAGATTAGACGCAATCTCAAAATCAAAATCATTGGATTAGTACAACACAATATAGCACAAGATGCTATGACTCATTTTCTTGTGAGCAGTCAAAAACCTGGGCACTATATATAAATGTGGAATTTCTTCAGTCATACATACTATCTAGCTAAGTTCAGGTCTGACTTAACATTATGCAAGTCCTGGCAGCAGTATTTCTCAAATTAGACAATGTGCAGCAGCAACAAATTGAACAAGAACATTGAAACTTAACCAATAGTCATGTATTGTTAACTATTGAACTATTTACTAGTTACTACATCGATAGTCAAAGCTGCTACTAGCCACCAAACATTAAAACAAAGCATTAGCTAATAAATCAGGAAAACACTGAAGTGCTATACAGAGATCTCATCTAGTGCCAAAACAAAGTTCAGACCAGATACTTCTCACACCCATTTCATTTCCAGCAAGGAAGCAATTACAAATTTAGTGAGTGTTGGCGTAAAAATGTGACTCTTCACGCCAACTGCCTCTCGCAAGCCAGATAGACCAGAGCGTGAACGTCTCTCCAATCCCCGTGACTTTCTCCAGCACAATGATCCTGTCGATTGAGTCCAAGGCGTGCCAGTTAATTTGACTCTGAAATTGACAAGGTGGAAAAGAATAGTCAAATCATGGAACCTGCCGGTGTGATTCCAGACAGTTCCTCATATATGGCTAAATAGCCAATTCAATCAGGGCATTGATTAGAGAGTCAACATCCAACATGCATTTGTAGTTCGGTAAATAAACATGCATGAATTAAACAACCGATCATGGCATGGTGTAAATAACTAAAGCGAAAGAAAGCATAAACCATTCATGATATGTGTTATAAAAGTAAAGAACTAGCTAAATCGGCTATTTGAATGAACGCCATTAACCGATTCAGTCTATTCAATACAACATGTAAAAGAAATCCGACGTGCATACAATATTCTAGATTAAAACTAACAGATCTACTAAGGAAGCTCAACAAACCAGCTAGTCTAAAGCAAAAACATGTACACGATGTCATGAGTAAAGCTCCTGGTGAATCGGCTAACTTTGTCGATACCGACATGAGAAAGAACTAGGTGTATAAACAACTTTAAAACAAAGCCCACTAATTGATCCAATCTAGTGAGATCGGTGACTTAACCCATTGCAGCCAACTAAGATTAGAAAAGACTAACAAGCTTTATCATAAAACTACTTATACCCTAGAACGCGCACATGTCACGAACAAGATTGATAAAATCTATTTAATGCAAACACGAGACCGATCATCAAAGAAATAATATTAAACATGATCAGCATTGATGACAATCAAATCTAAACGAATATAAGCCAAATCTATCAATCTTGATCGGGCAAAAGATGTTGTTGCAATAAATAAACAAATAAAAACTAACAACATCGGTACTTAATGAATCTACTAGACTGCCAGATCTAGCAGAGCCGATAACTGGCCACTGATAACTTAATGAATCTATTAAGATGCCAAACCTAATAGAGCCGATAACTAGCCTATGCTAATGCATACAATAGGAGGTCGAATCAGCCCTAACAAATGATAACATAAACTGTTGACAAGTGCTAATGCAAAGATAAGAGGTCGAGCCAGCCAAATCATGCATAAACACAAGCCCCTTGGCCATACTAATGGTCGATAGGAGGTCGAACCGGCCCTATCTAACAAGAGTAAAATCCATGACAGTACTTACAGCAACCCAGAGGTCAAACGAACGACGCAGCCTAGCTTGATGAAGAACTCGTCGAAATCCTAGAAACTAAGGGTTTGATGGCCGGAGCTAAAAAGATTGTATTGAATGTCGAGAGAGTTTACAAGGTGCCGGGGCTTACATATTTATACCCTGGGATTTGACCAAGTCCTAACCTAATACGACTCCCAAATAAGGAAAACGACTTCGAAAACTACCTAATCTAGATAACTTGGGACCTACTATTCCGTCCTATAGAGTCCCGTGCAGTTAATGCGCCATCCTTAATCCTGTCAGATCAGAGTCGATGTGGCCCGCGCATATCCTCAGATAGCCGATTCTGGTTAGCCGATCCTCCTCGATTTAGCCGATTCCCCACTATTTGGTTGTTATCAGCATTAGCCGATTCCGTCCGTCTCTTCTACGAGAAGCTCCATCCTTGTGTATACCAGTCTAAATTTTGGTGTAAACACATGCCCCTTATTTTGGGATAAAATTGATTTTATTCCTAAATTCTTCTCTTGCTTACAACTGATCTTGAGGTTCCTCAAGATTGATTAGCGATTTAACAATTAGCGATTCACCTTCCTGATCTGTCTTAAAATGGTTGGCCTTCTCAAAAGCACGCTCAGGATTGATTTGACCGGCCACTCGATTACCCTTGCACAGTATCAGTCATCAATGGTATTTTTTTTGCCAATTCATACCTTGACGCGTGCCTATTCTTCCGGACTATAAATCAATTCCCTGCTCTATTCCAACCTCCACACAATCCTCCAGCGACCTCATTCTAGTCAAAACCTTTTCAACCTTTAGAGTAAAACTCCTCGATGGCGGGCCATGGCAAATGCCCAATGGAGGAGGAGGAGGTGACTTCCCATCGGGTCCTTCCAAGGGGATCACAATCTTCTGTGGGGAGTGGAGATCTGGTAGAATGAGGGTGACCTCGCGTCGGATTTTCCCAAAAAGGTGGATTGATTCAAATTTTTCTTGAAATTAGTTCAATCTCTAATTACCCGATTCTTGCAGGGCTGACAGTGATGGCACCCCTCAATCCTCCACGGGGAGTGAGCGTCCTCTGGCCCATGACCTAGCCGAGACTCGGAAGTGGCTTGAGTTGCAAGGGAGCTCAAATGTCAAACTCCAGGGCAAAGTCCTAGATCTTCAAATTGATCTGGCAGATAAAGAGGAAGACATTGCCACGATTACCCAGGAGCGAGATGCTACTAGGAGCCATGCCGCCAGTAAGAATAATTTCTTTTTCCTCCATGATTCTTCAATCCTTTGTCTAATGCTTTCAAGCTTTCATTTCAATCTTGTAGATCTATCATCAAATCTTCAGGCTCTTGAAACCGCCGTGGCTCAACTTGCTGACATTGTGAACGCCGCTGGCGCAACATCTGTTGAGCGAGTGGAGAACATCAACTGGCGTATCTCTAAGATCTCTCATGCAGCCATAGGACATGGGGCAGCTCTTGCCTTCAATGCGGTTCGGCTCAACTCAGGCGCTGATTTTCGCAATTTTGATGTCTTTGAAGAAGATATTGAAGAGGAGATGGAGGCCACTGTTGACACCATGGAGGAGGCGGGGAAGAATATTTCTGATGTAGTCAATTACACTATCCCAATAGGGAAGGCATTTAATCAGAATTAGTAGATTGTACTAGGATGCAGTCTTCTGTCCCTGACTACTTGTAAATTTTAATCCTCAATAAATTCCTCCTCCTGATCAATGCTTGAGATTAATTCATAATTGCTTTTCCTGGACACTTGCCTTTGGTATTTTTTTTTGCTCTAAAGGCGATGCATATCGCATCGGCTATCACCAATATTTTCATTGGTTATTTTGTGCTAAAGGCGATGATCACATCGGCTGTTTTATCACATCTTCATATTTTGAATCAACCTCTGGCAATCAAATCTTCATCTGCTATCACGCTAGGATAATACTTCTTGAGGAATTTACCATTTATACCCTTCTTGAATACTTCTCCCTTAAAATCCTTCAGAATATAAGCATTTCCTGGGACAACTTGATCAATGAAATACGGTCCTTCCCAATTTGGAGACCATTTGCCAAAATTATTATCTTTCACTCCAATCGGTAATCTGAGTTTCCAAACAAGTTCATCCTTTTCAAACTCTTTCATCTTGACTTTCTTGTTGTAATGTCTGGCAATTTTCAATTCGTTGGCCTCAATTGTTTCCAGTGCTTTTAGCCGATGATAATATAAATCCTCTAGGTTATCAATCATAAGTTTATTGTAATCACTGGCTGCTAATTCTTTCTGTAGTTCAACCCTTCTTGAACCAGACCAAATTTCCCATGGCATTACTGCATCATGGCCATACACCAATTCATAAGGTGAACACTTAGTTGATCCATGCTGAGCCATTCAATATGCCCATAGTGTTTCACTCAAGGTTAGGTACCATTTTCTAGGCTACTCTTTTATCTTCTTCTTGTTTAGCTTGATAAGGATCTGATTGGAAGCTTTAACTTGCCCATTGGCTTGAGCATAATAAGGAGAAGAATTCACTAACTTAATACCCATCTCTTCAGCAAATTCTTTGAATTCTCCTGATGTAAACATGGTGCCTTGATCAGTTGTAATGGTCTCTAGGATTCCAAATCGATAAATGATGTGTTCCTTGATAAAATCCACCATGTTTTTGGAAGTAACTAACTTTAGAGGAAGAGCCTCAACCCACTTGGTAAAGTAATCTGTAGCCACTAGTATGAACTTGTGCCCTTTACTTGAAGGTGGATAAATCTGTCCAATCAAATCTATGCCCCATCCTCTGAATGGCCACCGTTTCATGATGGGATTCATTGCAGAAGCTGGTGTTCTTTGAATGTTGCTGAATCTTTGGAACTCTTGACAAACTCTGTAATATCTAAAACAATCTTCTAACATAGTTGGCCAAAAATATCCAGCTCTTCTAATCACCCACTTCATCTTGTATGCAGATTGATGCGCTCCACAGATTCCTTCATGAACTTGATTCATCACAAACTTGCTGTCTCCTTGGCTAATACACCTCATAAGAACACCATCAATTGTTCTGTAATATAATTGATCTCTGAGTAGAACAAACTTGATTGCTTTGTATCTAAGCTTCTTAGAGACTTTCTGTGATGGATTCTTCAACTAATCAATAATTTCAGCTCTCCAATCATCAGCTGTTTCATTAGCCGATATTTCTGGAATCAATTTATATCCTAAAGCACTTTGAGCTAATCTATTTGCCTCCTGATTTTGTGCTCTAGGAATATATTGCAACATCACAATAGTGAATTTCTAAAGAATTTCTTTACATTTATCATAATACTTCTTTAAAATCTCATCCTTGCATTCATATAGGCCGAGTAATTGATTAATTACTAATTGAGATTCACCAAATACCTCAACTTTTACTTCTTGCAGAAGTTGAAATCCTTTTAGAATTGCCTCGTATTCAGCCTGGTTGTTTGTTGTCGTTGGTTCAATCTGATAAGCAAACTTAAATGTTGCCCCCTAGGGGAAATACTAACAATGCCAATATCACCACCTTGCTTGCAAGTTGAACCATCAAAGAATAAAACCCAGGATGCCACTTCTACAAATCTGACATCCAATTGTGATGTTGAGTGACAAAATCAGCCATTACCTGTCCCTTGACTACCTTGGTTGATTCATACCTTAGATCAAACTCTTACAGGGCTAACATCCATTTGCCGATTCTTTCATTTAGAATAGGCATTGACAACATGTGCTTAATAACGTCTACCTTCGATACCACAACACATTCTGATGACAACAGGTATCTCCTCTGCCTGGTACAAGAGAAATATAAACACAACCAAAGTCTCTCTATCAGAGTATATCTTATTTCTGGATCCAACAACTTTCTACTTAGATAGTAGACAACTCTTTCCTTTCCTTCAAATTCTTGCATCAAGGCCAAACCAATTGCTAAGTCTTCGGCCGCTAGGTACAACTTAAAAGTCTTACTTGGTTGAGGAGGAATCAATACTAGAGGTGATTTCATATACTCCTTAATTTCATCGAATGCCTTTTGTTGTGCCTCACCCTATTTGAATTCTTGATCATTCTTCAATTTCAAAAGAGGAGAAAATGGCAAGACCTTACTGGACAAGTTGGCAATAAACCTTCTAATAAAATTAATTTGCCTGAGTAATGACTGGAGATTCACTTTATCAATTGGAGGAACAACTTTGTCAATTGCATCCATGCTCTTTTTTCCAACTTCAATGCCCCTTTCATGAACCATGACTCCCAAGAACTGACCAACAAAAACCCTAAAAGCGCATTTGAGTGCATTCATATTTAGCCCATTCTTCCTAGTGCACTCCAAAGTTTCCCTTAGATCAGCCAGATGTTGCTCATATCCTCCTGACTTGATAACCACATCATCAATGTATATTTCAACTATCTTGTCGATCAACTTGTGATATATGTAATTCATAGCTCTTTGATAAGTTGCACCGGCATTTTTCAAACAAAGGTCATGACTACCCGTTCAAATAAACCGATTGCTCCTGGACATCTAAATGTTGTCCTGGAAATGTCTTCGTCTGCCATAAATATTTGATTATAACTAGCATTACCATCCATGAAACTAATCATCTTGTGCCTAGCTGCTGCATCAATGAGCATATCGGCTATTGGCATTGGATACCCATCCATTGGCGTGGCTTTATTTAAATCTCTGAAGTCAATGCACACCCTCATCTTGCCATTCTTCTTGTAGACAGGGACAATATTAGAGATTCATTCTGCATATCT
The DNA here is from genome assembly GCA_023333625.1 of Bothriochloa decipiens. NCBI lineage: Eukaryota > Viridiplantae > Streptophyta > Magnoliopsida > Poales > Poaceae > Bothriochloa > Bothriochloa decipiens. The sequence goes on from CM041645.1 coordinate 13,964,056, forward strand.
ACACGGCCTGATGAATTTAAATTCAAGCAATCTCTCAATCTCCTTCTTCACATCATCAAATATTTCAGGTTTAAATCTTCTTGGAGGCTGCTTGAAAGGTCGATACCCATCTTTGATTAGCAAACAATGTTCCACAATTGATTTATCTAATCCAGGCATCTCATAATATTCCCAAGCAAAACAGTCTTTATATTCCTTCAATAAATCTACTAACTTACTTCTGTATCCAGGGTCAAGCTTAGAACTTACGTACGTCGGCCTTGGTCTATCACCAGATCTAATATCTACCTCTTTCAAAATATCAGTCGACGTAAAACCATGTCCTAGCTTCCCTTCAGTACCATCGATTGGATTATCCATTAAACAATTTTTCAGAGCCGACTGCTTGGATCGGCTGTTGACTTTCATCATTGATGATGATGAAGTCTCCTTGGAACTCCTTACCAGAAAGGCATTCAATATCTTCAAGATCCCAATGATCATGGTTGATAGAAGAAAGGCTAATTGAATCATCAGCAGTGACAATTTCAACTTTATTGTTCACCCATTACAACACATGTTGGTGCATAGTTGAAGGAACACAACAATTGGCATGTATCCAATCCCTTCTAAGGAGTAAACTGTAAAATCCTTCTCCATCGATGATGAAGAACGTAATAATCATAGTCTTACTGCCAATCGTCAATTTTACGTTGACTGCCCCTCAGGCATCAGAAATCTTGTCTATAAAGTCTCTCAACTACACATTTGTCTTGATAAAGTCTTTGTAGCTTTTCCCTAATCTCTTGAATGTCTATATAGGCATGAGATTAACTATCTCACCTCCATCTACTAGCATCTTGCTCGTAGGCTTACATTTACGCGTCCTATGACATATAGAGCCTTTAGGTGGTGATAACGTATTGGCTTGTCAAACACGGCTTGGGAAGTAAGAGCCAAATAAGAAGCTATTTCTTCATACTCTGACTCATCAAAGTCAGAATAAACTTCTTGATCTCTTGACACTTTGAACTTAGTAGGAAAAAATACACTGTATCCCAATAGGGGCCGATTTGCTTGAATTGGTTGTTTGCTTGGCCTTCTAGACCTGTGCCTTCTTTGCTTTTCTCAACTTAATCTCAGTCTCCCTCAAGCACTGAACTCTTCTCTTTTGACTCCTAGAGAGACCACCAGGGCACCATTGGTTTGCTTGTCAAACATGTTGCACTTCTTCCATGTCTTTATCATAAGCATCACAATGATCATGAAGTCTGCATTTAAGTCAAACCCTAATTTTGAAGGAATGAAACCAAGTCAAAAGCTCATGCATCAACTTCTCCAACGGCCAAAGCCAAGAGCCCAAGTCTCCAACGGTTAAGAAGCAAGTTTTATCTTTATTAAATAGTGAAAGGTGAGGTATAGCACTAGCAACCTAAGAGCCTATCAACTAAAACCCCCATAGGAGATATTTGGGTAGAGTGGCTAGTCATTCCTTTGGTTTGCCCATTTTAGAACACATGCAATGTATTTAATTAACATGAATAGGCGCAAAATGATCAAAGGTGCCTGCACTTGGCTTGGTTGATGTCCTGCTGCACATAGTCCTCTGGGTCCTGCTGATCCTCGTTCACCCACGTCTTGTTCTCTATACACCACAACCGTCACACACGAGCAATACATGCAAGCAAACATACTTTAATTAGAACAGTACACCAAAACATGATAACAGTAGAAAAAAATAGCATAGAACTCTTCTACTTGTCAAGACGATTCCAAAAAGTACAAGATCACTAAAATTGGAGTTAAAATGTGAAAGTTATGGCCTAAACAAGACTAGGGTCTAATCTGCAGAAAACAGGACTGAAATCTAAGTACTTTTGAACTACAAAGGACTATATCATAATAAAAAGAAACCATAGGGGCCTTTTTGCAAAAGTTCCAATGGCGGCGGCGTTGACCGCGCTGACGGCCACACGGCGGCGTAGGAGTGGCCGGGTCCGAAGGACCGGCCATGGACCGAGTCCACGGGTCCACGGTGGACCGGCGGCGGGGCAGGTTGGCCCCGGCGACCAAGGCCATGGTCGCCGGCGGTGACCTCGCGACAGCGGCGCTGTGGGGCACACGGGGCCAAGGCAAGACCACGCATGCGTTGCGCACGTGATATGTGGCACGGCCACAGTGGGGCGAAGCCGGAGCGGCGGTGTGACGCGCGTCGGCAAGCGACGGCGACGGCGCTCCTACGGTGAAGCATAGCGGCGCGCAGAGGGGCCAAAAGGGCATGCCGAGGGCACCGGCATGATCCTTGGGACTCGGCGGAGCTCGTTCACCAGCTCACTTTGGCGACTAATAGTGACGAATGCGGAATCGACGGCGGCATGAGCTCGGCGGCTATGGCGGCTAAGGTTTCACGATTTAGCGAGACCGGTGGCGGCTTGGGTTGCGTAAACCGGCGCTAGGGGGCTCGGGCGTCTGCTTTATAGGGCGCGCGGTGAACTTTGGTTCGCGTGAGGGCGTGGGCGTGCGGGCGAAACCGGGTACGGCTCGGTGTCCATCTCCTTCAGGGAGACGACACTGTTTCTGTGGGCCCCGCTCGGGTGGGACCCACCGGTCAGCGACGCTGGGCGAAGGCGCTGCGGGTGCTGACGCCATCTGCTGACGCGAGTGCTAATGTGAGTGCGGCACTGGCTTGCTGGGCTAGCTTGGCCGGCCCATAGAGTGCGCGCTGGGCTGCCTACTTACGGCCTGGCTGGCTGGCTAGTGGGGCTGCTGCGGCTGGGATGGCGTGTGGCCGCTGGTGGCAGTGTTGGCTAGCTGCTGCTCGCTTAGCCATGGCTGGCCAAGGGTGGCCATGGCTAGCTAGGGCTGGCCATACTTGGCCAGTAGGGGCTGGGTGTGGCTAGGGTCCACTAGGGTTGGCCTAGGCTAGTTAGACTAGGTAGGTTAGTCTAGGAGTTAGAGGGGACAAGTTAGAGCATACTAGAAGGTGGAAAACAAAGCAAAGGTTAAACAACGAGCTCAAACATGTCAACTAAAACTTATGCAGCAGCATGAATGCAACAATGCATGGTTTCTAACATGCTACATGTTTTAAACTAATTCATAAAACCTTTACAATTGGCCTATGAATGTAAAGCATCTATACAGAAATAAAATCAAATTCATTTAATATTTAAAGTTCAAAATCAGGGTGTTATAAACCTTAAAAGAATCTCGTCCTCGAGATTTGAAGACTCAGGAAATAACTCTGGATATTCTGCCCTTAGATCCTCCTCTTTTTCCCAAGTAGCCTCATCCTCTGAGTGATACTTCCATTGCACTTTGCACCACTTGATAACCTTACTTCTTGTGACTCTCTCATCTGTCTCCAAAATCTTGGATGGACTTTTATCATAAGTCAAATCCTTCTGCAGATCCACTTCTTGTACAGGCAACTCCTTTCTTTGACCCTCAAACATTTCTTGAATTGAGAGACATGGAACACATTATGCACGTTGGATAAGTAAACTGGCAACTCAAGTTGATAAGCTACTTCTCCCCTCTCTAGAATCTTGAAAGGACCAATGTACCTCAGAGCTAACTTTTGACCTTGAACCTCTTGAGATTCCTCATTGGAGACACTTTCAGATAGACATAGTCACCTACTTCAAACTCAAGCTCTCTTCGATGAACATTTGCATAACTCTTCTGTCTAGACTGAGCTGCTTTCAGGTTATGCTGAATCACTTAGACTTGCTCTTCTGCTACCTTCAAAGCATTAGGACCAAAAACTTTTCTTTCTCCTGCTTGATTCTAGAACAAGGGTGTTCTACACTTCTGTTCATACAATGCTTCAAAAGGAGACATCTTGAGACTAGCCTGATAACTATTATTGTAAGAGAATTCAGCATAAGGCAAACTGTTGTCTCAACTATCACCAGATTCCAGGGCACAGGCCCTCAACATATCTTCTAGAATCTGATTAACCCTTTCTGTCTGACCATTTGATTGCAGATGATAAGCTGAGCTAAACCTTAACTCAGTTTCCAAAGCTTCATGTACCTTCTCCCAAAACTTGGAAGTGAACTATGTACCTCTATCTGAAATGATCCTCTTAGGAACTCCATGAGCACACACAATTCAAGCCATATGCTTCTCAGCCAACTGTGCTCCAGTATAAGTGGTCTGACAGGTATGAAATGAGCAACCTTAGTCAATCGATCCACTATGATCCAAATAGAATCAAAATCTCTCTGAGTTCGAGGTAAACCCACAATAAAATCCATACTGATTTCATCCCACTTCCATTTAGGTATCTTCAATGGCTGCAACAATCCTGCTGGCCTCTGATGTTCTGCCTTTACTATCTGACAAGTATCACACAAGGCAACATACTCCCCAATGTCCCTCTTCATACCTTTCCACCAATAGTGTTCCTTCAGATCCTGGTACATCTTAGTACCTCCAGGGTGAATAGAGTATTATGACTCATGACACTCCTTAAGAATAGTATCCTTGATCTTTTGATCATCAGGTACAACCAACTTGTGCTTATACCAGAGTTTCCCTTCTTCATCAACACTAAAACCTGGAGCTCCATCTTGACTAACCAACTTGACAATCTCTCGAAGTTTCTCATTGGTTTTCTGACCCTTCCTGATCTCCTGATCAAGTGTTGATTCCACATCCATAGAAACTCCCTGAGTATTTGCAACAAACCCTAAATTGAGATACTCGAATTTAGCTAGCAACTCTTGAGGTAATTTCATCACTTCTAACATGTTCAGCTGACTCTTCCAACTCAAAGCATCAGCTACAACATTAGCTTTACCAAGATGGTAGAGAATCTCCAGATCAAAATCATTAATCAATTCTAACCATCTTCTCTGCCTCAAGTTCAAGTCCTTCTGAGTGAATATATACTTCAAGCTCTTGTGATCTGTGTAAATGTTACACCTATGACCAAGAACATAATGTCTCCAAATCTTCAACAAATGCACTATAGCTGCTAATTCCAGACCATGAGTTAGATAGTTTAATTCATGTTTCTTCAATTTTTGAGAGGCATAAGCAATGACCTTACCCTCTTGCATTAACACACAACCCAAACCATGTCTTGATGCATCACAATAAATAGAGAAGTCCTTCATCATATCTAGCAGAGCTAACACTGGTGCTTTTGTCAACCTCTTCTTCAATTCCTCAAAGCTAGCTTGACATTGTTTTGTCTATTTGAATGTTTTATCCTTCTCAAGCAAGGCATTCATAGGCTTAGCTATGGTAGAAAACCCATCAATAAACCTCCTGTAGTATCCAGCCATTCCTAGAAAACTCCTGATATCCTTGATATTCTGAGGTGGACTCCACTTAAGCACATCTGCAACATTCTTAGGACTAACTGTAACTCCATCTTTGGAAATAACATGCCCAAGAAAAGATACTTCCTTCAACCATAATTCACACTTGCTGAACTTGGCATAAAGCTAATGTTCCCTCAACTTCTGCAACACCAATTTAAGATGCTCTTCATGTTCTTCCTCACTCTTGGAATAAATCAGAATATCATCAATGAAGACAACCACAAACTTATCAAGATACTCCATAAAAACTTTATTCATCAAGTACATAAAGTAAGCTGGAGCATTGGTCAAACCAAAAGACATCATTGTATACTCATATAAACCATATCTGGTAGTGAAAGCAGTCTTTGGTATGACACTAGGTCTAATCTGCAACTGATGATAACCTAACCTCAAGTCTATCTTGGAAAAGACACTATATCCCTTCATCTGATCAAATAGATCTTTAATTCTAGCTAAGGGGTACTTATTCTTAACAGTCACCTCATTCAGAGATCTGTAATCTACACACATCCTCTGTGTTTCATCTTTCTTTTCTACAAAGATTACTGGGGCTCCCCAAGGTAATGAACTAGGTCGAATGTAACCCTTAGACTGTAATTCTCTAAGTTGTGACTTAAGTTCTTCTAGTTCATTCACAGCCATTCTATAAGGTCTTTTAGCTATGGATGCAGTACTAGGTAACAAATCAATGATAAACTCAATCTCTCTTTCAGGTGGCACACCTGGTAAATCCTCTAGAAAGACATCTGGAAACTCATTGACAACTTTGATATTCTCCAATGGCTCACTGCTGACATGGTTCACTGTTCCTTGATTCTTAGATGGCAGAGGAATCACAACATCAACCACATCTCCACTAGGTGTAGTCAAGCTCACTGTCCTTTCTGAACATTTAATATTTAATTTTCACTTGTTTAACAAACTCATTCCTAAAATAAGAGCACTATAGGTCTAGCAGGAAACTCTACCCCCCTTAAATTAATCTTTATATCTGGACACCAAACATTTGAATCTATATTTCCCCCAGGCATTTTAACATTGATAGATCTAGGCATAAGTTGGGTAGCAACACTATGTTTGCGAACAAAATGACTACCAATGAAAGAATGTGATGTGCTAGTATCAAATAGAACTGAAGCTGGATGAGAATCAACAAGAAACATACAGAGCACCACATCTGTATCTTCCTCTGCAGTCTCCACCTTGACGTGGTTCACCTTCACAAAATTTTGTGGCTTCTAATTCTGAGGGCAAGCATTAGCATAGTGTCCCACCTTGCCACACTTGAAGCAAGCATTGTTGGGGGTGTTGTTGGTCTTCACAGGAGAATTGTTGGGAGCATTCTGGCGAGGAGCCTGATTATTCTGATGAGGGGCTTGACCATTCTGGCGCTGCACTTGATTACTACCATTGCTGGAGTTGTTGTTGCGCTGACCTCCCTGCTGTGCCCGATTCTTCCCATACTGATAAGAAGAATGTTGTTGGTAGTTCTGGAAGTTTTTGAAGCAAGGACGGCTACTGCTTCCCTGATCCTGGTACTTGCTGGCCTTCCTCTTCTTCTTTTTTGTCCTCCATCTTGTTGCGCATGCTCTCAAGCACAATGGCCCGATCAACCATTTCCTGGAAATTGGCATACTTGACATTTGCCATCATGTAAGCGAGTCCATCATTCAGCCCTCCTAGGAAGTGATCCTGCTTGTCCTGGTCTTGCTCAACATCCCTAGGTGAATAGCGAGACAAAGCAATGAACTTGTCACGGTACTCACAAACAGACATGGAGCCTTGCTTCAGATCAGCAAACTCCTTCTTCTTCAGCTTCACCAGTCCAGCTGGAACATGGAACTCCTTGAATGCCTCAGTGAACTGCGCCCAAGTGATGGTGTCAGGAGCTGCATGAGCAAAGCGATATGAATCCCACCAAGAAGCAGCTGCTCCCTGTAACTGACCAGATTCATAGAGAACCTTATCCCTGTCATTGCACTGAGCGATCTACAACTGTTTCTCCACATTCTTCACCCAATCCATAGCAACAAGAGGGTCAGGGGAATGAGAGAAGAAAGGTGGACGCCCCTTCAAAAACTCACTGCGCCTGTCCCCGGGTGGTGGTGGAGGGTTCTGATTGTGGTGCTGATTCTGGACTTGGTTCATCGCCATGTTCTGCTGTAGCATGGTCATCATGGCGTTCATGCCCTGCATGAACTGAGTCTGCATGGCCATCATCTGCTCCACAGTAGGTGGAGGAGGTGGTGGTGGAGGGTTCTGGTTACTCCCACCAGCACCACTAGCGCCACCGGTGTTGGTTCTTCTTGTGTTAACCATCTGACACAACCTCCAATAACACAATCACTAACAAATAGCAAATATATAATTCTCCAAACTGATAGCTGATATGAACAAGTGACAGCAGGCTATGACAGAAAAACTGATATGATGAAGCAGAAAGGGAGATAAAGCACAATATATAGAGACCCAAAACCCCAAATTACTAAACAGAGTCTTAAACTTATATAAATATGATAAGTGTAGACATCACCCCCATAACTTATCTCAATCATTACAAAGATGCAAATCATTCATAGTTCATAATGATAAACAAGTTCTCACACCAATAAAGCAAAGCACAATCTAAGCACACTCGCACTAGACTCACCACAGACACGACAACCTAAACGTTTAACGTGCTAACGTAGCATTATTTATTACATAAAAGGGACATCTTAGTCAATCCTAGTACATCCTCTAGGTGCTACATAGGGGATGGGGTCACGTGCAGGCAACAGAGCAGGCCACTGTGGTGGTGGTGGTGGCGCTACTCCAGTGAGCTGCGTCTCCAGCTAAGCAATCCTCCTCCGGTCCTCCTCTGACTACAGGCGCACCTAGTGTAGCTCCAAGAGAGTGAAGTTCAGCTCTGTGTTCAGATGTGCCATCATCTGAACAGTGGCACGCAGCCTCGGGTCCTCCCTAGCAATAGTAGCAACTCTAGTAGCAATCTGACCACGAGTGCGGTGAGGAAAGTAGCAGCGTGTGTCCTCACTGATCAGGTGGAAGTACTGCTCCCTGTAAGCAAAAAGGGCCTGACATGCTACATCTGTAATCCCTGCTAGCTGAGTAGCTCTGCCTGCCGGCGCCGCATGGACGGAAGTAACTCAGAGAGCACGAAGATTGCAGTTGGAGCGCCCAACATAGCACCCAACCCTCCAGAAGTTCGCGTAGAAGGGATGGCTCAAGAACTCGCTGCGGTACTCAACTCCGACCATCCCATGGCCGAAGAGCTAGTGAAGAAGCCTCATCAGGTGGGCGTGGAAGAAGTCATCACCACCATCATGAACAGTGAGGGTGATGATCCAACCGTCGTGTGCCTGGTACACTCCCTGGACTCCATGGCCGCCAGGACCTCTAGGGCCGCCAGGTCCTCCTGGCCCTCCTGGTCCACCTGGACCTCCTGGTCCTCCAGCACCTGGTGCCCCAGGGCCTCCTGTACTTGGTCCTCTAGCGCCAGGTCCTCCTCCTGGTGCCCCTGGCTGCTGCTCAACCTGGTCCCCTGCCTACTGCTGTTGTAGAACGAGCGCCTGGCACTAAACGTACTGACCCCCAAGTCCGAGGATCACACAGCCGTCAGGGTGCTGGCTAGGGCGAAACTTGTAGTGGTGCACACGTCCGGTCAGCGGGTACTCTATGGGATGCCAAGAGCGATGGTAACCAGTGGGGCTCTTACGGCAGGTCAGAAGTTGGCGCACCATCTAATAAAATGCAAAGATCAAAGAAATGCAGCAAATAGTTAATAGATCATGATAGAAGAAATAAACATGTCTATGATCAAAGGATAATATATATAAAGAGTGCATACATAGATATATGAAGATAATGATATAAAAGCTATAAATTGAAGCAAGAATAGCATGCATTATGTGGTATTTATAGTAAACAAAACAGCATAATGATATGCATATAATGATCATAAAGACAAAAGGAAGGTAATAAGTCTAAAAATAAAGTATTAAATGATCAATAAATAATAGTAATAATATCTGAAGTAAATGCATATCAAGGTAATGAATAAGATAATAAATGAAATATGCTAACAAATGATGGGATATGCAATATCTTATATAAGTCAACCTAAAATGGCTGTTTCTAATTAAGGCTTCGTGATCCTATGGTCAACACGGCTCTGGTACCACTTTGTCACACCCTGATTTCGAAGAAATGAAACCAAGGCAAAAGCTCATGTGTACCCAAAACAATTACACACATGAACGATAAATTACATGGTCCAATAAATACAGTGTTCGAATCTCTACTCCTATTAAGACGAAACAGGAATCGTGCACCACTTCGGCCTGCCGCTCTGCTCGCAAGTTTTGTAGACTCAAGCGTGCCTTCCACCCCTGTATTCAAAATCCCTTCTGGTCATACGGCAGTACGCGTATGCACAGGCCGCCTCCTCTCCGATGAGCACTCCCCTTCTCCTCGCCACCGATGCAGATGGGAGAAGCGAGTATGCACCAGCACCATCGCCGGCCTATCCTCCTCCTCGCCGCGTTCGCCACCGCAGCTGCCACGAACGCATGCGAGTAGCAGGGACGCGGACTCCTCGCCTGCTCCACGCCGTCCCGTTTCGCCCCACCAACGCTGTGGCCCGCCTCTCCTCGCCTGCGCCCTCCCCGCCTCCGTAGACGCGAGGAGCGAGGACGCGCCGGCGCCTGCCACTCTGCTGCCGCTGCGGATTCTAAGAGCGATGACGTGCCATGCCTGCCTCTCCACCTCCTCTTCCTGTGACGTGAGGAGGGTGTCAGTGCTACTTCACAGGCGCCTCTGGTAAGCTCTTCAAGGCCTGATTGCTCTTGGTGCCGTTTCCATTTCCCTTTGGGCTTGTTGGCCCTTCAAGCGGTTGATCAAATGCCAAGTTGGTGTGTCCTGAGTGGTCGAATATACCAACTACCAAATGACTTTGTTTTGCTGATAATAATGAAGAAACAAGTGAGAGGCCTGTGTCAAATGCCAAATGATTAATTTTTTTCTTCTGCTTATTCAATGTGAGGGTGATAGGTCAACGGATGACAGCTGTGTGAACTTGTGTTGATTTTTTATTTGCTACTTGTTGAAAGTGCAGATATGTGTGTGCTGAACTTGAATGAGGTGATTGCTCGTACAGATTGTGCATCTTGCATCTTTGATATGTCATATGTGGAATATGTAACTCATCACTGCCAACTATAGAGATAAACCATAGTTCAAGATCAGCAATGAGAATAAGCTAAATATGAGAGTTTTTTTAGAATATGGCAAGAGTTTGATTTCCGAACATTGGAAAGTGGTGGCTGATTGAATCCCAGGACCATAGGAATTTGAAGCTCATTCATGTCTAACTCTGATTAGTTTCACTTTAGAAGTGTGAGGAAGTTGCCTTAAGCTTCCTTGGCAATATCATTTTAGGAATTCACCATGTTCTGAACATGTTTGTTAGGCCAGCAATCTCATCCTCGGATAGGTTTTCTTTAATGATCCAGAGAAAACAAACAAATTAGTTTATTATATTTTCACAATGACAGCTGCTATGTATAAAATTTTGGCAATAGTGACAGCTTACATGCATGTGTATTACAATTAAGTTAAATGGCCTACTTTTGGGCACAATGACAGCTTAATTCTAATCCTTATATCTGAACTATGATAGATACATCTGTCAAGCATAACTTAGATAGTCCTAAGATTCACTGCTCAAATTGTTTGCATTGCAGACCAGTATCCTTCAGATCAGACCTTCACCTATCCAATGTATGCAAAGCAGCGTCCTCTAACACGATTAGTTAAAAAAGGTATTATTAGCTTAATATGAATCACATTGGGTGATCAGTGCTTGAGGTCAAATACACACTTTCACTGAGAGCAGAAATAGAACTCTTCTTCTCAAGCGATTAGTTTTGCTTGATAACGTTGCTCCGAGAACAAAAGATGCAGCTTGTTTGAACTCATAGTCCATTAATTGGCTCTAATTAAGTTTGGCTTTTTGTTAGACTTATTATTATTTCATAAATTAAGAATCCATTGGGGAGTAACTGTCAGACATTAGTTCAGCAACCAGCACATAGTTTCTATTTTTTATTTGGAGGGAGTAAGAAAAACATGCATGCATGGTCATCGTTGGGAGATGTGGGGGGGAGGCAGGGGATCGGACGCGGCGTCAGTGAGTTAACTATTTTAGGAACAGTGATATGAGTCATGGCACTGTTGTAAAAAATAAGGTGTACTTAATTGCTATCCCAAAATTTCTACTTGTTGCCCAAACTTTTTTCCTGGCATACTTATTATGCATGTGTCGTTGAATTCAGAAGCTAGCAAACTTGATTTTGATATGGTTAACCATTGCCAGGAAGATGGCCGGGCAAAATCAGCGTTGAGGGAGACATATTTTGTCACTCACATATTTTGATATGGTTAACCATTGCCATCTGTGTGGACTGTAGGTTTTATGTATGTTGTTGCAAACTCTTGTGTGTACTTCCATGAGGATAATGTAATGATTGGACCTTTTAATTTTCTCCTGGAAAATACTTACTATTAGACTAATAAAGTTTTTCATATTGAGGTATTCAGGAGACAATGATTTAATATTGAATGTATGTGCATCATGAAATTGCTGTAAAGCCAAGCGTACAATTATAGGATGAAATGTCATACAGCCTAGCCCTTCTTCCCTTGCCTGGTTGCCCCCCTGCTGCTGCACAGTGAGCCAATCGATGTGAAAAATGCCCAATTTCCTGTTAAATGGCCTATTTCCTATGTTTCCTATAGTGAATTGTTTTCAATGTTGGTTAACTATATGAATCAAAGGACCTTTTGGTTAACCTGACGCTGGCACAGCCACAATTCAACAAACACGAGCAGGGTTCTCAGCTAGAGGCTTTGTAGTATTTATTAATTCTCTATTTTTTAGAAAATTTATAATGTTAATGTTTTGAATTATTTTAATAAAATATTGTAATTTTTTATATTTAATGAAGGTTTATCTATTAATGATGTTATGAGTATTTAAGGTAATAGTAAAGCACATGTTTATACAATACTATGGCATTATTTTTTTTCGTTGTAATGCACGGGCATTTGCTAGTAAAACATAGTATAACGATTACATCGTACTATTATTACATAACTATCATCGGAGTAAAGCGGAATATAAATCACATCATCCAAAACGGGAAACAACTAAAACGATGTGGACGTAGCGACTCCATCTCGCCACAGGAAGGTCGACGACAGCATCACGACGCCTAGTAATCCAGGTAGTTCTCAGGGAAGTCACCATCCGAGTCGTCACTTGAGCATCTTTTTGTTGGTGAATGAGCAAGGGTGAGTTCCATGTAGAAACTCAGCAAGTACAGGCGAAAAGTAATGACATGCGAGGCTAGTACAAGGTAAAGCTAAAAGGTGACTGCGGAAGCATTTTAAAGTAAATAATTAAGATTAAATAAGTTGTAACCTATTCTCTAATCATCTTGGTTGAAACACCTAACCCTTTATTAAGGTTCAAGTAGCATTTAAAATGTCATTTAACTTCATAGATATAAACATATATCATTAAGCATCATTAAACATGAGATAGCCATCTCACGTGAACACAGGACAGCCATCCTGATAAAACCCAAGGTAGCAACCTCACAACATCACCATGATTTAACAGCTTAATCCGTTTGGCTAAGTCATGCGAGGATCTGGGTCGCTCGTGATCGTGAGCACGGATGATATACCGATTTTAACTCTGCGCAGAGGTGTACACTTTCACTCCAGATTGTGATTACTCTTTATGCCCGAGGGGATCAGCCTCTTAGCCCATTACCGAGATAGGCTGGCAGAGGTCACAATGAGGTTCTTCATAGGGTCATAGGCAGTGACAACTCGCTAGCAATGAGTCCAAGCATATGGGCGACTTCACCATGAAGCCGCCCCCATCACGGATCCCTAGCCCCTCCCATACTACAACTTGTAAACAACCCCTAGCGACCATAGCTATAGCCACCCATCCGTAAGCTGTCCAACCTGCCCATGATGGTCCTGCTAATAGACCAAGCCAGTGCCCATTAGCCTGGAGCTGTACGGAAGTCCCAGGTTGCCGCTCCAAGAAAGGACCTCAAGGGGGAGGAGATACGGATGCCCTCGTCGCTATGAGTCCCACTGACATCCATTCCCCCATCATTCACCGCCAACCAACGATGCGAAAATGCATCAACTTCTCCAACGACCGAAGCCAAGAGCCCAAGGGTCCAATGGCTAAGAAGCAAGTTTTATCATCATTAAATGGTGAAAGGTGAGGTAGAGCACTAGCAACCTAAGAGCCTATCAACTAAAACCCCCCATAGGAGATATTTGGGTAGAGTAGCTAGTCATTCCTATGGTTTGCCGATTTTAGAACACATGCAATCTATTTAATTAACATGAATAGGCGCAAAATGATCAAAGGTGCCTGCACTTGCCTTGGTTGATGTCCTGCTGCATGTAGTCCTCTGGGTCCTGCTGATCCTCGTTAACCCACGTCTTGTTCTTTATACGCCACAACCATCGCACATGAGCAATACATGCAAGCAAACATACTTTAATTAGAATAGTACACCAAAACATGATAACAGTAGCAAACAATAGCATAGAACTCTTCTACTCGTCGAGACGATTCCAAAAAGTACAAGATCACTAAAATCAGAATTAAAACATGAAAGTTATGGCCTAAACAAGACTAGGGTCTAATCTGCAGAAAACAGGACTGAAATCTAAGTACTTTTGAACTACAAAGGACTATATCATAATAAAAGCAAACTACAGGGGCCTTTCTACAAAAGTGTCGGCAGCGGCGGCGTTGACCGCGCTGACGGCCACGCAGCGGCGCGGGAGTGGCCGGGTCCAGAGGACCGGCCGTGGACCATCCCGTGGACCGAGTCCACGGGTCCACGGTGGACCAGCGGCGAGGCGGGTTGACCCCGGCGACCAAGGCCATGGTCGCCGGCGGCGACCTCGCGATGGCGGCACTGGGGGGCCAAGGCAAGACCACACACGCGTTGCGCATGCGCACGCGCACGCGATATGCGGCACGGCCACAGTGGGGCAAAGCCGGAGCGGCGGTGTGATGCGCGTCGGCAAGCGACGGCGGCGGCGCTCCTACGGTGGCGCATAGCAACGCGCAGAGGGGCCAAAAGGGCATGCCGAGGGCACCGGCATGATCCTTGGGACTCGACGGAGCTCGTTCACCAGCTCACCTTGGCAGCTGACGGCGGTGAAGACGGAATCGACGGCGGCGCGAGCTCAGAGGCTATGGCGGCTAGGGTCTCGTGATTCAGCGAGACCGGTGGTGGCTAGGGTTGTAAAGCGACACTAGGGGGCTCGGGCGTCCACTTTATAGGGTGCATGGCGAACTTTGGTTCACGTGAGGACGTGGGCGTGCGGGTGAAGGCCGGGTATGGCACGGTGTCCGTCTCCTTGAGGGAGACGACAGTGTTTCTGTGGGCTCCGCTCGGGTGGGACCCACGGATCAGCGACGCTGGGCGAAGGCGCTGTGGGTGCTGACGCCAGCTGCTGACGCGAGCGCTAACACGAGCGCGGTGCTGGCTTGCTGGGCTAGCTAGGCCGGCCCATAGCGTGCGCACTGGGCTGCCTACTTGCGGCCTGGCTGGCTGGCTAGCTGGGCTATTGCGGCTGGGCTGGCCTGGCTGGCCTGTGGCCTCTGGTGGCCAGTGCTGGCTAGTTGCTGCTGCTGCTCGCTTGGCCATAGCTAGCCAAGGGTGGCCATGGCCGGCTAGGGCTAGCCATACTTGGCCAGTAGGGGCTGGGTGTGGCCAGGGTCCACTAGGGACTGGCCTAGGCTAGTTAGACTAGGTAGGTTAGTCTAGGAGTTAGAGGGGACAAGTTAGAGCATACTAGAAGGTGGAAAACAAAGCAAAGGTTAAACAACGAGCTCAAACATGTCAACCAAAAATTATGCAGCAGTTTGAAAGCAACAATGCATGGTTTCTAACATTCTACATGTTTTAAAGTAATTCATAAAACCTTTACAATTGGCCTATGAATGTAAAGCATCTGTACAAAAATAAAATCAAATTCATTTAATATTTAAAGTTCAAAATTAGGGTGTTATAATTTATTTATGCGCCGATCCTCTATGGGCTGTCCAAGGCTATCATGAACAGACTGGCGGTTGGTTTGAGACTGCCGATAATCTCTATATTAATCACTACATTCAGGACAATTCCTCCTAGTGGGCAACCTCAAGCCTTCATTCCAGCAATGCCTAAAGAAAGGACAATTCCAGTGTGATTCAGCTTGTTCCCATTCATACCTTTCTTTTTCAAGCATCCTCAAGCGCCACTTGTTCTCCTGCTGTCCTTCTCCTATGGTCCTTCTCCTACTCTTCAAACCCTAAACCCTTCTCATACTGCCTCTACCACTTGTTCAAAAGAATATGAGATATCACACGTGGTCTTCTTTCAGCCGACGTGGATGATTCAGGTTGGTTAGATCGGCTATTCTTCCTCTCACACCTTCTCTTGATCTCCCGATACTCTTCATCAGTGAGTTGCAGTCTTGTGTCTACTGATCCTGACTCCTTTGCTCTAGCAGAGGTCAACAATTTAGCTTTGCCTCTTGGAAGCACAACATCAGCCATTGCAGTGTCAAAGGGGTCTTGATCAACCTTCATCTTGTTAGCAGTATCAAAAGCTAACTTTTTGGTTTTAATGGCTTTCTGGATCTGCTTCTGAAACACATTGCACTCATTGGTGGAGTGAGTAGTGGAATTATGAGCCTTGTAATATTTCTTGCCTTTAACTTCTTCAGGACTGAGTGGCTCATGTAACACCTTAATAAGACCTTTGCTCAGCAAATAATCAAAGATTTTATCAGCCTTCGATGTATCAAAATCAAACTTCTCTTATGTTCTTCCCCAAGGATGGCTGATAATACACTTCTTACCAAGATTCCACTCAATAAGATTGATGTCCTCTACTTCTGCTTCATCATCTGAGCCATACTAAGTTAAAGCTTTATAATACCCAGCCACGTTAGCCGCCTTCTAGAAACGGTTCTGTTGGCGTGGTGGTTGTGCATACTCAGAAACTGCAGCCACCCTTTGTGCTAATGCTCCAAGATTATCAAAGTTCATGCCAACAAGCTTCTCCTTGAGGTATGGTTGTATTCCTTGGATAGCCAATTTCACCAACTGGCTGTCAGACAGGTTCAATGAAAAGTACAAGCTCTTTGTTTGCCTGAATCTCTAGATGAAGTCAAGACCTGACTCATTGCTCTTCATCTTGATGTTTGTCAAATCATCAATATCTTTCTCAACAGTCCCATTAAAGAAGTAGGCGTGGAACTTGCTTTTCAACTCATCCCAAGTATTGATAGAATTTTTGGGCAAAGATGAGTACCAAGTGAAAGCTGGTCCCAATAGTGACAAAGCAAAGAACCTGACTCTAAAGATTTCTTTGACTGCAGCATCACCTAACTAAGCTAGATACCTGCTTATGTGCTCCATTGTACTGGTGTTATCCTCCCCAGTGAACTTGGAGAACTCTAGAATTCTGTAATTTTGTGGGAGCTCCAGACGGTTGTACCACTCAGGATATGGCATGCTATATGATCTAGAGTGACTCCTCTTCATGCCAAACTCCTTTTCCACCACTTCAGCAAGTTTCTTGACCAGTTAATCGTTGGATCGGCAGATCCTCCAATCTTCGGACAAATAGGCATTCCCTAAAGATTATAGCTTGACACATTGGCAAAACCTGCTGGTGGCTCATCATCATCTTTCGGGGCTTGAGCAGCTTCTCCTCCCAAAGCTTGATTCACATGATAATTGACGCTTCTTCTGATCCTATTAACTGAGGGAGCTATTTTTTGAGTCGAAGGTGGTACAATTAGAGTTGTACCAAAATTAGGTGGAGGGCCACCCTTTGGCTATTGTGCATTGGGAATAGCACTGCCTTTTACGCCTCCATTGGAAGTTGATGCCATATTAATTTTGAAATTATTCTGTGCACCATCACCAGGGCCTGATGCTGTGTTCAGATTGAAATAAGCAGGTCCAAATTGATCAATAGGAAAGCCAGCACAGACGTCCTTCATGATGTTACCGAACGTGTGCAGAAAGTACGCTTGATGATTTGCAATAGCTTCATTGACCAACTTGTTTAACTAATCTATCAAAAATCACATGTCTTCGTCATCTCCTGCGACAGTCTCTCCCGCCATTAAGATTCTGGGCATTGCCTGCTTCAAGACGACTTTGCCATCATGCACTCTTTCAAAGCAAGATAAGCACTTCTGCACTAGCTGATCAGTAGCCTTCTGGATTGTTTGTTTCTGCTCTTCGTCAAGTTCTTCTATGGTGACGTCGAGGATGTTGTTGACGCTGAGATCAGTTGAATTCTTTGGAGCCATTGTTGATGATTGTGTGTCCCACTGGTCGTGCCAAAAAGAGTGTTGGCGTAAAAATGTGACTCTTCATGCCAACTGCCTCTCGCAAGCTAGACAGACCGGAGCGTGAACGTCTCTCCGATCCTCGTGACTTTCTCCAGCAGAATGATCCGGTCATGTAAAAGACATCGTGTACATGTAAAAGAAATCCAACGTGCATACAATATTCTAGATTAAAACTAACAGATCTACTAAGCAAGCTCAACAAACCAGCTAGTCTAAAGCAAAAACATGTACACGATGTCATGAGTAAAGCTCCTGGTGAATCGGCTAACTTTGTCGATACCGACATGAGAACGAATTAGGTGTATCAACAGCTTTAAAACAAAGCCCACTAATTGATCCAATCTAGTGAGATCAGTGACTTAACTCATTGCAGCCAACTAAGATTAGAAAATACTAACAAGCTTTATCATAAAACTACTTATACCCTGGAATGCACACATGTAACGAACAAGATTGATAAAATCTAGCTAATGCAAGCATGAGACCTATCATCAAAGCAATAAGATTAAACATGATCAGCATTGATGACAATTGAATCTAAATGAATATAAGCCAAATCTATCAATCTTGATCAGGCAAAAGATATTGTTGCAATAAATAAATAAATAAAAATTAACAACATCGGTAACTTAATGAATCTACTAGACTGCCAGATCTAGCAGAGCCGATAACTGGCCATGGATAACTTAATGAATCTATTAGGATGCCAAACCTAATAGAGCCGATAACTAGCCTATGCTAACGCATACAATAGGAGGTCGAACCGGCCCTATCAAACGATAACATAAACTGTTGACAAGTGCTAATGCAAAGATAAGAGGTCGAGCCAGCCAAATCATGCATAAACACAAGCCCCTTGGCCATACTAATGGTCGATAGGAGGTCAAACTGGCCCTATCTAACAAGAGTAAAAACCACGACGGTACTTACAATAAACCAGAGGTCGAACAAATGATGCAGCCTAGCTTGATGAAGAACTCGCCGAAATCCAAGAAACTATGGATTTGATGGCCGGAGCCAAAAAGATTGTATTGAATATTGAGAGAGTTTGTAAGATGCCAGGGCTTACATATTTATACCCTGGGCTTTGACCAAGTCCTAACCTAATACGACTTGCAAATAAGGAAAACGACTTCAAAAACTGCCTAATCTAGATAACTTGGGCCCTACTATTCCGTCCTGTAGATTCCCGTGCAGTTAATGCGCCGTCCTTCGTCCTGTCGGATCGGAGTCGATGTGGCCCGCGTGTATCCTTAGATAGCCGATTCTGGTTAGCCGATCCTCCTCAATTTAGCCTATTCCCCACTATTCGGCTGTTATCAGCATTTAGCCGATTCCGTTCGTGTCTTCTACGAGAAGCTCCACCCTTGTGTATACTAGTCTAAATTTTGGTGCAAACAGTGAGTAGTGCACGTAGTACTAATTAAAGTTTCATGCACATGCACCTAACATTACCATAGCAGGTTTGAATCATTGGTGCCTCAACATCAACATTTCCTACTAGGTTCAGACAAATAGAAGAAGGAAGTGCATGCATCACTTACATTGCATCAGATAAAAAATGCTCCAACAAAAAATGGATATACCCTTCTAGTAGATAGCAGTATCTACTGTAAAGTGATATTATAGGCACGTGCATGATACTCTCAATACAATGTCTATCTTCAGTTTTGGTACTAGTTACAAAAGTTCTTCACACCATATTTATTGACATGAAAATTCTACTAGCAAAGAAGCTCAGTGAGAGACTATCATGACATCACAACAAATCATCTACTCAGATGCATGTGCATAATTAAACCGAAAACCTACTTAAGGTGTGAACTCCATAATACCCCACAATCTGGTCCAAATGTATAGCAGTACAAATCATTCCTACAAAGGAAACAAACACTAAGAATTAGGCATAACAAAATCCAACAAATATGTGCACACAACTTGGTCCAAAGTGTTCACTGAAGGCAGAAAAGCACCCAAATCGACACTGAAGTGTCTGATCCACCACGCCTGCACTAATGCATATCTGATGCACCCACTACCAATGCCTTCATACCACTACTAACACCCCTGATGCAACCAAATCGACACCTAAATATCCCAAAATCCCCTTAATCCTTCGCCAATCTGCCATATACAACCAAAAAACTCGTACAAAATCCATAATCAAAACTCTGGGCAAACCTGCATAACAATCAACCCCATCTGCAAAAGAATGAACAAATCATCCCCAACCCAACGAAATCAACCACACAACCCCCCCCCAACTCCCCCAAATTTGACTCTGCTCCAACCAAATCGATAGCTAGACAAGACAAAACTCTAGCAAAACAACCATGAACCCTAAATTAATCGAATCCCAACCCCATCACTTTGCCCCTAAAACACACGAACCGAACCCCAAATCAATCGAAACCTAGCCCTACACAGAGACGGGATGCACTACTAACCTTTGATACAAGTCGGAGACGAAGACGGAGTTCGCTCGGAGCAAGTGCTGATGACGACGGGGAGCGGATGGATGGCCTCAAACGAGCACTAGGATGAGGAATGTCGCCAACGACTGTGAGAGGCAGCACTCCAAGATGAACACGATGTAGATCCACTAGAGGAGGGGCGCTATCACCAATAGAACGCTTGGAGCCCACGCCGGAAGGAAGATGGTGGCCGTCGGCGACGAGAAGCATCGAGACCAAATGAGGAAACGCATAGAGAGGGGAGCCGAAATGGAGAGAGAAATGGGGGGAGGCAGACGACGCGCGTTCCCAAAAGTGAAACAATGGCGCAAAGTGGTGGGACCCACCCACCAGCTACACAACCAAAAGGCCAACCGGTGGGAGCACAGAGCACAGAAGGATGCCATCCATCGTGCGATCAACGACAGAAAAATTTGTGTGCTGGAGACAAAGAAAACACACGGGTGTTGTTTATACTTTCTGTTCCTTTTCCTTGTACTTATGTTTTTTATTTTGTTGAAGTCTTCGAGTCAGAAAACATCAGTTTAGATGTTGATCTTGAAATGAGATCTATAGTTCGACCTCTTCTCGTTGTTGCATCCCCAGCCCACTCCAATACTCCACCCTAGTGCGTGTGTGTGCACCAATGAATATAAAGACTGGTATCCAAAACATCTCACTTGCGATCCAACACCTAGAGAAGACAAATAATTTTTTTTTGGGAAGCACTTCGCATGATGCTCATGTTCTTTACCATAGGTCAACCATTCAATGATCCAAAGCTAGATGCTGCTAGATGTGGAAAATAACCGGAATGGCTTAGCTTTGCCGTTAGGTGACAACTACTACGGAAGGGATTTTTAGGGGCAGCTCCTGACACTTTGGAGGGGTGGTTGGGCCAGAACCCCTGTTCATCCGTGGTTGCTTAGCTTGCCTGCGGCCTGCCTCCATTAGTGACATGCTATGTACTTCCATCAGGTGCTTAGGTTGCCTGTCTCAGCTATACGTCCATGGCCAACTAGGCGGCCCGTAGTACGGCCACGCACCACACTCCTCTTCTGTCACGGGGATCCTGGCATACTTCCACGAACCCACACTCCTCTTCTGTCACGGGGATCCTGGTATACTTCCACGAAACCTTGGGATTCCTGGACATTAGGTTTCGACGGCCGTTACCACACCATCACCAAACCATAGATTTAAGGTTCTTTTAGAATAAGGGTTATTAGTTTTATTGATCTTGTGCAAACATTTTATTCACATCTGAGTATTTTTTTTAAAGCTATCACCAAATAATTATAAAATGTTAACTAATCAAGATACACAGCCCATGATCAGCCCATTGAGAAAGAAGCCTTCCTTCATAGCGGCCCAATCCCACTTTCAGGTACCCTCGCCGCCGTCGGCGAGCACGGACATGCCGTCTCTCATCGCTTTCTCGTCTCCGTCGCCGTCTCTCTTCTCTCTCCTCCCTCTCTTGTGTGTGGCCAGAGATTGTTTTATATATATATATATCAACGAGCCGGACAATTGCATACACGTAACATGGATGCCAGCTTTGTCCCGTGTTGTCTTGTTAGTCCCATATCGTTTCTCCAGCCCAGTGAAAGCCTTCTCAAGTAAGCACACCATAGTCCATGTCCCAGAGGTGATAGGGGGCAGGCTTGAGGTACTGCCACCGCGGACCGTGGCATAGGCCAGGCGCTCCTAGGTGGATCGTGGGGCTCAGCAGTACCCTTTCTGTCATCTCTTTTTGTTTTTCCTTTCAACAATTGTTTTTTTTTTTTTTTTTGCTAAGGAAAGAAACAGCAAAGGTATTTGGAGTTTGTTTGCTAAAGAAATAGCAAAGCTATTTGGAGATAAGGTCTGGTATGATATATTGTACCATCTCGTTTTATTTTTCCTTTGAACATTTTTTACTAAAGAAATTTGTAAATATATTTGTAGAAAAGGTCTGGTCTGATAGGGTCTTTTTTTTTGCGAATACTGATAGGGCCTTTTTTGTCTGAACGACGAAACGTATATCTGTTTAGATACAGAGGTGGTGGGAATGACTTGAACGGCTGAGCCCGTGTACTTCTTGTTTTGCTTGTTCATCTTTTTTTTCCCTTTCAACAATTGGTATTTACCATCTCTTCTTTATTTTGTCTGCTATCGTCTCCTTTTGTCTTTCCTTTCAACAATTGTTTTTTCTAAAGAAATAGCAAAACTACTTATCATAGGTTGGAAATGCATACATTTTCATCTCAAATTTACCATATTAATTACATTAGCAACATTTTTTTATTTTAAAGTTCTCCAGCAACAAACAGAAGTGACGTTCAGATCCACGTGTGTGTGTTTCATCTCGAGGAATGGCGCTAGCTCCAAACTCAATTTCTTTCAGTTCCGTTGCATTGCACCGGCAAACCTATAACAAGTAGCCAGGAAAGCAAGAAATGTGGCAATGGAGGCTTTGGGAAGTAGCCAGGAAAGCAAGAACATGGCGGCGCATGGGGAAGGCAATGGAGGCTTTGGGAACCGTGGTGGTGATAGAGGTCATCCAGGACATGCAGGGCCTGGAGGTGGCTACGGCTTCTCGCGCGGCCGTGGTCGCAGATATGGCCACGTTCAATCGTCGAATTTGACATTCCCGGGAGAGATGGAGAAGATCATTTCAAATAAATTTGGATGTTTTGATCCGAAAGGAAAGGAGTCCGCTATGGACTTCCCTCCATTATCTCCGACGCACTCTACGGTCCTTCCCGTGGGCGGCAAAGGAGATGGTACGGTGGGGTCTTTGCGGAAGGATGTTGTTGTCCTTGGGCCTGGCAAACTTTTCCGAGCCACCAAAGGCCTATGTGCACTCTTTGTAAGGACGGGGACCCGAACAAGATCCCTACCAACGTCGCTGCTCAGGAGGTCGAGTAACACTTCATCCTTTTCGCAATCGTTCATGGAGGACGTGAGGGTTGGGCAACAGAGGGTGGCTCACGACAATGGTGAGGATCACGACAATGGTGGATTCGGGCGGATTGAGCAGGGTGTGCCTGATGGTGAGACGAAATTAATTGATTTAGACTCTACCATGGAGGATGACCCTAAGGAGGAAGGGAGAGACCCCGAGGAGGGAGATCCAAAAAAGAAGTTAATGAGAATACAACTGCAGAGAAACTTATGAATATTGATGGAAACAAAGATGATCAGGCATCTAATGCTGGGAAGGTTCGGCAAGATGGTGCTTCTGATGCATCTTTGGTCCATTCAAATGTTAAAGCACATGCAAGCAAAAAATTAGTGGCAATGGTGGCTCCAAATAAGAGGAGCGCTGCAACTGCAAATCATGACTCAGTGGAGAAGGCAGCAAAATTAAAGGCTTGCCAAAACCTAGAATTAGCGCCACTTGTAGGTAATGATCCCCCGTCCAATTCTTTTATTTTTTGAGATGATACTTTTTTGCTAAATTCAGCCAAGTCTTTAGGGATCATTCTAGGAGATAATGCGTTTGATGTTTCAAATTGTTTAAATCTTTTAAGACACTTAGAAGAACAGTGTATGTTTGATAGAAAAAATTTGTTGGAGAAAAATAAAGTAGCAGTTGATGACACATCTAAATTGTGGAGGGGCTAGGTGATGGGGGTTGTGATCCTAAGTGTCTACAAATCCCCGTATCACTAAAGAAAAAAAATCAGCAAGGTTCTCGCCCCAGTAAGAAGAATAAAAATAATATCAAGAATCGATCTCGATGAAAGGAGTCTTTTGAAATTGTAATGGGTTTACAGACTGCAAGAAATACAGATTCCTATCAGATTTAACAAAGGAGAAAAATTTAGATTTCATCGCTTTATCAGAAACCGGTAGGGCTAATTTCCCGCAATCCACTTTGAATAATATCTATGCTGGCAGAGACTTTCTTTGGCATTGCATGGCTCCACGAGGCCGGTCTGGTGGGATGATTCTAGGGATCCATTTGTTAACTTTTGACATAGGAGAAATAGATGAAGGCGACTTTTACATATGCTTTAAACTTAGACATAAAGAGGAGGATTTTAAATTTAATTTGATATCAGTTTATGGGCCAGCGCAGATGGATCTGAAATCTCAATTTCTATCTGAGATCATACATGTATGTTCTAAAGATTCCTTACCTATTGTTATAGGTGGTGACTTTAACATTATACGGAGACCAGATGAGAAAAATAATGATAATTTTAATGCCAGATGGCCTTTCATGTTTAATGTTGTAATTGACTCTTTGAATTTAAGAGAAATAGATATGTCAGGTAGGAAAAACACTTGGGCTAACCATCTACATAATCAAACCTTTGAAAAGCTAGACAGAGTACTTGTCTGCATAGATTTCGAGTCTGAATTCCTGCATACCACTGTTCATGCCTTGACTAGGGAAATCTCTGACCATACACCTCTACTTTTTTCTACAAACGGTCCATCCTCGTCCTACCAACCCCAGTTCAAATTTAAATTGGGATGTTGTTGAGAGATGGATTTTGTGAAATGGTGAGTGACATTTGGCATAACACCCAAGTTAATGGCTCACCTATCGAGAGGTGGCAAGCCAAGATCAGGAGGCTTCGCCAATACCTAAGAGGATGGGCAAAAAAATGTGAGTAGTGCTTACAAGAAAGAAAAGATAACCATATTAAATAAGCTAGATGAGTTAGATAAAAAGTCAGAATTGACCATGCTTAGTGATGCTGAACTAGACCTCAAACATGTGTTAAATACGAGGCTTGTGGAGTTACTACGTGAGGAAGAACTCAAATGGTATCAAAGGCCAAAGTTAAACATCTTTTAGAAGATGATGCAAATACGAAGTATTATCACTTTCTAGCTAATGGTAGGCATAGAAAAACTCGTATTTTCCAACTTGAGGATGGAAATAATATAATAAGCGGTGATGCTCAACTCAAAGGGCATATCACCAATTATTATAAATACCTGTTTGGTCCATCAGAAATGTCACAGATCTCGTTGGACGAAACACAAACTGAGGATATTTCACGGGTATCTCAGCTGGAAAATGAATATCCAACAGACTCCTCACAGGAGGAGGTAAGGGTTGCGATTTTTCAAATGGACCATAATAAGGCACCAAGGCTAGATGGCTTCCCTCCAGAGTTTTATCAGGTCTTCTAGAATGTTATAAAAGATGACCTAATGGCTAGGTTCACAGATTTCCATCAGGGAAATCTACCTTTTAATTGCCTTAATTTTGGAACCATTATCCTTTTACCTAAAAAACGGATGCGAAGGTGATTCAGCAATAAAGGCCTATTTGTCTACTGAATGTGTCCTTCAAAATCTTTACGAAAGTTGCAACCAATAGACTTACTACCATAGCAATCAAGATAATCAGACCTACTCAAACAGCCTTTTTACTAGGAAGAAATATCATGGAGGGTGCTGTAATACTCCATGAGACTTTGCATGAGCTTCACACAAAGAAAAAAGATGGAGTTATTTTTAAAATAGATTTTGAGAAAGCATATGATAAAGTTAATTGGAATTTTTTACAACAAACGTTAAGAATGAAAGGGTTCTCACAAAAGTAGTGTCAATGGGTTTAATGTTTCACCCAAGGGGGTAATGTTAATATCAAGGTGAATGATCAGTTAGGAGCCTACTTCTAGACCAAAAAAGGCCTCAGACAAGGGGACCCTTTGTCGCCTATAATATTTAATATAGTGGTCGACATGTTAGCTATCCTAATTGCCAGGCAAAGGAGGTAGGGCAGGTGGAAGGGGTTATTCCAAACCTAATCCAGGATGGGTTTTCCATCCTTCAGTATGCGGATGACACGGTTATTTTCATGAGCCATGATGTTGAAAAGGCAGTAAATATAAAACTTTTACTAACCACCTTTGAACAATTATCGGGAGTCAAGATAAATTTCCATAAGAGTGAAATCTTTTGTTTCAGAAAAGCAAAAGATCATGAAGAGTTTTATTCACAGCTATTTGGATGTGTGATTGGCAAATATCCCTTCCGCTATCTTGGCTTACATATAAACACTAGAAAGTTAAATAACAAAAACTGGAAGGTAATTAAGGATAGAATCGAAAAGAGATTGAGTGGTTAGAAAGCAAAAATATTATCTGTGGGGGGTCGTTTAGTGTTAATAAACTCGGTGTCGTCTAGTTTACCAATGTTTATGATGTCTTTTTTTTAAATAACCAAGAGGGATTCTAGGAAAAAAATAGATTATTTCATATCATGTTTCTACTGGCAAAATGACTAGCGTAAACGAAAGTATAGATTGGTTAAATGAAAAGTTTTATGTTAACCTAAAGATCAAGGAGGCTTAGGCATTCAAAATCTTGATATACAAAATAAATGCTTATTAAGCAAATAGTTATTTAAATTATT
The DNA here is from genome assembly GCA_023333625.1 of Bothriochloa decipiens. NCBI lineage: Eukaryota > Viridiplantae > Streptophyta > Magnoliopsida > Poales > Poaceae > Bothriochloa > Bothriochloa decipiens. Next base: position 13,990,655 of record CM041645.1, read on the forward strand.
GATGGAGACGGTATGTGATAGGAACTACTAAGAAATAAATACATCAAAGTAAAACATTAGGGAGTTATGAAAAATGACCAACTGATTCTCACTTCTGAAAAAGTTTAATGAATATCAAAGATACTTTTATGGACTTGGGCTCATTCAAAGTGAGAGATGGTTCTCAAACCAGGTTCTAGTTTGATACTTGGTTAGGTAATAAACCTCTAAAAGATAAATTACCCTCGTTATTTAATATTGTAAGAAGAAAGCAAGACTCTGCAGCATAAGTACTTAGTTCAAACCCGCTAAATATTTCCTTCCGCCGAAATTTAATGGGTGCGAACTTAAGGGCTTGGCATAGAATTGTTGCTTCTCTACAATATTTAAACTTACTGGATCAGAGGGATGCCTTTGTCTGGGGTCTTAACGCGTCTGGGAACTTCACAATCAAGTCCATGTACGCTGCGTTAATTAACAATAGGGTTAGAGTGTCATAGGACTATGGCGTATCAAAGTACCTATGAAAATTAAAATATTTTTATGGTACCTGAAAAAAGGTGTAACCTTAACTAAGGATAACTTAGTTAGGCGAAACTGGAATGATGACCGTCGTTACTATTTCTTTCGTTGTCCGGAAACCATTCAACATCTTTTTTTAGGCTATGTTTATGCCAAATTCCTCTGGCGCGCTGTAAATATGCTTTTTGGAATTCCTTCTCCGACTAATATGAATGATTTGTTTCTAAGATGGTCAAAAGTTAGTAACAAAAAGTATAATTTATTGTTATTAACAGCAGCTGTGGTGCTTTATTGGGCTGTTTGGCTAACAAGAAACGAGGTGGTTTTTGATAAATGTAGACCAAAACCTTTCTTGCAGGTTCTTTTCAAGGGAATGCATTGGCTTCGGCAATGGGAAAGTCTGTAACGGCATGACAACCAGAGGGATCAGCTGATCCAGATTGCTCGCTACCTAGAGACGTCCGCGTTGCAGTTCTTTAGTTCCGATGAACGGTTGTCGTCGAAATACATTGGTCATGTTTAGCTTAAACTTTATTTTGTTTCGGTTAGCGGTGAATTTTGGCAAAACTTTATAATAATTGGTCTGATTCTATCGATTGATAGATGAAGCCGGATATATTTATCCTTTATTAAAAAAAAGAAAGCAAGAAATGAATCCAAATCCTCACTGGTGAAAGTGATCGGAGGTTCCTAGATGGCTCGAGCCCCTCACAGAGAAGCAGTGTAAAGATTTGGGACTCTCACGTGGTTAAGCTGAGGCAGTTGCTCATGGGATGGCGAACTCTATCCTCGTGCCCTGCATTGTGCTGGAAGGCGAGAACGAGATGATATACGTCTGTGTGTGAAGAAATTGACTCTTTGTTTATTCGCATAGTGTGGCAATCAAAAGCTACCGCGGCCGTCTCGTTGAGAGCTTCCTGTTCAGTTTCAGCAACATGCTACTTCAGATCAAGTTCGGTTCTACAGAAGTACAGGTGAGCGGTCTGAATTCCAAATACTCAAAGTGGAGTCCGTGGTTGAAATGGCCGGACGTTTGATTCTGCAGTTTCGCAGCAGAGAAGAGCACGTGGTCAGGAATCCCCTAATCCAGCTTCTCTATGTTCGCCTATGGGCGTGTTTGGTTGTTGCGCCTGGCCCAATCAGGCTGGTTTGGAGCCCAAAACGGCCTGTTTAATTTCTGGCCAGCGCGCTATCTCGGGCCAGCCGTACGCCCAAGGCCTGGCTAGTGGCGAACGGCCAAATCGGACGTTCACCCGGGGCCAGGCTTGCGCCAGCTCCCGCGTGCTTTCTCGTCACCTCCCTCCTCCCCCCCGACGGTGCTCCTGAGCTCCTCCTCCTACCCCCGCTGGTGCTCGCGGCCGGCGTCGGATCCATACGCGAGGCCGTCATCCGCGAGACCGCCTCCTCCGCGTCGGTTCTCCTCCTCCCCCTCCGGCGCTCCTGCTTCCCCCACGGTGGTCCTCCCCGTGGATTTGGATGCCTCGGTGCGGCCGTCCTCCACGCGGATCTGGAGGCCACGGCGCGCGGCGAGGACGACGACGAGGAGCAGCGGCGCGGCGCGGGAGCGGAGTCGGGCGCGGTGGTGGGGGCGGTAGGATGACGCGGTGGCGTCGTCCGTCCCGATGCAGCGGCGGCAAATGGCCACCTCCAGCCACCGGGAGGAGTGCGCCCCACCCCCCACCCCACCCCGCGGAGTGCTGGGGCTCGTGGACGCGGCCGCGCGCGCGGTGGCGTGGCTGTTGCTCGCCGCGTACCTGCAGTTCGACTTCGGGCGAGGCAATGGCGACCATGGAACCTGATCTCAGTCCGTTCGTGGTCCTGCTGTGACCTCTGTTCCGTCTGGAGCTGCTGGAACCCGTGCTCAAGCTGGAGCCACCGGTGTCCCTCAAGATGTTGCAGTTCCTCGATTTGGTGCTTCTCCCATTGGTGCATGGTGGCCAATGTTATCTCCTAGCCAAGGGTAAGTCTTCAGTGAAGGATTCTTGGATGGGAAAACATTGTGTTCAGTTTGTTCTCTTTGTTTTTCTGTGTTGAGATTCCTAGTACTAAACCTGAGAGGCCAAGATGATAGTTTGCAGTTTTGTTTACAGCTACTAGTTCGTTTTACAGTTCAGTCCATCAGTCTCGAGTAGCAGTTCTGAATAGCAAACTTGTGGTCATCACTTCTGTGCAATGTTATTTTAGTGCTGAAGTGATTAATCTTGACTTACATGTATACTTATATTTAATAGGGACAACAGAAGCTTTGTTGTTGGTTTCTATAACCTGTTGTTTTATATTTGTAATATGTCTTTTATAAGCATGAAAAATACGTTTCATATGGTTGCAGGTTACCATTGTAATGCAAATGAAAATTTTCTGGAGTCAAACCCATTTGGTTACCATTGTAATGCAAATGAAAATTTTCACTTTGTTGGTGCTGGAATCTGAGTTTAGAGAGGCAAGTTGCTGTGAGTTCTTCATTGAGGAATTCTTAATGTAGTCTTGTCGATGAGGTGTACATAAGTTTTTGTTCTCTGATGTATTGTTGTTCTTACAGTTGAAAGCAGACAGTGAGGTTTACAGTTGAAAGCAGACAGTGGCTAAGCTAGCTAAAGACATTGCTGATGCTTGGCGCAGCGTCCTCCCAAAGCTTGAAGCTTGTTCCACATCATAAATGTGGTTTGTGTTTCCTCATGATGTTTGGGAATTAAGATAGGGGTTGGCAGCTGGTGGAGTTTTAGGCTGTTTTTTCCCAGCCTGTTTTGACACTGATTCCTGTATACTTGAACTGCGGTTTGGAAATGCTCCAGCTTTTAGATTCAGTTGGCATCATTTCTTGCTGTTTGAGCTTATAACCGTTTTCTTTCCTTGGATCAATTGATTGACATAACTACTGGAATCACATAATAATGATATAATCAATAATGAAGAAATGTTGAACCATGGTGCAATTCCTGTGGCTTGATTGTTGTACTATGAAGTGCTCAGGAGAGAAACTAGAATAACAGGATTCAGAGGACGCTTCAAAGGGGGTGAGCTCACCAGTTCAAGGAAGAGGTGACTGTATACCAACCAACCAAACAAAATCTACCTCCAGCCAAGCTACAGTTAGCAGAGAAACCAAACAAACCTCCCTGACTTAATAGAGCATGGCTAAAACTAGCCTGGCTTGGTCTGGCTTATCTAATACGCAAACCTATCACACCCTATATTCAAGCCGACCACCATTGTCGGAAGGCGGACATCAACGGAGGACTTGCCGGTACCGTAGCAGGCGGTTTCAATGGAATCCTTTCCAGCACATCTCGGACTTGCCGCTACGAACAAGATTCCAAGAAGGATCAGGATTCAGGACGACTGCCTCGCCGTTCACGGTGCGAATCGGAGGTTTCGGAACGGAAAATCCATGCGGTAGGCAGGCAAGCCGGTGCAGGACAGAGAGCCACGGGCTGGGCCGGGCCGGAAATTACGTTCTGGTCACGTGGACGCTGGAGTTTGGACAGACGTCTTCACGAGCGCTGCTCTGTTGTTAGTCCCACATTGTTTCTCCAGCCCAATGAAAGGCAGCTCAAATAAGCACACCACAGCCCATGTAGTAAACCCGAAAGCCGGGTTTGTTAATAAGCTACAATAGCCCCTTGGATTTCTAGACGGAGTCGTGATGTCGGGGCAATCCGCCATAATGATGATATATTCTACCATCTCCTCTTATTTTTCCTTTCCAACAAATGGTTTTTTCCTAAAGAAATAACAAAACTATTTGGAGAAGGTCTGATATGAATGCCTGATATAGGAGGGTCATCTTCCTAACGTCTCTTTTTATGTTTCCTTTCGGTGGTTTTTTTAAAATGAATAACAAAGCTATTAGGAGACAAGATTATGGTCTGATATGTGTACTTATTGGTTTGCTTGTTCTGGTTGCAATTTGCAAGGTCAACTTTCCTAAATAGGAATTTTCCCACCAGCAATTCTACATTCTCATAATCCCGTTCCATATCCTGGGTATATTGTCCCAAGGTAAATTCGGAAATGTTTGGAGGAAAATGAACCAAATCACTTATATGCATCATTGTTTTTTTATGAAATATATGCATATTTGTGACACTACTATTCATTAATGATCTATATAAACTTGGATTCATGTGATCACCCAACCGCTTTGGTTCACATAACGCATAGGAGTTCACGTCTTATGGCCCTATATAATTGGAATATTATGGAGATTAAACCTACAATTTTCACAGAGGTGTGAGTTCAGCTGACTTGTACTTGGATAGCTAGAACGATAGTTATTTTCTACTACACTTGCGAAAGCGCTAGGGCAGAAGGAGATTGTCAGGCTCGACGGTGGTGGCCATGTGGTGGGCTGTGAGGTGGAAAAGATGTTGGTTGCGAGCTGCGAAAAAGCTGAAAGCTGTTTGGTTGAAACAAATCTAAATTATATTTCTTCACAACTATGATAAAGTTATTTATTCCATGACCATCTTGAAAATAGAAAACCAAAACCCAAAAGTAGAGTCTAAGTGCTTTCAAAAACATATAAAAAAACTATTTGCTTCTTATAAAACACTCTCTAAATACATCCTTTTTGGTTGGGCTTTAGCTTTTGCAAAACAAAAATAGCCCGAAAGACCCAACCAAATGGACATGGTTGAGGGCCTCCCCAACTCCTCTGTGATGTGCCCTCCTATGGGCTCGCAGAAAAGCCAAACCAGAGAGTACATAATGCTAGGTTGATCGCTTGACCGAGACAATGGCGAAGAAGCTCGCCGCGCTAAAAGGCGTGCTTTTAGCGCGGATGGAGCCGCTAAAACCTTCATGAATCATGACCTCTATGTCCGAGGAGTCGCTACGGCAGTTGTACGAGCGGTAGGAGGCGCTACGTAGAGACATAACTAGTACAAAATTTGAGTGACAACTTTTTAATGATGGAAGTCCTATTAACTATGGAAATCCAGAATTTGAGAGGGGGCATGTGTCCCCGCTTCTTATCTAACGTATCTAGCGTTACATGACCCATTGAGACGCTCTGCCGGTTTGACAGATTCACGGAGACGACACACCATGTTGTCTCTCCTGTGTAGGCCAAACTCTGGCTAGGTCAACATCTTGATCGCTACGACCAGCGAGGCTTCGGCTCCTGCTAGGTGTTCGCTACGACAGACACGTTGGAGAGCCACCTTGCCATTAGAGGAGGTAGTTGCAACCTAACTGGCCGCTGGCAACCTCGCCCCGGCCACCCATCCCCGTCGTTCCTTCCTCACCCTTTCTGGATCCAATCCACCGGCGACCTACATTCTCATGTCTTCCAGATCGGGCCAGAGATTCTCACTGGTTGGATAGCTGCGCTAGCTTGGCGGTGCCACCGCTATCAATTTAACCGTCGCCACCCCCCTAGGCCTCTCCATCTTTGAGACCGCTGCTGGGTATTGACGCCGGCGACAATGCGCTTGCACTTGTGTCCGGAGGAACGCCCGCGCCGGTGGCGGAGCTTGGCCCTTTTTTGGGATCAGCCGACCCCAATGAAATCTTGTAATTCCTTAATAAATTTTTTTGCATCTCTAGCTTAAGTCCATTGTATCCCCGTGTTATATCATTATCGATACTTATATGTGACGCGGGCCGATTTACTGTCTCTGAAGAATGCGTTTCCTTTATTCTTTTGTGAAGGCCAACTCCGGGGTGTTGTAAAAAAAAAAAACTCTGGGCTCATACAAAACCACTATAACAATTAACAAGCTCATGACAACCCTCGCATGGAAAAAAAAAGAACAAGCAGATTACACAAGTACAAATAACCACACGCACACGCATTAGTTGGGCAATGGCTGAACAACCAGCAAAGCCACGTTTGACCACACGACTCGGCAAATCCCAATTTGCACTTCGTAACGGTGCATGCCCATGACGTAATTTAATCAACACGGATTCGTATTTGCTTGATCGAGTAGCCGGCCGGCCGGATTGCTGCTGCTACTGCGGCGGGTCTTCCGCCGTCCCCGGCAGCACCACGCCGCTGAACCAGTGGTTCTCACACGGGTAGGCGGAGCAGAACGTCTGCAGCGCCGTCATGAGCAGCAGCCCGACGGAGGCGATGAGCGTCAGCACCTTCCACGACCTGAACACGTACTTCCTGAGCATCTTCCTCAGCCGCGCCGCCGCGCTCCGGCTCCGGTGCGCGTTCACCGCCGCGATGACGGCGTCCAGCCGGGGCACCTTGGTGAGCCGCGTCGCCCGCGCCATCCCGTTCCACATGCCCGCGGCGTCCCTGTTGCTCTTCATGTGGTTCACCACCACGCCGCTCCGCCGCAGGATCTTCACGTCCTTGGAGGTGTCGATGATGCCGTTCATCAGCTCCGTGTAGCGCGCCAGCACCAGCGGCCCGCGCACCGCCACCGCCTCGTAGGCAACCAGGTTGCGAAGCACCACCTCCGTGTTGGCGTCCAGTGTGATGACGGGGAGCCGCAGCGTCGCCGTCGCGCGGTCGAAGGTGATGCCCTCGATGCCCTCGCCCTCGGGCGCCGCCGTGAACCGGACGCCGCACCGCGCCAGCGCCTCCACTGACGGGATGCGGATCTCGTCCGCCCGCGGCGCCGTCATGGCACCCTCCTGCTCCGCGTTGCTGGCGCCGTTCAGCTGGGCCTCCACGTCCACGGACTGCATCAGCTTGCCGAGCACCGGCAGCAGCGCCGCCAGCGCCGGCGCCTTGCGCCCGATCTTCCCCACCAGCTTGGTGAGGTTCTTCTTGATGAACTTCACCGGCGCCACGTTGAGCCTCGATGCCTGCGACACGGCCTCCTTCACCTTGCCGAAGTCCTCCTCCTCCAGCGTCTTCTTCATCGCCTGCTGCGCCTCGGCGTCGTCCGAGAACACCTCCTCGCCGTCGGCCGCCGCCGGAGCGGGCGCCTCCTCCTCCTCCTCTTCCACCACCTGGTCACCACCACCGGCGGCAGTACTGTCGTCGAGGAGAGTGGCGTCCGGGACGAGGAAGTGGTAGAGGACCTCCAGCAGGTGCGCGTGCCTGGTCAGGTCGCCTATGGCCGCCGCCCCGCGCTTATTGCTGGCGGCGTCGCTGATCTTGAACGGGGACACATCCACGATGAACCGGACGACGACAGCGTGCAGCGCCTTGGCTGCCTCGTGGCGGGAGCTGTGGCGGAGCTCGAGCGTCCGGGCGAAGACGAAGAGCGGGATCTGGTTCTCCAGCATCATGGCGTCGCGGACGACGGCGTTGATCCAGTTGGCCGACGAGGACACCACGTCGGTGGCCTCGCGGCGGCGGTAGTTCTCGATGAAGTCGAGCAGGAAGCACGCGTCGATGGCCATCATCCACGCCAGCGTCGTGTCGTTGAGGTCCAGGAACCTGTGGTAGACCGCCCGGATCCTGAGCAGCTCGAGGCCACCGCCGGCGGCGAGGAACCGGTCCTTGAGGTGCTCGATGGTGTGGCCGCCAGCAAAGAGCATCTCGAGGCGCTTGGCGCCGGCGAGCTTGAAGCGCTGCATGTCCATGAGCTCGGCGCGGGCCTGGTGGTAGGGCCCCAGCGAGAAGACGTGCGGCGCGTACGCCTCCGGGTTAGTGTCGCGGAGCGGGCGCGGGACGCTGAACACCTTGGCCGCCGCGCCCAGCGCCTCCGCCGTCTCATGCCGCAGGCTCTTCTCCACCCAGCCCACCCAGCGCTTCTCGTCGTCGGTCTGCTCCTCCACGTCCGCCATCCCGAACGACCTCGCCCGTGCCTGCTGCGGCTCCGACGAGGACGATGGCATCGCGCTAAACACTTACACTAGTAGTATAATAATTATAATTATATTATTTTACTTATTATTAATCTCAGCTGGGGCTCTTTGGCTATGAGCGCAAGAGGCCTCGCACACATGCAAAGCTGCTAATGACGAGTTATTGTTTATATAGACTTAGTTGTCAATGGGAGGGCTAGATATTTTTGTTGAGATACAAATACGGATGCTACGCGCACATACACATATATGAATGGTCATGGGCCGGAGCTGTTAAAACCAGACTCCGGTAGATCGTCATACAAAAGAGAGTGTTGTTTGGTTCCGTTAGCTAAGAATGAATTGTCAAGATAGTGTTTGGTTAGATGGTTAGCTAGGATACATTCAACTTGTAAAAGTATAAGATATTTTGTCTTTTTAGAGATAGTACTCCGTTTATTTTAAATTGTAAGTCATTCCAAAAATATTGAAGAATTAAAATATTTTAATTTTTTATTAAATTTATAAAAATTTAACCAAGTTTAACTAAATTGCTCACTATATTAGGTTATGATGCCATAATATAAAAATATACACCATTTTTGCCACGCATGATATGGACACTATACCATGAGTATAATCTCTCATCTCTCACAACTAAAAACACTGAAAGATAGACACTTTTTTGGTGCGATAAAAATACTAGAACATAGGAGGAGGAGATATAATACAACACCCGATCTACTTTTGAAATATTGAAAAATAACGATGCAACATACTTTTTCACAAAAGTTAAACGTCACTCGCGCAATTCTTTACCTCTGCTCGCACGATTATTGAGTCCGTCTGATTTGGCCTCTACTTTGATCTGCACCATCCATGCGCACGCCGCCCGCACAGCCACATTCAACGCATGCACCGCCGGCCGCACCGCTGCGCATCCTGTATTGAGTCCGTCCAATCACCTCTGCTTTGATTCTATTTTTAGTTCATTTGCCTCTTCCAAGGATTTCAAAGCTTTTTTGGATTTTACAAGGCATAGAGATTTTTGTTACTTTGTTTTTTTAATTTGCTTTGTTGTATTTTTGCCCCCTTTTTTGAATTTTTGTGCTTTGTTTTTGTATTTTTGCCCCTTTTTTGTTTTTTTTAAATTTTTGTTTTTGGCAAAAAAATTACAGTGGTATTTAACGACACTTTCAGTTGTGTATCATGTGTAGTTCTTAAATTATTTTGAAATAACTAGTATAATTTTTTAGTATATCTAGCTTTGCATTTTTTGGTCTGTTTAGATTCGGGTGACAGGTTTGCATGTTTCACATGATTTTTTCTCTCTCTAGTTTGTGTGATTTGGCCCTGTCAATTATTTGTGTAAGGGAAGGCCATAAATCACAGAGTTTTTATTTAGGCTTAGATTTGTGTAATTTGACTCCTTAAATTGCTTGAGTGACCGAAGGGGCCAAATCACTCAAGTATGGTATAGACAGCCTCTTTTACAGCGTCTTTTTTTTTAAGGTACTTGAAACACGCATATGAAACACTTCAAAACACACCTCAAATAGACTTCAAAAACCATTGCAACCATACGCAACATCCAAAATAAAAACACATGTAACATATGTGTGAAAAATATACGACATCCAGATAAACACAGCTGCAATATATGTGTGAAAAATATGCAATATCTCGATAAACACAACTGCAACATGTGCGGAGACACAAATGAAACATATCTCTGAAAACGTAAACATACTATTGCAACATGCCTCTAAAAATAATTACAACATATGTAACATATACATCATCCCTAGATCTACTTTTGTAACATCCATATATGATTTTTTCTAACTAAAACATACATCTGAAACATCTAAAACAATTGATACATACAATTGCAACATGGTGGGAGAGCCTAGCGCAGAGAGCGCCATGGAAACTAGATCCCCGGGCAGCGAGGGGCTCCTATTGGGGAGGAAGCTGGTGTAGGGAGGGGCGCCATCAGGGTTAGGAGAGGAAGATGTTGGTTGGGTGAAGGAGGCATTGGTGTGGGGACAGGAGCTGCAGGGTGGGGGAAGGGGGATGTTGCGGTGGGGAGGGTCGTGACCACCATGCAGTGGTGGGAGGAGATGCCATGGAGGCCACCGGACATGAGGGAAGGCGCATGTGGAGGTGAAGGTGGTAGGATCCATAGAAGGGAGGGGTGCTTGAGCCGCCATGGAGCGGGGGAGTGACTGGCATGGAGTGGGGGAGCGGGTGCAGCTATAGTGACGGAGAAGAAGCAAGCAGTGGCGGTGCGGTGGAGGCATCATAGCGGCGATGTGGAATAAGGAACGATGCATAGCTCCATCGATTTTATTCCATTTTTGTTTTTGGCGGGATTTTCTTGACGAAAGAAGAATTATATTTTATGATAGCTAGGTACATCAAGATATCACAAGCACTCTGGAGTACAAGAAAGTACCCACACTATGAAAAGCACAACTCAAGACCTAACATGATAGATGCTTTGTAGTATGGACGACCGCATAGGTAAACACTCGGCAACGAAAGTTGGCCTGAGAATAGATGCCCAACGAAAGATGACCAACATTCTTATAGGCGGAATTGAGAATTTTTTCTTTCTGGTGTCTTCCTTCATCTTCTTTCTGCGACCGAAGAATAAGGAAAACTGATCTGAAAATTATTCTCCCTAGTCCTTCATTGTGGCCTGATCTAACCATAGTAAAACAAAGAAGAGACCGAAGAAATTTATTCCATGGTGGCGACATTATCTCCGCTTCGATGCCACCGCCCGAAAATAAAAGTCCCCATGCCATCATGTCGATAAGGATGTTGACACAAGTTTTCGCCCTCATCTTCAATGGAGTCGTCATGAAGAAGATGATTCTAATCTTCCTCTTCACCGTCGCCGGAGAGGAGAAGGAGAAGATAAATCACCATTACCAAAAAAATTAACATAGAGAAACACTAACCCTAAAGACTCAATGTAATAGAAAAACCTATTAAAAATAATGAATCCCACTCTCCTTTCAGACCCCGACGTGATGTTGGAGGAGAAGGGAGAGGGACCAACATTGATGAACGATGGAAGAATGATAGCGGTGGCTAGGGCAGCGGCGGCTCTAGGGGGCAGTGCCATCGCTGTCGTGGCCAATAAACTGGATCCTTCTCTTTCTTTGTTTTTGGCGGGCTAGGAGCAAACTGTGGACCAATCCAGCAGGCCCGGCCAGTTAGCCGCGTTCGATGCGGGACAGATGCTCGTGCAGTATCATTATCCACTTCTTACCTCTACCATTTTTACTATGCGTACAAACAATTATTGTCTACTACTCCCTTCGTTCTAAATTATAAGTCATTTTAAAAATTTTAGAGAGTCAAAATATGTAAAGTTTGACCAAGATTATAGAGAGAATTATAAACATTTGTGACATCAAATATGTATACTATTGAAATATAGTTAATGTAGAATCTAAAAATACATAGTTAATATCCTAAATGTTATTATCTTATCTATACTATAAAAGAGCGAAGAAATTGAAACATACAGGTTACCTATAAATCCGTACTCACCATATGTTTTAACCGTTAGATATAACTTAAGATCTTGATCTAAGGGATATTAGGTCTCCTTGCCTCCTAACAGGTGGGCCACCCGTAAGATGTAAGATGTGTTTGCGTTTTTTCAGTTCAATTATATGTCTTACAATATTTTTTGTTCACCAAAAATTCTACACATCGAGAGCCCAACTCCTTACATACCCGTCCGCAATGTTGGCGTTCCATGATCTGCTTCTTTGCAGAAAAAACCGTCCATGGTTGCCCTAGCTCAGTCATCGTAATTGCGAGCGCCGCTCAGAGTGCGTTGTATAGGCGGCCACGAGGTGATGGGTGGCTGCAGCGGATGCACCCAAACAACGGGTCTGCTTGGTTTCGCGCCGTCTGTCGGTGGCACCATGAACGCCAACGACACCGACGGTAAGATATCACCAGTGATCGGGGTACTGTACTTGCTAGGATTGTTGGTTGTAGCAGTGAATACAAGAGAACATCAGCATGAAAGACGTATGGAGGACTGATTAAAAAATTGACAGCCTATTTATCATCACTGTATAGTAATTCATTGGCCAGGGATTTGAGAGGAAGGAGTGACCGTCTCGCTTTGGAGGTCAAGGCCTCCATGATCAGGTTCGCGTCCTTGCTAAAATTTCAGACCAAATCGCATTAGCGGTGTCCCTCCCTTCCACCTTGCATTGCTTTACTAGATTAGTTAATAATAAATTGTAACAATATTATATACCTGCAGCACATCTCTGTCACGTCCTCTTGTTGTGAAGCTAGATATCTTGTGAAACTATCTAACGACCACGAGTACATGGTTTGGTTCCATGAAAACATGCTCTTTCCTTTTTTTCTCCCAAAAGAAGAAAATTGTTGCTGCCTGACATCACAATGTAAGTTTCTTGTCGTATCTCTGTTATTATTCAATTATTTCTATTCCACGCAACTTAATTTATATGATTCTAGAGTCACCTACCGAATTAGTTTGTTAATTTCTCGTTGTTTTTACAGGGGAGTTAATTTGTCGTTGGTAGAAAGGTAGTATCAGCATGCATATATAAGTGATTTTGGCTAACTTTTTTGTTTTTCTTTGAAACTGAATGAGATATATAGGAGGACAACGGTCATACTTTAGAGTGCTAAAAAAAAGTGTTAAAAGTGTCTCAAATCTATAATATGAGCCAAAAAAGTTATCACCAAAGGAGACCCAGAAAACTTTAACACATGAATACTTTAGCACTAAAATCCAAACAAGAGTGCTGAAAGAAGTGTTAAAAGTGTCTCAAATTCTATAATATGAGCCAAAAACTTTATCATCAAAGGAGACCTCAGAAAACTTTAGCACATGACAATTGATCCAAACACCCCCACACCTCTTATAACAAAACAAAGTTGAGCTAAGGGGGTATTATTGGACCGGTCGCTTTTGCTAACTTGTTTTTGTCGTTTAAGAGATTATTAATCTTTTTAACCTTTTACACTGCATGGACCAGTGGTTAAAACCATTACTATTAATTGTCGATTTTATGATGCATAAGTTAAAAAGGAATAAATGTGATGCCTTTTCAATGTTATTTTGTGCACTGCTCTTTTTTTTATTTGAATGATATTCCATTGATGCAGTTACATCTGCACCTTGATGGATTAAATAATATGATGATGTCTTAAGACAAAATGCACTCAGTGGTAAGAAAACCTATGCTCCTAAAAGGTTAGTCAATTTCATGATATTTTCAAAATTAAAGAACTTTACACATGTGCAAATAGTTGCAAAGTTAAGGGGTGAAAAAGAAATTAGTTTGGAGACACAAATGTGAATACTATTTAATAAAAACTTGCTCCACAAAACATTTTAACTCCAACCATCCTGTCTTCATGAACCGGTCTGATTTGGTCCATAGCATTTTCTCATATACTCCGTATGTATTCTATATATTACTCAAGAAAACTCATTAACAATTAATTATGGATTACAGTTGCAGAAGGGAACCCATCTAAATTAGCACATCATGAAGATATAAGACCGACAATATCTAATTGTTTTGGTTTCTTCTCACAAAGGAGATTGCGGTTGTGGGGGGATTTCGAAGAGCATTAAGTTTTGACGTTTTGGTGGCACTCCATCTCTGACTCTGCCAACAAATTTGGCATCAGGTATAGCCGGAGAAGAAGTACTTCTGCGTATTTGGAGGAGTGGGTGCGCTTCTTAGATGCAGATGTGAAGTCGTGATTGCTTCTATGGCAAACAAGGCCGCGGATGTGAAGTTATGCCAAAATCAATAATCTCACTACTATGTTCCCATGATAACTGTTTTGAGAGATATAGATAAACGAAATAAAATTATAAACTCAACTCAAAAAACAGAATCATGATTTGATAATTATACTTATTTTTATATGATATATGTCGACTTGTCCAAAAATTCATTGTCATTATTATTGTTTGATTATAAAGATTGGTTCGATAGACACGTGCGTGTCGCACGTGCATAATTATTAGTCATATAAATTAGATCAAAATTGGGATGCTTTGACTTTTTAAGATTTTTAGAATGACTTACAGTTTAAGATGAAGAGCGTAGATTAGAAGCAAATCCTTAACTTGCACCGATCCCTATTTTCCTACTATGGTGTCAATAGTTGCGGCATGGAGAGTGAGGCTCTATTCTTTTCTTTGTATTTCTAGCATCACTTCTACAACACATTGAAGGCCTAACTATGGCTACATGATAAAATCCAACGGTCATCTTTGTCCTCTCTGCCAATCATCTTCTGCTCCACTCTCTTATTTAGTTATTTAGTTTTGGTATTGGTCATGCCTTATCCCATGGATTTTATGTTGTTTATTTTTTTTAGAACTGTTTTATGTTGTTCCTAAACTTTGTTTTTGTTGCAAGACCTGGTTTCTTGCATTGGGTCTATTTTCTTTCATCTCTTTTTTTTAAAAAATATTGTGATATCAACAAAATATCCTACATGGCACCACATATTAACTGTCAACTATCCTAGTCATAACATTGGATTGCCCTTAAGTATACTACACTAATACTCGTGAGAGTCCTGAGTACTTTCTTAATTACTACTATATCTCTTAGCAATGTTGTCTCTTAAGGGGCTATTTGGATCCTTTCATTTTGGGAACTGAAATCTATTATAGACTATACTATTTGAATTGAAATTTGATATTCTATAACTTTTCAAAGTTTACATATATCAAATTCATAGGGTGAAAGATGAAAATTGATTTCATAGATCACCATGTTACGTTTCTATTTTGCAACTTATAACACGCTCTTCAACTCACTCCCCTACGGGGGTTATGATATAAATGACCACATTATCTCTCGTATGGCCCAAACCATATAAGGTTTAATTAATCTGTATGCCCATACCAAATCATGCATATAGTCTATACGCTCTCTATATACAACCATATAAGCTTAAATAATCTATGTCTAAATTTTTATTTTAAAATAAGTTCAATAACAAGGATCCAAACTTGACCTAATATTAATACTAAACAATTAAGACACTGTATGCTCTCTATTATTAGAGTATGGAGGCGATGATGCTTTTTCACGTCCAGCATAATATTGCTTTATCTCAAAATTTCTTCAGTTGTGTGAACACTATGGACCTAAACGGTTTAAGGTAAAGGATACATGAATGGACTCGTGAATGAAAGATTTAGTTTTTTGCTGGACATGGATTGGACCCGCAATGCAATAGATTCCCCTTATTGATTTTCGACACTGTTAGTCCCACTTTTCATAGGAGGACTACATGTTCTTCTTTGCGCTACAGTTCATATTTGACATAGCTCTGGCTCCAAGCTTCGCGCCAGATAATAGATTTGTAGAGCTAAAATCAAGAACAGTGATACTCTTGTTTTTTATATAATATAGAAAGAATAAAATATCTCAGCTAATAAACAACTCGTGTGTATATCCCACAACTCTATATCTACGAATTTTGCAGTTGTTGGGACTCTGACAAACGAGGTCTGCTACTAGTATGGATGTATTAAATGCCGCCAGTAAAATATTTACATTTATATGAGCGGTTAGAAGGCCGCTAGTGTTAAGGCGGTTTCTAAATGCGGTTGCGTACAAATCACCGATAGTATAAATAGAAGGTTTTCATAGACAGTTACAAAACAAGACCCGCCTGTATAAATTTGTATATCACAGGCGGTTTTGTATCCTGACCCACCGTTTTCTTTCTACACGTGCCCTGTCGTTTCGAACCGCTGGTAGTAAAAATGGGTGGCGCTAGCGGTGAGTACCAGGGTACTAGTGATGGCACAGATATATATTTTGTTGAGTTGTTCGATCTCATGTTCTGTTGTGTGAGAATATAGCTTTCTTTTACGAGATTATGGATTCTCCATTGGGATCCTTGTTTATCTTTTTTTTTTTTTTAAGACTTCACCGGAGGGGGGAGAGCCCCACCTGAATAATTTTTCATTGATTCCGACAAGCCAGTGGATGGAGGGTGCCAAGCACCTAAATGTTACAGGTTCATAGTCTTACATTGTCCTAGTTCATTACAAATAAATTACACCAGAACTCAGCAATGGAACGATCTTGAAGGCGTAGGCAACGGATCGTTGTTTATCGTCACTGAATACTGAAATTTCACTCTTAAACTTGCAATCCCCCGTCGCTCAGATCGAAATCTGTGGCCATTTTATGTCACTGCTATCCAACTAAGGTAATGCTGTTTGTTTTCAATTGAAACTTTTACAGTTTTACTGATGTTATCAAAACAATTACATCAATGCGAGACAAACATTTTGAAATCAATTCCCCGGCCTCTGTACATCCTATAAATAAAGCTTTGGTGCTAAGACAAGCACAATACTAATTTGCAGAGTAGACCGCCTATGTGCCTGAAAAATATCTCGCCATTTTCTCCAAACATTGCAATGCTATAGTAATCAAAACAAATATGGTGTATCATCTGGTCTCTGAACAAGCCAGGTATGAAGCCACTGGACAACCTGGTTGATATAGCTTACTATACATAGTACATGATATTTTCGTGCACATAGCCACAAGAGCCAACTCTCCTGAAACCCCGACCTGCGCATCCTATTCGCAGTTCACTGTAGGCGCACGAACAAGAGCGACACGCAAGTATCAGTATCAAATCTCCGCTAGCTCCTCGAGCTTCTCACGTTGTTTATCTGGACTCCAGCGTGCTCAAGACGACATGGATTATGAACAAATGCAATTATGCAACCTGATTATAGAGGGACGGATGGTACCGAGGCACCAACAAGAGATGCGTGGCCACGATGTGGCGATTGGGACGCTTCCAGGCTTGGCGTTCGCTCGTGACGAGCGACGCTATCATGCGGACCAGATCACCAGCTTTGTTATTCTATTCCATTGCAAGTTTGGCAGCCAAGGAATTGGGTGCTTGCATGCATTTACGTGCCCCCATTCAGACCAGACTACAGCCATACATGCATTGTAGCATTGGGCAGAGCCACATTTCAAGACAGCAATGACTTTGGACCAAACTGAATTGTAAGCATTGCTATTTTCCCAAGAGACCATCGTATACATGATGATTCTAGCAAGACTATTTTATACTCCACAATGATATCAATTGCTCAATTTTCTAAAATCGTCCCCTGATGGTTATGATACAATCTCTAAGTCCTCTCTCCATTCACCATTTTAGCACGTGCTGTCTTGCCATTGTATATACATGTGCTTACGACTTTAGGAGTGATTGATCTTGGATTCCATTCTTGAACAGGATTGCAGTATTTCGTTCCAGCACTTCTCCTCCTCACTTGATTTTGGCTGCATCATATTTGATCCAACATTGTTATTTAATATAAAAGCTTCTGGATATACAAACACTGAAGCCGGCAGCAAAGAAGCAAAATCAAGCATAGCAAGATAGGCTACGAAAATCTAACCTCCGTTATTTACTTTCTGGGTGAATATAATACGTCCCCATTCATTTTGGCACATGTGTGTTAGTACATGAATGGACTGGTTTCATCAATCTTGCAATTCCAATAAGACAGATACAGCTTTGGCCACACGCCGTGGGTTCCATAAATATCATATGTTCCATTGCAAGATTTGCAACCACAGAATTGGGTGCTTGCTTGCATTTGTGTAAACCCCGTTCAGACCCTATAACCATGGTTGTGATACAATCTCTTCATCCTATCCCTATTCAACATCATTGTGCCTACAATCTTCTCACTAGACCAATAGTCAATCTTGAGGATGAAGACAGGCGTCGACGAGTGGCTCCTGGAAGTATATATGCACTTAGAAGTGGTCGATCTTTTATTCGATTCTTGAAGGGGATTGTTACGATTCATTTCGAGCATTTTTTTTTTCTCCCCCAACTTGATTTTTTTTTATGCATCAGAGTATCAGACATTGTCCTAAATTTTTGTTTAAAAGTGGTGGATATATGAAGTAAACAATAAAAATCATAAAAAGTAAAGCATGAAAAATATGCATGTGTTTCTTCCAAGACCAGGTCGTTGTGTACCCTCTCTATGCTGGTAGCTTGCAACATATAGGCAAAGCTGCTCATAAAGATGTCATGAGATGAAGATGAAGGGCATCTAACTTTGCCATTTCCAAAAAGAAAACAGGGCATTAATGACAACAGTCATCTTTACTAGCCAAAAAAACACTAAACTGAAGCCAACAGGAGGAAATCAAGTATAGCAAAAGAAAGGCTTCGGTAAAAGTGGTAATTATGGGATTTCCCCTTTAACCTGGATACAAAGCCAAACATAAACTCCATGATTTACTTTTAGGAAGCTTGTAAAATATTTCCATTAATTTCAGTCCATGTTTATTAATATATGGATCGGTCTTGGTTAGGTTTCAATTATTTAGGACAAAACAACATTGGTTATATGCTGTGGGTTCCATATATGCTATTATACTCGATTGCAAGATTTGCAGCCACATAATTGTTTGCTTCCATGCATTCACATACCCCCTTTCAGACTATAGCCATGGTTATGATACAATCTATTCATCCTTTCCCCATTCAACATTTTGCAACTACAATCTTCTCACTAGGCCATTGATCGATATTGAGGACACAAGGCAAGGATTAGTGGATCCTAGAAGTATATATGCGCTTAGAAGTATATATTTCGCTCTAGCATTTCTTCATTCTCTGCACTTGATTTTTGGCACATCAGATTTTATCCAAAAAATTCTATTTAAACATGGTGGGTACATAAAATGGAACAGTCTTAATTTTGAGTGGTCCTGTTCAACAAGCTAAATCCCAACATCATTTTAGGAGCATGGGCAATTTGGAATCAACGCAATTGTTGTGTTTTTTACGGAATTTTGCCAAGCTTGAATAAGGTGCTGGTTTTCATCTGGGAGGAGCTACACATCTGGTGTTTGGCGGGGGCACAATGGGTCTCTCATCTCTTTGCCCTTGGGCTGTTGCACCAAGTGACAATTGATATTTGGCTGAGGTCAATTTTAATGTTTTGAGTTTCGTGTCGTGCTTGTATTTTCTTGTTCAAGTGTTTTTGCCTGTTTTGGTGTGTATGGATTACAATTTACAAACCTTTTCTTCTTTTTAATATAATGATACGCAGCTCTCATGTGTGTTTGTGAAAAACATGAAAATATATAATATGCATGTTTTAAGAGTTCCCAATACCAAAATTTTATTTATACTCGTGTTAAAGTTTGTTAATATAAATATTAAATTGAGGTTGTACAATCACCCTTTTATATAAGTCTCAAACTATGTCTTTGTGTACCCTCCCCATGCTCCTGGCTTGCAACAGTGGTGAAGCTGTTCAAGGAGACGTTATGAGATGAGGTGCACATAGAAAAGAGAATGTGCATGTGCATTTAATGAAAACAGCCAACTTTAGTAGCAAAAAAGAACTAAACTTGTAGCCAACAGAAGAGAAGTGAAATCAAGTAAATCGAAAAAAAGCTTCAGTAAAAATGGCAATAAGGAATTTTACGTTTAACTATTATTCTCATGATCTTTGAGAACAATAAGCATACTTAGTTGAATAGAAATATTAAACTTACTCCTAGCCAGCAAACCTGTGAAGAAGCTAAATATGCCTAATCTTAAGCCTAGCAAAGCAACAGTAACATAAGTTAAACTAGGATCATATGACAGCTAGATGATACATGTCCGCAACCATAATATATAAAGTGCTTAAATGTAAATACAGAATCCAAAGATAGCAATGAGAGAATATCGTGTTATTGCCATATATCCATAATAAGGAATTCAGAGGCTAAAGTTCCATTTTGAAGTAAAATTCAATTTTTTCCATAGGGTCAACTAAGATGATAAGGTGAATGATAAATTAGCAGAACCTTTAAAAAAAAAAAAAAATGGGGCAAGGTTTATCTTTTAAATACTACAACAACTTAGTTCAATGTTTATGATCCATAATAAACAAGTTAAAGAGAAAGGTATGAAATGCTTGAAGGCACCAAGATGTGAACTGTATGTGGAAAAATGAAGACACCATAAACTTGGAAGATGGTTACATATCCTATGAATTTTGTCAGAGGAATCATGTAGAGATGTCAATTTTTTGCATAATTACTATGACATTGTAGCACACAGCTGATGTTCATGACAGACTAGAAGTAAACGCATCACAAAAAGATTTGACCAGTTCTGTCCGATCTTTCGTTCATTGCTTAGGCAGTTGGGCACTTAGACTGGTAGTCTGACACATATGCTTGTCAGAGTAGCAAAACATATCCCCATAATACGCGTAGACCACAGACGAACAAAACAAAACAAAGTAGGAGAAAAATGTATCTGATACCTGAAATTGATTGGCATAGTGGAGCTGATTGCACTTTGCTGAGCGATGTGCCCGGAGATGAATGCAATCCACATTCTGACATTCCACTCCGTTGCCGCCGCAAACGCTCAGTGCACTTCTGTCTTGGACGCTTGGTCCCGGGAGACGAAAGGCGAGCTCCTGCAGCTGCTGCCCAAGGCTGACCCCGCCGGCGACGGTCTTGAAAGCCGAGTGGGCGGAGCAGGCGTAGGAGCGGCTACGGGCGGATCAGTTGCAGGGCGCGGCGGTGCGACCTCGGTGCACTCCAAGTCGAAGGCGTGGTTGAGAAGGCGGCACACCGCAGACATTGCGGTCACGGTGGCCCGCCCGTGGAGGCTGGGATCCGAGGCGCATAGAACGGTGGGGAGAGATGACGATAGAGGAGAACTGGTGGCGTGGCGGCCCAATCCGATTTGCGCAGTGGAGGAGCGACAACGCGGTTGAGGAGAATGGGCGGCGGCCGCCGGCTGGTTATGCAGGGAGGAGGAGCACCGGGGAGACGAGACGGCGATGGGCACAGCCGCACAGGAAGAAGAAGCAGCGGTCAATTTTAATTAAGGGGACGGAGGCGAAAGCTGGGCCGCTGGCCTGCTTCCTGGCCCAGCAGGCGTTGCCACACTGCTGCTGCCAGTTGGGCCGGACGCTCAGCCTTCCCGTATTTTTCGAGTATTAAAAAACCCATAATTTTTAGCAAAAAATGTTAGGGGTGTTCTATTTTTCTCTAATGATTTGGAATTCGAAACCACTACTACTATGTTCAGTAATAAATACACACAAAAACATAGGAATCACTGTGTCAATCGTAGATACGTACTATACTACTATCATCGACCATAGGAATCATGCATTTTAGTACGGCAGGAACCGTATTAAAATTTGATTTTTATCGAAAAAAATTATAGTAGGAAAAAACATGCTATCTAGGATTGCATGCTTACAGATTTATCCAAGGATGTCAGATGGTGATTGCACCTGCCTCTGCCTGCCGTTTGTGAGGGTGGCATGCTGCATGCGGTCGGTATTTAGAGGGGTGGCATGGTGCATGCGGTCTGTATTTAGAAAACTGGCTGGTTTAATTTGGGCTCATCTTCATTTTCATAACAACAATTAGAAATTTTTATGATCGTGTACACTTGAGGCAGTAGTTGGGTATGTGATATCTTATTGTATCTTTTTTCAGGTTATTTACCGTTTAGTTTGAATGCAGCAAATGATGTCAATTACTATTATTTTTAGCAAACTTATTATGAGTTAAACTTTAGAATATTCTGACAACTAAGGACAATTTTAGGATTTGGTGCAGCCGTGCTTGTTTTGTACAGCTTCTTCTTCGTGGAAAGCGGTTTTACACGACGCAGGGGGGGGTAGGCTGCTTCGCATTCGCGCGGCACGTACAGGGAACCGGCCGGCTCCTCTCACCGCGGTCGTCGTCGTCGCCATCGTGGAGACCAGGCGCAGCTGTAACGTACTCTACGAGCAGAAGGGTACGTTACGTGGCGGTCGTCCTGGACGTGGACCCAGCTCTCTGTGGTGAGGTGATGAGGTCATCCCATGCGTAGCGCCCCTGCGGTGGTCGGCTGGCGTGTTGTACGGAATCGCCGAATTTGGACGGTTCCCGGCCAGTCGTAGAGCCAGCAAACAGCGACCAGCCTTGACTTCCATGAACTCGATTGTGCAGCACTCTTCTTGTAGGCAGTGGCCAGTGTGGCTTTCACCTTCAAAGAATTTCTAGCGAATTTATCTTTTCATTCATTTATATTCACAAGCTGGGTCACGGTCGATGAGAAAGGTAGGTGTTGCTTGCACCGCAACCTAGCTAGCTTGAATCAGCAGAAAAAAACAGTAATGGGCGAGGAAAATGACAGGTAATAGTTGATCAAGTTACTTTCCCACTTCCTTCCTCGCATCTTCATGTCGTCTTCGTATATAAACTGTACTTAGGAGACGGTTTTGAATCCAGAACCTTAGAGCTATTCTTTCTGTGATCTTGCAAGCTACTTAGATGTTGACGCTACCATATTTGATACCTGTATATGAAAAAAAAAAATGATTTACTGTCCTCATACGTATAGAATTAAACATAAAAGGCAAGCAAATGATTACATAAAGTGTCATTGCGCCACTGAGGTCCTATATATCATTAGGGGAATATTCCACCACAATGGATATAAAAAGGGTTAACAAATTTCCCATTGCTTTCTTTAGGACTGAATCGAGATATGATTATATTCGATTTCTTTTGGCACAGAGCTGACAGTACCTGCCGTTGCTAACGAAGATGAGAGGCAGTCCCTTCTTTCTTCCAGGAGATGCGACAAGCCGACAGCAAGTGCACGCTCTATTTTTTTTTTTTTTCGAGAGAGAGAGCCAATGCAACAACCAGCGTACCATCCAAATTAGTTAGTTAAACTAGTAGGAGTATACTCTCCAGACACAAATTTGAGCATCTCTAGCGTTTAAAACTTAACCAGAAATATAGGAGCACACTTAATTTGTAGATAACTGATACGCATTTATCCTCGAACGACGACCCACTATTAACTTCTTACTGTATTAATATCTAAAAACAAGCTACTACAAATCATTGCATTTGCGGACGACGGCACTAACGTCCCTTGCGCCAAGAAAGAAAAATCAAATGAAAACAAGGCAAAGATCCTATTCTATTTCTTTTTCTAAAAAAACCAGCATTGTGCCGATTGCACTGCGTATATATAAAAGGAAGCACTTTTTTTTTTAATTTCGCTCCTGATTCGCATGCTCCGCGTACTTTATTACGAGCTCTTTGGAGGAGTGGAACTTAAACATTAAAAAAAAAATGCTGTACTTAGAGAAGTGGATAGAAGGAATCTTCCTCGCACAAGCTGTGAGCCTGTGAACATGCCCTCGCCCTGCCAGTCCAAAGTCCAAACCCGCCGCCTGTTTCCAACACAACAGTCAACAGTGAACAGCCATGTATCCGTTCATGAACGAACGAACGAACGAACCGACACAGTAGCTTCGCCGGACAAGCAAGGCAAGCCCGTTGTCGTTTGACGAAAATGTTTTGTCCTATCCTTTCGCAAGGAGAGAAAATCAGGTCTCAAACCAAGGCAAGGACGAAAAAAAATCAAAGGGAGAAGCAGAAGCAGTCCAGTTTGGGTATTGCCATGCCGGCACAAGCTTGGAAAGTCAGATCTCAAACCAAGGCAAGGACGAAACACGAAAGCAAGGGGAAGAGCAGGAGCAAGCTCATCTCGCTGCATTGGCATTGCCGGAGCAAGCTCATCTTGCTGCATTGGCATTGCCTTGCCGGCACGAGTTTGGAAAGTGGCCAGAGGAATCTTCCTTGCAGTAAGCAGCTGTGCTGTGCTTGTGCCTCAACGGGGCATCGGAGATCGGACAGCCACACCCAGCCTCACATGTCCTTGTTGCGCAAAGGAAAAGGGGACTCCAACACAGTGGGAACTCAATTGGAAATGGACAGAAATGTGCACACAGGCTGTGCCACATGCTGGTAATGGTGCGTCCTTCTTTGCTCCCCTTTCCCGACCCACCATGCTCCCCTCGGTTTCTTTAGGATTTATAATAAATAAATTATTAAAATTTGTAGATTTTTCACATGACTAGATTTTCATTGAAAACCAAAACCGAACCAAACCAAACAGAATTGAAACCAAACAAACAAAATTGAAACTAGCAATTTTGGATGATCTAAAGGAGACCGTGTAGAAGATAGACTAGGCCGGCTGGCAGGGTAACTGTAACCAAGAAGAAGGTACTCCTACTACCGTATCCTGGGAGGCGTCAGGCGTGGGTGGGCCCGCCCACCCAGCAGCTCGTCGGCGACCGATGTGAAGGAGGATCTTCCGGTGGTCGTCGTCGGTCGGCCATCATCCGTCTCCAGCCCAATCCAGAAAACGAATCGTCCGCGTTCCCGTACCGTCCCGCGACGACGAGCTCCGATCACGCGGCCGCGAAAGCTATTAACCGGTTAGCCCGTTCAGACGGCACCCTATTTTTCCCCTAGCCACAAATTTACCGCCCCTTTTAACCTTTTTTGGTTTTCCGATCGATTTTGTAGAAATTCGTGTGAACGGGGGACGTGTTTTCCTGTAGACCAAACACGTTACGCGTCGTGCTGAAGCAGCGACTTTGATTTTTCTTTCTCTTTTCCTCTTCGGATAAAATGGCAGCATATTTACAGAGCAGAGCTTCCTTGCTCGCTCAAAAGAGAAAAACGTAATTAATCCACAACAAAGCACAAACATAAAAAAAAAAGAAAAAATAACTAAAATTCTATTAACAAAATCCTCCGTCTGCAAGTGGATGAACCCCCTCGAAGTCAACAGCCTGCCTACCGAACGACGCCAACGGCGAACGACCGAAACAAGGAGAAGCAACCAATTCAGCTCCTCCGTGAAACGGCGGCGCACGGAGGCCGGAGGCCGGCGGCGGTGGGCGAGGATCAGTAGGAGCAGGTGTACCGGTGCGCGGAGCGGTCGCGGAGCATGCCGCGGTACAGCGCCTCCCGGTTGGATGGCATCACGCGGTCCTCCGACCCCGCCGCCGCCGCGTCCCTGCAGGAGGACGCCGACGCCGACGTGGTGGCGCCAGAGGGCGGGTGGCGGCGTGGGGGCGGCGCGCCCTCATTGTCGACGACGTCGGCGGCGAACCGCACGCGCCTCTCGCCCCTGCCGCGTCGCCTCGCCTTCGCCTTGGCCTTCCCCACGCGCGCCCGCCTCTCTGACAGGAGGCAGGGCCGCAGGGCGTGCTCCGTGGCGCCCTCCTCCGTCTCCAGCTCCATCTCCGGCTCAGGCTCCGGCTCGACGGAGTGGGAGAGGTGGGCGCGGCAGAGCGAGAAGATGACGAGGGAGCCGGAGAACGCGACGGCCGTGGCGGCGGCGAGCGCGAGGGAGGAGGCACCCATCGACGACGACGAGGAGGACGAGGACGGAGACATGGATGCGGCGGTGGTCAGGCCTTCCTTCGCGGTAGGTGGTGGGGTTCTCGTCTCTGCTCTCTTTTCTAGGTGGGCGCTGGGCGGGGCGGGCGGCGTGCTCGACTGCTCTCGGCTCTTCCGCTTTCCTTCTCCTTGACGGCTGGTCCGCTTTGATTTCTCGGGACGGGACGGCGTGCGGGTGCGTGTGCGGGTGCGTGTGCGGGGAACCTCTGCGCCCGCGCGAGGGGGGTAATAAAGGCGGGTGCGCGCTGCCGTGCGGGCGCGGTCCCCGGGTGCTGGGTCCAAACTCCAAGGTAATTACGGCTAATCTGATGTGCTTTTTCGAGCTGACGGCTGACGCCGACGGTTCATCATCCGGT
Source organism: Bothriochloa decipiens (assembly GCA_023333625.1). Classification (NCBI taxonomy): domain Eukaryota; kingdom Viridiplantae; phylum Streptophyta; class Magnoliopsida; order Poales; family Poaceae; genus Bothriochloa; species Bothriochloa decipiens. Next base: position 14,016,549 of record CM041645.1, read on the forward strand.
CATTCTCTGGGTCTGGGCCTGGGGCTTTCAAACAGAGCCCGCGGCCGCGGCGAGCTGCAGTGGAGCTGGACAAAAATCGGGAACGGGCCTGGCTGGCGCCTGCGGTGCACGCGCTTACTCGTACTCCTTGATGGTTTTCACGGGCCCGGTCGGCGGTTTTGTTCTCAAATTTAGCCAGTCACGAGATAGGCTTTTTTGTGTGCCTATTTACTGTTCGCATGGCCTGTAAGTAAATACCAAGTGATCTCTCCCATGTTTCAGGATTTTTCCTTTCCACACGCTCGTGAAGCGAGACTTGACCGCTTTAATTTGGTCGACAAAAATGTGCCACCTATTTTTTTCTTCTTCTATTTTGTCGATGAAAATATACTGTTATACTATTCACATGATCCATATTATTTCTAGGCGTGAAAAAAAATAGAGTGATCAACAGCACACAGTCTTCAAATTTTTCCTTCACACTTCAACAGGACGGAACTACTTTTCAGACTATATTCTTTGGTTCTAAAAATACATTAATTGCATTCCCATTCTTCAATGATAATTTTAGGGTACATGAACAATGGTCAAAGACGATATTTTTTTTAACAAAATGGTGTTAATAGTGTCCATCTCTATTGATATAATAGAAATTATTACAAGCAAAGCCTTGGGGTAACATAGCCTTGAGAGGCTACCTATAGTAAGAATAGACAACACACCTCATCAACTAAGGCAGATCACAAGGTAAAGAAGAACACGCATCTATAAATACAGTAATCCAATGGTCCTACTCCACAAACTGTCAACAAGCAATCATCTAATAGGTTCCATACTAGCCACTTAGTCAATGACAAGATCAGTAGTGTTGGTCAATGGCAAGACCAATAGTGAAATGGGAGTGCTTGTGGCAAACAAAGGCCGAGGATATTGCATGACATGGGGGCATTTGCCCCCTCCCTTATTCAATCGAACAGAAATTCCTCATCGTCGTCGACCATGGTGGCCTAGTTTCCGTCCTCCGTTCTCAAGGTTGCAGTCTAATTTAGACATTTCTAAAGGCGAAGAAATAAATTAGCAACAATATGGTAAACTATGTAATCAATTCCTCAAAAAAAGAATCACCTGATCACGAAGTTGCCGGAGTCGAGTAGGCGTGCGCTGCCGCCGCCGGTGACGTTGCCCGCCGTCAAACACCACAAGAGCGTGTCACTCTTGCCGTCGACGACCTGGAGCTGTCCGCCGGCTGAGAGCCTTATCTCTCCATGGGAGTCGAGGACGGGGATCTGCCGGCTGGCGACCCAAACCGTGCGGGAAGGGAGTCTCCCCCTGTACCGATGCGATGGAGTGGGTTCTTCCCGGTGAAGCTCTCATTCCGGATCCTAGCGATGGCTACGTCGTCTCCTTCATCGACTTCCACACCCGTGGGCTTGGCATGCCTCCCACTGGTTCATCTGAGGCATGCTCGACCACTACGATTTGGAGCTCCATCATCTCAATCCCCACGGGATAAACAAATGGCTTTCGTTCGTGGGGCTGTGTGAGGGGTATCTCGGCAAGGAGCCACATTTCGAGTTGTGGCGACACTTTTTCTCCGTAGATATTTTGAAGACCCAGCCCATGGGCTGCGCCAACATCAAGCTAAGGAGAGGTAGGGGGGTCACTATGTGCAGGCCCTGCTCCTCAGTCGAACAGGGGGTGACACTCGCTCTGGTTCTACCTAAAGATCGACGAGAAGGCTCCCCTCCTGCGCGTGACAATTGGAGCCATGGTCCGTCGGGTTCCGAGCTCACGGTCTGTAGTGTTGGTCAATGGCAAAATCAATAGTGAAAATGGGTTGCTTGTAGCAAATAGAGGCAGAGGACATTGCATGCCATGGGGCATTTGCCCCCACCCCTATTTAATAAATCCATTTAACAATAATTAATGGTTATATATTTTTGCTCTTTATAGCTCTAATGATGCTTACCACCCCTATACATTAAATAAATAGAATAATTAAATTAGGTTCCATTATACTCCCTCCGCTCCTGAATTCTTGGAGTTGTTCTTACTCCCTCTGTCCCTAAAAACATGTAAATCTCTTTTTACGAGGAGTCAACAAATCTTAAGTTTGACTAAGTTTCTAAAAGATACTATATACATTTTCATAATGTGCTCATTTATTGTTATAGATGTTGTTTTTCTCTTTCTAAAGTTAGTCAAACATAAAGTAGTTTGATTTACAAAGATTATAGAAATTAATTTATTTGAGGACAGAGGGAGTATAATAATGGCATATAATTTTTAATAATAAGAAATAATAGATATTTAACCCGCTTAAACATCACTGAATCATTAGGCAAGAACACACTCTATTACTCTAATTGAGAAGTTAGATGGGGATAATGATAATTCAGAAGACATGCCTGTACAAGGAAAAAAATGGTAAAAGTTAGCAAAGTAGCTGGAAGGACTAGCATAGGTGAAACATATTCTGTCGTCATGGGTCATTTGACGTTAACGAATCCCTGAGAAGTTGTTGACACAAAAAGGCGCGAATGCCACAAAACCGCCCAGCAATAAAATAATAAGACTTGTTCCTGAGAGGTCTTGCTCCTTTGCTGCGGTTGAACGCCTTTGCTGCGTATGAACGGTCCATGCCATGCATCATCTGATTTGTTAAATAATGAACGGAGCAGGAAGGATACCGAGTACCGACAGCAGAGCACGTTCTAGTTAGTGTTATCCGCACAACAGCTGCACTTGACTTGTTTTGTTTTGTAAGCGTACGGTACTACGGTGGCGCGCGCGGAATCTTCTCATGATGAACCGTCTCGTCGGAGTAGTTCCCACTGGCCGGAGTCGTCGTCTTCGTTGAGAAAATAATGAAAAATCTGTTCAACAAGAACGGCGGAGTTAAACTCCGAGATTACAGTACAGGCTGTAGAGCCCAAAGTCAAACAGCTCTGAACATCACTTGGAACGCATGAATCTCACATGCATCATTAGAAATTTCACATGAACGACCTGCTCGTGTTCTTCAGTTAATTTCAAAAGGAAGTTCAGTGTGAAAGCTGCAGGTCATATATCGATCTTTATCTCCTGTACGAAATGAGACCATATTTGATTAAGGAGAAAAAGAAGCTTTACAAAGAAAACTTAAGGATATACGGTACTGGAAAAAAGAGAGCTTACAACCAGGGTCAAAAGGGGGAAAAAAACAAAGAGGACCGACAAATTCTTGTATGTGGCACACTCCTAAGATTTGGTCTCATCCAACCGAATCTGTGCTATGTTTTGTGTTAACTCATAATCAGCATACCACATTGTCGCGTTAGTGCAAAAAAGCAGGTAGGATTTGTTTGGATATAGATGACGACGTATTGACCCACGTTTAGATGACGCACGAGCCCACGTTAGGAGTCAAATCTAGAGACAAAGATATTTTCTGATTTTTACTAAACTGTGAGAGACTCCTCCTTCAGTCCCTCGTGAATTTTACTCGAAAAAATTGGAGCAGCACGGCGCGTGCAGTAGTAACGTGTTAGTACTAGCTTATAGGTGGCATCCATGCGGCTAGTGTTTGAGTGACAGCGTCCACCTGTTGTGTTGTTTCTGTTTTACCGGCGTGCTTGTGCTGGCCTCTCACGTCTCGTGCCGGTGGCAAACGCCAAAAACGCCCAGGTCTGGCGGTCCATGGATGCAGTGCTGGCGAGCAGCACTGTCGAAGCTGTTTCCATTTCAGAACGTGGTTGGCTTTCCGATGTCGTCCGAGTTCGTCGCGTCTTGGCATGCCGCCGGGCGCCGGCCACGCGGGTTGGCGCTTCTAGTTGTAGCTGACGGAGAATCTTCGTTCGTGCGCGTCGCTGGGTAGGCGTCAGCGTGGGATATATCCACCCGTCTAGAAGACCAAGGCCATTGTACAGGTGTCGCCGGCACCCTGAGGCTCACCAAACACGTAAACGTAGTACCACTCTACCAGTACACGTATACGAGTACACTCCACGTACAGTCCACACGGTACAAAAGTCGACTTGGTCCTGCAGCTATTTCGTCATGTTTTATGCCAAGTTCAATTTAATTATTTCGTCATGTGTTGTGTTGTGTCAGACTGTCAGTTTAATTTCATCTAGTAGACTGCACAACGCATGCGGTAGGTACGGCCAAGGTCCCCATGTGTATTTCCAGGATCTTATGAGTCGTCTCAAAAAAAAAAAAAGGATCTCAAGAGTCCAGATTTTTTTTAAATAAAATCAGAGTCCAATAATTTCTCCGAATAGACGTCCCGACAGAGTAATCTACTACGACGACCTGCCAAAAACACCAAAAACTCATATACTAAGTACATAGTAGATTGCTTTGTTTGTCTCAAAATAGATGTCATTCTCGTTTTTAAAAAAAATATTTTTATAACTTTGACCAATTATGTATTAAAGAATATTAATATTAATATTTATAATAGGCAAAATAGCCATATTCATCCTTGAACTATCATCCAGAGCTCAAATTTGTCCATCAACTATCAAAACAGTCAATTTAGTACTTGAATTTGCAACTTTGATTTCAATCTCATTCTTTGACTAACGCCATCTGCTACAATTGCACACTCCGTTAGGTATTGAGAGACCAAATAAAGGTGATTGAAGACCTGAATCAAAACATGACATGGTTGTATCTGCTGTATGAAGGCGGCACATAGTAGGCAGATATACATGGTGATCCAAAAAGGTTGCGAAAAGAAATATGTAAACTAATGCACAAGTGCCTTGTGCTTTTGTATTGTGAGTCTTTGGAGGCCCGTGGATAATCATGTATAGATCTTTGAAAATAAATTATTTTGGGAGAAAATAAAATGTCTCGTATCTCAATGACAACTATAACATAGAAAAGGTTGATACGAAGTTCTCATCTGTAGCTACAATTGTAGTACAAAAAATATCTTCATTTAACACCTTTGAAAAATATATATATATAATTTTCACGAGGCAACAAGCCTTGGAGCAGGATTAGCATGTCGCTGAAACTTTATATTATTTTCTCAAGCACTTTATCAACCCCAAATGTAAAAACTCAAAACTATAAAGTTGTTCTTTCTAAGACTACAACTTTTATATAAAAACTATCTCCATTTCACACAATACAAAAACACATACTAAGCTGCTGAAATTTTAAATTATGTAAACTACAAAGTTGCAAATCTCGATTTCATATAAAAATTATTTTTATCCGACGTAGTATCAAAGAGTTGTGATTTCTCTGAAGTTGAGTCTTGTCACACCACTCCCAATGGCGTGACAAAATAATAGTGTCACACCAACGAGAGTGGCGTGACAAAAAAAAATAACTATGTCTTTACTAATGCTTCGATAGATGACTTGCATTTTGAAAAAAATAAACCCTACAATAGAAAAAAGATTGACGTAGTCAAGTTCTAGTCCCTTTTTGTCTCACAATACAAACGTGCTCATGGAGTGAGCTACCGTCGCAAACGACGTCAGGCAAGGGATGAGATCAAATTGGAACTTGCAAATTCAAGGACTAAACTGGCCCTTTTGATACTTCAGTGACAAATTTGAGCTTTGAATGAAAGTTTAAGGATCAATATGGCTATTTTGCCTTTATAATCCATGATTAGTAGATAGGTCGTAAGATATATTTTCATGATAAATTTGTTTGGAAATAAAAATGTTGCACAATTTTTCTAAAAATCTAGCCAAACTTGAGAAAATTTGACCGACACGCATCCCATAAACTCATAACATCATCTATTTTGGGTCGGAGGAAATACTTTGTCCCCGTTTATGTTTTGTTCTAGTTATATTCTACGTGTTAGATTCAAATGTCCACATTGATAGAATCCTTCATGTATCTAGTAGAGGGTTAAAAGAACATAGTATAAATGGGGGAACGTTAGGAAGTTCCTATATGATACAGAATATAGTGAACACATATTTTTTTATCTAAATTGTTTAAATCCCTAAGGGATCTGGACGGATACCTAACTTGTACCAATGGGCAGGGCCAACGAGGGCAATTAGGAATGTTGGCCTTGGTAGAAAGTCATAGTTCACGTAGTCAGGAGGGATTGGGCTGTCAATGCCAACAACTTAAGCCAAAACTCTAACTTTTATCTGCGGTTCCGTCTTTTCCAAACCATCACATTTTCTAATCATCTTTTGGTACCAACAATACGTGTGGCGGGTCTCCATTTTTTTTTCACCTCAAAAGCGCTTCGGAGATGGCTTGTGTATGCGCTGCCGGCTGCTCCTGCAGGATCCCTTGACACCGCGAAGCCATTTGTTGAGCTGAATTGGCTGTTGGTGCAAACATGGAAGCCAGGGCGAAGGACCCGCGGTGTAAACATTAGGGGTGGCCTAAGTAGCTCTCGAAACCACTAAGGGCACCTCCACATAGTAGATAAAAATGACTTGAGGCCAATACCTTCTTAACACGAACAGTAAAGTAGCCTGTCCTCGTGCCATGGTCCCGCCACTATCACTCAGGTTTTATAAAGTTTTTTAGCGCCGCCACAATACATGGCTGCTTGAGACTTTTTGGCAGTGAAGCTAACGCCTCCTCTAGCATAAAAGAACAGGATGATGTTGCCGAAAGGTTCTCTGCTTTCTGTGTTTGCCTTTGTAGCTTGACTAGCGATGAAGGTATCTCGTGAAGACGCTCAAGGGCCAATCAGCAAGTGTGCGTTAGGACAAAAGTCTGGCATACAGTGCTGGTTATTAGTGCGAGTCGGCGTCGTTCGTGCCGAATTGCGCTGCGTCATGCTGCTTGATGACCGTACCTCTGGTGCCTGACGACATGAACCACCACTGATCTGCTCGACGCCTCGACCATATACGTACGTACGCTGTCACGCCAAATTGTTGTGTGGGAATTCATCGCCGATGCACGCACGCACCTCAATGGACATGTATTGTGCACCTATCATCGGCCGGCACCCGGCAGCCGGCAGTGACCGCGAAAGGGGTACGAGTACTCGTAGGAGAAAGCGACAGCCTAAGGTTCGGCACAGCATGCGGACCCCATGCGGGGGGGCCTTCGGTCGGCTCGCGTCTTTGTCCCGAGGCTCCGCGGGGTCAGGTGACGGCAACTGCCACCGCCGGAGAGCCGTCGCTCTCGGGGACACTTGTCGCGAGGAGGGAGCTACAGTAGTATGCCTGCCAGGTGTGTCCGCGGCGAGGTTTCGGTCGGCAGCGGCCCCGTCGCCGCCTGTCCCCGACGTCCTGTGAATCCGTGATTCCAAAGCCCAGGATGAAGAGAAGTCGGCCCGGGCAACAGCGACTTGGCCTAACCTGACCGCTGGACCGCTGGATTCGCCGTGGCGGGTCCGGCAGCACGCAGCACGTGGACAAGGACAATGCTGTGGCGACGGATCCACGTGCTGTAGTACGCCAGCAGCAGCGCGGCCCAGGAGCACGTAGTACGCGCAGGGTGTTCGATCGCTGTGCTTCTTTCTGTGTGCAGCTCGCCCGGGCACAGCGCATGGAATGGATCATGATTTTATATTTTTATCCGGAACCGAAAGGAAGCAGGGAGAGGGACCCGGTGGGGGCGGGGCTGAGACCTCACCTGAGAGCCTCAGAGCCGTCGTGTCTCGACCGCGGCCGAACGGGAACACCGACGCCGACAGGTGCAGCGGCGCGGGACCATGGGCGGCGCGATTCACCCAGCCCAGGTGTCCGCCGGGTGTCTGGGAGAGAGGTCGTCGGCAGCGGCGAGAGCCGCCACCTGTCCTGCTGCCGAGTGCCTGCACTGTCCCCGTCAGAAAGCAGGGCCGAAGAGGCTGTCCAAAGTGTCCACACCAGGTGCCGGAACGCGTGCTGCAGGGCCTCGTTTAGATTCCTCAAAATAAAATTACTAGTTTTTTTATTCTTTTCGTCACATCAAATGTTACGTCGTATGCATAAAGTATTAAATATTAGTAAAATAAATAACTAATTACATAGATTAGTTGTATATCACGAGACGAATCTTTTAAACCTAGTTAGTATATAGTTAGACAATATTTATCAAATACGAACGAAATACCACCGTGTTTTTCAGGCTAGAAATTTCACCATCTAAACGAGACCCAGGTGACCTGGTGCACACTGTGTGATGGTGCAGGATATCGATGGCACGTTCAGGTTTCAGCTCCTTCCGGCTCTTGCCAATCTTCTCTAGAACGTGATGCATGCACGAAGTTTCTGTCACTCGCCTCCTGTTTTCCTTCCTCTACTGGATCTCTCCTGTTCAGCCCGCTTTGATGGCCTTCACGATCAGTCAGCCGGGTAAAGAACAACACACATAACATTAGATTACCTCCCTTCACAGGCTGCCAATAAATGATCATCTGGTAGGTACTACTGGACTAGCCACTTGGTCATTGACAAGATTAGTAGTGTTGGTCAATGACAAGATTAGCAGTGAAATAGGGGTGCTTGTAGCAAACAAAGGCAGAGGATATCGCATGCCAAGAGGCGTTTGCCCCCTACCCTATTTGCAAAACCCCTTTAAGAATAATTAATGGTTATATGTCCCTTCATACCATCAAGTTTGTGTTGCTTTTATTTGGGGTTATATATCCTTACAAGCTGGTTCAATTATTAATCTATACCTTTCTGACCATGCATAGATCGTTGGTGCGGCCATCTTCTATGTTGCAAGCACATCTTCTCGGGTCTTTCGGTTCCTTCGCTACGATCCCATGACGTGCCCCATAGAGCATTGCGACAAGTTCAAAGCAGCAATCACCAGAGGTTTTATTAGCTTTGCTGCACTTTGCCGTCCATTTTGGCAAACTGACTAACATGGAGTGCAGGGAGTAGTGATGAAGTGATGTTGTTTGGGACTAGTGATGAAGCGATGTTGTTTCGGACTTGTGACGAAGCTAGCAGCGGAGCTAGGGGGGCTCAAGCCCTCCTACACACCAACGCCATGGAGCCTTAGTCCCTCCGAATTATTAGCCATGGAACTTGACAGAGATGGTGCTCAAGCTTCTCTTCTAAGGTTGAAGACGATATGTTTGAACTTGAGCCCCTCCTAGACGATATGTATGTGATAGGTGAATGCTGGCATGGTGAAGGTCAGTGGCGAAGCCAGGAAAAATGGCCGCTGGGGTTGACACTCGGTACTACAGGGGTGGATCCAAAGGGGACCGCCAGGGCTTCAGCCACCCTAATGAGCCTGATTGCTTCATTAATTTACTATTACTTAGTAGCGTCAAATTATTATTAATCTCTAGCTTCAACCCTAAATCTTTATTGTTTGGCCCCCTTTGTCTCCATCCTGGATGTCACTCATCGGCATATAGGCCATGATAATATAATACCAAACATAACATCAAATTAATGTTAATAATAATTACATATTGTGGAAAAAAAAAAGCTTTTAGGATTGAAAGTCTGGAAAAAATTCTTGGGATTGAAAACAGCGATATGAAATGCACTAATGATTTACTGAAATACAAACCATACTAAACTACTAAAGTATATAGATACCTTGCATCTTGATCTGGAATTCTGAATTACTGAATGGAAGAGCACGTTCTGGCTATCTGCTTTCTGAGATCAAATTGTATAATTGAACAAATAAAATAAAAACCCTACTAGGCTATTACTGATTGCAAATTTGGGGTACCTCGTCCAGCCAATGAGGCGACGAGCACCTTGATTATTTGAGCACGGATGCCACGGAGCTTATTGCCGGCGACCGCTGGAATTTGCCTCGTCGAAGGAGCTACGACCAGGGGCCAGGCTGCCGGCCAATTGCCTCCGCTACAACTGAAGATGATTAGATGAAAACAGAAAGGTCACGCTGCCAGGTTGTAGCGAATCGTAGGCTGGAGACAAGCCTACGTTTAGCACTCTGGACCTGGACCTGGTGCCGCCGGGCTGCCGGAGGGAGCGGGTCTACTGCATGTAATGCGCGTCGTCGTCGCTCGTGTCCGTACCTGCATGTACGATTGATCCCTAACTAGATCTGCACTCATCTAGGAGACTAGGACCAGGGGTTAGAGGAGTTCGATACTATAATTCCCTTACTACTGTTTTAGTCTAAGCGTCTGACAATTTCAGCATATTGAACTGCAGAGCAACCCCGATTGAGTAAGAAAGCATGCGCTTACTAAAATGTTCTTGCAGGTATATTAGAAGGAATCAGTTGGATGCTGTGATTCCCCTCTTTGAATAAAACTCTATGAAATGGACTGGATTTGTGCAGAAAATGTATGGTTAGTACTCTGCAGATGGAGTACATAAGTCCATTTAATTCCTAATGGGTCATAATTTGTTTTTCTGTAACTGACAAGTTTTCATAGTAGTTGAACATTACAGAAATACATTTTTTTTATTTTTTTGCAAACCGTTGTCCGCCATCAGCTAAGCTTGTGTATTTATATGGTTCAAGAGGAATAGTTCCTACTACGTGAATCTGCATTTCAATGCACACTTGTTTTCTAGATTTCTTAGAATGATACAAGTTGCTAACATTTTTCTGCATGTTGCAGCAACTGGCTCATGGATGGAAAAGGAGGGATAAGTCTGTGCTGGAAGATGAGCTGCTCGGTCATTGCAAGATGCCAATGGCAGAGCCCTAAGGCCTAGAGCCCATTTAAAAGAACTTTGCCAATGAGTCTGCAGTTTTATCTTGAAGACAGAGTGATGCTGTGGCGTGAGAAATTAGTGAAAGCGTGGTTCGAGATGTGGAGAAAGCTGCAATTGATTTGCTTGCTGCCAGGTGAGGACTGATGAATGATTCCCGCCTAGAGTTGTTTATGGTATTTTCCTGAAACTTTGTTGGTACCGACTGTACTGAATGTTTTTGTTCTTTCACTCTGTAGTATGAACTTAGTATCTAGCATAAATGAATAGTCTGCTGATCACACATACAAAAAATGCACTTGTCTGGACCAAGTGAATGTCTTCTTGCTGCTCCCAGCCATCCACAAGGTTAACTCATTTTCTGACATCACGGATTAGCCTTAGCTTTCGATATATAGTCTAATGTAAGTTTCTTTGCAGTTTAGACTTCCGTAACGGGGCTGGCGGAACGCCCGGCCCTCGCGTCGCTCCCACGCGGGCGATACCGGGGAAGACACAAACCCTAGCTCCCGCCGCCACCTTCCCTCCCTCTCCTCCGCCGCGCCGCCGCCGGAGCAGGCCGCCGGCATGGCCGCGCGGGCTGCCGGGAAGGCGGCGGCGGGGCTGTCTCTCTCGTGGTGGTGGCAGGGGTCGGAGGAGCAGTGCTCGGGAAGGGCGGCATGGGGTGCGACGGGGTCGCCAGATCCGGCGGCGTCGGCCGCTGTTGGCGCTCTACCGGCGGCGGCAGCGGGGATCCGGCGGCTCCCTCGCCCAGGCGGCCGGATCTGCTGGCCGTCAGGCCGAGGCGGGCGCTGGTCGTCGCACGGCGGCGGCCTCGCGCCCCTCTCTTCCTCTCCCCTCGCGCCTTGGCCGGAGCTGGCCGCTCGGCTGGCCGTGATGGTGACGGCAAGGCAGTGGCTCTTCCTCCCCTCTGTGGTGTGGTGGTGGTGCAGGTGCAGCAGGCCGGTGGTTCAGCCTCGTATCTGCGTGGGGGTTGACGGGGTGAGGCTGCCGCGGCGGCACGTGCGCCGGCTAGTGTCCGTGCGGGCACAGGGGACGGTGGCGAGGTCTTCTTCCTCTCTGCGCGTCCTCTCCCTCTTCTGGGCCGTGGCGGTGGCGCTGGCTGGGTGGCGGCACAGCGCGGCGGCGGATGGGGCTTGAGGCGTCGGGGGCGGTGCTTCTTCTCTGTTGTCCCTCCCCTCAAGGCCTTGCTTGCTGCGGCGCCCAACTGCTACGAAGGTTGGTGTCCGCGGTCGTGGTCAACACGGAGGCAGTGGCGTCGGCAGGGGCTCTGGGTTCGGGGCCTAGCTCCCAGATCCGGTGCCCCCAGGGCAGGGGGCAACGCCCAAGACGGGGGACACGCACACGGCGGAGTGAGGCTGGACTCCGGCACGTCGTCTGGTCGGTAGGGGTGGCTGACGCAGCTATGCGGCTACGATGCCGGTGCGTCGGTGCCCCATTGGCAAGGCTCTGCAGGAAGGCTAGCAGCGATGGCGGCGGCGAAAGGCTGAGATTTGGCATCTGGGCTGAGGTCGGTGCTGGGGGTACCTTGGGCGAAAGCCGGCGATGGCGACGCCTGTGGGCGCCGCTTTCCCTATTGGGGGCGTCGCATCCCTAGCTTTCCCACGAGTGAGAAATCGGTCCATTCTTGGACGAGCGACGACGGCACTTTGACGTCGTAACCTTCCTGAAGGCATCGTTATGGATTCCGGCTCGGTCAGGATGTCTCGTGGCAGGGCGTGATCATGGTCGGAAGTCGAAGCTGCTCTTGCGACATGCTTGAGCTGGACAACGATGACCTGCTATGGCCTCCTACTTTGAGAACTCCGGTCTCACATCTTGCTTAGGTTGTCGTTTGTTCTGTGTGTTGCGTGGCTAGGCTTCGCCTTCGTGGTAGTTTACGCCACGTTGGCTGTCTTGTACATATTTTGCTCTCTACTTATCGATCGAAGCCGGTAAAACGGTTCTTTCGAAAAAAAAAGTTTCTTTGCTATGCATTCAGGACATTGGATTTCACTTTTTTTTGGCATAAAATAGGTCAGTATAAAAATGAAATGTTGTTTCGATGGTCAGCATATATATTGCTTTCACTTTGTTCTCTAGAAACACCATGGTCACCAAAACAGATACTAATTAGATTGGTTCAATTATTCTTCTAAATGATCTCTGGCATTCCGGACCAGACTGGTTGCTAATGCTTGCCAAACTACCTGAAGTAATCTCTAATTTCTTTGACTTTATGCTTATCTGGCTAGTATTGACTGTGATTGTGTCCTATATAGTCTGGAGATAAGAGACGGGCAACCAAAATTAACTAGGTGTGGTGTGATATGTGTAACATTTCAGGGATGTTGGGGAAGCAGATATTGTAGCATGCTTGGAGGGAATTCGATAGAAGCAGAAACTAAAGTTTGCTTCATGCTCAAGTCTAACAGCTACAGCTCATAATTTTTCTCTTTTTTTTTTTCTTTTGTTGACACGTGCAAGTACAACCTCATCGCTCCTTGGTGGCATTTGATTGCCCATGAGCTCAACAGGAAGGCCGGTAGCTGCGAAGCTTAAAACATGAGAAGCTTGGAGTGGAGCGTAATAAGCTTATGCATGAACGTGCAAGTTTTGCCAATATATAACGTCAAATATTGAGTATTGTTTTCAATTTTGTGTCAAGAGTCTCATTTTGTAATGACATTATTTGCTGAATCTGTGATAATAAAGTTCTCTTAGAAAAAGAGGTGGGTGCTCCTGTAATATTGGATCCAAACTTTTGAAACTAAGTATTGTGTAGGTAAATCAATTTTTTATTATTTGATTTGCATTACCAAATATCATCGTAACATTAGCACGGGCACTGTACTAGTGTAAATATACAGGAGTAAGTGTACTACTGGCACTCTACCGATAGTCCTGTATATACACGTCACATATACTACTCCACACGGTGCACAAGTCGACCTGGTCCTGCGTCTACTTCATCATGTGTTACTGTCAGTTTAATTATTATTTCGTTATGTGTTGTGTCAGTTTAATTTCATCTCGACTGTACAACACATGAACACATGATGTACGGCCAAGGTCCGTTTGCATTTCCAGGATCTCGTGAATCCGGATTTAAAAAAAATCCTAGAATCTTATGATCCCATCAGATACTCCCTCTGTCTCCGTCAATGGTTGTGTTCGGCTGATATAAATTTGGGCAGATTTTTGCTGAAAACAAAACCAACCGGCCGACTGCGTGGCCTGTCGTCCTGCCGGATTCAGCCAGTCCTGGTTCAGCGAACAAGCCCTATATATGTCCAAACAATCTTGATTCTACGAGTCGTAGATTAATCTCTTGATCCTCTCTCATTTACGTGTCGTTCTAGCTATGTTTTTAGGTGTCTAAATTCAAAGCATTTTCTATGTATTGTACATCCAAATTTGAAAAATCTTTCATATGACTAGTAAAAGATCAAAATGACGGACAGACAGGGACGAAGAAAGAAGAAAGTAGCATACAGAAATAGAGTCTATATATGATGCAGAATCCATAAAACATATTAGGTTTTTTATTTAAATTCATATAAAATTCCTAATAAGGATTCAAATAGGGATATAACTCGTACGTACCGCTAAGAGCTGGACCAACAAGGGCAACTAGAAGTGTTGGCCTTGGTAAAAAGTCACAGTCCACATAGTCTTGAGAGATTAGGCTGACAAGGCAAGCCAAAACTCCAAACTTTTATTTGAAATATCTTGTGCTTATGTCAGACCAAGGATACGTTGCTCCTCAAGGATGCAAAGATCCACTAACAGGCTAACAGCCACGGTCTAGCTAGCTTTGTGGGTGGCCTAAGTAGTGCCTACTAAAAACAGGATGTTTGGCTTTGTAGCTTGACTAGCCATGAATATATCTCGTGTGATGCTGAAGGGCCAATCAGCAAGTGCGTTAGGACAATATACTCCTCTAATGGTTAGTGCGAGGCGGCGTCATTCGTGCCGGCGCGCCGCATGGCTGAATTGCGTTGCGTCATGCTGCTTGACCTTCCGGTGCCTGACGGCATGAACCACCACGCGACACCAAATAATTAATCATTCGCGTCAGATCAGCTCGACCACGCTGTCACGCCAAATTGCCAAATTGGCGCAGTGGTTCCGGAACGTCAGCGGCCGGCACAGTATCCTGTGCATACACCAGTCGTTTCGCTAGGCACGGTGCACGTTGCAGTACTCCAGCACGATCCGTTGGCTGCGTTTAGTTTTCGCGAATTTTGAAAGGAAATGTCACCTCATGTCACCTCAGCGTACTGTAGTATTTTATTTGTATTTGATAAAAAATTGTCTAAATTTTAAGTAACTAGACTTAAAATATTCGTTTCGTAAAGTACAACAAAACCGTGTAATTAGTTTTTAATTTTATCTATATTTAGTACTTCATGTATTTGCCGGTATTTTAATGTGACGGGTGATAGAAATTCTGTATAGTAAATTTTAAGTTGATTTCCGGTAACTAAACACACAGCCGTGTGGTCGACTACCTGGAGCCGGGACCCGGCGCGGCCGGCCGCCGCCATCTGAGCCACTAAACCGGCGAAAATGGAAAACTCAGCAGATGAAGTCGCGCCACCGCGGACCCCATGCGGCGGCTCGGCCGGGCTGGGTCCATCCGTCCATCGCCCGCATCGCAACAGCTGTCCCATTCCCGTCCCGTCGTTCCCTTTTTGCGCGGGGGCCGTCGGTTGGGTCGGTGTGGCTGTCCAAACGTCACCGGAACGCGTGCTGCGGAAGACCAGCAGCAAGGCAGGTGTGAGTACTGTGTGATGGATGGTGAAGGAACCGGGGCCGCCTCCTGTCGATGGCATGGCCACCGCGGTCTGTTCACTTTCAGCCGTTCTCCTTCCGGCTCTTGGAGCTTCTAGAACGTGATTACTTGCAACCAAAGGCATGCACGAAGTTTCTATCAGGTGCCTGCCTACTCTTATTTTCCTCGCACTATCTCTCGATCTCTCCAGTTCGGTCTTTTGAACAAACGCAACTTCTAAGAGGCCTGACGCAAAGCAGAGGACAACAGACCGGGACCCATCTGAACTTGCTTTATATGAACGGTGCAATTACACAGCCTACGTCCTCTGCTCTCTCGCATACGAGAAGTTCATAATCGTACACGCCCTCATACGGTTTCAGGACCATGGGCAAATGGAAAGGGTAAGGGTCAGGCTCGGTAATTATACAATTCGAACAGCCATTCTCCCAACAACCAATCTGGAATCTGCATCGCTCTCCAGGCATATACAAACAAACGTTCTTTTTCCTCGTCATAGGTCTGTTCATCAACAAATGCGCCGTCGCTCCAGTAACGCTCCATGAAATTTGTTACTGCTGGGGGTTGCATTGGCTTATCAACATGCATCAGTCTCCTGTCTCTTATTACATTTCTCAAATATTTGTGAGCTGCGCATTTAGGCAATACAGGTCGATCATGTCGATACTTGGTATGCATGGTACACACAGATACGAGACATATATGGTGGCACCGTGGCAGACAGGCAGGGGGCACACTTTTATGCAGGGCAACTACGGGCTCAGTGAATGGCTCGTCAAATCTCAGAAGCACAAGCAGTTCGAGTATGCTGAACAAACAACGCACCACTGTAAACGGTTGCTAGTTGTGTGAACAAAACCGTCTCAACACCTTACTAGGTGCAGGCTGCAGGAGATGCCGTGTACATGGAAATCAGGGTCAAAACAGAAAGATAAAAGCAACTTGAATTCATAAGATGCTGCAGTGTTTTGGGTGCCTTGTAGTATGTTTAGTGTTCCGTCATTTATAGCATATAATGACTTACATTTATTTAACAATACATTAAAACAACTTAAGATACAAACCTCTCACAGCCAAAGAACGGGAGCAAGGAAAACAAAATGATTACACTGAAAGAAAACTGAATTCAAGCTGAAGAGTTTGGTGATTTTATGAAATCAGTTTCCTGCTACATTCCCAGCAAGAGGTAGCCTTACCTGAGCCAAATAATGAACAGGCAGCCAATTTGACATTATTTCCATCAGAAATACACTGTTTATCAAGTAATGCTGACATGACCAATACTTACCAAGCCACAAGAAACAGCCAAACCATATGGCACTGAGGTCAGTTAATTAGATCAAAATAAGCTGCTAGGACAATCTCAATTTTTACTGTTAAGATGCTTCAAAATACAAACAGCTTCTAGCAGTCCCAATGAAGATACCATGCAACTTGCCAAGAATTTATCTTCCATGAAATATTTTTGGTTCGTCACGAGATCTGTCAATCAGAAGAATTCAACTTCCCTGGTGGATTAGCTAGTCACAGCTAAGGTATGATGCAATCTAGTTGTAGTGGCTCCTTCCATCTTATATATTATTGGATTATAATCACCATAGCTTAAATCAAAATTGAACAAATTCCAAAAATTCCTAGTGCAACCCCGCTAATCCGAACTCCTACGGTTGATAAGGAGTTCTTAAATGCAAACCGAAAATACAGAATAGTGCCAAAACCTGCAAAAGAAGTATATATATAGAAATAGCAACAGTAGAGGCTTACAAAGAAGGCCAACTACCTGCATTCCAATATGGTCCCTTGATGATCTGACAGGTATAACATTTTTATTTCTGCCAATAAGAATGAGAATACCCTGCATTAACTGTATCCCGAGGCCAAAATACTACCTCACGCTTCAGGGCCATTAAGTTAGCACCTACTCAACGAGGAACATCATGCCTCAACACTATCTATACAGTCAGCCGCTGGTATGCAGAATCTACGAAGTCCCTTAATCTAGGGAGAGACTTTTCTTCATTGTCTCATAAACAAGATAGGTAATACTTGCGGCTGGCACCACTTTAAGAAGATTTGGTACAAGCCCTTTGTAAAATCCAGAAACTCCCTCACGTCGCAGAGTTCTCCGAAAACAATCAGTCATCCCTCTATATGGATCCTCTGAATTGGCTGGCTGAGCTTGCATTCTGGAGATAACATTAATGAAAAGGAGCATATGGGCATGTGTGAGGGGTAGAGCTTCATGATTGTGCAAGCCTACGTTGCTATCAATGAAATCTACCGCTTACCTTGTTCTGATGACTTGTAAAGGATATACACATGTCGCTCCTAGCGCTCCAGAGACTGTTCCACAGCCCAACTGTACTAAAGGGCCAGGATCTACATCAGAAAATCATTACTTAGTAACACCAGATGAGAAGAGTGGAAGTACAAACAGATCCTGGACGAAGTGTACCGTTGTCCTTGAGAACATATGTCTTGGACATTTCTTTCAGTGTTTCATAAACAGTAAGATCAATTCCAGCATATGGGACCATGCCAAGCAATGATGGAACAAGGCCTCTGTAGAACGCTCGAGGACCCTCATGTATCCATATATCCCTTGATAGTGCACCAAGGCTAGGAATTCTGCCTCCCTCAAAAGTCTGTAGACGAGTCTTCACCAAATCAATGGGATAAATGGCTGTCTGGGCAATAGCACCAGCCAAACCCCCAGCCATGAGACGTCCAGAAGTACCAATGTCGCACTTATTTTCTCCTTTACTTTTCATTATGCATTCTTTAAGCATTTCATAGGTGTAGAATCTTATAGCGCTTTCTGGAGCAACTTTTACCACATTCAGTCCATTCCCTCTAAAAAATCCCAGCAGACCACCTTCTCTCCATATACCTTTAACCGCATGTGCAACTGTAGTGCGGTTTGTTTGCACTTGCATATTCACTTTGAGGCGATCAAGAGGTGCAGTTGCAGTACGAGATGCTGCACCAGCAATGCCTCCTGCAATCAGATATTTGCTCGCACTTACATGTTTAGTTATTCCTTCCGGTATAGCGGCCTGCTCACCTATATCTACAAGGCAGACTCTTTCCCAGTGATGATAGATGTTTTCAATGGTTGCTTCATGAGGATAAAGCAAAAGAAAATCTCTCCATTCCTCAAAAGTAATAATACCATCATTGTCCTTATCCACATGCTCAACAAACCTTGCAAGCTCTTCATCATCAATTTCTATACCTGCAAACATTAAACTGATATACTTGTAAGACATATTAAACTTATATACTTGTAAGACATATCACAAAGACTATGTTTGTCAGCAAGTTCCTTGGAAAAGAGCTATTTACATTTCCTACCAGTGTTGACAAATACAGCACACTGTTTTATTTAAATCTAAAACAGATTTCACATAGGAACTACTTCCTATTTTTCGGAATGCTGACTTAGACAGTTAAGCCCACATATACTAAAATACTCACACACAGTCAACATACACATGATCATTTCAGCCACTTTCATCTGATATTCTGATATACATGATTAAACACAAATTAAGACATTGAAACTGATTATGAAATGGTGAAGCTCATAGCAATGCTAAAATGGAGTTTATGATCCAACAATCGAAACTATGTTGTTGACTTACAGTAACTGATGATTACCAGTTTCAAAATCAAACCAAGGAAAGTGAGGCATTGTATTAGAAAAATACATACTAAGTCAAACTTAACTCCACTTCAAGTTTGATCACCACAAAAATATCAATCCCATGCAGTATGTCGCCACCAATACTGTGTTGCATCCTGATCACCAAATTTGGAAAAATGATACCCAAACCATGAAAGGGCCTTTACCTTAATTAACTATTTTAAGGAGCCCATGTTCTCATGGCCTCACTAGAAGTCTAGAACCATCAGAAAATTTGGGTGACTTTATTGTCCAAAAGCAAAGCACCAACTTCCTTGATGTCTCCATCAATACATCAAGCATTACATTTTGTTACACCAATTGACCGATTTGAACTTGGGGTGCCTAGATTAGTCAGGGATACTGCATCACAAACATGCATATTGGACTATTATTCAACTTTTCAAGAGTCGACAACCTACCTTCCACCACTACAAGCAACACAGAACAGTGAAGTACTGAACTAAGCTTATGGCAGTATTCAGCTACATTTATCATGACATCTCGAGGAACAAACAAATTTATAGCTCAGGAAAACACTATTTTATTCACACAGTCTCACACCGTCACTCAACCTCATTCGAGTATTCCACACCACCCCAGAATCGAGCTACGCTAGAGGAATCACTAAAAGGAAGGAACAATAAGCCAATAAGGCGAGGATCGGTGGCATTGCCGTTACCAGCCTTGACGAGCGCGTGCCATAGCTCCTCAGGCAGGATACACCCGTTGTGCTCGACGTCGATGGCCTGGAAGATACGGTAGAGCTCGAGCTCCTTGTTGTCCATGTACCTCCGGAAGTCATCGTAGCCGACGCGTCCGTCGCGGTCGCGGCCGCAGGCCCTGAGCAGCGCGCGCGCGTAGTCCTCGGCGCCCGCGCCGCCGCCCGTCCCCGTCCCCGTCCCCTCGGCGGGGACGCGCAGCGCGACGAGGCCCGCCACGATCTGCGTGTGGTCCAGGTGGCCCCGCCCCGCGGCGTCGAAGAAGGCGAAGACGCCGCGGATCCGCGCCTCCCGCTCCGCCTCCGTCTCCCGCAGCGCCAGCAGCACGTGCTCCATCGTCGCCGCTGGCCCCGCAGCACGCGCTGGGCCGCCGCACCCTATCGCTCCCCTCGCCGCCGCCGCTGCCGCGGGATGAGCCGTGGCGGCGGCCGGAGACGCCGCCGCGGTGGTCGTCGTGGCAGCCCCTGGGCCGGGCTCCACCGCCTGGACCGCAGCGCCGGACATGGATGCCTCCGGCGGCGGCGACGGCGGGGAAAGGGGGGAGGCGCAAGCGGAGGGAACGCAACGCAAGCGAAGCGAGCAAGGAGGTGGCGAGTGCTGCGGTGACGGAGTGACGGCGGGGTGTTGAATTGAAACTGGAGACGGGTGGTTTGCCGTTTGCGTCTGTCTGGTCTCCGGAGGGAAAGCGAATATCCGCCACGCTGTCTCGCAACCCTGACAATCCGGACCAGATGTCGAACCAGCTAAATAATTACTAGTAGTCTGATATTTTATGATATTTATCTATCAATTAATCAATATCATGATGTACTATTAAAAAACACGACACTACATTTACTGTAGTTTCGCTTTCTACTAAGTGTTAATCTCTAGGTGAGGCATGGATGACATGGAGAGATTATTATAAAAACGATGTAGCATCGAGTAACTTTGTCTAGTTATCTCTCCTATACTTCTTACTAACTGACAAAACTGATAGATATTTGGGATCGTCTAGCAGTTGATCAGAGGGTGTGCTCTTTTAACATTTGCGATAAACAACATGTAGACATCATGGTGCACCATCGTGGTGCACAAATCAGAGGGAGGGAGAGAAAGGGATGAGTAGAGACGTACCATCGGATCTAGAGGCCGCCGTCACGATCGCTGGTGGAGGCTGCGCACGGGCAGCGATGGTTGAGGAAGAGGAGTGTCGCAGTGCAATGGCGGTGGCACATCCCGTCGCTGGCAGTGCTTCCCGATCGGTAGGGTTTCTCAGTGGGGCGCTGGCGGCGGTAAATCTCGTATTCTGAGCCTCTGGCCCCCACCATCTCTTTATATGCACTGTGTGACGGGGGCCCACCAACCTATGTTGGGTTTGGGCGCCCCCGATCAGGGCGTGAGATCAAGGCCTAAATGGCCGTTGGGCCTAATTGGTGGGAGATCAACCTAACATTCTCCCCTTGATCTCTCATTATTCTTTAATTTCTCATAATTCTTTAATTTCTTACTTCAACCTTCAATTCTAATCTCTCTTACTTCTATTTCATTCCATTACAGATTAGTGCATAGAGCATGCTCCTTCGTCACGGTCATTTGCTGATAGATTTAACAGCTACAATACACCTCTCTATGTTGAAATAGATTCTTCATTCATTCTGGGCCTTTATTGTCCGAAATTCATAGGCTATACCATAAACCCATGTCGACTGTGTGTTCTCTGAACACACTGGGCGGTAAGCCTTTAGTAAGCGGATCCGCAAGTTCTTTCTTATTACTTATATGTTTAATACCTTTCAAATGATTCTGGATTTTCTCCTTTACAACGAATACATTCATGTCAATGTGGTTGGCAGCACACTTGACCCGTTGTCATATTTCGCCTGTCCTCTAAGCCTCATAATATGCCATAGCATAACTTTGCATCATTCATGATATCACAATTGTTTTTAAAGCTTTTCCACAATAAAGCTCCAATAACGAGTGTTAGTGATTGTGGATTCACTACATATCTCGCTGAACTTTCATTCTTTGTACCCACAACTATTTAAGAGTACTTGATCTTCGTTATTCAACATGAGGCTATAAATCTTTTCAAGATATTCTTTATTCCAGTGATCTATGTCTGGACTTAACTTTTGCCAAATCATCCCGGATACATGAACAATGTTAGGGTAGGTTCTTACTTATAATCATTCATTACGCTTCCAACAGCCGAAGCATATAGGACGTCCATTTTATCAATCTCATTTTGGTTCTTCAAAACATTTAAAATTCTAAAATTTATTACCCTTGACTATAAGAACAGGCATAGGTTTTTCTTGTATGCATACTTTATTTCTTCAGTTTTTTTCTAAGTATGTCTTTATGATGGTTCTAATACCCCTCTTCTTCTTTTCAATGAGTTTCAACTCGAATGATTCTTTACCAGGGATTCTTCTTATTGAAATTTGAGGACAAACTTCTTTTTCTCTATCAATAGATTAACATCACTACTAGCAAGCAAGATGTCATCCACATATAGGATTAGGAAATAAATTTCCCATTCATAAACTTTGCATAAATGCAATTGCCCTCTACATTCTCTTTAAAACTCAAACTTTCTTTTGATTCATCAACTTTAAATTCTATTTTTCTAGAGACTTGCTCTAATCCATAAATAGTTTTCTCCAAGCGGCATCCTATGCATTTTATTTCTTCTATGACAAAACTTTTTGGTTATGCCATGTAAACTTTGCATACAAATCCTCGTTGAGGAATGCCATCTTTACATTCATCTAACGTAATTCTAAATCGTATTGTGCCACTAACATTCATTATAATATGTTCATTCTCTTTACATGAATCTTTCATCATAAGTTGAGATATATATTTTTCTTCATTCCCTCTAGAGCCACATTACGTCTTGTAGACCTATTACAGCCTATTGTTTTGGCTCTATTAGGGATTTCTTCTAAATCCCAAACATCATTGGTATTATTGATTTCATTTTATCTTCCTTTACTTCTTGCCATTTAGACAAGTGAACGCCTCTCATGGCTTCTTCAAGTGAGATGGGGTCACCTTTAACTTGAATTTCTTTATTGACATTGACTTCATAGTCACCAAACTAATTATTTTTCTCATTCTTTGAGACCTACTAGGGCCTCGTGACACTTCTTTCATTTGGGGCTATTGTTGCCCTTCATTGCCAAGAGGCAATTATTCTATAGGCTCTCGTGACACAAGATCCTTATTTACTTATTTATCTTCTTGAAGAGCAAATAACAGGTGTTGTATATGCCATACAACATCAATAGGTATTGAGCAATTTATCGCTCTTAAAACATTGAGTGGACATGCAATCCCACTTTTATTCAATTCTTTAGGTTTCTATATACCATGCTCCCCAGATTACTCCATCTTCTATAAAAATGGTGTATCTTATAAATTTCTTATTTGGGTTTAATATGTCATAAATTCTTATGACACTTTGAGCGTCGTTTCGGTATCTCTCACTACGCTATCTTCCTCTGGAATCATAAAAGGTTCAGAAATCTAGCTATTTCTTTACTTAGGGGTATCGTTATTATGATCATTATACTCCCTCAATGATCATATCCATATTTTATAGATCACACTTGTTCATATTGTGTTCATCTTCATATCATATTCATATTTTATAAATTACTCTTGGTCATAATGCACATCATGCATCACATTATCAAAAGTATAGGGGAGTATCTTTCTTGATTTTCTATTTCTTAATTGATTTTACAAATCTCCCCCTCGAAATGTGGCCAGAACTATTATGCCATAATTTCAAAAATATTCAAAACTCTTGTAGATGAGGAAACTTTCATTATTTACTTTATCCACATGACTAAGTCAAGCAAAATAAAGTTATTTCTTAAATCATTTTGGGAGTACACTTTCCTCATTGCACTTTATGAACTCAACAGAGTCTCAGTATTTCTGCAAGTCACACTTGCACATCATTTGTCTTATCATTTGGTTCATATGCAACTTTCTTCTCCCGCCATGCAGGATAATTCTTATCATTTGATTCATATGCAACTTTCTTCTCCTGCCATGCAGGATAAGTTCGATCAAACCTCCCCGCCATGCAGGATAATTTCCCATAAAGGTACATCAATGCCATAATTGGCTCTCAGGACATATTCAACAATTATCAAATTCAGAAATAAATTTAAAATACTCTTTAACCCACATGCTTAATCCGACGTTGGTCAAATTAAACATATGTATAACTTATTACATTTCATATCATGATGATCAAGAGTGAAAGCTATATGACATTACATCTCTTATCATAGTGCTTTAGAATGAAAAAAATAATAAATTATTCTTCATTAAAGGAGTACATAAAATACATTAGTTAAACTACACTCTTATTGTACATAAAAGTCATTTTTTAAACTAAATTCTCATTTGTTCTATCTTCGTTTCTTAGATCAATGCACCTGAATCTTTTTTTTCAATCCATCCTTTAAAGAAAACACTATCCCTTATGTGATGGTTTTCTTTAATGCAAAACTTACATTTTTCGTCTTCTGAGTCATAAGTACTCAACTCATTTTCTTTTTGCCTTCAAGAATGAAGGCATGGAGACTTTTGTCTGAAAAAAATATTCAACAATAAACATCAATAATGAGCATGAAAATAACCCTACGTTGGTCTGGTTAAAGACATGCAAATTAAATTTTCAATCTTTCTTCTATATTCTAAAACACTGTTGGACAGAAATAGAATAAAACACCATTCTTCTACATTAATTCTTTCATATAACTCAATCATCTTGGAAAACATACAACTTCTCCTCAAAATTAAATTCTCCCGTTGGTTCAAATTTAATTAGAGGATAACCAACTTCATTGCAGTGAAAACATGAAAACTCATTTCTCGATCTTTCATTCAAAACATTTCATAGTTCTTTATCTATTCTCTAAAAAAATGGTCACCATGATGCAATATTTATCAGAGATGTAAACTTCAATCAAATTCTTAAATAAACTTATAACATTGTTATCATCAACGTTGGTCAGAAATAATAATATTATAATTTATCTTATTCATAAATTGACTATTCTTCCAATTAAAGTTTTCTCGCTCATTCTAATTTTAATTGAAGGATGAACTTTTTCACCATTTATTCAATAACTCTATCTGCTCTCCAAATTAATTCCTCCCATTGGTTCGGATTTAATGAGAGCGCAATAAACATTTTCTTTGCAGCGGAAACATTAATAGACATTCATTATCATTTTTCAGAAGCATTCTATTGTACATTACAATTCAAAAACAATACAATTCTCTGTAAAATTTATCCCGTTGGTTCAAAATTTTACATCAATTCATCAAATTTTCAATTCTTCACAAAATATGTCCAAAATGGCTTCTGCAAATGATGAAATAAACTCATCAAAATTCTATTTTCCAGAAACTCACAAAATACTATTCTCTGAACAAAATATCGTTGGACAAAATTGCACAGAAAATTTGCATCAAGATCAATTCAAATTTCTATTCAAATAATCATCAAATATATTGAAATGAGTTTCTAAAAAATAAATTTCATAGATGTTACTGTTCATGGAGGGCCAGGGGCAATCGTTTCGGCCCAGTGGCCAAATCGGCCCGCGGTACGGTTCGGCGACCGCGCGCGCGGCGCCGACGGTCGGCCGGCCCACGGCGGCCCAGCTAGAGCAGCCCGATGGCTTCCATGTCAAAAATGGCTTCTGAAAAATGATAAAACTTAATTCGGAAATGGTACTATTCATAGCAAGCCGAGGCAATCGTTTCAGCCCAGTGGCCATTTTGGCCCGCGGCCCATTCTAGCAGTCGCGCGCGGCGCGTGCCCGGCCATCCGGCCCACGGCGGCCCAGCTAGGGCAGCTGGTGCGCTGACAGCCGTCCGATCCAGGTCATTGGCATCTAACGGCTCAGCGCGTGTTTCGGCGCATCAAAATCCTGCGACGGCCGGTTCACTGCGAAACCCTAGGTCATTTTGTTCTCCTCCCCCGATTTCTCAGCAGTAGACAGCAGCAGCCGCCACCGGCGGCGCTGGCCATGGTGGCCGGAAGGAGGCGGCGCCGCCGCCGGCCCCCTCGCCGGTGCGCGCACCCACCGAGGATTGGACGCGCCGCCGTCGAGCAGGCTAGCAGCGGTGCCCGTTCGAGCATCCGAGACGGAGTCCACGCGGTGGCGCGGCATCGCCGGTACGCAGGAACTGACCCCGCCGGCGGCTCCCCGCCTCTATCCTTTCCTTTTCTCTTTCTCCCTCCTACTCGATCCGCAACACCACCTGAAGATGAGCATCATCGGCGGCCTCCTGTGGTGGTTCGGAGGGAGGTGGCGGCGCTGCCGCAGGGCCCATCGTCGACGCGCGCGCTCGCCCGAGGCTGAGCGCGCCGCCGTCGACCGGCCTTGTGGCGATGCCTTTACGCCCCGAGCCCAAGGCGGAGGACCCACGGTGGCGTGGTCACACCAGCCCGGCGGCTCGGGTACTTCTTCCTACCGCCGTCTTGACGACAGTCGGTAGTGGTGACGATGGGGATCGAGGCGCAGGTAGGTCCCTTCTCGTTCGTTCTTTCTCCTTGGTTCATCAGGGTTAGGGTTTCGGGAAATGGGGATTTCTTTCAAATCGAGTTTGTTTCTCCTATCTGATCTATTTCTTCTTGATTCGTTTCATCCCGTTTCTTTCTTTATTTCTTTCTATGCCCAACTGGATCCACACACTAGAGATTAACCAGGAGCTCTGATACCATTGATAGATAATTGGGATCGTCTAGCAGTAGATCAGAGGGTGTGTTCTTTTGACATTTGCGATAAACAACATGTAGACATCGTGGTGCACCATCGTGGTGCACAAATCAGAGGGAGGGAGAGAAAGGGATGAGTAGAGAGACATACCATTGGATCTAGAGGCCGCCGTCGCGATCGCTGGTGGAGGCTGCGCACGGGCAGCGACGGTTGAGGAAGAGGAGTGGCGCAGTGCAATGGCGGTGGCACATCCCGTCGCTGGCAGTGCTTCCCAATTGGTAGGGTTTCTCAGTGGGGCGCTGGCGGCGGTGAATCTCGTATTCTGAGCCTCTGGCCCCCACCATCTCTTTATATGCACTGTGCGACGGGGGCCCACCAACCTATGTTGGGTTTGGGCGCCCCCGATCAGGACGCGAGATCAAGGCCCAAATGGCTGTTGGGCCTAATTGGTGGGAGATCAACCTAACAAAAACCTGCCGTAATGATGGTCTTAATAAGCTAAGCACAACTGACCTCTTTTGCTTTGTTTCATGGCTCCGATGGATGAGTGACAGGAGGCGTCATCGGAGACACCGATGGTTAACACGTGCTTGTGCTTTTGCAAGTTGTTGTAACTACACCTCCAAGCAACACCAACTCAGAATCCAGTGGAGATCACTTTGCTTCGATCAGCAAACCGTCGGGCTGGTGCAAGGTCAAAACACCAAAAGGAATTTGTCAAAAGGGGTCGTGGCTTGACAATTCGCTTCGCAACCTTCGCTCACGTGGCGTCTAAAACGTGGTAAGTGGCGCTTGGGACCCGTCGTTGGCAAATTGGCGAAATGGGAAGATAGAATAATGGACGAATAACATGGATGGATGATGTAGACTTTTATTTCTTGACCGTTCAGTTCATCTTTCATGGTGGGTACTCATCTTCTGGCGTTTGGGGAGTACATATGAGTCGGAGTGGAATCAGACGGTGAGACGTGATGGAATTAAGCAATGACAGGGATGAGAGCAGATGATCAGAGTGTGTGGGGGCAAGGAGCGCCGTTGAGCTAACGAGGATGAGAGGAGGCCGTTCATTTTCTTTTCTTTTTTTCTATGCTTTTGGATGCCGAGAGAGTCAAGGATCCATGTAGAGTAAAAGTTGTCCATGAAAGATGAAGCAAACGGTCATTTTATTTGCACGCCATCATGGACAACCTCTTCGCAATAGATTGATATCAAGATCGAGAAGCAACGATGAAGCAGGATGGATGGACCGTCCCTACCTTCTAGTCCTTGGGGCGTAATCCTTTTGCGCTGTGAAAGCTAAAAGCCTTTGGTCCATGACGTTATTAATGGCGCTTGCAAGCTTGAGATAAATATAAGAACACGTGTTAAGCAAAAGTGTTTTGTTTCCTGTCTTTTTGTGAACGAGACCGACTCTTTCCTTTGGAACGGGAAGACCTCTAGCGCATCCTCATCAAAACAGAACAACATGGTCCTTTAAAATAAAATTCCTGTGAGAATGCTATATTACAAATGGGCTCCTGGCCCAATCTCTCGTCGTCGTTGTGGCCCAATTAGTTGGCATCGGTGTCCCGCGCCCCCAGCGGCCCAGCATCACACTCTGCAACTGCCGCTGACAGACTCGACCGGAACGGGGCGGCGGCACGGGCACGGCGCCATCTCCTCCGCGGCTCTGCGCGGTGTCGCCGACGGCGTGCGTCCCGACTGTGAGCTCCATCGCCCCGTGCCTGTGCCTCTCGTTGGTTGCCTCGTATCCCTGCATATTCTTCTCTCAGCCCGCTTCTTCCCATATCGCAGTAGGACGGAACCTAACCCTAACCCTAGCCTCCTCCGCCGCGCCTTCCTCGAGAGGCCGTATACATGGACGCGAAGGACATACTAGGGCTTCCGAAGACCCCCTTCTCGGCCTCCCAGGAGAAGAAATCGCGGACGCCCAAGGAGCTGCAGCGCAAGCCTGATGGCGTCTCGCGCGAGGTATTTCTGCACCCTGGCTCCTCCTAGTCGCTGCTGCGTGCCTGCGATGCTGATAAAATCTTGGAGATTTATGTAGGTCTATGCCCTTACTGGAGGGGTGGGAATGGCCCCGCTCATGCCGACCATCGAGGCATCGCACCTGAAGCGGCGGCCTGCTGCGGAGAAAGAGAAGGTGAGGGAGTACAATTCTTCTTCTCTCACCTATTGGAAATTGTTAGTCTCTAGATCCTTGCTCTAGGTGTGAACAGGATCCTTACTCTCATCGAGAGGATCACACTTGGAGAACTCGGAGTTGGGGCAATTTTTCTGGGTTTATTTCTCACATAATGCGATGCCAACCTGAGGGGTTGGGGATACATATTTATAGGGCTGCTAGGAAGCCAGGCATATGCCAAGATGCTAGTCTAAGATGCTAGTCTAAGCTGACACTAAGATGCTGTCCTAGATGTCCAGATGCTGTCCTATATGCTGTCCTAGATGCTGTCCTAAAAGCAGATGCTAACTGCTGTCCTACAGTCAAAGATGCTGTCCTTGACACACAGAGAAACATGTGCTGCGTACTGCAGCAGCCCCACAGCCAACACAATACTTATCCATCACTTTCCCCCTAAGTCTTGTGTGGCTCCTTGTGAGGTATCTGAGCCATTCCGATCCTGGCGCGAAGTTCCTGGAACTTGACTCGCCCAAGGGACTTGGTCAGGAAGTCGGCGAGCTGATCTTGGGTGTTGATGTAGTTGGCCCGGACACTCCCTTCCTCCAGGCAGCTCCTGATGAAATGGTACCTCACCCGGATGTGCTTGCTGCGCTCATGGAAAACTGGATTCTTTGCCAAGGCCAAGGCGGACTTGTTGTCCACCCTGAGCTCCACTGCCTCTGCGTCTCTACCAAGGAGATCGCCAAGCAGCCGAGCCAGCCACAGAGCCTGAGTAGAAGCGGTAGTGGCTGCGATGTACTCTGCCTCGCAGCTGGATAGAGCCACCACCTGCTGCTTGGCCGATTGCCAGCTGATCG
The DNA here is from genome assembly GCA_023333625.1 of Bothriochloa decipiens. Lineage (NCBI taxonomy): Eukaryota > Viridiplantae > Streptophyta > Magnoliopsida > Poales > Poaceae > Bothriochloa > Bothriochloa decipiens. The sequence continues at coordinate 14,046,011 of CM041645.1, forward strand.
GACACTTGCCGAGGAAGAACAACGTCCCACTGGTGCTCTTGCTCGTGTCGATGTCGCCGGCGTGGTCGCTGTCGCTGTACCCGATGAAATGTGCCGCGCCGGGGCACCTCGGGTAGTGCAAGCCGTAGTCGGAGGTGCCCGCGACGTAGCGGAGGATCCTCTTCACGGCCTGCTAGTGCTCCGTCGTCGGTAGCTGCATGAACCGGTTGACATAGCCGACGGCGAACGCCAAGTTCGGTCGCGTGTGGACAAGGTAGCGAAGGCTGCTCACAATGCGCCGGTACTGTGTCGCGTCCACCTCCTCCTCCGTACTTTCCCGGCTCAGCCTCAGCCTCTTCTCCATAGGAGTATGGGCTGGGTTGCAGCCGGTGAGACCGCCAAGCTCCACAATGCGCTTGGCGTAGGCAGTCTGGCGAAGAGAGGTGCCAGAGCTGTCCTGCTGGACCTCGATCCCCAGGTAGAAGGAGAGAGGGCCCAAGTCGCTCATCTAGAAAGTCGCCCTCATCTTCTCCTTGAACGCCTCGATCTCCACCTTCTTGGTACCGGTGATTACAAGATCGTCGACGTAGACTCCTACCTGCAGGGCCTTTCCTCCACTGCCCCGCCGGTAGATGGCCGCCTCGTGCAGGCTTTGCTTGAAGCCCATCCCCTTCAGCGTGGAATCCAGCTTGGCATTCCACGCCCTCGGTGCCTGCCGCAAGCCGTAGAGGGCCTTGCGCAGGCGAAGCACCTTGCCCTCCTTGCCGGGAATTGTGAATCCCGGCGGCTGATGTACGTAAACCTCCTCCTTCAAGTCGCCGTTAAGGAACGCCGACTTGACATCCATGTGATGGACACGCCAGCCCTCCTGGGCAGCTAGCGCAATGAGGAGTCGCACGGACTCCATCTGTGCCACGGGGGCGAAAGCGTCGTCGAAGTCGACCCCCTCCTGCTGCACGAAGCCTCGTGCCACCAAGCGAGCCTTGTGCTTGACGATGGCACCGGCTTCATCCCTCTTCAGCTTGAACACCCACTTAAGGGTGATCGCGCGGTGACCACGAGGGAGGTCAGCGAGCTCCCAAGTGCGGTTTTGCTCGACCGCGTCCATCTCCTGCTGCATCGCGGCACGCCATGCCGCGTCTCCCTCCGCCTCAGCGAAGGAGCGAGGCTCACCGTCCTCATGTGCCAGGTGCAACTCCACCTCGAAGTCGTGTACCGCCAACCCAGGGATAGGCTGGTTGCCGAGGATGTTGTCCATGGTGCGGTAGCGTAGAGGCTCGTCGTCGTGGTAGGAGTCGACGCGGTCCTCATCGTTGAATAGCGGAGTGGCGAACTCCACCGAACGCTGACGGGCCAAAGCTGCTGGTGCCGATCTTGGAGATGCCGGCGCCGGTGCAGGAGAGTGGGGAGCCGGTGCAGGAGTGCGTGGCGTAGCCGGTGGTGGTGGTGGACTCGCTGGTTCGGAGGCGGTGGAGGGCTCGCCGACGCTGATGGCGAGCTGGTTGCCGAGGACGAGCTCGGTGAAGATGAGCTGCTAACTCCCCCGGCTCCCTCCAGGTGGACGTAGTCGACGACGAAGTCCCTGTGGGTCGAAGTCGAGCCGTCGTCCACCGCCTTGTCCCAGGTCCAGCCTCGCCCTTCGTCGAACACGACGTCCCGGGAGATGCGGACGCGCTGTGTCGCAGGGTCGAGGATGCGGTAGGCCTTGGCGCCCTCCGCGTAACCGATGAACACTCCTGGAGTGCTCCGGTCGTCGAGCTTGCCGACGTGAGTGAGCTCCTTGGCGAACGCCAGACAGCCGAAGACGCGGGGGTGGCTCACCACCGGCTTTCGCCCGTGCCAGGACTCGTACGTCGTCTTGCCGTCAAGCGCCTTGGTGGGCGAGCGGTTGAGGAGATGGACGGCAGTCATCACCGCCTCCCTCCCAGTAGATCGCCGGCATCCCTCTCTGCTTGAGGAGGGCGCGGGTGGTGGCGACCACTGTCTGGTTGCGGCGCTCGACGACGCCGTTCTGCTGTGGGGTGTACGGCGCGGTGAAGTGGCGCTTGATCCCTTCATCGGCGCAGTACGTCGCGAACTCAGCCGCCGTGAACTCGCCGCCGTTATCCGTGCGCAGCACCCGAAGCTTGCGGCCGCACTCCTTCTCCGCAACAGCTTGGTGGTGCTTGATGGCGTCCGCGGCTGCCCCCTTGGTGTCGAGGAGGACAACCCACATGTAGCGGGACACGTCGTCGACGAGGAGGAAGTAGCGTCGTCCTCCAGGTGTAGCCGGTGTCACAGGGCCACAAAGATCGTCGTGCACGAGCTCCAGCTTCTCCTTGGCGCGGAAGCTTGCTTGGCGGGGAAAAGACAGCCGTCGCTGCTTGGTGAGGACGCAGGTGTCGCAGAACTGCTCCACGTGGTCGACGCATGGCATGCCCTGCACCATCTCCTTGTTGCCGAGCTGCTTCAGGGCCTCGAAATTGAGGTGCCCAAAGTGCTCGTGCCACCTCCAGGCTTCATCGTCTCGCCGAGTTGCAAGACAAAAGGGTTGCGCCACCTGTACGTGAACATAGAGGCGGTTGCTCCCCCTGTTCACCTTGGCGAGAAGTCGGTGACGGGGATCCCAAATGCGAAGCACGCCGTCCTGGATCTCCACGCGCGAGCCGTTCTCATCCAGCTGTCCCAAGCTGATGATGGAGTTCCTCAGCGCGGGGATGTAGTAGACGCCGGTGAGCAGCCGGTGCTCGCCGTTCTTGGCGACGAAGATGACGGAGCCGACGCCCTTGATCTCCACGGCGGAGGCGTCCCTGAACTTGACAGAGCCTTGAACGCCGGAGTCGAGCTCGGAGAAGAACTCCCGCCGGCCTGTCATGTGGTGGGTGGCGCCGGTGTCGAGGCACCACCCATCGATCTTGCTGCCGCTGCCGGACCCGCTGCTGAGGAGGGCATGTGCCTTGGGCTCGTCGAGGTGGAGAAGAGCCGCTGCAACCGGTGCTGCTGGAGGTAGCTCGGCGCTCGCATGTGCCATGAACTGAGCTTGTTGCTCCTCCTCTGCCTGCGCGACGTGGGCCTGGGCGCGTCGTGGCTGTCTGCAGTCCCTGGCCCAATGGCCAGCACGGCCACAGTTATGGCAGGCGTCATCTTGTGCCGGCTTGGGCTTCTCGGCGATGCCGCCCTGGGCACCTCCGTGAGCGCCGCCCTCGGCACGCCCTTTCGCCCCGGCCTGGGCGCCTTTGCGTGGCTTGCCGCGCTTGCCACTCTTGCGGCCGACTGTTGCGGAAGAAGACCCCCCCTTCTTCTTGTCACCTTGGCCGGCAGCTGATTGCTCCCGGGTGAGAAGGAGTTTCCCACCAACGGTGGCAGGCCCCGAGAAGGGTTGTGGCTCATCACCGTCGATGACCTTGAGGCGACCTATCGCCTCTTCGATCGACATCATGGAGAGGTCCAGCAGGGACTCGATTGAGCGAGCCATCTGCCTGTACTTCTCGGGGATGCAGCGGAAGAGCTTCTCGACAGCTCTCTCCTCGCTGTAGGTGTCGTCGCCAAACTGCACCAACTTCTGCAACATAGTGTTGAGACGGAGAGCAAAATCATCGACGTCCTCACCTGGCTTGAAGGCCAGGTTCTCCCACTCCTTGCGAAGTGCCTGCAATGTGGACTTGCGGGCGCGGTCGCTGCCGATGCGTGCTGCAGCAATGGCGTCCCAAGCCTCCTTGGCAGTCCGCTTGCTGGTAAGCGAGAACTGCATCTCGGACGGGACTGTAGCGATGAGGGCATTCAGTGCCCGTCGATCCTGGTCGTAGTCGACGTCGCCGTACCGGACTGCCTCCCACATGTGCAGCACCTGAAGTCTCACCTTCATCACCGCAGCCCACTCAACATAGTTGGTCTTGGTGAGGGTAGGCCACCCACCACCGGGGCCAACGTCCCTGGCAACAGCTTGGTACCCGTGGTAGCCACGGTACCGGTCTGGGGAGAGAGAGCCACGCTGCCTACGATGGCCGTGCTCTTCCTCGACCCGCCCACCGCCGTGCCGGTTGCCCTCGTGTCCAACACGGCCGTGTGCGCGCTGCTCCTGGCGCTCGAGCCAAGCGTTGGCTCGGCGTGCAGCACGCTCGTCCCGCTCGGGGAAGTCCTGCTCGCGGTCCAGTTCGGCGTCCAGCCGCGCAGCAGCCTCCCGCAGACGTATGGCCTCTAGTGCCCGCTCTTCGCGGCCGCGTGGTTGGGGTCGTGGTTCCCTGCACTCGGAGCGCCGCCGTCGCCGTGCGCGCCTCCTCTAGGAGCGTCGCCGGGCACGTGGGCGTGCGCAGCTGCCCACTGCGCCGCTCGCCCTCGCCCTGCCTGCCGCTCGCCCTCGCCCTGCCTGCCTCTCCAGCTGCTCAAGGTCCGGGTCGGCGCTGTCATCAGCAGAGATGGAGCTGCTGTGACTGCCACGCAGGTCCTCAACCTCCTTTGCGGCTGCACGCGCTGCATCCGTAGCTGCTGCTGCCTCCACCTCCGCTCTGGCTGCTGCCAGCTCCGTTTGGGCCAGCCTCGACGCCCTCGCTGCTGCTGCAGCGGTTGCTGCCGCTGCTCGCCTGCGCTCCTCTGCCGCGGCGAGGTCGGCCTCTTGCCGACGCCGCGCGCTGGAAGCGGCCGAGTGCTGAGACTGCCCTCCTGTGGTCATGGCGCGCTGCTGCACGAGGGGCAGAGGCTGCCAAAACAGCTGCTGCTGGCTGCTGGGGCTGCTGCGAGGCAGGGAGCTCGACTAGAGAAGGGATTGCGCAGGAAATGCTCAGGCTACAGGATAGTACGGCTCCGATACCACTTGTTAGTCTCTGGATCCTTGCTCTAGGTGTGAGCAGGATCCTTACTCTCATCGAGAGGATCACACTTGGAGAACTCGGAGTTGGGGCAATTTTTCTGGGTTTATTTCTCACACAATGCGATGCCAACCTGAGGGGTTGGGGATACATATTTATAGGGCTGCTAGGCAGCCAGGCATATGCCAAGATGCTAGTCTAAGATGCTAGTCTAAGCTGACACTAAGATGATGTCCTAGATGCTGTCCTAGATGCTGTCTTAAAAGCAGATGCTAACTGCTGTCCTACAGTCAAAGATGCTGTCCTTGACACACAGAAAAACATGTGCTGCGTACTGCAGCAGCCCCACAGCCAACACAATACTTATCCATCAGAAATTGGATAGCTTCTAACCTGGAGCTTTAAGCTACTCATAAACCACACACTAGGAAAATTGGTGAAGTACATTGCTTATGTAATTTGATTTGAACATGGAAAACTAAATGCTGACCACTATATACACATACTCTTTGGATTGCCAATAAAAATAGCATCATGTGTGTTTGATCCACATGAACTTGTTAGCCTGTAACATGTTTTTGTATATATGAAACCCCTTAGACTACAAATAAATATCCATATTCGGAATCAGTAGAAGTGCAGTTAGAGTCAAGCTTATATAGAACTACTAACTTTCGATTCACCGTTCATTCATTCTGTCTGGTGAAGATTTTTGCATTGGATTTTTTTGTGACATATTTGTGAAATCTGAAATGTTACATTTGTTACCCCATAACAAAGCAATTCAACTTGATGTGAACTTCCCGTAGAATGCAGAAGATGACTACTCTTATCTATTTATCTGGCTATTTGATGCTATTAGAGACAGGGGCCACTTTTATCGATTTGACAAAACCATTTTAATATCTTATGCAGGTAGCATGGCAATGGTTACCTTTCACGTCATCTGCACGTACTGATAACCTTCAACTCTATCACTGGGTCTGTATCTTGCTCTGCTAATGTGCTGTATGTTGAAAAACAGTATGACTTGCTCACACAATAACTAGTTCTCTCCAATTCGATTTGTCAGGTTAGAGTTGTTAATGGTGTCCAGCCAACTGGTGATTATCAGTTTGCAAAATATAACAAGGTAAGAACTATATTATGTTAGGTACATAATTGAGCAAGAAGCCTTTCCTTGCAAAACTTGGGGCTTACCCTGTGTCCCTGTCTTTGTTTATCCTTCTGATTTTGCAGAAGGCAGATGTTGTTAAATATACGGATGAGGAGTACGAGAAGTATTTAGTTGACCCTGTAGTTACTACTTAATACTTACAATATTTTTTTTTTTTTGGAAATTTAGTGTTTGATTTGTTTCTGAGCTTACATTTTTGTGCTACCTACACTTCATTCCTGAAAAGAGTGAATCTGGCTTGTCACATTCATTTTCATATGGTTTTCTTGTTATAGTATATTAGGAACTGAATTAGTTTAGCTCCCTTTCCCAGCTTAACAAGATATTCTAACTTCTAAACATCCATTTGATATTGCATTTGTCTTTGTTAGCATGGCATGCTTGTTACTCCCTCCGTTCTGTTTTATAAGGCGCCAGTTGGAATGACTCGGTCTCCTAAATTACACTTTGACCATTTATTTACTCTATTATATTATAATATTTATGCTTATAAACTTGTGATTATTGGATAGTAGAATTGCTTACAAATCTAACCCTTTCAAGTTTGTATTATAATAGTGAAACATTATTAGTCAATTTATTGGTCAAATTTTTAAAGTTGAATCTTGATATGTGGGTACGCCTTATAAAAGGGAACGGAGGCAGTAACATATAAGTGGTGACCCTGCTACTGCTGATCTTGTAGGGGTAGCACCCATCCCTGCAAAAGTCCTTTGGAGTATTTAAATTCATAAATGAAAACTTTCATATTCTGCTATTGGAATATGTATTAAATTTTCAGGATTTTTTCCCACACATTCTTTCTGAAGTTCTAAAAGAAATATGTGGTGTACCTATTTCAGGATTGGAGCAAGGAAGAAACAGATCAGCTATTTGAATTATGTGAACGATTTGACCTTCGCTTCATAGTAATAGCTGATAGGTTTCCAACTGCTCGCAGTGTGGAAGATCTGAAGGGTCGTTACTATTCTGGTAATTTAATCGTGATATCGTTGGGGTCAGAATGTCAAATAGAACATACTTTGTGGAATTTTCTTCCATTTTTAATCTTTGTTCATATATGTAGAGTAAAGGCCATTGGCCCTGATTTTATATTGAGAGCAATTAAATACACATTTATTTGCTCAGGAGCAAACGTTGGTGATGTATTTTTGGTTGTTCTGTGTATATTCAATGCACAAGTAATTATTCATCAGTGGACAGTAACCTTTCAATCACAAGATATTTGCATGCGCTCTTGTATCATAGATGTTCTAAAAGCTAAACTGTTCTCTTGAAACTTCTTTTTCACTTCTTTGAAATTGATAAAGAAAGTCTGAAGATTGCCAATACATTTGGTCTGCTGTAAAAATGTACTTTATTTGTCCACACCTTTCTTTGTACTATGTCATGTTACCAGAAGTTAGGTGGCATCATGACTTACTATTCACCTATTCAATCAATTATTATTTATAAGCTTGTATGCACATTTTGTGTGTATTTCCACCATCTCAATCTATATGTTATACCATGCCTCTATAGTTATCATGCTTTTTTATTTTTTCTTTTTGCAGCTTCGCGGACTCTTCTAATTCATAGAGCTAGGTCATTTGAAGATGTTTCTGGGAATCCCCTTCTGAAGGCAGTGCTTAATTCTCTTCCCTAATTGAAAGTAATTACTTCAAAGTCATGATAAATTGTCCTGTACTTACATATGTCCACTGTGTTTGTTCTCAGGATGCCTACGATGCTGCTCATGAGACTGAGAGGAAGCGTGCATTATCAGCACTTCTCTCTCAAACAAAGCAGCAAGAACGGAAGGATGCTGAGGTGAGAAATTTGCTGACTTTCGCAGTTATCTGCTAGATTCGGTTGCTGTGTACCTGACTACGAAGTGTTGCCTTTTCAGACGTTAGCAGAAGCAAAACGTATTATGGAATCTCGTGCTGCTAGCAAAGTGAGTAACCAATCCGTGTTATTACTCATCCTATAGCACAAATAATCGAATGCAATAAGCTTTTAATAATAATAGTTGGTAAGGTATTTGTGGGATCGGTTTCTTTTGCGAAGCAACTGATGGTAAAACTAAAACATCTAGTTTGTTATTTTTTCAATTAAATAGCACCTTTATATCATTTGGACATTGCAGGTGTATGCCGATATTGTTCGGCAATTTCCTTTTCTATTTCAGTTGTTGGTACTTTCAAGAGTAAATGGACACTACTTGATGCTAATGGTATGGATTGTTGGATGTCTAATTGTTTGATACTTTGTAGATTGTTGATGAAGCTGTAATGCCTCCGAGCTCTGATAATGCTGTGGTTCCTGTTGATGGTGTATCTCCTTCAAGCAGCACTCATCCATCTTTAGCACATCCAAATACAGCAGCCACCTTGATACCTAACTCGCTACGTTCGGTAATCCTGAAACTATTTCTGGTTAATTCTTATGGTTGATTAATTTACATTTTAAGTTACGTTGATAGATGTTCTTGTTACCCTGAAGAAGCTACAGTGATAATTTTGTTATGCAATATGATCAGCTGTAATTCAGCTTATCACTCTCAAATTTTACTATGCATTCCTGTCACCACTCACCACTTCTCAGCGACATCTAAAGGAGAATAAATCACATACATTCAAGATCCAGTTATATATATTTTTTCAGTGTTGATTCCTGCACTAGATCTGATATCACCTTAATTTTTATTATAATATAGGGTTTTGTCAGGACATTAGGTTACATGAATACTTTCTCCCACTAAGTGAAACTCGGATAAATGCCATATTGCCATGTGGTGTGGGGAATCATATATCAACCTCATAGCCAGTGGCATACTTGAAAATGAATACCTCATAGTGGAATTTATTCATGCTTTCTATTAAAAGTATACTGAACTAATGAAGTTATGTTCGAGAAAAATGTTGTCTTGGAAGGCAAAAAATAGGTGCCACATTTGCAAATCCATTTTTGCCACTATCTATAGATATATGGTGCATCAGGTTCATAGTGAGGTGCAAAAATGAATGCATTTGCATGTCTGAACTGTATTGCTGTTCTAATAGCAATGCGTTGAGTAGTGCAGTTCATCTTTCCACTTTCATTTCTACGGGCTTAAGTAGACCCGTTTCTCCTTTCAAATGAATAAACCATTAAATACAAATAGATCCTATTTATTTTTTAAAGATGATTGTAATAGCATGTTTCATCAATTCTATGAAATATGGCTGCCTCTTAGTGTTAAACACAAAACTAATATGCCTCTTAGTCGGTGACCACTTCTGACCTTATCTGGTTAACTGCAGTGTAAACATTGTAGTATTATACATCTATCTGCATTTTTCTTATATATGCATATGACCTGTATACTTTCTGTGGCAGAACCTCCTAAATTATATGGCCCACATGCACCCGTCATTGTCCCGAAGACCTCTGACAGCCATGCATGTGTTCCAGATAACTTAGAAAGCCCTGTCGGGTGCCCTCAAAGGACCCCGATTAAACCACGTTTGACAACTTATACCAGGATCAACAAAGGAGTAGCTGCAACATTACAACATTTGTTACCAAATAAAAATCAGAGTGCGGAAGAATGATAAAAGTAAATTTACAAATTATAAATAAGTTATCTTGTATAAACTTAACTTTAATAGCGGAAGTCGAGCAGAACTACAGAAGACAACTTAGGTAGGACAGCTAAGTCGTGAGGGACAACCAGATCACGTCGAGCCCACCAACATGAACTTGGTTCGAACACCAATTAGCACCTGCAACAGGGGTTGAACAAACCCTGAGTACAAAAGTACTCAACAAGACTTACCCGACGAAAAAGAGGGGTGAAGACTCAGGAATGTAGGCCAGAGGGACAAGGTAAGGCTCGCAGGAAAAGGAATTTTTGCAGAAAAGTTCTTGTGGATCAAGTTTTAACTCATCATGAGTTATAACAGAAATTAAAGTTCTCTTGATCTAGCTCAAGCTTATCAACCAACTCCATTTTTATACCTTATCATCATTCAAGTTGTTACTACGATGATAAACACCGATCGAGTCTTCTTTTCCGAGAAGCAACGGCGATTCGAATCCATTTTTATACCCAGCTGGGACCTAGATCACTGATATACAGGAGACTCTAATTCCTAAGCATACCAGATCACATGATATACCGGGATAGCAACCGCAGCCATATATCACCCACATGATATACATGGAGACTCAAACTCCTAAGCATATCAATATACATGGGACTTTCAATCCCACAAGTATACCACACCATGTGTGGGTGGTTATCTAAGTCTCGATACCACCAGATCACCATCGAATGGGACCTAGGGCATCAACAGACGGAAACACTACAGAGGGACTCCTTTCCCAATGCAAGTTACTCGTCTGGACTCGATTTATTAACTATCATCATGATTCCAACAGGTAAAGCCAAACTCATCTTTTTCATTCTTTTTCTTTTTGAAAACCTACTAATTAAGCAGGGCTAAGCATAACTATGCATTTTCTAAAAACAGGTAACAAGGAATATGGAAATAAGACAGGTAATGCAATTGGTGGGTTATCACTCAACGCCTATTACTTAATGCAACATTTCATAACTGAAGTGAAAAACTTTATAAAAATAAGGATAGGGTTTAAATGTATCCGGTGCTTGCCTTCGTTGCAGATAAGTTAGATTCCAAATGTCAGCTTTGACATCAACTCCGTGGATCGACGATACCGGCACCATTATGGATGACTTCAACACCATTGGTGGATGACATTTTTCCGAAGCTTGTTCACCGCGATTCAACTCACTTTCGAAAACTACACGTAATGGAATGATGCATGCTTTAGCATGATGAACTCATGACATGATGCACGGTAATGCATTGGTGAAAGCATAACAAGATTAATTATTAACTATTTTAAAAGCATTACACAAGATAAATATAAAACTCCACATATTCTAAAATCACATAGCCATATTAGGTGTTAACATGACATAGCAGCATCATACAAAGGTAAAGAAACTACATTTTCCATTTATACATTTTTATTATAATTATAAACTATTTAATTAACAACAAACAATATAAATCCAAAGATAAAGCATATGGCATCCAATGTCCACCATATTTTTACCATAGCACAAACATGGCATTAGAAACATGTCATAAAAATTTCAAGTCAAAAGGAGTTACCTAGCATGAGATATGAATTTCCTTCTTTTCTATTACAAAATAAAGGCATAAAACATAACTAATTATTTTACTGCAAAACATGACATGTTTCATATTTTTAATAAAAATTTAGACATCACAAGGAACACAACAAAATTTGGTTCACTAAAAACGGAGTTACCAAACTCCAGATATGAATTTTTAAAGATTCGAAAAAGTATTCACAAACAGGTCCTTGGAGCACTATTCACCTGAGTCATAGTCTTCGCAGTTAGGACCCTGCCTTTAGTCGAATTCTTGTGCGAAGTCCCTGACGCGATTTGGAAACAGAGGAGCTCGTCAGTGCTTGCGGTTCCGGCAGCTGGGTGCTCGTCGGCTGCAGCGGAGCGGCGTGGGAGAATCGGGTGGTGACCACGCACCCACGGGCGGTCACGGCTCGCCTTGCGGTGCCTCGTGGTGGCCTGGGCGCGTGCATAGCAAAGGCCGCAGCGGGCGACCACGACGGCGGCGGCTTCCGACGATGGTTGGGGCCGAAAAAGAGGCGCGGGAGAGGCAAAGGGAGATGGCGAAGCTGCTGGCAGTGGTGGCTTGGCGTGTGGAGGTCCGGAACGCGGCACGGCCGGAGCTTGGCTTGGCGGCGGCCATGGTGGCGCCTGCGCTCTGCGTGTGGAGTATAGTGACAGAGAAAGGAGGGCGAGTGAGCGAAGGTGAAGCAGCGCAAGGTGGAGCGACTGGCGTGGCGAGCGGCTGTGCTGCCACGGAAGTGGCGCTCAAGCAGCGGCGCAGAGCACGGCGGCCATGGCGGCGAGTAGAGGAAAAGGAGAAGAAGGGCATGACAGCGGGGAGGCTTTATAGCGCGGCCGAGGAAGCGAGGAGACGACGCGCAGGTGCTTGTGGTGCCACGGCGACGCGGGACGTGGCGCTGCAGACGCGCCTGGAAGCCGCCCGGAGGCCGACGGTGGCGAAGTGGGAGTTGGCTTTCGCGATTTGAAGAAATTACAAAATTGCCACTGGCGAAATTTTGCAAATTACTCCCAAATTTTGAATAGAAGTTGAAAAACTCCCAATCTATGGAATGTTCAAAATTTCAAGCTCTACACTTTTGTCAAAATGAAGAACTTCAAATTCTGCCCAAAAATTGGATTTTTAAATCAAATTTTGAAAAGAGAGCAAAAAGGGAATAAACCCCTAGAACAAACATTTTAAAAATCTTTTGATTTTGCTCAATAACTTGAAAATCTTTCAATGTATGAAATGCTCAACTTTTCAAACCAAACATTTTTCTTATACAAAGTTTTCCCAAATTATGCATAAATTTTGAAATATGAATTTAAAATCAAAAGGGGACAAGTGTTGAAAAACTGTATTTTCAAATTCATTTGAAATTCTTTTTGGAAACTTGAAAAAATTTGAATACCATAATTGTAGCTCTTGTCAAGATCTGCAAACCATATTTTGAGAGTATATCAAAATTCCTTATAAATTTTGAAATATAGAAAGAGGGGTAAAACAGGGTTTTGAAAATAGTTTTTGAATTATCAATTAACTCATCATTTCATGTATAAAACAAAATACCACATAAAAGTTATTAAAACATGAATGCATTTATACCAGGATGCTCAATGATTATGCTTGATAATGCACATGATTAAGATTTTAAGTTGTCATTAACATCTAGGATGTTACACTTTCTCCTTCAGCTTCGAGTGTATTTGAGAACCCATGCACTTGACCAAATGGTCCAAGCAGTAGGTGCTTCAGCTGGCCTTAGAGTTATCAAAAGGGTTGATCAGACACTACAAGAGCTAGGGGTTCGTTCTGTACTTGATGCACACAAATTAATTTGTGAAGTAGCATAATTATATTTCAGCAACCACATTTTTTAGGTGAATTTGAAGCCTAAGGTTCCAACGAAAGCAGTTTGCATAGAACATATTGAACTGCGGAATGAGCTACTCACATTGCTTAACCTACAAAAGCAGGTACATTATTTAAGGCTGAGCATCCATGTTCTTTAGCATTTCGCAACTTGCATATACTTTTGTCCTTATAAACTTGCATTAGGTTGCAGAAGTGGTGATTCCCAACCTTGATCTTCTTTTTTCGAAAGAGAAAAAATGGGGAAACTAAGCATATCTTCAGATATTTTTATTTCCCGTCAGCTAACAGTTCGCTTTTGTCTTTTATGTTAATAGCTGCAAACTAAAGAGGCTGAAGTTTCAGCTAACCGGGAAAGTTCCTTCACAGAGGCACCAAGCACACCTAAGGTATATAATATAATATATGAATTACCTGCTTTATTTTCTCATTTATCACTGTGGAACTATTGTAACATAATGTGAAGTCATAAACCTTGGGCAATAGATACGCCAGAATGCTTCCTCTTGTTCTAATCTGTTGTGGAGTTATGTCTGTCACAAGTAGTTCCTTGATAGAAGATATGAAGAGCTTAGTGGGGTATTAACAGGGTCGTGCAAAAGTGCAAAACAATGACAATATATGTTAATAATTCACAGCACTTCAAGATCCAAATACCCTGTTAACTGAAATATCTCTAGTGGAACCATCTAAAAAGGTCCAGTGGAAAATTATTGCTGAGACAGAGTGAATTATGTTCCCCCCTTTTGCGGTAATAGTTTTGCTCGCTGCTAGTGCCGTATCATCAGGTTCCAGCAGTCAGTTGCTTTCTATCAACAACATTATATTGTGTATTTATTTGCAGCGCTCTAATAGGGACATTGATCGGCCCTTCAACCCTGATTTAATTGGGTTTACAGGTATTTAAAAGCGGACTCTTCAGTTTTTACACCTTTTTTTCCTCTTCAACTTGAGGGGTTGCCTATTAATATTTTGCATCATCCTGCTTCATGTGACCTCAGGTGAAAGAGCAGGCAAACGGGACCACAAGCGGAAGGTTTGTTGTTTTTTTACCTCTGTTGAACTTTGCTCGGTTTCTTTTATGGTACATGCACGTCTTTGAATTGAACATCCGTGCTGTTTCTGCAATGTCTGTTAGATTACATACGATTTAATGGATGCCTAGCATTTCCTACTACTATGGACCTATACGAGTTTAATTCATCTTTTCATCTGCTTTTAACTATGTTATATGGCTCGCTTCATCATCTCAAATCATTATTTGCCAGACCACTGGTGGAAGAGTTACAGATGCACCTCCATCACCTCCCCAGTCCAAGCGGCCTAGAAAATTGAAGGGATCTGACTGATAATGCTGTTCAAATAGTAGGGGCGAAAACTCTGTAGTCAAACAAACAGGTATGCCATCTATATCATACTGGATTTAGACAATACATTTTCATGACTATTTAGTCCCCACTTTAGAGCTAAAGATTGACTTTTACATCACTTTTTTGAATCATGTAGCACGTGCAGCCTTGCAGTCTTACAGTAGAGATGAACTAGAACTTAATAGGTCCGCAACAGCATCTGAAGATCGTTGAGCTGGCCAGTCATGCAGATGCAGGAACCAGCTTTCATTGCTAGACTAGATGTGCTTGCGCGGACTTCGGGGCATATGCTGGTTGTACCTAGAATCATGTCGGTTTTGGATTTGTATAATTTATAATGTATCTGTTATTGTCACTTGTGTACAGAGGTAACTGTCGGATCGAAATGGTTACTGCTCAGCAGATTTCTGAATTCTGAGTTTGGCAAAGGTTCATGTATTTTATGACCAATAAGCCCGACAATTCCGTTTTTGCTGCTGTCCAACCAGCGCGGTCGATCGGTTCACCCGAAAGACGCGATTGTAAAATGAACAGCTTCAAGAGCCCGCCAGTGCTGGTTTGCTCGCTCGTACCTTCGCCGCGAATTCATCTGGCAGTTCCTTTAGCGCTTTTTGTCTGATGGGGATTGGAGTGAGATTGAAGGAGATTCAAATCTCCTACAAATCAAACCTGAAGTTATTTGAAGCTGCTTTATACTTTTATTTAAAAATAAAAAATCCAACCTCGCGAAACCATGTTTGGTAGGATTTCACCGATTCTTTCGTAATGTCAGGAGCCGGAACTCCCAGCGAACAAAGTGAGTCTCATCGACACAGATACCCCCGCTCCTGGGCTCCTGGCCCAACCTCGCGTCCTCGCCGTGGCCCAATCAGTTCGCATCGATGTCACCCGCCCCCATCCACTCAGGCAGTCAAGCCTCGGAAACTCCATTCACAGGCCGGAGCGTTTGCGGGCCGGCGGCGCGGCGCTATCTCCGCGGCTCTGTGCGCAGTCGCGGCAGCTGCTGCAGCGGGGCGGCGGCGTGCGTCCCTGCTGTGAGCTTCATCGCGCCGTGTCAGGCTAGCTTAGGCTAACAGTGGGCCACAACGTCAGCCGCCCAACTTGGAACTCCGACAACCGTCGCGGCTCGCGCAGCCCTCTCCCGCTCCCATGGATCCACCGCAAGAGTCGGCCGCCGCCGCCGGCCGCAAGCGGCGCCGGCGAGGAGGCGTCCGGAATCGCAAGAAGCTTTCCTCGCAGAAGGGGCTTCCTCCGGCGGCCGCGCCCCCAGCACAGGCGTCCCCACCGGTCAAGCGGCGGCGCAAGGGCACCGCTGGCCAGGCCGCAGACATGCCGAAGAGAGGCAACACCTCGAGCCTACTGGACAAGGTAATATCTCTTACCCGGATGACCGGATTGGAGGGAGTGTTCAGTAGTGCAGTAGAGGGTTTGGGTGGCAAACTATATCGAATCCCTCGCCTGCTTATTGGGGAGAACAAGAATCTATGTATATGCGATGCCAGTGTTAACAAGTTTGCTTTATGTGATGATTAATGTGCTAGTGTTTTTATATAGTAGGACGGCCAGTTTTGTGCTGGTAGTCCTTTTGCATATCTGATTATGACAAGCTGCAGGGGGGCAGTGTGTGCATTGCTTCAATTCGCACAGAAAAAGGTTTTCATTTGGTTCGACTTGATAAAGTTAGCAGTTAAACACTTAAACCTGACTTTTGCATCTATGTTGCTTCATTATAGAGTTTATCCCTGTTTCATACTTTCATCGTTTTCTGTGAACTAACTAATCTGTTAATCTGTTTGTTGTTTGGTGTCATCTTAGATGCGTGCAAGGTTATCTGGTGGCCATTTCAGAATGTTAAATGAGAAGCTATACACTTGCAGGTTCGCATTCTACACATCACATTTGCTTTTTGTTGATTTTTTTTATGTCTTGACTGGATTGAATGCTATGCTTTCTGTGATTGCATATGACAATCATTAGACAATACACACATACATGGTTGTCTCGTTAGCTTCTATTCTCTATAAATAATGATAATTCGTGATAGTGATATTGTGTCTCATTACTCCTACTTTCTGTGATTTGCTAATGCTAACAATTTCCCCATTTGACTTTATATGCTGGTTGCGTTATCATTAGTAAAACATAATGTACTGAATTACTAAAAGGTCTGTTGGACCTTGGAATCCATAGACAGTAGAGCTTCATTTCCACGTTTCATTCACATTTTCACATATATATTCTTTTATCTTTCTCAGTGGAGAGGATGCATTTGACTACTTCAAAAATGACCCTAATCTTTTTGATGTGGTACGTTATTATTTTATTCTTCTTGCTTTAATACTAGTGTCTGTCTAAAAAATTATTGCTGTGATTATTATGCAAAAAGGACTTGTTCAAGCAACTAATTAACCATGATGTTACATGCTTGAATTCACGTTTCTCTCTTAGTATCATACAGGATATCAAGAACAGATGTCACACTGGCCTGAACAGCCAGTGAATGTAATAATCAATTGGTTGAAGAGTCACAATGCATCATGGACTGTTGCTGATTTTGGCTGTGGTAAGATTAATCTTACTGTCCTGTAGCTGGTGCTTCTTGCAAGTTTCCTCCTTGTTACATCTTTTTATTTCCCTGGCACAATTATGAGAATACTATTCATATTTCCCAGGCAATGCTGCAGTTGCAAAAAATGTAAAGAACAAGGTTTTCTCCATTGATCTTGTTTCAGAGGATCCTTCAGTGATTGTTTGTGATATGGCTCATGTAAGCACTTGCTGCAAGTGGCATAATACCTTTCTTATGCTTTGCACTGTTAGCTATCTGTCCTTTATGTTTGTTTGCTAAACGTTTTCCTGGTGGTTCTTTGCCATCCTTGTGGCTTTGGCATGATTCTTGGTAATGGTTGAGAACAACATCGTGGGGGTTTGTTGCATGAGCAAGAATGGACCGTATTTTTACAATACTTTTTGTACAAGACCATTTCAGCGCTACTTATTTTTTTACGAACATGCAGAGTTGCAGTTAAAGAGTCTATCTACCATTGTGCTATGTTTTTACATGATTAATAAAAAAATTTCTAGAACTATATTTCCTTGATGTTAATATTTAGTTTTTATTTTCAGTAAAAGTGCTTAATTGAATATTTAGTTTTGATGGATGAGTTGAAGGTAACACTATGATAATGTGGTTTCTTTGAGGTGATGCATAAGTGTCGCATTCACTAACTTATAGGAAATTGAAGTGTCAGATGACCACTTTAGAACAATAGAATCACTGAGCCTTTACTTCATCAAAAAGTTTGATTCGTAACAGCATCCAATATTATGTCATCGTAGTGTTGAATTAATTTTAAGACATACTTCTGTATTCGAAGAGACTGTCCAAAGAGATCTCCTGTTTTTCCATTATATATTCTTTCTTTTTTTCCCAGAATGAACATAGGAGTAGTCAGACCGAATAAAATGTTCACTGAATCTTTGACTAGTGTGCAAATAATTTATTGAACTAAACGTATTCCTTCTTTTTTTTTTGGCATCTCTGCAGACTCCATTGGAGCCATCTTCTATAGATGTTGCAGTATTTTGTCTTTCTTTGATGGGAATCAACTATCCAAGTTACTTTGAGGAAGCAAATAGGGTTCTCAAGCCAAGGTTTGCTTAACCTTTAGAACTCTTACTGCAAATGGCTACTTCTTGTTTTGTTTATTTACTTATAGTTTGTTTATGCAGTGGTTGGCTTGTTATTGCTGAAGTGCGAAGTAGGTTAGACCCAAACAATGGAGGTGCTGATCCTGAAAAGTTTTCTAAAGCCATTATCCAGCTTGGTTTTTCGCTTGTTTCAAAGGTTTGTATGTTTTTTCACCTGAGTTCTTAATTTGATACATTATTATGGAGTAATTGTAACAATAAGTGCCTGCAAGTACATGAAACATGTGATGCTAGTACAATCAATCTACTTTGCAGCCTCCAGAATAGTATATGTAAGATCGACCATATGGCCTTGTTGTGAATGCCTTCCTGGCCCACAATATCGGTGATGCAAGAAGCACATCGGCAAGCATTAGGCATGTTTAAAGCATCTCTAAGAGTCTTTCTTAAACTCACTCTCTAAATCATCATTTGAAGAGCCATTTGAATAAAAATAGCTCTATATCTTTTCACCTTCCAACTTGTTAATATATTGTACACACTATAGAGAACCAGCCCTGCTCTCCATCTTTAGCTAGCTTGAAATCTAGAATAAAGGATAGGTACAACTATTTTGTATCATCACGGTTCATGGATATTAGCTGGGTTTACCTAAACTGCAATGTATTGAGCAATATTAGATTATGACTTGAGAGCTTTGCTCATTGCACCCTTGCAATACACCTGAGAACTAATCAGTTTGTTAACTACTAATTTGTGGAGTTTGTATGCAATGCTGGTTTGTGAAACATTTGCGTTGATTTGGGATTGCCTTGTTTTACATGTGAACCTCTGTAATGGACTGGAAGTTTGTTCAGTCCCTTCCATTCTGTCACCTTCGTCATTTCTGATATACAGTGCATTTTTTCTTGTGATGAAAGATTACACTTCATTTGCTTGATAATACATATTCTGATGATACTTTCTAATCGGCTGTTGGTGTCGTTCCTGCAGGATGTGAAAAACAAGATGTTCATTCTGTTCTACTTCAGGAAAAAGGTTAGTTTCACCTTTTGCTACCTTTACTACCTCGATTACTTGGCCTTCATGCTGAACTCAGTGGCTTACCATGCCCCTGCAGGAAAAAAGTAAGGTGGCAAAGAGCATTGATTGGCCCCAGTTGAAACCGTGCTTGTACAAAAGGCGATGAGCCGATTGTCGTATCCATTAGTAATACTGTAGTTGTAGTAGAGCTCTAAAACGTTTTGTCAAACTGAAGTGTCATCTCTAAGATTAGGTCCCTCCGTACCTGTATGGCTGCATCTGTATGTCAGGCTATTCCATTATTTTTTGAGTTTTGACATTAGCTTCGTCTTTCATGTATTTGAGGACCTCACAAGAAAAGATCACCTGAGGGGAGATGCATTGTATGGAAGCAAAACATATATAACTAGAAATGTTCGCGGCGTTGCCGCTCATGGCTAGCGTGTGGGCTGTTTTCAGCACCCGATAGAACCTCTCTTTGTGCCTTTAGCCTGTGTAGCCCAGGATAATTCTTTTTTGTGTGTTTATTATGGAGACACAATTGCTTATATATGAGTTTTTGAGATAGTAAGGTGTACATACTCTTTTTTTAAAGAAAAATAAATAAATAAAACTGCTATCTTTTAGGGTTTTAAATTTATATATTTGAGGAACCAGCTTTCATAAATTCGTAGTAGCTGAAATCAATCACAATTGCACCTTATGAATTTAAAGGATCTATAGTCTCATATTAGGCCTTAACTCTGAAATCAATCACAATTGCACCTTACAAACAGAAGAGATGGACAAACTTAATTGAAATGAAAGATGTCTCTTCCCTTGGTATATATGTTCACGACCAAAATGAGATCGAACTTTATAGTTACTACACCATAGACCTTAAAGAGTGCAATGTATTCTCATCTGGCAGCTCCTCTAGCAGGCTGCTCGAACTGCTATTTGCATATTATCATATATGGCACCCTTTGATTTTGTAGACAATTCAGCAATGTCCTGTACAGAGATTTGTTAGCAACAATGGTCATGAATGCCACTTTCTAGGTGTTGTTAAAACACAAAATCAATAAAAGTGAGACATACTGTAGTTTCTACAAAGAGACAAATTCCAGCAACATAGAAAGGAAGTTCATAATAGAATCTTGATGCATCGTGTAGACTGCCGCATTCCCTGCATTGTAGAAGATCCCAACCTCCAAATTTCATATACTACTGCAGTAATGTGCAAAATATTTTAGGGTGCAAATTTTAAACCATAGGACATAAATACTACTGCAGTACTTGTGCAAAATTTACATTATCTTTTCAGGCTCAACTACAAATCACTAAAATGCTTATATGTATGTCTACTTGACCAATGTCCAACCTAAACTGCTCTATCTGTAATTGTAAAACTTAGGCTAACTTATGAAAGTTGTTGATGTTGATTCATGATGGGCAATCATATCTTTTACAAAGGGGAAATCTCAGAATGGAATACCCTATATATAAAAGCTTCGGATTGAATATCCTGTTTTTATTGAATCACTTCAAACAAAAACAATGTCAGGACCTCCAGCCAACTAAAGTAGGCTTCAAAATGTTTGCTGCAGATATTCCTTAGGTGGGGGACAGCAACTACAGTAGCAATTTCAAACCAAATGCCTCTGAATGCAGTTGTAAGTGAAGGTAAGATGACAAACTGAGCACCATATAATGATAAAAGATAGTTAGAATGGGTGACTATTTCCATTTGCACAGCCATCAATCACTAAAGCTAATTCAAATGGCCATATGAGATTTGTGCTTCTGCTCTGCATTTAGATACTGTACCATGGCAGCGGTATTATCTTCATTGGCTGCAAGGTTGGCACTCTTAGCCCACAATCAAAAATTGAGAACAAGGTTGTAAAAATGAGAATTCTGGTGGTCAGGAGTTGGAGAAAAAAATGCAGGAGAATTTAGTAGTTAACACTTAAGAGTAGTTATTAAATTCTACTGGATTCTAGTTTTTGTTCGTGTTAACTGAATAATTGCATAGTGTGTAAAAGAATGGGCATTTGAAAGATTAGTTTGTTTAAGGCTGAGCTAGCCAACATATCTTTTGGATTATAGCTGATTGACAAGTTAATTCCAAGAATTTTATGTTGAACCAAACTTTGGTACTATTTTTTACACCAACTTGTACTGAAATTGTAGCTTTGGAAATGGTTGTGTTGTACCGTGACTTTGTTGCTGGTTTTGCTAACGGATGTCCTACTACATGAAGAAGCTTTGTTAGAAAGGCTTAAGCTAGGCATTAAAACTTGTAGTGTGTGCACTGCACAAAAGCAGATTTTGGATTCGGATGTGTCCATCCTAAAATCCAGCTTGGTCCTAAGCTAATCAAAGCCTGTTAGGCAACCTCTTCAGTTCAAATCTACGATCACAAGGCTAAAGGCGCTTGTTCAGTATTGCACATACCTGCTGGTGTTTTGTTCTATAAATATTAAGGAACAAAGAATAACTGAATTGTTGGATCTGGTGGAATGATCGAAGGAATAGCTAATGTGTCAGTATCCAGTTGAAAACTTTCCCCCACATATTGTCCTAATGTAAAGGAATGGGAATTACACATTTGAAATCAAAGAAGTGAATCCAATCATATCAGAAGAGGTAGGCAAGGGAACTTATGTGAAGAAGGGGCGCGAACGACCTGGTCCTAGTGGATCTACAGGATCTTAAGAACATGGAGTTGATGCGGACGTTGGCACTCAAGCAACTCACTGACGTCGCCGGCGCTGGTGACCTTGGGGCAGCCCCGGACGGGGGTAAGGAGCGTGCTGAGGCCGTGATTGACCTTGTCCACCTTCGCGGAGCTGCAGAGATACATTTGATGCTGCCTACGACCCATTGATTCAAGGCCGGTTACTGGTGATTGACCTTTTGATGGAGCGGAAGAGGTCGGCAGCGAGGAAGCGGTGCAGGCGGTCGAGAAGCCGGGGCGCGACGCCGTCGACGTGGGGTTCTCCATCGCAGCGCAACGCCGGCGTCAGCGCT
Source organism: Bothriochloa decipiens (assembly GCA_023333625.1). NCBI lineage: Eukaryota > Viridiplantae > Streptophyta > Magnoliopsida > Poales > Poaceae > Bothriochloa > Bothriochloa decipiens. Next base: position 14,068,032 of record CM041645.1, read on the forward strand.
TGCTTCGTGGTGTTCGCGTGCGCGTCGGCCGATCTGACAGACAAGCCTACAAGGAGGGTCTGCCCCTAGGCGCCCCGGTGCGGTGGCCCAGGCCGGCAGGCTCCTGGCCATGGCGTGCGGCCCGTTCCCCAACGCGGTGGCCCGGTGTGGGATTCAGCAGGCTCCATAGCGGTTGCGCGGCCGGCCCTGGGCGCACGCGTCACCGCCACAGCCCGTCCGCGGCTCCGCTTCCTCGCTATGGGCAAGGGAGACGGAGGTTTGTCCTGGGCGAGGTCGCACGCCTTGGCTTGGCGTTCGTCCATGCCCGTGGCGGAAGCCGCGCTGCCGACCCCGCTCATCGACGCCGAGCGAGCGGACGCGCAGAACGCGCCGAGAAGATTCTCGGACTTGAGGGCCGCGCAAAACGGGCAGAGGGCGAGGGACCCGACATATCCGCAATCGGACGGGCCAGATCGCTTGCTCGCCCGATCCGACGGTCAGCGGGCTAACGGGCGACGTGGCCCTATCCGTTAGCCCGCTTTTGTTGCAGAAATCGTATTGGGAAGATTGAAATGCTGCAGATTTTGTGTATGGTCCAGCGAACGAACATCTGGACCGTTTTCATTTTTCAATCTGGAATTCTGGATCAGCTTCAAACAAGTGTTTCGGAGTTTCTAGGATCCAGCCCAAATTTGAACTGAATCGCCAGGATTTGGTTTGAACGGCGATGTAGCTTTTCTTGGACAGATGAGGCGCTGGCACGGCTCCGACTTCAACTGGTTGCCTGGGGCTGGGAGCGGGGAGGCTTCCAAGCAAAAACGCCGATCCATGTCAAAAGCAAAGACGGGCCGAGGACCGAGCGTAGCTCGGTTGGTTTGCTCCCGGTGGTAATTCCTGGATTCAACACAGGGCCACATCTTGGGGGATTTCACTCTATTTTCTTCTGCAGTCTCTTTCCGCTTGGTGCCAACTATGAGATTGCGACCTGCTCATCGTGGTTCTAGTGATCTTCGATCTGTACATAGTTATAGGTCTAGTTGTGCACGTGTGTAAGTGGGCGTGTGTGGATGGTGTGGCGTGCATTTGTGTGAGCGGGTCTGTGGGTGGTGTGACGGTACCCAAATGAGAGGCTTAAAAAAACAAAGACGGGCCGCTCGTGCTCCTCCTACCAGCCCGCTTTGGTGCTTACTTGCTCGAGGCCTACCATTTCCGGTCCTTTTGGAGTTGGGCCTTCTTCCACCTCCAGGCCGGTCCGCCGCGCGGTTCGTTTCGCCTGTCGTCGCCGGCCCCGGCGAGCTCCGCCTCCTCGTTCTCCCCCACCAGCAGCTTCCCCACTGCCCAGCCCCGCACGCCCCCTTCGCCGGCGCCGCCATGGCGTTCGGCAGGCGGAGCCCCGGGTCCTCGCGGCACCCTCCCGCGCTCACCATCGTCACGGCGCTACTCCTCGCCTTCCTCTCCTCCGCCGCCGCGGCGGCGGCGGCGTCATCGTCCACCGACGCGATGCACAACAACAACTGGGCCGTGCTCGTGTGCACCTCCCGCTTCTGGTGAGCCCTCTTCATCCTCCTCGTCGTCTGCCCCTGCCTGGCTGTCTGGGGATCCAATCCGGTTCTATCTACATTCCTGCTGGATAGGCATAACTTCGGAGGGTTTCGTGTGAGGGACTAGTAGAATACTATAGGGCGCGGCTTACTGAAGTTGTATAGAATTCATGGTGCTGATCAGAGAGCTTGTTGCACGCTCATGGGACATCTAATTGGTGGTGGATCACACCCCAAATGATACTGCACATTAAGTAGTGTGTGGTTTTTGGATCTGTCTCCCATAGATAATGAATCGAAGTTCGCATTTACATGTACCTGTAGTTGCTTGCCTGGATCATTGGGTGATATGTTTGAGGTGGAGCTGATAGTAAGAAAACACACAACTGCGAGAGAGAGCATTAGCTTCTCAAACTTCCAACTAAGAGCTCGTTTGGATCTCTGGAATTTGGTGGAAATAAAATCATATTGTTTGTGCAGTCTGTTTGGCTTTGTTTAGAACTAAAACAAAAATTCCAATCAATTCAGTGAAGCCCACCAGACCAAGATAAGATTCATGTCTTCAAAAGTGGAAAGTCCAACTCCATTTTATTCTTCTATTTACTCGCCTGCTTCCCTGTCATTGGAAGCATCTGACCTGTTCCTTGTAACCATTAGACAACCACGAGTCCACGGCAACGTTGAAGGAGCACTATTGAGCATGCCTGCTCGGCTGCTCAAAAGATGCTGGAAAAGCATTCAAATTCAGTGGACCCAAATGGGCCGCATAGTATTGGTTTACCGTTTTTGCTGCGATACCTGAGATTTATTACAAAAAGCTAGAATGATTTGGCAGTTGGTCTCAACGAAGGATAATCCAACAACAGATCTGCTATTTTGTCGCAGGTTAAGAATAATCATGCTTCAAAAGTCAAGTGATTTGAGCAACTATGCGAGTTCAGTTGTGACTAACCAACCTAACAAGGTCAAAAGTTCTTAAACAGAGTATTGATCTAGATAGATACAGTTTTCCATGTCTGTTCAGTTGTAGGTGACTTAATCATGTTAGAGATATCTCCATTTTGGATGCTTGTCATGTTCTCATAGTCTAATCTAACAGTAGCATTCAGCTAGGTGGATAATGCTTTACATTATTTGTGCTCTTACTATTTATTGTTGTTAATGTTCCCAGGTTTAATTATCGACACATGGCGAATACATTGTCCCTTTACAGGTATCATATTAATTTGATTTCATGTGGAACTATTAATCCATTCTCTGTTTAGTGCCTACAGCTTATTCCATATTGTTCCCTTTTGTTTCCTTTCAGGACTGTTAAGAGATTAGGAATACCTGATGAGCGAATCATACTTATGTTGGCGGACGATATGGCCTGTAACCCTAGGAACAGCTATCCTGCCCAAGTTTTCAATAATGAGAACCACCAGCTAAATCTCTATGGTGACAATGTTGAGGTGAACCTCTGCATTCTGTAAATATTGTTACTGAACCATAACATGTACGTAGTGTCTAAGAACACTACACAGTGCACCTCACAATGTTCACTTAAGTGCGCATAATGCTTGTCTGATCCGAATGTTTGAAAACATTAGCAAATCATAATTCTTTGAATTTTTGCTCCTTTTTTCTTTCTATGACAGGTCGATTATCGAGGGTATGAGGTGACAGTTGAAAATTTCTTGAGAGTTTTGACTGGTCGACATGAAAGTGCTGTACCAAGATCGAAGCGTCTCCTTAGCGATGAGGGAAGTCATATACTTTTGTACATGACTGGACATGGTGGTGATGAATTTTTGAAGTTCCAAGATTCTGAAGAGCTTCAGGGCCACGACTTAGCAGATGTTGTGAAGCAAATGAAGGAGAAGCATAGGTGGTTTATTCTTTGTCAGTTTATTTTATTTCTTCTTCACATTCTACTATACAAGATTCCCGGTAAAATCAACAAATTTTCAAGAATCAAATGCTTCCTTACCATCTTGTTTTTGACCTATCCTCTTTTATCTGTCTTTCAGATTTAAAGAGCTGCTGATAATGGTAGATACCTGCCAAGCTGCTACTCTCTTTTCGCAGGTTAGTTTCACTAGTAGAAATGCATCTTGTAATAATATAAATATGGACCATGTCAATTTAGATCATATTACTGTAGGCTACTAGGCTTAGACAATATGTGGCACTGATACACATTTTCTGTATGTATATGCTATACCTATGTATGTAGCCATACCTGACATATTTAATATCTGCAGCTTCAATCACCTGGTGTTTTGGCGATTGGTAGTAGCATGAAGGGTGAAAACTCATACTCTCACCATCTTGATTCAGATGTGAGAACTTCCTTTCCATCTGTAACTGCATTTTGGCTCAAGTACTTCTCATCAAGCTGATCAATCTGATCTATTTTTGTGGCAGATAGGTGTTTCTGTTGTGGATAGGTTTACCTATTATACACTTGCTTTCTTTGAGAAACTGAACATGTATAGCAATGCCTCACTGAACAGGTACAAGTGTAAAACAAACCTTAAACAGTGTTGCTGATCTTACATATTGTTCCATTAGTACTTTTAACTGCTGTATTCCAAACTTAATGTTCTCACATGCTTTTTGCAACATAAAACTTTTCCATGAGGAATGTGTTATGCCTCTTTTATGTCTTATTGGGATGTGCATTGAATCCCAACGCTTGGCTCATTTTGCATTAAGATAAGATGTTGAGTCTGTTGTGCCATTTGATGATTTGCATGTGATATGATGTTAGTAGAAGGGATATTTTGGCACATTATCTTGGTACTGCATAATTAATTAAAATCCACTGCTGGCAGTTGGCAAATTTTATCAAATCTGCTATTCTGAGGTTACATTGGAACCTGTATTGTGGGACATAAGCATAACATCTTTTTTTTTCTTTTCTTTTTTTACATCAAGCATGACAAAATATGAAAATGGGCACTACAGGTCATAGAGGGTATGAAACTCTTTAGAATAACTTCTGAAAGAAGCCGCTGTGAACTATCAAACAAATTACTGTCATTTTCTTTCTCGAACAGGCAGAAGAGCTGCCCGTCATTGTATTATGTAGTAGTAAAGATCAGTCCACCAATTACTTTTCTTATTGCATGCTCAAACATTGTTTATGTTGATTTTACTTACCTTTGGGAATCTATCGTGAAATTCTGCTGCTAAACTTTGGTAACATTCAACTACGTTATGTTAGAAACTATGTAGCCGAGAAAGTCTACATAGTAACACACTTATGTTCATATTGTATTGCTGCAGTCTTTTCACTTCATACAATCCTTCCATGCTGATGTCTACTGCATATTATCGAATGGATCTTTATGAGCGGCCCTTAAACGAGGTAATGAGAAAGTATAGATTTCTGGATTCTAATTAACCACTCTTGTTCACACATCTTTTTTCTCTTTATTTTCTATCATCAATCAGGTGCCTGTGACTAATTTCTTTGGATCAGTCATGAAGACTCTCCACACAGATTCAGCCTACACAGGTTTCTTGGCTGCACATGACTATGAAACTCCCATGTCCGTCGGAGATATTCTAGATGATCATTTCATCTTAAAGGACAGAGCTACCCCAAGAAGATCAAACATAGAAAAGGTGAATGCTAGTTTGATTAGTTTTGAGACAGCTAAAATAGCAGTGCCAGCGTCTAGGTAGTCTTGTTCTCCTTTCTGTTGTTTTGATGACTGTCAAGCTTTGTCTCAAAAAAAAGAAAGTTTTGAGATGTTAATACTCAAATTGTAATATGTAGGAGGCACAATTAACGCCGCATGGATGGGCTGAAGTTCTGTTTGAACAGCTGGAGGGAAAGAATACTGACACGGTCGTGATGTATGGTCTGGGAGCCATGGGTATATTATTGGCACTTTCAACTTGGTTATCAATGTAGGCACTA
>CM041645.1:14073864-14114351 GCA_023333625.1 Bothriochloa decipiens
TGGGTATATTATTGGCACTTTCAACTTGGTTATCAATGTAGGCACTAAAAAGAGTAATGTTCACCCACACTATCAAGACTCCTGCCACCGCCCCAGCAAGGGAGTTTTTTTTCCCTTGGTAATTAAAGTTCTTTAGAAATTGCTGTATGTATTTCTTTAGAAATTACTATGTATTACTCTTTTAACATGATCTTTTGGGGATGATTTGCGCATCACATATCTCCATCAATCTGGTTTTTCTAATAGCCATTTGAGTAGCTTTTCTCCATGCAACTTTTGATATATAGTCCAATGTTTAATTTTCTAGAACTGGAAGCTTGTTGCATGATGAGATTTTCTAACAGGAAGACCCTATTTGCATACACATGAGCTGTAAACAAATTATATTATAGTATATAGAGCTAGTCTTTCTGTACTCGTGTAATATTGGGGTGCTCAATATATTATAGTATATAGAGCTAACAAATATGTATATTACTTATTTCTCTTAAATTCATGAATTGTTCAAAGGACAATTCATTTGCGGAAAATTGGTGGCGAAACGGATAAAGATCAAGCAAAGCTACTGTATGATTGGAGCTATCTTTTCCCTGCTCCTTCGCAGCCAGTTGAGTTGATAGTGTTCATATCTGCATGCCTGTATTGCTACAAGAGTCTGATCAATAGAGGAAGATCTCTTAAACGGCACTGATTTGATCTTCCCTATATACTGGACTCTTCTAAGGAAAAATGGTCATGACTAACCAATAACACAAAGATTGTTCCCACGCAGTTGTCAATTTTCCCGCTTGCTGGTCCTGAGCTACTGAAATGGATTCATTACTACTGGCATTAGCCTTAGGGCCTGTTGGGACCGTAGGAATTTCACAGGATTTGCATTGGAATTTTTTTTATGCATGTCTCGCGTGGCTGTAATCCAACCGGCTACATATTTGTTTGGCAGTTTTTTTTTTCTTTTGGCATCCAGCTCACCTAATAATTAAGGAGCCAGAGAAGTCAGATAAACTAGACCCTGTTTGGATCCCACGGTCAAGTTTTTTATTCTAAAGTTTAGCCACTAAACTTTAAACCATTTTAGCTTCTTAATGGATGTCTAAAGTCCTGTGCAGTGTGTACAGCTTATTAGCTAACCTCACAATACTTTTAGACCACAAAAGTGAGTTAAAGTGGTCCAAAGTTTTAATCCTTAATTTTAGCCAACTAAGTTTAATTTAGACTAGAAAACCCAAGTGTAAGCCCTTTGTTTGGTAGGACTTCCTTGCTACCGACTTCTTCAAAGAAGCCAGAATAAACCGGAGAAAAGCCACATTTAATTTTTAGATGGGTTCACTCTTCTAGTAAAAAGAATAGCTTCTCTTCACCAAAGTCAGGTTGCATTGATCGACAGATGTACATAATATAATATAAATCTGGATCGTTATGCTCCTTAATTTGATTCGACGGGAGTCGATGGCCGGATGTGGGAGGCACGGACGGTCGGGGTACGCGTGTGCACCATGCATTCATTGCATCACATTCGACAGTTTCGATTCGAGAGCACAGAGGAGATCGAGAACAATGTGTCGTGTCTTGATATATATTCCGGTGCATGGTCGTTGTCCGCGGAGAGAATGCATGATATCATCCATCAGCCACACGGTGCCTGCTGTGCCTAGCTTGACGCGGACCCTATACCATATCATGCGTCGTCGTAGGAGTAGGAGATCGAGGAGTAGTACTACGTGTGGCAAGCAAGCACAAGCACGACGGCGACGGCGACCCAGCGTCAGAAAGTACACCGAACCATCGAATTTAAACAACGGCGACGCCTGATTTATTAGCTAGCTTAGGAACAACGACGAGGAGGAGGATCCAAGCAAGTAGCGCTAGTGACGATGCTGATGCGCTTTGTGTGTCGTTCTCTCTCCGATCACTCTCTCTCCCTCTTGTCGATCGATCAGTTCGTCGTCGTGCTGTCTCTGTCGTCTCTGATGATGAGAGTGAGAGGGATGTATGTGCTTCCATCTCTCTGAAGTATCTGCAAGCAATCAGCGTCGTCGATGGAACCGAGAAACCGGCGCCGGCTAGCCGGAATAGAAATTAAAGGACCTAGCTACTCATAGTTTGTTAGGAGAGTACTAGTACATCGGATTCTTCTCTCATCTACTATTACGTAGCTCTCTCTCTCTCTCTCTCTGGTTTCAGTACGTGACGGCCATCGCCTACGACGCCGTGACGGACGACGACAGGGACGGACTAACCATGCTTTAATTGCTTAATCACACTGAACAAAATGCGTACGTACGTCTGTCATGTACTCTTGTCGTCTTAGCGACTTAGCTAGGTACGTAAGACGATGTTTTCACGTTGTCTCGTCTGGAAATGGACACCTGAGATCCATCGGCTACCGATCGATCGACCGCTCTACTTGATCGTCCATGGATGCCTCCATCATATCCATCTCGATGATTCCTATGCATATGTGCCATTCAGCCTATCACAGTGATTCCTCCGAATATCCACAGCTGCTACAATTCGTCTGTGTGTGTTAGCAGCAGCACAGGTCAAGAGGAGCCGGGAGCCGGTCCGCGGTCACCAGGCCTGCTTCGACGTCCACGCATCAAGGGGCCCGAGTGGGTGTGACTTCCGTGTGCAGCTGCGTCCGCGTGGGCTTCGGCCATGTATAAAGCAAGGGGAGCGTGAGCCGAGAGGGGCATCAACTTGTAAGACAAACAAATCGTTTAATCATTCATCGTCGCTACTTAGCGTGTTCATCTTGCTATCCTATCCCTGCTCTCTGCTACCGATCCCCAATTCTACTCCAATTACCTGCTACCCTTCCCGAATTCCATTCAATTATCCGTGCTGTTAACAGTGTGTCGCCGCAGTCTAATTAACGACATCATCGATCCATCGCCTTCTTCTTGTCTCCGGAAAAATTTATTGCATTTCTATGATAATAAAAGGGAAATGCACACATGATTCATTATTCATGCACAATGTTCGTGTTCCTTTTTGCATGCAATGCAATGCAATGCAATGCAATACGTTGGACATTGCAACTTCTCCAGCTTTTTCGGCTGCCCAGTGAGAAACATGCTTGCCCCCATCAACACAGGCCATTTTGGGCCCTGCATATTTGCTGTCCACTTTATTGCCACGCTTCTTGCTGTCTGGTGAATAATAGTTTATGAATTGGAGACTGATACATAGACACATATATGTGTCAATTGAATGTACAAGGTTCATTCTTTCTATGTGGTACGTGACGATGTTCACAACCAAAATTTCAGATTTCTCCTTGTGAGGTGGACTTCTTCTAGTGTTTTGTCACTTCCCCTACTAATAAATGTCTCCTAGTGCTATTTTCATGTGCTATGACTAGTGTGGTAGTATTTTATAAAACGCTAGGAGAATTCCACCATTTTGATTTAGTTTCATATAGGAGTTATTACCATATATTTGTTTGATCTAACTTTGCAATATAGCTTGGACGTACTTAAACAGTCGTTAATGCCTACTACATTGCATGTTAGTTACCAAATAAAGAGATCGACGACGTCGGGTACGATCACAACGAAATCATGTCCTAAGGCGAGGGCTAGAGAGTAGTACGTTCGCTTTAATTTTCCACTGTAACCCATACATAGAAAAGGCTAATAAGCCGCAAATCTGTTCATCCAAGCCCTTATAAAGTTACCGCTTGCTCTTGTCCACGGTTTTTTTATTTAGAGAAGAAGTGAGAGAGAGGCTGGAGATATGGAGAAGAGAAAACCCGAGTGTTGAATTGCTCCAAAACACTCTGTTGTTCTATAGCATTTCACAAAAAATAAAGTCACAAATTATGTACAAGACCCTCTACAAAGCGTGGAAACCAGCACTGGCCATGGAGAAGAGAAAAATTGAGTGTTGACTTGCTCCAAAACACTCTGTTGTTCCATAGCATTTCACAAAAATAAAGTCGCAAGTTGCAAGGGCCTCTTCTACAAAACTGATATGCATGGAAATTACCACTGGCCAAACATACACGTGTGCTCCTCCCTCGACCTGATTTTTTTTTTTTAGTGCACGAAGATGTAGAGATGGCGAGCCAGAGCAAGACGAAACAATAGACCCAGCAGCCACCAAGGCCGCCCGGGTTTGTTGTGGGCTAGCTAGCTGTGGCGCGCCATCCACTTCCACTCCACGCACGAGAAAGCAGCTAGTAGTATACGGTTGGAGTTGATCCGAGTGATTAAAGCCAGCTTTATTGCGCTGTCCCCAGATTTGTCCTTGCGGCCTCAGCTTTCCAAGGAAACATAACAGCTAGCAAAGCAAGTTAAAAAAAAACAGATGCGTGGCTAGAAAGATGGCAACAAAGTTGCCACTACTTGCTAGGGAAAAACCGTGCAATTACGGCATACAGCTGACCATATCTAACTTGCCCTTTTTTCTCTCCTCCTTTCACCAAACCGCACTTTGATGCCCAGTTCAGATCTACTCGATCATCTCCGCACCAGACTAGGACAACCCCACCGATGAGTGATGATCGATCTCCACATTTGATAGGACCCATGACTACGTCAAGACTGCAAAGTGCCCCATCTTGTCAAACACTAGTAATCCATCGCTGCAAGATAGATGCCAGATTAGTAGTAGTAGATCGCAATTTTTTTTGTTTGTTTGGGTGGCATGAAGTGTTATCCAGCACCTGCTGTTATCGCTCCAGCCTCCAGGCATGGAGATACCATTAATGTCAACATTGTCATGGTCTGGACTACAATGTAACGGATTCCAAGTTCCCAATGTTTTCCGATAGATGTTGCTGAAACTTATCTATAGTACTGGTATATATAAATATTCTACTACACCATGCATGGCGGTTTGCCGCCTTGGGCAGATTAATCTATACAAGATCCAAACGCATATAAAAAAGAAGGAAAAAAAAACAAAAAGGGAACAATTCAAGACCAAGCAGCTTCCGGTTCCTCGCTAAGGTCCATAATTTTGCCGGAAATGATTTTTGGGAGGCCAGCTTAGTCATATATGGTCCCCTAAACAACTTATCTCTTTGTCCGCTAAGCCAGGTAACATCAAACATACTTGATGATTAAAAAATATAATTCAACCTCCGAGATGTACTGTACCTCAGGTTACAGGAAACTGAGGAACAGATAACTGCTGCAAACAAGCAAGGGCTTCAAATCAAATCCAAATACAGTACACCACATGCTCCTATTTTTCTGACTCTATATACCAGCATTTTAAAGATACCTTTACACAATGTGTGACAAAGGGTGTAGTAAGTACCAGACAGTGTCAGAGGACAAGATCTCACAGAACCTTCTTATGCTCCAGTGAGAAGTGGATCGACTGACACAAATGTCCGTGGAGCCAGGCCGTAGATGTACTGCAGGTACCTGTTTCTCATTAATTGACTCCACAAGGGCAACGAACTCCACAAGGGCTTAACTTCTGTAGGTGGTTGCTCCCCTGGTAAAATATTGACCCACAGCTTACCGATTCATTTTGCAGGACCAGTCATGAAAATGACTCTGCTTAGAGATAGGAGTGCATGACCACAATGAAATTTACATATACTACAAGCAAACCTGTTATAACGGATTCTTTTTGTTCTTTTCGAAAGAAAAAAAACGCCAGTGAAAGAGAGTATGACATTCCAGACTTCCTGGCATATAAACCCATTAAGATACTTCAAACCCAAGCAATGCATGCAAAATGATACTTCCAAACAAAATGGCAACAATTTTTCAGGAAAGCACACAAACGGGAAAGTTTTGGGAAAAAGAGCGAACACAACATTGAAGTGTGTAAAGTGGCGAACTGCAACCAAACATTTTCAGCAAGCACTCCATCTCCCTTTCAAAAAAACCCAAAACCACTGAGTGTTTGGATACAGCGAAGGATCTAGTCTTGTTATAAACATGTGTCAAGCTTATTGATGAAGCAGACTACCATAAACCTATAGAGCTATCGTCTTATGGATAGTTTCCGAAATTGACAAAAGAAAGCCAAGTTAAACATGAAATTTTCTACAAATTAAAGCACATGAGTTGTTAAATGGAGAAGAAATGAAGTTAGGTATATAAAGATTACTATAGCCCAATAATATACCTCTTTCCCAACCTGGTTTATATTGTGAAAATATTCGAGGGGAAAAAACTATTATATTTCTTCACCGAACAAAAATATCGATCAATTGAGCACACCATCGTCATCACCAGCCTGTACCTGCAGCTACCTCAGACAAGCTTAAATGCCAACCAACTCCAAGAAATTCCAGAGCTAACACCCCAGGACAAAGGCAAACATGTCAATTCTCTTACAGATCGCATAGAAGAAATCACTCTAAACAGTCTATTCAGTGAAATAACAATTCCTTGTAAATTTCAGCATCCCATTACATATTTATTTATATTTATAGAGAACAAAATTGGGTGATGCAACACAACTAGAGATTCCAAATGAAGCAAATGAATTTTGACGCTATGCCATTATCTCTAAAATACACAGAAAATATTCCGACACCCAAAGTTTCAGCACAAGTCTTACCTATATGCTTTGTGGTGCTGTCCATGCGTCCAGACGTACTCAACCATATGATTGGCCCGTGTAGCTCTGGAAAAGGAGACGAAATTAATCCAAAACAGATGTACATTAACCCTACACAAACTACTAAGAAATCAACGACTGTGGATCAACTTAGGGTTGCCCCACAAATAAATGTGGCAGCCATGGGTGTAGGTGAGAGTGTTTATTACCACTGTACTAGCAGGGAAGGTGGTTATGCTATGCACACACACAGTTCACCGACAGCCTACACCTGCAGACACCATGTGGCCCCCCTTCAGTTGCCCCTCCCCTGATTTCTCTCCTTATCTTTTGCCCTATATAGTTTTATCCATTGACGCACGCTTGGTATACTGCTCTTGGCCCCGGTACCCCTGCTCTCCAGTCAGTGTATGCCGCCTTCTATGCACCCCTACTCTCCAGTCAGTGTATGCCGCCTTCTATTATGGTGACGTGGTGACTTGTGAGTGAAAACTAGGTCAGACATATTCTCCACTCCCTCTCTGACAGGTATCTTACTACCTACACAGCTAACCACATTTATCACTCACTGCAGAAGCAAGTACAGGATGGGCAGTTTATATTCACTCAAACCAGCCCATTCCTCCCTCACACGGCCACACACACTTCAGTTCATAGGCGCCCCAGCAGAGCTCATCTCTGCCTCCTGAGTCCTTCTCCATGACAGAGAATCTCCACTCAAGGAAAATGGTACAGCCAAAGAAGTTTCGTGGAGTCCGGCAGCGCCACTGGGGTTCCTGGGTCTCCGAGATCAGGCATCCCCTCCTGTAAGGCCTTCTATCCCTATAATTATTAGGGAAGAACATAAACTACTGATGCAACCAAACTTCTGAATTGCAATGCACATATATTTTTGTGATGCGCACAGTAAGAGGAGGGTCTGGCTGGGCACCTTCGAGACAGCTGAGGAGGCAGCGAGAGCATATGACGAGGCTGCTGTGCTGATGAGCGGCCGCAACGCCAAGACCAACTTCCCAGTCCAAAGGAGCAGCACAGGGGAGCGTACCCCAGCTGCGGGAAGGGACGCTCGCAGCAATGCCGGCAGCGGCTCCTCTACCGCCAACCTGTCCCAGATTCTCAGTGCGAAGCTCCGCAAATGCTGCAAGGCGCCATCGCCGTCCCTGACCTGCCTTCGCCTTGACCCTGAGAAGTCCCACATTGGTGTTTGGCAGAAACGTGCAGGAGCCCGTGCTGACTCCAACTGGGTCATGACCGTGGAGCTCAACAAAGATGCAGCATCCACTGATGCCGCATCACAGTCCACATCAGCAACAACTGCTCCACCAGCCACCCCAATGGACGACGAGGAGAGGATCGCCCTGCAAATGATCGAAGAGTTGCTGAGCAGCAGCAGCCCAGCTTCACCCTCGCATGGAGATGACCAAGGTCGCTTCATCATCTGAAAAAGCATAAATCAAACAGCACAAGTCACCATCCCAGATCGGAGTTTCGCTAGGCCGGTTGGTACACAAGCAGTTCAGGTTGCTTCAGTAATCAGTAATATAGATATACGTCTATTACTAAATCCAACTTACAAGAACTATAAAGTTTGCAATTGTGTGCAGTCCTATGTACTTGTGAAAAGCTCTACATACACATGTTCCCGTCAAGATACTTTGTTACACATCAATGTCAGTGATATAATTTCTTATAAAGGAAATAAATAGATTATGATTGTGTTACTGTTCATCCTTTGCTTATATCCTGATGTCAAACTCAGCTGAGAAATCTCAAAACAGTTCAAAAAAAAAAGAGTAGTGAGTCTTACTTTATTTCTTCAAACGAAGGTGATTGTTTGTGAATAAGACCTTTGCTTTTATGATAGAATGGTTTGAAGAAACATGCTTATGAGACATCATCACTATGGCATACAAGATAAACCAGTAAGTAGACAGCGCATTTCTTTAATCATATCAACTAAATCAGTCACTCTCATGAAGGCAGTTATGCGGAAACAGGTAGAATTCAGTGAGAACAAGATGCAAATCATTTCACTAAAAAAAGGTATCCATTAGAAACTCAAGGTTTCACATTGGTTATCTGAAAACACACATTTTGGCACTTCTAACATTATCTCACAGGCACAAGGAAAGTGGTGTTTTTGGATGTCCAATTCCACATCACCAGGCACCACTGAACACTAATTGAGAATAGAACATTTAAAGATACCCTCTTCTGCCAATCTTGTATTAATGAATAGGTCATGCACTATGTTTAGCATCATGTAACCATCAAAATCTCTACAATGTGGATGTAGAGATGCACTAAGGGTGAGAGCGATGAACCCAATGTATGGACCATCAGGGTGTGCAACAAACACTTTAAAGCCTTAAGGTCATATTTCTCCTCATTAAATAAGCAAATGTAATATATAGATAATTGATAATCATGATAGGGCGATAGGCTACTACAGACAAATGTCATAATGACCAGCATAACATTTGCCATCATATTAGGAACAATCAATATTCAGGTCTCAGAATTTTGGCATCTGGCTCCAGTCATGACGGAAATCAGAGTTACAATACCATGACAGAATTGAGGTCTTCATGTGCTGTTTCATATTGAATGCATATTATCTTAAATTATTGATAATAGAAGATGAGGGGATCTTTAAACCTTGATAAAATACAAATACAAATATAATATAACAACCCAATTTGTTAATCCACTGGAATTTTCACAACCCGTACAAGGACGCAGATTATTATTTTCGAGCATCAACACATTACTAGAAATAGCTACATGAAAGTCCCATCACATGTCATTATGACCTAAACGACAGCCATACACTTAAATACATTAGTGAAGATAACTGACATTGTGGTGAATCATCCACCAGAGTGGTAGTAAACCCATGATCAGCAATCCTTGACATTAACAACCCCTACTAGCTTGTGTTCTTCCTTCTGCCTTTGGCTAGATGCTTTTAGTATTTTTCTTGTCCCCCCATGCCTTTATATTTATAAAATCACTGTGGGAACTCCCCCAGTCTTTGGCGTTCAAAAAAAAAAAAAAAGAACCCCTACCAACTTGTATCTTAGCCAGGATGCAACATGACAATGGCGAGGGCAAGTCCAAAGAAAATGGTCAAGGTAGCCCTACATATGAGTGCGATAGATAACGAAGTTAACAAAGACACAGTAAGTGTGCTGTTTTCTCTTCCAGAGCTCAAAGAGCAGATGGCCAAAAAAGCAATTATCAGCTCCATGGTTGGATTTGGAGGTTGGTGCAAAGCATGCAGTCAATGTTAAGGGCCCAGCCAGTTAGTTGGTCAGTCGCAATGTACAACTGTATTAGAGAAGAATAAAACAGAAGGAAACTAGATTCCTGCCATAGTTGATTCATACTGAGTTGTCATAATATAACTAAATAGCAACCTTGAGGCCTAAAGGTCTGTCATTTTGAGAGAATTTCTGGATAGCTACATAGAAGAGCTGAGTTATTTCTAGATAGTTAAGATGCTTGTTTATATCTAGTCCTTTTCTACACTGTGAAGGTTTGAAAGGTAATGAACTATCTCTATTTTTGTTCCCACTTTTTTTTTCTACAATGGTCGAGCTGAATTTCATTACCAGGAAGTAACAAAATTACAAGAGTTTAGTGAGACACAAAGCAGTTTGGACACTGAAATAAAAATGTTGTCACCTACATCTCACATGTTTAATATGAAGTTATGTTTGATAATAACTTCAGTTCATTCATTGGGCACCAGCTGGTTCCCCTTAAAATTTATTCTACCATTATCACCATTGTTATCTCCTTGCAGTCATCTTTTCCGCCACAACATTCGCTAAGGTAATATCTTAATAATGTTCATGTAGTATCAAATAAATCATTCTGTCATTGTTTTTCTCGAACACGCAGAAGAACTGCGTATCATTGTATTAATAGAAGAAAAAGAGAGTCATACATAGACCCAACCCCACACACGCACCCACTACTATAAAGACACTGGATCACCGGTAAAAAGGACACAAAGACGACCCTACAGCAGTCCATTAGATTGAATCATTGAACCTCCAGCAGTGAGCATTGAAATTCCCTTGGCTCCTGCCAGGCTCCACCAGTGAGCCTCTTCCCTAGCCAGAGCCAGAACCAAGTTAACATTTGGGGATGCCCCATTAAAAACACAATCATTTCTATGCCACCAGATACTCCAGGCTCCCAAAATGACTAGGGAATTCAGACCTAACCTAATCATTCTGTCATTGTTCTAGAACAAAACAGAAGAACATGATCTTCGAGGAACAGAAATTACATACAGAGACATGTATCCTTGCTTGGTTTAGGTGAACTCATCTTTTAAAATTTAAGAAGATGGTATCTATGAATTTCTCATCCATCACTTATATAATCCAAACTGATCAAAATTAGTATGTGCACTGCATGGTATAAAGCTAATCAATAGGCGATTTTATTCATATAAGAATTTGGTAGAAATGCGCTGTGCATCGAGCACCACCAGTAGACTATAACACAGACAGTATGTGAAATTTAATGGTCTGACCATAAAATTTAGAGGTACGACATGAACATCTCCATTTTCTACTATTCTGTTTCTGTGCTCGATAATTTCTGGTACCACATTGGCTGGTTAAGGAACTTCTATGATGCAAAAGCATGCATTGAATATATCCAGCAAGATAGCTGTAGTGGTCCCTTAACATTAACTGAATCCTTTGCATCTATCCTATTCAAACAGACCAGTGATGTCATCTTAATTAAGATTGTGAAGCACATCATATTAACTTATTCACTTTGTGATGGTGTGGTCTTATCATACACTAGATCTACCCAGAATGGTTTAAAATAAAGATCAAATGTAGTGCCTGTCAATTAATTAAGCAGCATATCAAGGGTAAACATGGTAGAACGTTTCTGAAATTGCAAAGGGACATTTGTACAAATTTCCCTAGAAACTATAGCTTGTGGAACAGAAAATTATTGAATGTTGCAATAGTTACAATGAATAATATGTTCTACCTACTAATTTGTTATTCCACTGAATCTTTTTTTTTTGGCACTCAAACTATTGCTAGTAAACTTTCCAAAAAAAATGTGAATGTTCCTAAACCTTGCATCAGATATACAGGGAGTGAACAGAATATGAATACAAAAGATAGCAATTGAAAATTCACAATAAGGGAGTAAACTTGATACAAGATAAGGTTATAGAGTGTAGGGCTCAGCTATATTTTCCAGCATAGTTACTTCTCATCAAATTGTTATATTGTCAGATTCAGCACAGCATCCTTGGCTACCAAGCTACGGACAGTTTACCAACCCATACTAGACATCTGGTAAGGACAACCACTAGAGCATAAGATCCAATCTGCCCCTTTGAGTAGGGATGAGTACCGCAGGTCCACAACACAGTGGTCCTGAAGTACTTTCTAATCGTTATTGATGTTGTTTTGTTTATTCAGTGGAATTGTACATGGTAACATTCAACCAAAATCACAATAATACTTCAGTTTTCAGTAATGCAGCACTATTCCTATTCTCCCTTCGCCAATTTAACTGAATGAAATAACGCAGGAGGTGAAAGAATATTCCGGTAGCCCACAAGATATAATATAAATTAAGCTAATCGTTTTTTCAATCCAACTACATGTCCATTTGAGGATAAAATTCAATCCAACTACATGTCCGTTTGAGGATAAAAAACTAGAGGCACACATTAAAAATAGTAGAAAATGCAAGTCAACTGTATCATATGCATTTGACTTACATTTTATCGAATTTTATAATGTATCTTGTTTGTGTTTCTTGAATGAATTGATCTCAGACATCATGCACTGAGAAATAATCTTCGACTGTTTGCCCCTGTTGGGTCTGCGCATGCTTCAAATTCAGGAACGATTTGAACTCAAGAGATAACCAACTTATCCTTTAGGTAGACAGACAGATCTTCAAACGAGTTGACAGACAGTTCGAGATAAACATGCAAAAACATCATATTTCATTTCAAGAAAGATTGAGAGCAACTCTTTCACATATGTTGGTCAAGAACGAGACCTAGAACTGAATTTTCTCTTCTTCTCGCTACCAACATAAACACCAGCTGTATATCTTGAATTTGCAAGTTCCCGGGGTATCGGTGCTCCTGCAGTCTTCAGAACCTGAACAAGCTCTTTGAAAATCCTTCTATCCTCCTCATTCACAAACACAACAGCCATACCCTCCTCACCCATCCGAGATGCCCTTCCAACTTGGTGAATATATTCATCAATGGAATTTGGTATGTCAAACAATATCACTTGACGTACTTTCAGGAGATTCATTCCACGCCCAAGGACACCAGTAGAAACAACTACGGATACTTCTCCTGTCAAAAACCTTCTCAGATTCTCTCTTCTCTCTTTCATCGTCTTCTCGCCATGGATAGAAACAACCTCTAATCCAGTAGCAACAGTAATTGCTTCAGACAACAGATCAGCTCCGACTCTGGAACTCACAAATACAACAGCAGGAGGTTTAAAATGTTGCTTGCTTTTCATTATCTCAAAAATCTTCTGCTTCTTCTTCTTAGACTCCACCCAAATGACCACTTGTTTAACTGATTTGGTTGGTCTGTTTGGGTTCCCACAAGAGATACTTATCACATTCTTAGCCAGTGAGTTAGACATCTTTTCAACTTCCGAATGTAATGTTGCTGAAAACATCATAACCTGTGGGTGTGAAAGTGACTGAAAAATCTGCATGGCCTGATCCCTGAATCCCCTCTCCAGCAAGCAGTCCACCTCATCCAAAACGAATACAGAAACATAGGTAAGGTCAACATTATGTTTCATGAGAAGATCAATTAGCCTCCCAGGGGTGCCAACAATTAACTCAATACCCTTTTCAATTCTGTAAATTTGCTGAGGCAATGGATCTCCACCGACAATTAGAGCAGTTTTGAAAGGCAAACCTTTACCAAGCACTTTCGCTTGCTCTTCTACCTGCAGGCATAGCTCTCTAGTTGGAGCAAGAACTATAGCCAACAGTCCTTGATTGCTTGTGCATTCTTGTGATCTTACTCGTGAACAGTGAGAGATTATGGGAATTAGAAAAGATGCAGTTTTCCCTGAACCAGTATCAGCAGAAACAAGTAAGCTTCTATTACTCATTGATGCAGGGATAACTTGCATCTGCACTGGAGTAGGCATACAATATCCCGCAGTCTCAAGATTGTGCACGAGCTTCTCAGGAAGACCACAGGCAGAGAAACACATTATTGGATCAGGAACATCATCACCCTTGACACAAATGTCAAGCTTACTCCTCAGTGAACTGATTTGGCTGTCAGCTAAAGTAGGTATATTTGGAAAATTAATGTCCTTAATACAGAAGCTCTCATCGCCCAGAGGAAGGTTCACACGCTTTGCTGCTTTTACTGCTGGCTTTGTTTTAGCAGCAATCCGAGCAAGAAGAATTCCCTTGCATTCCATACTGCAGATGTCATCATCAGTCTGATCACATATATATTCACCATATCGGCCACACACAACACAGCGAGGCTCCCCAGGAAGAGCTTCTCTCTGCTCAAAGCATCTTTCCTTCACAGGTAAATCTGCAAATAACATGTATGAGGGAAAAGCCATTGATATCTGATCGAAATGCATGGAATAGACATAAGACCTGCATAACTATATAGCAACCAAAAAAAACGTAACAAAATGGCCAGCAGCTAAAACAGTGAGCCAGCAGGGACAGGAGATTTTGTAATTTGGCCTTTGTTGTAATTTGGCCTTTGACCTGCTAATTACTGAACATCAAGTCAAGAAGGAAGTTGCAGCTTTACTACATAGTTTTAAGGACCATAAATAGATCTCTGTAAAGTGTAAACAAATATTTAGTGTCATGCATTTTTTTCCTTTGTTGTAGAGTTTTTCCTTCTTGTCGTTTCTGTGTAGTATATGCGTTCACAATGTTGTGGGGTTTCCAGAAAAGTGCAGCAGCCAGTACAATTACCTTCCAACTCATTATTATCCGATGATGAAACAGCAAAATTGTCAGCTGATTGGTTCTCCCCTTGCTCCATTAAGTCTAGGAAGGGGAAAAAAGCACCCGTCAACTGCACAGAGGAAAGGGAGATACGATCAGCTGATCAGACACCTCAAAAATTAACGCAACAATTATATTTAGGAAGCGAAGCGCACAAATGTTAGGTCATATTTCCAAGAGAAACATGAAATTTCGAAAGGTTTCAACTGCTGTCTATAATCTGTATTCTGAACGAATGGAATACGGATTTAAATTAAAGCACACAGCTCGTTACCCGCAACTCGTGGGTCGCAACGCCGCCCACCTCGCACGGTCACGGCCAAAGCGCCCACGGTTCGAGCCTTTGCCGCCCCTAGGGTTCGGAAGTGGGTTGAGGGCGGAGCCACCGGGGGCGGCAATGGCCGCGAGGCGCGGGGCACAGCGAGTTCCCGAGGCGGTTGGCCGCAACGGCGCGTCCGGTGAGATCGAGACCGCACACGCCGACCTCGCCCGTCGGCTGCGATTTCCCGCAAAGGGCGCTGACGGGAGCTCGATGAAGGCAATCAACACCTCCGCTTTGTAGGCTCGCCACTGCAATGCCTCGCGGCTCCGGGATCCGGATCACGGTGCAGTGGCCGGCGAAGAAGGTGCTGCAACAGCGAGAACTGAGAAGAGAAAGCACGCGCGGCTTCTTCGTCCTTGTCTGCGGCGTGCGTGCGTGCGGTGCGAGAAACCACGACGAGGGCTGGTGGGCCTGTTTGTTTCGAAGGCCGTATGAGAGGAAGTGGACTCTACTATCTGGCTTGTGTTCTATTT
Organism: Bothriochloa decipiens; assembly: GCA_023333625.1. Classification (NCBI taxonomy): domain Eukaryota; kingdom Viridiplantae; phylum Streptophyta; class Magnoliopsida; order Poales; family Poaceae; genus Bothriochloa; species Bothriochloa decipiens. The sequence continues at coordinate 14,089,222 of CM041645.1, forward strand.
TCCGTGGGCCTTGTAATAAGTGAGTTCAACAAAAAAAAAAGTGAAGTGTTTTCAGTTTTCTCTCTCCTGTTTTTTCTCTCCTTTTTCTTTCCGATTACAAGTAACTAAATGAGTATATTACTCAAAAAATGCTTGTTTCGGTTTATACTTACTCCATTATAAATTTTTGTAAGTCATTTTAGCTTTTGACTGTGTTTGGTTGACCTCATAAAAAGTGCTTTTGCTATTAGAAAAAGAAGGCCAACCAAATAGGTGAAATCATGACTTTTGGCTTTTTAAAATGGGTGCAAATAGAGAGTTGTTTCACCCCTGTTTTAAGGGATACAGAGAGTGGGTGTAAGCTTTGTACTGTATATACTTGTCACCCAAACATCTTACAACTTTTTTACAGAACGATTCGCAAAAAAAAATTACAGAACACTCACTCATAGCTAAACCAAACATATTATTTCTAGATACATAGTTTTTGTATGTATATGGATACAATGTGTATCTAACTACTTAACAAAAGCTACAAACCTCGAAAAGCTAGAACGACTTACAACCTAGAACAAAAGGGGTACAGAGTAAATTTGGACTGAACAAAAAATTCTAAAAAAATGTATAGTTTAGCATGATAAGGTTAATATATTTTATTCACCGTGAAAATGGTTTGACAATTAATATTACAATCTGCATGTTGTTAAACTATACAGTACACATGTAGGTATTGATAGTCGAAGATATAAATATCTGAATTAAGAAAAAGCTAGAACCATGGTCTTTTGTGAACGGGGATGTGTTATATTTACTTGATTCTAACATTATGTCACGGGTTTTAGCTGACGGAAAATGGGAATATATTCCAAAATTGGTAGTACCATGCAACAGGGCCGACTGCTGAATTTGCGAACAAACTAAGAGAACGAACTTGACTTCTGGCTAAATCCCAGTGTCCGCTAAATATGGTCACAGGGGATGATGATATCGAGGTGGAACAATGGAGTGTGGTGTACGAAAGGATCAAGATGTCCAAAAGGGGAGGTGAATTGGGCTAATTTTAAATTTTTTTGCGGAATTTAAACTTACTGGTCCATTTCACCCTATGTGTCTAAGTGTGTTCCTATAGATACTACCGATAAAAGTTTTGCACCCTAGTTCCAATCCTATTCTAGTATGACAACTTTAGAAATTGAAAAAGCAATAGAGTGAATGCTAGAAAGTAAATGCGGAAAGTTAAAGAGGCAAGGAACACGACGATCTTTTTTCCGAGGTATCGGAGAGTCGCCACTCTCCACTAGTCCTCGTTGGAGCACCCGCGCAAGGGTGTAGCTCCTCCTTGATCCACGCAAGGATCAAGTGCTCTATAAGGGCTGATTCTTCATCGCTCCGACGCGGTGAATCGCCAAGAACCGCTCACAAGATGAGTTGGGTCATCCACAAACTCCGCCGGATGATCATCAAGCTCCCAATCATCATCAAGCCGTCTAGGTGATGACGATCACCAAGAGTAACAAGCACAAACTCTCACTTGACCTCGCAAAACCTAGAGAGAAGGGTGGATGCACACTTGCTACTCTCTAATCGCTCATGAGATCATCAAAGCATGAATTCTCGAATCACTAGCAACTCATAAGACTCTTGCTTACTCCCTTGCACTCACAATGTGGCTATCAGCTGAACAAATGGGCAAGAGAAACGAAATGGCGGAGGTGAGGTTGTATTTATAGGCCAAGGGCCGAAATCCAACCGTTACCCCCAACTTCAGCTTCATCGTGAGCGCCGGACGCGTCCGGGCACTCACCGCCGGACGCGTCCGACGCGTTGTATGGTTCAAACAGAAATCGACCGTTGGAGCTACAGTGCTCTGGCCGAACGCGTCCGGCGCTGGCCCACCAGACGCGTCCGGCGGTCTGGGCCGAAAAGTGCCTTCTCTGGGTAGCGTCCCGCGGCCAACAGGCGCGTCCGGCACATACACCCCTTCTATTGCACATGCCTATAAGCGCCGGACGTGTCCGGTGCCAAGAAAACCAGCGTCCGGCGCACCTTACTCAGCACATTCACTTCCAAATTGACGAACTTTTATGAACGACTTCGAACTCAACCAATCTTAGGACCTTCAAGAAACTTTCTAGCGCTAAGTTTCACAAGTGTGCACCACACCTAAATCATTAGGCTTAACTAGGTCAAGCTACCCATTTACACCCCCTTAATAGTACGGCCAAAGGAAAAACAAAGTCCTAAAGACTAATCCGCCGTCACCCAACACCATTGACTGACGGAACTAATCCTATCTTCGACCTTGATGACCATCCTTTGAAAATCGAAATAATTTCGTCAGGGGGCATGAAAACCATATTGTCTGAGATTTTCATTACCATGACCTAACCAATCCCTGTTTTCTGCAAAACACACGTTAGTCATGCTAATCGTTGTCATCAATCATCGAAACCCACATCAAGGGGCCTAGATGCTCTCTTCCCCCTTTTGGTGATTGATGACAACCTCTAGAGTATGGAGAATAAGAGTTGAAGTTTTCAAACATGCTTGGTTCACATGAGTCTTTGACAATAAGATCAAAGGTTAGAGAGACTCATGTGACACCAAGCCAATATAACTGTACTCATAAGATCTGCATGAATGGTTAGTACAACATATATAGCTCATATGGATCAGAGTAAAGCACAAAAGCAAAACACATATGAGCATATAACATAACTAAGTGACATATTATAAGATACCAAAATGAAAAAACCACAATGTCACATAGAGTACCACACATATATAAACAAGGATATGCAAGGAAGTAAACATGATGCATGAAGTGTATTATCACAATAAAAGAACCAAATCCCACTCACAAGCTCCCCCTAAGTCTACATACTCCCATCTCTCCCCCTTTGGCATCAAGGACCAAAACCTAAGGATGAGGAGAAGAAGGAGCAGACGAGCCGGTCTCACGAGGGTAACGTGCCACAATAAATTGAGATGCATCATCTAGACCAGGCACTGGACTCTCCTGGACCTGAGTGTCAGGAGCCTGCTGACCCTCTAGCTGTGTCACTGGCGGAGAAGCGGTCCGGGTCTGCTCAACTGACTCTAGAAGTGGGGCAGCTGTCTCTGAGACTGTTGTTGTAGCTGAAGCTACAACTGTCTGACCCTGTGGCTCAGAAGAACAAGCTGCTGAGTGGGAGCCGCGAAAGGTGTTGTCCGAGTGATGGGTGTAGTGAGTGGCTCTGTCGAACCAACTGAAGACAGAATCATCTTTGTGGTGCATGTCCCTATCACTGGAGCTATCACTGTCTGAAGCTGCGGCTGGGGTGCAGGCTGCTCAACTGGTGCTGGGGCTATGGAGCCATCAAGTCTCATGTAATCCGGAGTCGGGGCATCCGTGAGGGCACTGTAAGTAGTCTGCAACTCCCCAGAGCCTGGAGTGAAAAGCTGTGAAGAGCCACCAAGAGTGAAACCCATCTGAAGAGGTGAAAAATGAAGACCTGGGGACTGAAAATGCTGGGGCATCTGCACGGCTGGAGAAGAAGGTCCTGCACCCTGAGCTGCTAGTCCTGAACCCTGTGCTAGTAGTACTAGTTGACTCGAAGTCCCATGAGTTAAGAGGACGTCCTGAGGTGGTCGAGCTCTTGTTTTCTTGAAAAGAGAGGCAAACAAGGCCATAGACTGCTGGAACTGCTGCTGCTGCTGTGCATCCTGTCTAGCTCGAATCTCAGCAAGAGCTATCTCCGTTCGCTGCTCGGCTCGCTCCTGGTTAGTTGCCAATCTATCAAGTACCTGAGCTATCCTCTCCATGACAGCTCCTAAGGCTGCATCATGCTGACGAGGCTGTTGAACAGGGATAGCATAGTCCTCATCATCAGAGTCTAAAGTAGTGAACTCAAGCTCAGCTCCTGCTACCTCTGCTGTTGTTAACTCTGCCTCCTCCTCTGCTGCTAACTGCTAGACCCTAGCGTCCTGCTCAGCTCCTGTCTCTATAATAGGTCCTCTAGAGCTCTGTCGGATAGGAGTAACTGTCTTGGCAGACCTAAGCAACTGAGTAGCATCATATAGACCAAACTCGTCTTTCTGCGTAGGATCATCCCATTGTTTGCATGCAGCTGGGGGTAAGTCGCCATTCCTGAAGATGAGCCAAGTAATCCAATGGGCATAGTGCATAAGGCGATCATGCTTGAAGCTTCCATAAATAACATCCTCAATGTCACAGAGTATCAAATCCCAAATGTTAAATGAATCTTCCTTACAAGATGTGACACAATCCATTGCTGCAAATGAGTGAACCCCTCTCTATAGCCTGGCCTGGGTAGAATGGTCTGTCGCTGAACAGCATCAAGAGCACGAGCAATAGGAATCTCATCATGGGGCAGCCTGCTCAATCCCTCACCAAAGGCCTCTCCAAATACCCCTCTCATCACATCAACTGGTGGCAATACTCCTGCATGTGCACGTTTGGGAGGCTGTGCATCTAGAAAGCAAATCTGATGAAGCTTGATAGGCTGCTCTGGAATCCCAAGGAAGTCTCTAGCCTCTTCACTGGTAATGTCATGCCTCTGACCGTGTAAGCTGAAAGATAGGAAGGATTGATCTGGGGCTATCCAAACTGTAGCGTAGAACTCCATAACCCAATCTGGAATATAAGTGCCTCTCCTCTGAATCAGATTAGTTAAGCCTGGCTGAGCATTCAGGAACTCCAGAAAGGACTGCCTAAGTACAATGGCAAAGTTGGGAGCTGATATCCTGGTGTGTTTGGTTATCTTAGACTTCTCACTGTAAGCTCTGACAAAAGCTCTGTGAAGAGTTATGTGGTAGTGATCAACTCCTCGCTCCCTGTTCCTGGGAAACCAAACCTCAAGATCCACCTACCTGAGTGACTGAATCCGCTTGGAACTTGCCTCAAGCAGCTCAGTGTGACTAACTCGAGGTCCCCGAGGAGCTCTGCTGGGCTACCTCTGTGGCGGAGAGGACGGACCTGCCTGCTCTGCCTGAGCCTGCTCCTGAGCTCTAACACGGGAAGAGCGTCGGCGAGCTGGAGTCTCCTGCTGCTCCAAGATCTGCTCCTCTGTCTCCATATCCTCTGCCTCTACCTCTCGAGCCTCAGCTGATTTTGCCTCTCGGATCACTAGGACACCATCTCTGTGATCTCTTCTCTCTGCACGCTCAGCTGCTGCTGCTACTGCTAGTGCCTGCTGTGCCTCTGGTGTCATTCTTGGCTTCTTAGTCATTTTCTTCTTCGGAATATATTTCCCTTTGCCCTTGAGAAGATCTAGAATGCTAGAGCACCTGTGTGGATCATCATCACCACCTGAACTCCTGCCTGATCCCTTGCATCTGACCATAGCTGATACTATCACTGGTTAATAAATCAACCCAACTGGAGAGCTGCAAGATGATGAACTGGCGCCTTGAGAGGCTTGGCCTCAATCCATACTCATAGGATTGGCCTAGAGTTCAAATATCACTGCTAATTTCACAACTTCCTCATCTGCCATGTATGTCATCCAAACTCAAATAACACGGCTCGACATGCTGCATTGGATAGAATGGACAGGGATACATAACAATAAGCAATATGTCTAGAGAAGAGACAATCCTATAGAAGCAAGCATGTAAAGGTGAGAAATATGAATAGCATAAACTCTCTACCTTAGAGAAGGGTAAGGTGGTCCTGTGAATAGATGAGATTGACAGTGTAGGGCACCCTCGATGATCAAGGAAGGTCACTGCAATTTGGATTTGAGCAAAAATGAGCAAAAACAGTGATTGGAAGATGGTTTGGTCATTTCCTCGAACACCTGGTCTATAGGGTGGAGGTGCTTACGACGCGCGGGATGTTCTGGCTTGATGAGACTTGCTCCGGTGAAGATAAGCACAGAGCAGAGCACGTGGAGGTGTGGTGAGGCCGGAATGACGTCGAGAAATGGCGACGCGGCAAGGTGGAGCACCAGCGACGAGTAATGGCGATGGCAGGCGCTGGAGCAGGAGGAGCGTGGGCACGCGCGTAGGGAGTGTCGCGATGGCCGGAGAGGTGCACGGCGGTGGAGCTGTGGAGCGCGGGCGCGAGGCTGGAGCGGCCCGGTGGAGCGAGGTGCAGCGGAAGCTAGGGTTAGCGGGCGGCGGCGGCGAACGGAGAGTCGGGCAAGGAAAGCTTAGGGCCGGTTCAAAATGAGGAAGGAGAAGAGAGGTGACCCCACATGTCAGGTTAAGTGATTTGCCCTTATCTTCTTCACGTCGGACGCATCTGCTGAGTTTCGACAGATGCAGCTTCATGCGCCAGACGCGACCCAGGGAGCACTGAAGTTCCACCCAACCGCCGAACGCGTCAGATGCCTTCTACGCCGGACGCAGACGAAACACTGTTGGGCGTCCGGCGCCTTTGTTGCTGCTGTTCCAATTCAGCACTCGCCAGACGCGCACCTCCGTGTCCGGCTCTCCTTGAGGCAACGTCCGGCGCTCATAAATGTGCCTGAAATGATCTGAAACTTCACAGCACCTGCTCCCAACTAGTTTCCAACTTAATAAGACTCAAATAAACACAAGTTGGAGCCAGTGTGAGATCCACACTCTTAAACCCTCAATTTTTTTCAAGTAGTTGGCCATAGGCCTAGTAGTTTTTAGGAAAATAGGCAATAACATTGAGCGAGGAATGAAACGACAAATCAACAATCATGCATATGAATGCATTTATAGAAATTTGAATTTAGGTGGCTTGCCAAGTTTGAACCAAGGATAAGCTTCTTCACACCTCGAATGAGTGTTATCTTAACCATGTTAGACACGCCCTATATGCATAGTAAGAATTTAAACGTGACATATAATACAATGCAATGCAAATGAAAACATATCATCACTTCTTTATGAAATTGCTTAGATCAAGCACATTAAGCTCATTCCTCAACCTACAAAAAGTCGATTCATCCAAAGGCTTTGTGATGATATCCGCTAATTGATCCTCGGTCCTCACGCCAACTAGAGATATATCCTTTTTAGAGACATGATATCTAAGAAAGTGGTGACAGATATCAATGTGATGTGTGCGTGAGTGTTGAACCGGATTGTTGAAAATTTTAACCACACTTTCATTATCGCACAATAGTGTTACTTGACCAAGGTTGACTCCATAGTCAAGGAGGGTTTGCTTTATGTACAAAATTTGTGCACAACAAGCCCCCGCGGCAATGTACTCTGCCTCGGCGGTGGACAAAGCAACACTATTTTGTTTTTTAGATGACCAAGAAACAAGAGACCTCCCAAGCAGATGGCACCCTTTGGATGTGCTTTTTCTATCAATTTTACAACCGACATAATTTGAATCGGAATAGCCAACAAGTTGGAATCTTACTCCTTTGGGATACCATAGTCCAATGCTTGGGATGAGCTTAAGATACTTAAGGATTCTCTTAACAGCACTTAAGTGAGCCTCCTTAGGATCGGCTTGAAAAAGAGCACACATACATACACTAAACATGATATCGGGCCTAGATGCGGTAAGGTAGAGCAAGCTACTGATCATAGAACGGTAAAGAATTTGATCAACCGAGTTACCTCCCTCATCAAGGTCGAGATGCCCATTAGATGCCATGGGTGTGTTGATTGGCTTGCAATCCTTCATATCAAACCTTTTTAGGAGGTCCTTGGTATAGTTCTCTTGAGAGATGAAAGTCCCTTCTCTCATTTGCTTGATTTGAAAGCCAAGGAAGAAGGTAAGCTCCCCAATCATAGACATCTCGAACTCTTTAGACATCATGTCACCAAATTTCTTGCATTCTTCTTCATTTGTTCAGCTGAAGATGATATCATCAACATATACTTGACAAATGAAGATTTCTCCATTATGCTTCTTGGTGAATAGTGTAGTGTCAACCTTCCCAATGGTGAAGCCCTTGCCAATGAGGAAGTCCTGAAGGCGCTCATACCAAGCTCTTGGGGCTTGCTTAAGCCCATATAATGCCTTTGACAACCTATAAACATGGTTAGGATATCTAGGGTCTTCAAACCTGGGAGGTTGATCAACATAGACTAGTTCATTAATAAAGCCATTTAAAAATGCACTTTTCATATCTATTTAAAATAGTTTCATCTCATGGTGTGAAGCATATGCAAGGAGGATACGGATGGCTTCAAGTCTTGCAACCGGTGCAAAGGTCTCTCCAAAATCCAAGCCTTCAACTTGAGAAAACCCCTTTGCCACTAGTCTTGCCTTGTTTCTCACAACATTACCTTGGTCATCTTGTTTGTTGCGGAACACCCACTTTATTCCAATGATTCTTGCATTCTTGGGACGCTCTTCAAGTGTCTACAGTTGACTGCGGGTGAAGTTGTTTAATTCTTCATGCATGGCATTTACCCAATCTGGATCCTTGAGAGCTTCATCTACATTTGTAGGCTCAACACAAGAAACAAAAGAGTGATGTTCAATAAAATTAGCCATCTTTTGAGCCCTAGTCAATATACCCCTTGAAGAATCCCCTATGATGAGACCTTGAGGATGAGCTTGGAGTTGAGGATTTCTTCTTTCAACCACTTGAGGGGATGGTTGCGGAGCATCAACATCTTGAGCTTGTGCCTCTCTTTATTCATGGGAGATATAAGAATCTTCATCTCTTCTATCTTTATCTTCATCTTGAGGCACACTTGATGAGAAGGAAGGCTTGTCAATGACTTGCACATCATCATCATCTTCTTTAGGCTTGATGTCTCCCACCGGAATATTCTTCATAGCCTCCCTCAATGGTTCATCACCTACATCATCAAGATTCTCAATTGCTCCTTGGGAGCCGTTAGATTCATCAAACTTCATATCATATATTTCTTCTACCAAGCTGGTAGCATGGTTGAATACATGATATGCTTTGGATTTTGATGAGTAGCCAATAAGAAATCCAATATCACAACGCCTTTAAAACTTCCCTAGGTGTTGCCTTTTCTTGTAGATTTAGCATTTGCAACCAAACACCCAGAAGTATGAGACGTCTGGCTTCTTCCCATTCAGCAACTCATAGGGGGTCTTTCCAAGAAACTTGTGGAGATATAATCGATTGGATGCATAGCATGCGGTGTTGATAGCTTCAGCCCACAAGTTCTCTGGTGTATTATATTCATCTAGCATTCTTCTTGCAAGAGTGATAAGTGTCCGGTTCTTTCTCTCTACTATGCTAATTTGTTGAGGTGTGTAGGTGGATGAGACTTCATGCTTGATCCCAACTTCATCACAATAGTTCTCAATGTGTGTATTGTCAAAGCCTTTCCAATTGTCACTTCTTATTTTCTTGATCTTGACATCAAATTCATTTTGAGCTCTCTTTGCAAACTTCTTAAAACAAGCTGCCACTTCGGTCTTGTCATGAAGAAAGAAGGTCCAAGTGTATCTGAAATAGTCATCAACAATCACTAAGCAATAGAGATTCCCTCCAAGGCTCTTGTATGTAGTTGGTCCAAACAAATCCATATGCAATAGCTCTAACACTCTTGATGTTGACAAGTAAGTTTTGCTTGGATAAGTATTTGCAACTTGCTTGCCGGCTTGACATGCACTACAAGGTTTATCTTTCTCAAACTTGACATCCTTTAAGCCTCTCATTAGCTCTTTCTTCAATAGCTTCTTGAGTGTACCTATACCAACATGTGCTAGCCTCCTATGCCACAACCACCCAAGTGAGGTCTTGGTGAATAAGCATGTATTCAAACTTGCATCTTCGGATGAAAAATCCACTAGATAGAGATTGTTGTATCTAAAACCCTTGAATATCACTTGAGCATCTTCTTTCTTAGTGACACTTACTTCTTTCTCATCAAACAAGCATTGAAAGCCAAGATCACATAATTGACCGACGAATAGCAAGTTAAAGCTCAATGGTGCAACATAAAGCACATTTGACAAAGAGTGATCATTTGATATAGCAACTTTGCCCAAACCCTTGACTTTGCCATTTGAATTATCACCAAATATAATCTTGTCTTGATCTTGGTCCCCTTCATCAAGTGAGGTGAACATACGAGGATCACCGGTCATATGTTGTGTGCAACCACTATCAATAACCCAATGACTTCCACCGGTCTTGTAGTTTACCTACACACAAGAGATCAAGCTTGTTGTTTAGGAACCCAAACTTGCTGAAGTTCTTTAGCTTTCTCAACTAGTGACTTTGCAACCTAAATTCTCTTAGGCCTATTCTTGTTGGGAGGTCCTAAGAATGTAACTTTCATATTTCCACTAGAATCCTTTCTAAGCAAGTAGTGAGCATTGAAAGCAAATGGTCTAGCATGCTTGGGCAAGGGTTGTGGTGAGGGTGCTTCACACTCATGAGTAAAGTGACCTTCTTATCCACACTCAAAACATGGCTTTGGCTTTGGCTTTGACTTTTGTTGAGTTGCTTATTTTGTTTGAAATTGTTTCTCTTGATGTGCCTTGAACCCAATGCCATTACTATCGATCTTCATCACGGTGTTCATCAAGAGTTCACTTTAAAGTGTCTTGCCTTTTGCGAACTTGCTCAAACCAATCTTGAGATGCTCCTTCTCTTGCTTGAGCTTCTTGTTCTCTTCTAGAAGTGACTCATTTGTTGATTGCTTCACACATGATATTTCAATATTGAGCCTTTTGTTCTCTTCTTTGAGCTTCTCATTTTCAAGAGCTAGATCCTTGTCATGATCAAGATTCTCAGCGATGACGGTGTTGAAGGCCTTAGCTTATTCAATACTTTTCTTGAGGTCTTCATTTTCACTCTTGAGCTTGACACAGTCGTCATAGTTCTCAGCCTCAACAACCTTCTTGCCCTTGCTACTAGCACCTTGCTCAATGCTCTCCACAATCTCCACAAGCAAATCATCACATGATGTGGCTATATCAATCTTAACAACATTGTTAGTAGCATCATGTGTTTCGGAGAGAAGATCATAAGCCATAGCAAGATTATCATGATTGACCTTGATAGTTGTGTACTTCTCTTTCAAAGAGTCATAACTAGTGTTGAGCTCATTGTGCTTCCTCTCAAGTTTATCATATTTTTCTTTGAGCTCCTTTTTAGAGGCTTTGAACTCCTTGAGTTTGGAATACACAATTTCAAATTGTTCTCTAAGCTCATCACTAGATTTTGCAAACTTTCACACTTTTTATTTAGAGAAGTATTTTCACTATCAAGCTCATTATTTTAGGCTCTAGTTATGATGATGACTTTAGTGTACTTGTTAAGCAATTTTACAAGTTCATCGTAAAAAGGTGAGTCATATTCATCATCACTATCACTCTCAATACCACTTTCATCATCACTATCCTCATGTTTAGAGTTTACCTTCTTGTCATGTTTTCCCATGAGACAATAGTGTGTAGAGAATGAAGACAATGGTAGTGGTGGCGGTGGCGGTGGAGGCCCAATACCAATAGCAGCAACATTTTTGTCATCACTTTCTTCACCAGATGACCCACAAGAAGACTCAATATCGGTGAGCCAATCACCAACAATATATGCCTTGCCATTGCTTTTCTTGTGGTACTCCTTCTTGTCATCCTTCTTCTTGTAAGACTTGTCCTTCTTCTTCTTTTCTTGCTCATCGTCATCACTTGAGTCATCTTTCTTGCTTTTGCCCTTCTTCTTGTATGACTTGTCCTTGGGAGGCTCCGGGCATTGGTGAGAGAGATGCCCAAGCTTGTGACAATTGTAGCACTCCATTTCGGAGATGGGCTTTCTCTTGCTACTAGTGAAGAACTTCTTTTTCTTGCCATCAAACTTGATGCCATTCTTGTGAAGCTTTTTCATCATCTTGGTGGTCTTCTTCACCATGAGAGAAAGACTTGTATCATCAACTTCACCGTCACTTGAGTTGTCATGGGTGATCTTCTCTTTGCCTTTTCTTTGACGACTTGCATTGAGAGCCAAGTCTTTCTTCTTGGACGATGAGCCATCCTCGGGAGTGAGATGCATATACATCTCATGAGCATTGACCTTTCCTAATATTTGAGTCGGTGTAGCATTGGAAAGGTCACCTTGATGAAGCACGGTGACAATATGGCCATACTTCTCAATGGGGAGAACACAAAGGATCTTTCTTGCAACATCGGATGGAGACATTTGATTGAGTCCAAGCCCATTGAGTTCCTCTACAACAGTGTTCAAGCGAGAATACATCTCATTAGCACTCTCATTAGATTTCATCTCAAATGAATTTAACTTGCGCATAACAAGATGATAGCGTTCCTCACACTCACTCTTGGTTCCCTCATGTAACGCACAAAGGTCAGACCATAGAGCATGGGCTTCCTTGTGGTTCCTAACACGGTTGAACACATCCTTACAAAGACCACGAAATATAGCATTCTTGGCCTTAGCGTTCCACTTCTCATAGTTAACCTCATCACCGACAAGGTTGGACGTGTCCTTAGGTTTTGGGAATCCTTGAGATGTGGCTCTAAGAACACCAACATCTATGGCTTCTAGGTATGCTTCCATACGAATTTTCTAATAAGGAAAATCGTCTTCCTCGAACATGGGAGGGGGGGCCTTCCCCATTGGACATCTTTAGTCTAGGCGGTTAAGCCTAATTATGAGCAACAAGGCTCTGATACCACTTGAAAGGATCAAGATGCAAGAGGGGGTGAATTGGGCTAATTCTAAATTTTCTTGCGGAATTTAAACCTACTAGCCCATTTCACCCTATGTGTCTAAGTGTGTTCCTATAGATACTACCGATAAAAGTTTTGCACCCTAGTTCCAATCCTATTCTAGCATGGCAACTTTAGGAATTGAAAAAGCAATAGAGTAAATGCTAGAAAGTAAATGCGGAAAGTTAAAGAGGCAAGGAACACGGCGATCTTTTTTCCGAGGTATCGGAGTCGCCACTCTCCACTAGTCCTCGTTGGAGCACCCGCGCAAGGGTGTAGCTCCCCCTTGATCCGCGCAAGGATCAAGTGCTCTCTAAGGGCTGATTCTTCATCGCTCCGACGCGGTGAATCGCCAAGAACCGCTCACAAGATGAGTTGGGTCATTCACAAGCTCCGCCGGATGATCACCAAGCTCCCAATCATCATCAAGCCATCTAGGTGATGGTGATCACCAAGAGTAACAAGCACAGACTCTCACTTGACCTCGCAAAGCCTAGGGAGAAGGGTGGATGCACACTTGCTACTCTCTAATCGCTCATGAGATCATCAAAGCATGAATTCTTGAATCACTAGCAACTCATAAGGCTCTTGCTTACTCCCTTGCACTCACAATGTGGCTATCAGCTGAACAAATGGGCAAGAGAAACGAAATGGAGGAGGTGAGGTTGTATTTATAGGCCAAGGGCCGAAATCCAACCGTTACCCCCAACTTCAGCTTCATCGAGAGCGCCGGACACGTTCGGGCACTCACCGCCGGACGCGTCCGGTGCGTTGTACCATTCAAACAGAAATCGACCGTTGGAGCTACAGTGCTCTGGCCGGACGCGTCCGGCGCTGGCCCACCAGACGCGTCCGACGGTCTGGGCCAAAAACTGCCTTCTCTAGGTAGCGTCCGGCGGCCAACAGGCGCGTCCGGCGCATACACCCCTTCTGCTGCACATGCCTATAAGTGCCGGACAAACCAGCGTCCGGCGCAGCTTACTCAGCCAGTTCACTTCCAATTCGACGAACTTTTGTGAACGGCTTCGAACTCAACCAATCTTGGGACCTTCAAGAAAATTCCTAACGCTAAGTTTCACAAGTGTGCACCACACCTAAATCATTAGGCTTAATTAGGTCAAGCTACCCGTTTGCACCCCCTTTAATAGTACGGCCAAAGAAAAAACAAAGTCCTAAAGACTAATCCGCCGTCACCCAACACCATTGACGGACGGAACTAAACCTATCTTCGACCTTGACGACCATCCTTTGAAAACCGAAACGATTTCGTTAGGGGACATGAAAACCATATTGTCCGAGATTTTTATTACCATGATCTAACCAATCCCTGTTTCTGCAAAACACATGTTAGTCATGCTAATCGTTGTCATCAATCGTCGAAACCCACGTCAAGAGGCCTAGATGCTTTTAGTATAAAGCCAAATTAGTATGTACGTCTATACCAAATAATGGCCGTGTCTCCCAAGCTGTAAAGTCCCAATGCAAGTCCCTATACGTGTCGGTCCAAACTATGGAAGAAGCGGCGTCGAAGAGTATCTGTGTACGCTGCATGTGAACGCTGCATGTGAGGCTCTGCCTTTTAGCCAAAACGAAGCCTATGAGTGAGCGATAGAGCCGTAGCATCGTGGAGCTCGATCATCATCTTGTTCGTTTCGCGCAGTGACTTAATTGCCGGCTGGCTGAGTAGCTGACTGGCTGTCGATGGACTCTGGCCACGTTCACGGCCCCGGACCCCCGGTTCGGTCCCGTCCCGGTTGCTTGCTTCACGGATCGAAACAGCTGCGCGCGGTTGCTAGCTTCATCAAGGTACGATGATGATTTGATTGATGATGATGACAACACCGAGTGGCAGAGATCATTTCTTTGCGCGATCGTTTGTGTGACCCGATACTATCGCACGCACGCTTAGTTAATCCTCATTGGAATCTACACATCTCAGTTTGAATATCTTATAAGAAAAAAAACAAAAACAATATTAAACAAGCTGGCAATCTCCATTCTTTAGAGATTATTGATAAAGATCCATAGAAACTCCTCTTGTGTAATTAAGCCATTCGTAGCTTATTGGGGGAAACATAGGGCGCAAAGCATGTGTGTCCATTTTAACAGTGAAAGGTCATTTAGGACTCAATTGTTTTACTTGGCAAGTGAGATTATATAATTTGTCGTCTTTATAAAAAAGACCGTGTGAAATGACACAGGACACGTACTTTTCAGCACATACGATAAGAAAGCAGATTCACTTGACCTAAGTGACTGGCTAAAGTATCTAAAAAAGTTGACTCTACCTAACACACTTTTCGCACGTGATCTCAAATAAGCTAAGAGCACACGAGAACTCGTGAGAACTACAAACATAATCTCACGTTCCTTTCTTAAAGATAAGGAATCTTTAAGGACCCACCAAACTGCCTCTTTCATCCCACCAACAAACATCATTGTCTCGACAAGCAAGAGCCTGCGTCTCAAGTCAACTTGACTGGAGACAGAAGACCACGGAGACTTTGACTCACGCGGGCCCATGCGCCGGCTCCGGTTCGCTGCGGCCGGAGGAGCTGCATGTGTGACGCGATCCACGGCGGCGGCCATCGCCGCAGAGGATACGATCCACTCGCCGCCGGCCTTGCGTGAACGCCTCTGCCTAGCTTGCTCCGTCGACCGACCCCGCCATCGGCATAGCAGTCGCGTTGCGTGCCGACGTGTGGAGATGCTTCATTGGCTTTGTTGTGTTGTTGCGAGGAGAGAAGAGAGTGGCCATTGGCGGCAGGGGATCGGAGGGGAGCGCGCAAAGATTATTCGCCCGCCGCTCGGCATTGGCTGGCATATCCGCTCTGGGCATCGGATATTCGTTCCCCCGGATGGAATAATGCTCGGAATCTTCCGTGGCCTGGCTCGTTGGCTTTGGACTTTGGTGCTTGTGAAGCCTCGAATATGTCAAGTGTACCCAGAGGCTTGCAGTGCTTATTTTGCATCGATCTTTGGACACTGAAATTTTCACTCCAAATAGAACACAGGGTAGTATATACTATTGACGTATTGCCATGCGTTGTATCGACCGTAAATTCAAGTGGAGGCAATTTGCCTACAAATTTTTATTGTGGTGGTAAATTCTTCAAAGAAAACATAACGTGGCAGAAAAGTAGCTCTGCCTTGGTACATCATCTCATCTCGCGTTGAAGATTGAAGTGGAAACCTGTGGCAATCCAATCCAAATAATAAAGGTCAATGGGGACCTGCATCAGCATCATTGATTGGAGCCATGTGTGAGAGAGAGTTACACACGGAATGAAGTTTTGAACTGCTCAACTCTGCCTGATTAAGAATGAAGTCTTGTCCTATTCACTCAAACAATAATGCAAGCCATTACTTTCATGGCCCGCAAGCAAGTGCCAAAAAACGTAGTAAATGGTGATAATGACGTGCGTGCTGAGGGGTAGGGTGCCGCGCAGCGACGGCGGCGATATCTCGTGTGGCGATATTTCGTGGTAACCTTAGGATTTGGATTGAGTATTGGTTTAAGAATGGAATATCCCATAGAAGTATTCAACATTGTTGTACACAATGTGAAAAACGGCATTATTCTAAGTTGTCTCCCCCCAAGTTAGGGCTTACAAGCTAGTAAAACCAACCCGCTAAAATCTAAGAAAACTACTAAACCTTTCCTTCTTTAACTAGTTTTGCTCATTGGACCAGGATCAATACGCCCATTTTTAATGAGCAAGGACATGCAAAGACAACGATGGAACCTTTCGATTTCTTACTTTTTAAAGTGCTCGTTTGCTTGTTTGTTTCCATGCTAGCGTCGGATAAAAAAACTATGTATTGACATTTAATCATTAGCATGTTTACTGAGCTAAAACAAACATCATTCTTGCATAAATAAAAAAAACTCTAACCAATTATATTTATAAAATCGAAACATGTATCATCAGTCAATAAGCTAACAACACATAACACCTGATATTGTTGTTGTCTTGAAGTCCAAACATCATAGGATCAAAATTCATGACAAAAAAAGCAAAAGGGATGATGAGGCCTACATAAATTTCAAAGTCCAAGATTAATAGAAAATACTAGGCCTTCAATTTCATTTTCTTTCTTTTTGTATAGTCAAATTTTAATATTTTTTTGAAAAGTCTAGATGCAAGCCTTCATCTTTTTTTTTTGTAACTACAAGTCTCCATCATTGTGTGTGTGTGCTCAACTCCTTCGAGAAACATCCTTTTGTAATTCCACCGAATGTTTGAATTGTGTAACTACAAGTCTCCATCATTGTGTGCCCATTTGTCATTTGTACACACTTTGGGTGCCCGTACCGTTTTTTCCTCCCACCAAACTGAACTGATCCAAAGTGACGCGTGACGCGTCGCGAATAAAACCGCCACGGCGCGAGATATCGTCGTCCGGAATATTCCGAGCTTCCCATCACCACCCCCGCATACCCATCCTCCGATCCGTCGTTCGTCCTCCTCTTCACTGCATCCGGCCCCAGGCCCTATTTATCTCCCTCCTCCTCCCTGCTCTCAACCTCCCCTCCCCCACACCACACTCCCAATTCCCACCACGAATTCTCCACCACTTGCATCAAATTCCGGTTTCTCTCCCAAATTGTGATCATCACAATGAAGTTCGGCAAGAGCCTGAACAACCAGATCGTGGAGACGCTCCCCGACTGGCGCGACAAGTTCCTGTCCTACAAGGACCTCAAGAAGCGGCTCAAGCAAATCGGCACCGGCGACGGCGAGCGACGGAGCAAGCGCCAGCGCGTGGGCGACGACGGCGGCGGCGGTGGCGGCTCGTCGCCTCCAGCGATGACCCCAGAGGAGGCCGGGTTTGTGGCCCTCCTCGACGCCGAGCTCGACAAGTTCAACGCCTTCTTTCTCGAGAAGGAGGAGGACTACGTCATCCGGCTCAAGGTAATTGCTTGCCTGACCGATCATCGATTCCTTGATCCAATTCCCCTCTCTTGGCGTCGGCGAATAGTGGTCTGATTCCTGTGTGTGTCGTCGGATTGAGGGGGCGCAGGAGTTACAGGACAGGGTGGTGAGCGCTGTGGAGATGGGGTCGGCGGAGGAGCTGCTGCGGGTGCGCAAGGAGATCGTCGACTTCCACGGCGAGATGGTCCTGCTCGAGAACTACAGCGCGCTCAACTACACAGGTGACCACGCGCTCCCCTGTTTCTGGTTCTGGCTCTGGTTACCGCTTGTCATGTTAGGTTAGAAAAAATAATTGTGATTGAGATCGGCAACAGTGTAAGCTTCAGATAATCACCGCTTATTCATGAATAATATAGTAAAGTCGTAGAGCAAGAACAGAAAGAAGAGAAACTGACTGGGAGACAAACAACAGGAGCTATTCAACCATTGTTAGAGGCGAACCTTAGACGTCATCTTAATAATATGATTTGAAAACGACATGATCAATCTATTTTACAGTGCACATGTAACATGTTAAATATCATTAGTTGATTTGATGTAACTTTGACCTAATAAGTTTGACAAGTGCCTCATAAGAGACTTGAAGCACAGATTTCATGTCACCTTAAAAAAAAGATTACGGACAAAATGTTCTACATGTCTACAAATTTGAAGTGCATTGTTCATTTTGTAAATGTCACCATTCTCTTGCGACAAAAGGTCCTGACTATCTAGTTTTTGCATTGAATTCAAACAGATTGGTCATACTCGTCAACGCACATAGGCGTCATTATTTTCTAAATTTGTTGAACTTCTCATTTTACTTAAGGCTGGACTACTAGTGAAACAAGAAATGTCTTATTCGCCACTGTGCTTCCCTTCCATTAGACCGTGGGATGATAATGACTAATGGAATGATGCCACTAAACATTTTGGAATGATTCTAACGACTCAAAATCAACTTTAAAATATTTAAAACTAGCAAATTTAAGGGCTAATGGACTGACACTATTTGACTCTTTAGCTAGACATGAAATAACCATTTATCTCACTTTTAAAATAACAATTTTT
Organism: Bothriochloa decipiens; assembly: GCA_023333625.1. Classification (NCBI taxonomy): domain Eukaryota; kingdom Viridiplantae; phylum Streptophyta; class Magnoliopsida; order Poales; family Poaceae; genus Bothriochloa; species Bothriochloa decipiens. The sequence continues at coordinate 14,107,792 of CM041645.1, forward strand.
CCTTGTGTTATGCATAATGTTTTCTTCTCAATGAAAAAAACCTTTAGTTAATCCTATGTTGAACTTTTTCTCTTCAGTGTCATGCATAATCGGCTTTTTGCATCAAAAGTGAAACTGAAGTACTCAACTAAAGTTGTACAGCTTTGAGCCTTTGACCATACTGTACTTGAACATTCCCATTAAAATGAGGTCTTAACATTATTGGAGCTCTGAAGATGCACATATTGGTGTGTTTGGTACACTTAAATGAATGTTTCATGCTTTACAAAGAATATAAGATATATTATTTTCTGGTTTATGTACTTACACACTTTCGTGTACAATAACTGAAGTGGAAGACACCTCTATCCTGGGAAGTTATGTTTGCAAAATTGTCCTCCTTTTTTGATAAAGAATTGCTTTGGTATTCTGGATTATGGTCTAGAACACATTTTGGTTATATATACATGTAAAATATCAAGATTAATTTTTAACTACTTGAAGAAGTTCTGGTAATAAGCTTTATATTGTTCCCCCCTTATTTTGACAAAGAATTGCTTTGGTATTCTGGATTAGGGTTGGTATTCTGGATTAGGGTCAATAACACATTTTGGTTATATATATACGTGTAAAAATATGAAGATTCATTTAAACTATTTGAAGAAGTTCTAAAAATAAGCTTTCTATTGTTCCTTTTTTTTTGGATAAAGAATTGCTTTGGTATTGTGGATTATGGCTTAGAGCACATTTTGGTTATATACATGTAAAATATCAAGATTCATTTTAACTATTTGAATAAGTTCTAGTAATAACCCTTCTAATCCGTAGAAGTTAGGTGGGTTTACAGCCATGTTCTTTACACATATTGTCTTGGCAGATTTCCAATTTTTTCTCGTTAAGGTGTAACAATGGATGATTCTGTTGGTAATATTAGTTGTAGTGAACTTGAACAAAGAAAAAGCTCCTTGCTTGTGCTGACAGAGTTGTATTCTGTTTAACCAGGACTTGTCAAGATCCTCAAGAAGTACGACAAGAGGACTGGTGCACTGATCCGCCTGCCCTTCATCCAGAACATAATGCAGGAGCCGTTCTGCGCTACCGACGTCCTGTACAAGCTCGTCAAGGAGTGCGAGGAGATGCTGGACCAGCTCCTGCCCCGAAACCAGTCTGTGCCAAGCGAAGACGACGGGAAAGAAGACAGCGACAGCGACGACAAGCCGGCGAAGCCTAGCGCCTCACTGGCCAATGGCAATGGCACTGGGGATATGGAGCTGCAGGAAATCGAGGACATGGAGAGCATGTACATGAAAAGCACCGTGGCCGCGCTCAGGGCGCTCAGGGAGATAAGGAGCGGGAGCTCCACAGTGAGCGCATTCTCTCTGCCGCCACTACGGTGAGGGTGAGGGCTGAACTCGTTGCCGCCGTTGTCAGATGACTGGGGTAATTGACATGTTGTGCTGTGCGATATGCCACTTCGTTGCTGTGTCATGTATGCAATGTTTGATTTCATACATAATGTGGAAGTGTTGTAAAATTAGGTTAAAGAGAAAGAGCAACTATACTTCCATTAGTCACAACTCACAAAGCTTTTAGAGCACATATACAATCTATACATGTCACTATAATTGTAAGAAGTAGCTCACTTTGCAGCTTAGAATGACCAGCCTAATAATCTGTACACTATGAATCGTAAGAACACAATGCAAAGCACTAAGTGTAAAGTGATCAATACCACACAAGGAGACACCAAGATATATCTATGTGGTTTAGTGACTTGTTTGTCACCTATGTCCATGGATCGTTCTCCTCTATCAATCTCAACAGCCCTGCATGTTAGCTCCGATGTGAGTGTTTGATCCTGAGCTAGCTCAATCACAACGTGATTATCGAAGCTCCAGTTCCAGTAGATAGAGTGATTCTTCGCCTAGTTAACGGGGATGAATCCAATAGTTTCTCACAATCACCTCCGGAGCACTTCACAATCTCTGAGTGTTTCAACAAATACGCCAATAGTTCCTCATAATCATGTCCGGAGCACTTCACAATCTCTGAGTATTTTGACAGATATGTTGCTTCAAACCATCTAGGTAGCAGCAACTACCAAGAGCAATAAAATTCACGGTTAACACAATCTTCTAGTGCCACTAGACTCTCTCTCTCTCTAAAAGCAAGTGCAATTTCTAGGAAGCGGATGTGATCGGAGGTATTTCTTGAGCTCGGATCTGTTTATGTATCATCAAGGGAGTCTAGTTTTCTAAATTACCTACACGCTCTATTTATAGCACCACTCAAGAAACTATAGTCATTACTAAAATGGTGGGCCGAAAACGACACCACAATATGAGAGATTAGGTGGGTCACATCGGAGACCACCAACGAAACTTCCGAAATTGTCACTCACATTGTGTCGAACTAGTCACTAGTGTACTTGAAGCTCTGGTGCTAGCTCTCCAATGGAACAATTCCGTTGAGTGATACAGCCAACATGCACGGAAAAACCTCTCTAACCGCACTCAAGTGGGTGCATCAGAGGGCATCGGTTCACCTTTTCAAACTTCCAACATGCATACTTTGTCAGAACTGAGCTATAGTGTCATGCTCTCCGGTGACACCGTAAATTATGGTTTGTTAACTGATTTTCAACGGGGGTGGTCACCAAAAAGCTCTAGTGAGGGTAAAAACTCGGTTTTTTTTTTCAAACCCTTTCAAATGGCCAACTCCAATAGATATCTCACGCAATGACCATCACTTTTAGACTCTATTTTTGAAATATTTTTCACAGATTTCCATTTGCTTCTAACCAAGCCACCTGATCCTAATGCATATACAATGTTATATCTGGTACTAGATAACCGTATTACAACTTGTTACCGCTCTATATAGTACGACTATCCTATCAACACAACCATTCAACTTCTCTAATCACATGACAAGTGAAAAACAGTGTCCATATACATTTGCCAGCTCTCTTTGATTTAAATCCTTTGCACTTGTAGCATTCATCGACTTCAACTATTGAGCTTGTTGAGTGTTTGTACCCTCACGGTCATTGGCATCATCCCTCCATGGCTCGATGTAGCTCAATTTTGCTTGTGTACTAATCATAACCATTCGTCTCACGCAAGGTTGCTCACGCAAGTTGCAATGGCTGCCGCACCTACACGCACGGAATCATAAAGCGGGAGTGCCCACTCCAGTCTGCAGCGATGGCAAGCGCAGCTATGCGCCTACCCCTTCGTCTATTCCATCAAGCATACTGATGGGTGATGGGTCATCAGGCATGCTGATGTGTCGTCACGAGGCACGTAGCTCATCGACGCTCACGCCTCCACCTGGGTGTAATACAGATATTTTAGTATCCGTATACAATGTACCATATCCAAATTCAAAGATTTAATATCTACATCATATTCACATCCAAATACTGAAAGTTAGATAAACATGATGTCGATATCCAGTTATATGTTAAGCACACCAGCCCTCACCTTCCGTTAGAGAGTATAGACCTCCGGTGTGAAGCACATTACATCTAACGGCAAACAGAGAGTATAGACCTCCGGTGAGAATTTATAGGCCAAAAGATACAGTTTGTGTTGACGTTCCTAGATTACAACCCCTCAATAATCACATTTTACTCTAAACATATGACATACAGCTCACCGCCTCAGGGCAATCCGTGTTAAGGTATAGATATGAGACCTTACACAACAAATGTTTTACATCTACAAATCTAGCAAGGTGTAGCTATCCTAAGAAACATGTATATTGTACATTGTACAGAATACGGCCTTCATAGGGTCATGGTTCTGATGGTCATCTCCTTCAGTGTAGTAACGGATCTGTGGAATAACTTCAGACTACGTCCAACTTTGTCCTGCGGGGTCAATAAAAGGAAGGTTTTAATACTCCAGACCAAATTAATGAGCATAATCTGTGTGAAAGCATCTTTACTCTTTTAAATTTATGATGTTTAGCTATGGAACCTATGCTTCAGTTTCTTGTTAATAGTGTAGCACAGTAGCAGCATATCCCAGCATTAAACGTCTAATTTTTGGGTACGAGTGAACATCATGGTAGCCACCTAAAGCCCTAAGTATATAGTACAAATATGAGCTTTACCTCTTTCAAATGCTCTAGTCTCTCCAGCACAGGAAGGAGTTCATCAGAAAATGAAGAAAGACCTTCTGCAGAAGCACTGCAAATGCAGAGAAAATTGTTGACTTTCTAATGTATAAGAACAGAATAGTGAGCTATAGAACCTTTAGTTACAAACTGATAAGTGATAAGCATTCTTACTCATCCTGAAAATGAATAAGGAGAATAGTAACGGCGCATTCCGTTATTTGGAGTAGAAGGTTTATAAGTTGGTCTCGGTTGCCAGCCATGCAACACAAATCAATCATTGCAATGTACCTCCTGCAAATAAATAAAAAAACTGTTACATCACATATTGTTGAAGGATTAGCTAGACAAAATCAGCCAACGTCAGAACAAAAAATATAGCGAAGGTTCTGCGATAAAATAAGAGCTTACCTCTTACGAATGTTATCATTGGGAGAGATGCAATCTTGCTTCATGCATACTTTTATTATCTCATCAATCTCCTTTCTGGACAACTCATTCAAGTCACGGATCTAGATAACAAATTCAGACAAGGTAGCTTTAGTTATTGTACGAAAAGAATGAAGTACTAGAGAATTCCAGATAATAGTGAACATTTCACTACAATTCCATAATCTATATTTCAAGTTCACTTCAAGTAAATTTGTGACCATGCAGGTCAGAAACACCAATACCTTGTTTAAAAGCATATATTTTTCTTCACCTACTCTTTCTAGGGCAAGGGTTACTGATTTCAGAAGATCAGAAACCATTTGTAGTGTTGGGTGCTGTTGATCACTATTATGGCCATACAAAATCTGCAAATTCAATATGTTGCAAATACAGTCAGTGTCAAAAGATTTGGAGTTTTGGACATAAGAACTAATCCCTCTGCCCCTCATTTGCACTGCCTGATTTTTTTTAAGAAAAACTCAACTTGCAACAATCACATTTTTCTTAGCAGAGGGAAGGTTTCAAGTATTACTCACTTGAAATCGCATGTTCTTCTTTGTAGCCAGAACATAAAGATAAGATACAAGGCTGAAGCAAAGACCAAATGCTATCAATTCTGAGTTCTGATTCTGGTAGCAGCGTGTAGAAGTATATTAGAAAAGTTATATGGGTGCATAAAGCCATCATTGTAAACAGGACTAAGCTCACCTCAATCATGTTTGGTGATTGCATAAAATTTAGTGACCCGAAGTCAAGGCTAAAAAGAGAATGCATCAAGGAAAATAGATCTTGAATATAGCTGCATTCCTCATTTTCCTCATACGCCCAAACCTACAAAGGTGTTAGCACCTCTGAACCTCTATAACAGATTGCAAGTGGCCAAAATCAAATACGAAGTGAATAGCAAACCTTGCTGAGAATAGAAACCGCCATGCTAAGCCGCTCCAATGTGAGCACATTAGCCCCAGCCATGTTCTCCCTTAAAATGCTATTAAAAAACGACTGATGCTGCTTTGCGAAGTCCACTATCTCTCGTACAATCTTGTTCTTCACCTGAATCAAGAGTTCAACTTTATAAGGGACATTAATATGGAAAATTCACAGAAGATCTAAAGGACAGATGCATCGTGTAAAATTCATCACCAAGTAAGGCAACAAAGGTGATGTGATTCCTAAGGCAAGATTCTCAATATTTCAAACTACACAGCAGTTAAAGTTATGTAGCATCCAGCTATCAAAACTCCACGTATATACCATGATACAGTTTCCTCTTAGTTGACAGTACATTGTAAACTTAAATTACATGTACCAGTGACCCAGATAATGAACCACCAATTTTATTCATTGATATTTTTCAAATCTATCACAATAAAATTGTGCAATGATTGTACTCTAACACTCAGTTCAGTTAGGAGATAAAAAAAATGGTTAGCAGACGCCCTACATACATATGTCAGGCAAAAAATCTGGATATTCAAAATAAGCTAACCTCCAGAAAATCAGCCGAGTCCACAAGTGATGTAAAAGAGGTGACTATTCGCAGTACAGGTGTAATAAGTGACCTCTTCTTGTCAATTTCACCAGTCCGTTCTTTTACGACTTTGGAGATTGCCCTTGGATTTCCCTAACAATATACAAAATTATAAGTGTGAATTCATAAACCATATATAGTTATATTTGGGAGCGAGTGGCACCTTTTTCAGTCCACCAATGAGGTTGCATGATGAAAGATTTTGTAAAGCGCCCATGGACAACAGAATTTGAGAGCCATGTTTGCCATAATGATGACTTATTCTCAGCAGTAATGAAAACTGAGCATCGACAGTGCAAAACCGCTGTGAAGATTCTGATGTCAATGAAGAATCCTGGAAAATACCCAGAAAACTGATGACACAACATATCTGGGTAAAATTCCAGACATGATTATAGGCAGAATGAATAGATTATAACAACAAAAGCCACATGAGGCATTTGCTAGACAAACCATTTTCATTTTCAGAGTGATTCGGTCATCTTTAGCATATATA
>CM041645.1:14134351-14155972 GCA_023333625.1 Bothriochloa decipiens
GGGGGGCTCAGCTCAGGGAAAACCCCCGCGGAGTACGCGCTGTTCATCGATGCAGACGAGCGACTAGGCGAGCGTGGGACTCGTTCACAAGTTTGGGAGTCGTTCAGATCCGCATCTGGGCCGTTCAGAAGTTCGGAAGGCTGGCCTGTTGGACACGCGCGGTCCAAAACGCGCTAATACCTTTCCTTTCTAAAACACATTTTCAATCCTGGTAACAAAATGATTCCAGAATTTACTTTTCAATAAAATTACAATAAAAATCTTTCTAATATTTTATATAACCCCATAAATTAAACAATGGCAAATTTCTCATTCAACCAATAAATATGTTGTCGCGTGTGTTTCACATTGCACATCGTGCCTTTTACGTGGTTTTTCATGGGTGTTCCCCTCCTACCATGTTTTCTCATTCCTTTCTTTTGCTTTCTCGTCCCTTAGCTTTGATGACTCCTAATCGTTGGGTTGCTAGATAACAAGTTTAGCATGAGTTTCATTAAGGAAAATTTGAGAGTCATACATATTGCCTAACACATGACTACGAAATGCCACTGCGCTCGACGACGGATGCAAAGAACTCTTTTGCGACAGACCATCTATGTAAGACATTGCTAACTACCTGACATCGCCCAAAACCTGGCATGGTCCATGAGTTGGCTTCCTTGATGATCCAATGGAACAATTGTTGAGGTGTTAAGGATGCAGCTTCAAAAACCAGTTAGTTGCGTGCCTTCCACAAATCCCAAGTGACCAAGAGGATGATGGAGACGAAACCTCACCGACAGAATTGTGGAACACTAGGCAATAAGTTCAAACTTTTTGTAACCAAATATTATAAACTTCTGGAGAAAAGTAAATAAACTAGCTTCATACTCAATTAGACACTTGGTATAATTCACAATTTGGTAAGTATTCTTTAAAAAAATTCTTGTAAATGCTCTAATAGTTCCACCATATCATGTAGAATGGAATTATCGAGTACATGCAGCACCAATAAAGCTTTTTCATTTCCAATAAATGGAATTATCCAAGATTTTTGTGTGGTTATCCTCTTTTCCTACTTAATTGAGTAGTAGAGCTCTTGTCTTTACTTTAAAAAAATGAATTTATGTGGTTCTTGCTTAAGGAGGGCCATTTTACTACTTTCTGTATCTATATGAGAATTATTTCTCTACAAATCATGAAACCACGTTACCACATATACAAGAGCTTCTCCCCTCACAGGTGTCAGTGACGGGTGCAGGATGGGAGACAGGGGGGGCTAAAACAATGGAGATATTGACTTACATGAAGATTTAGTAGTGATTTAAAACTTTTGCTATAGTAATTTAGTGGTGATTAGCAGCTCTTAGGGGGCTGGAGCCCCCTAGCCCCCCATGTAGATCTGCCACTGATGGGGTGTTTTGGATGTACAAAAACTTGAAACCAGCACTACCATGATCATGGTATACTTATTATGCACCATAGACATAGTGACATATGGATACTGACAAACATAATTAAAAGCACCAAACACATGGGGTCCTGAATGCTATTAGGCCTTCCACAACATTGAAAGTAGAGCTAACAAGAAAATTGGGCCCCATGTCCAAAACCTGGAGTGCTCTTCAAATGTTGCAATGTGCGGAGCCGTAGGCTTTTATTGGTGTTGCGCCAGTTTGGCGTAAGCAAGGAAGTGATATAAGGAATGCTCCGGTTATATAGAGGCGGGGTACGGTGACTTGAGAACATATATCGTAGAAGATGGGTTGCTTGCTGAAACAAAAGCTCCATATACGGAAAGTATGTTACGTATCGGAAGTACACATACATGCTTCAATACCAGTGTTAATTAGCACTCACTTGTAAATAATAAATGACATATCAACCATGCAAACCCATGATATATTGTAATCTTGCTCAAGATTAGCGAAGCTCCGCCTTTCCTAAAAACAAACAATCATGCAAAAAAACACACCGACAAGGACGTTGAAGAAGGTGACGACACTCACATACTACATGGCATCTGTTTCTCAAAGGTCGAACAATGTGTGTCCCCTGGAGTACTGCTGGACATGGAAAGAGAACATATGCAAGGTGCCAAGGTCCTCACGTAGGGAATGATGACACACACACGAGGGATTAGTGGGCGCCCTTGGCCTCGTTCTCCCGGGGCATTCCTATATATGTCCTAGCTAACTGAAGCTGCAAAGCACCCGCCGCCATTTCTGTTGCAAATGAGTCCATGGACGCGCGCGTGCAACGGAACCCGGAAAACACCATCTCAAGCAAGATTACATTTGGCACGTACACTCAAGTACAACGACAGTGTGCATGACATTGTGCAGCTGGAAAAGCCAGCTCCACAGGAGGGCTGCCAAATAGACGGTTCCGCGCCCAGCTTGGAAATCCTAGTCACTTCTTCGTACATGACTAATCTGCCCTTGAAGCACACGGTGTACGGTACTGCCACATTTGGCTTGGGAGGGCATAGAGGACAATTGCCACTGGAGTGGGAATGAGAGCTTTGTCAGTGCTCAGTGAACACGGCACCTGAATGATGATGAACTGTGAGGAATAATGGGCTATAAAAGGCTCCAGAACAAGGGAAGCCATCTGCTCATCAAGAGGGCATCAGATTGAGCTTCCTTACTCGAGGTAATTCTTAGTGTGTAGCCATTTCCAACCTTTATCTCATATATAAGAATGATTGCATGATATATGTACGTGTCGTAATGGTGTTTTTCAGGCAAGGAAGACGATTTGCTCTGAATTGACCGATGGCGGCGACAATGGCAGTGACGACGATGGTGACGAGGAGCAAGGAGAGCTGGTCCTTGCAGGCCCCGACGGTTTCTCTCCCTGCTTGGAAGCCACGACGTGGCAAGAACGGCCTGGAGTTCCCTCGCCGGGCGATGTTCGCCAGCGTCGGGCTCAACGTGTGCCCGGGCGTCCCGGCGGGGCACGACCCTCGGGAGCCTGATTCCAAGGCTCCTCGGCCCGCCGACAACTGCGACATCGCGCGCCAGCTAGGCGCCACTGTGCCCGGGCAGCAGCAGACCGCCGGCGAGGCGGCGGCGGCGGAGGCAGCCAAGAAGAAGAAGAAGCGCGGTGGCAAGAATCAGCTGCAGCTGGGCGATCTGAGGAAGGCGAGGATCAAGATCGCCAACCCGCACCTGCGGCGCCTGGTGAGCGGCGCCATCGCCGGCGCCGTGTCGAGGACGTTCGTGGCGCCGCTGGAGACGATCCGGACGCACCTGATGGTCGGCAGCATCGGCGTCGACACGATGGCCGGGGTGTTCCAGTGGATCATGCAGAACGAGGGGTGGACCGGCCTGTTCCGTGGCAACGCCGTCAACGTCCTCCGCGTCGCTCCGAGCAAGGCCATCGAGGTACGGGCGGTCTTGTGCATCAGTGATTACGTACTTACTACACCTTCCTCTGAGCTCTGATGTTTTGTTTCCATGGTGGTGTTGCGCAGCATTTCACCTATGACACGGCCAAGAAGTTCCTGACCCCCAAGGGCGACGAGCCGCCCAAGATCCCGATCCCAACGCCGCTGGTCGCCGGAGCTCTGGCCGGATTCGCCTCAACCTTGTGCACCTATCCCATGGAGCTGATCAAGACCAGGATCACCATCGAGGTAAGCAAGAAACAACACACACAGCACGCATCTCGCAAAGTTTTTGCAACGGTCTCACTGCTGACTACCATATAATCCCACATGGCATTGTGTGATGGCATGGCATGCAGAAGGACGCATACGACAACGTGGCGCACGCGTTCCTGAAGATCATGCGCGACGAGGGCCCGTCCGAGCTGTACCGTGGGTTGGCGCCCAGCCTGATCGGCGTGGTGCCGTACGCGGCCTGCAACTTCTACGCCTACGAGACGCTGAAGCGGCTGTACCGCCGCGCGACGGGGCGGCGCCCCGGCGCGGACGTGGGCCCCGTGGCGACGCTGCTCATCGGGTCGGCGGCGGGCGCCATCGCCAGCACGGCCACGTTCCCGCTGGAGGTGGCCCGCAAGCAGATGCAGGTGGGCGCCGTGGGCGGCAGGCAGGTGTACCAGAACGTCCTCCACGCGATCTACTGCATCCTCAAGAAGGAGGGCGCCGCCGGCCTGTACCGGGGACTTGGCCCTAGCTGCATCAAGCTCATGCCCGCTGCCGGCATCGCCTTCATGTGCTACGAGGCGTGCAAGAGGATCCTCGTCGACAAGGACGACGACGAGGAACAGGAGGACGTGGATGAAGAAGCCGGCGCCGGAGACAAGGACAAGAAGAAGGTTGAGTGATAAAAGTTCTCGACCAAGAAGACGGCAATGTAGTGGAGCATGTAACTGGAAACGAATGGACAAGTATATCTATTCGAAGTTTGATGTGGCGTTTTGAATTTGTGTCATATGTTTGTCTCAAATTTTTAAAAAAGTGTACTACCTTATCAGTTCGACTTGTATCAATCAGTTTATCAGCCGTAGATACCATCAACGTATGTCTGGAGCTCAATAGTTTGCCATGTTGCATGTTTGATGCAATAATTACTATATTTATCTATTTCAATTTTCAAGCACAATTCATTGTGTTTAGTGAACTGTGATGTGATCACTTACGGTGACAATAGTCATTTTGACGTGTCTTTGGTATAAGCATACTTGGGCCTGTTTCGGACCATAGTTGTGTGAACCGTACAGCACGGTATGGGGGACCGCAGCCGCCATTTGGTGTTCTACCTTGGGACAACACCAAATTTGAGCAGCGCCATGGTTGCCTCGTCAGAAAAAAGAAAAAGAGGGGAGTTTCCTTATTGTTGTATCAAGGAAAAGGAGAATTGCTCTGTATTGGTCATTGTCGACTCCACCCTCGCCCAAGCCCTTTAATAAGCCTGCAAAGCCTTTAGAACCTCTGACGATCTTTGTAACTCAGTGAATGTATCTTGTTCAAATGCCTCTCAATATGGATGCAGCTGCCCCTTTCTGTTGGCGCTGCAAGGTGTATCCTGTGAACCATTTGCATTATCGCAGCAAGATACTGCTAATAAAATGTTTGCTTCTTGCCAAAAAAAAAAAGGCTTGGTGGGTGGGACAGTGGCACTTGAAGTCGATCTCTATTTAAGGCACCTGGAGGAGATGTGGGGGGAAATCGTAACACCACCACCACCAAACAGAAGATGCACGTACTGAAGCAAGGGGATACCCTTCTAAACGGAAAATACTGAACACAACTTGTACCATTCCAACCTAAATGAATCAAGTAAAAGCACACTAAATAAGCTGCGCCCTTAATTGATTATTATACAAGCAATCGTCTCTTTCCGACTCGATAAACTATGAAGAGGACAAATCTAGCTGCAAAAGGTAAATAAGCTACAACAGGGTTCTTGCAGGTTATTCAGCTTTGTTCCTCAGCCTCATTAGCCTCCCTCTCTTCTGCAGCCGCTGCCATCAGCTCATCAAATTTGTCCGTCTTGCCAAGGAATATTTCAATCTGCGCATTATAAGAGTATAAGAAAGGAGTCCAGCAAATAAACTTGAAAATGTGCAACCACTGACCACGGGAATAACATTTACCTTGGCCTTCTGAATAGGTCGGGGCTTATTTTCATCTTTGACATCAACAGTAGATGTCATGATCTCTGCATGTGACACTCGACAAGGTTAGGATGAAAAGAGAACATAACTCCATGAACATTTACTTTATTACAAAACAAGACTCACTCTTCTCGACAGCAAGGCCATTATTTTTCAGAATTTCTGCTACTGTCACCACCGTTGCAATGGCTGAAAAGAGTAATGAAGAGAGTAAAAGATAAAAGTTAGCAGGTTCAGTAGTGTAGAAAGAGCATATGCAATAGGAAAATGATTCATAACACCATGCCTGAAGTAATTAGCATTGATACAAATTTGAGCTTAGAAATTGTTTGCAACAAAATGGCCAACATGCTGTACATGATGACTAAATCAAGTTGTAGCCAAAGCAGAATGGCAGATTGCAACAACAGAAGGATAAGACTTCAAACACAACTGAGCAAGGAGGGCACTAGTTTTGTGATAACATACACTGCAAGTTCCAGAACTCAAAACACTTCAACTAGTCTAATAGAAACAACCACCCCCACAATTGATCCAATGATTGTCAGGAACATTCTTCCACGTTATATCAGAGAAGCTGACCACAACTAATTAAAAACCAAAGTTACTTTCAATGTTTGAACCATGGCCTTGGGAGGCAATATTGATTTATTCAGGGGGTTCTAGGCCCAAGAGTGCATGAATTCATGAAACCCAGTCCTGAACAAAGCTTTTTAAAGGCACACATATGCCCAATTATACTATATAAGCCTTTAGTGCCACCTCTCACTACCGTATGGGCCAAATTCACCACCCACTTCTGTGCCCAATTCCATACCATCTAATGCGTGTCTGTATTTCACATTAGTTCCCAGACAAGCTCACCACTGCCTTCGTGTGGATACACTCTCAAACCGAAGGTTACATTAGGCGCTCTCTAGGCAGTGACAGTGGTGAGCATAGGCGTTTCTAGGGGATCGGTAATATACATGCATAAATACTTAAAAGAAAAAAAAAGATCAGTGTTCACAGTATGTGTGGAAAGAGGAAAAGGCCCATTTAAGAGTCTCCCAGGACCCCCACTGCATCTTATCCCATCCTAGCCTCTTCCCATCTCTCTCCCTCCGAACTCTGCTCTCGTGGTCGCGCCCTGCTGCCACCATCGCCTCCTTCCCCACCGGTCGTTGCCGCCCCACAACGTTACCTCCTACCGCACCCCCACCTGACCCCCCCCACCACCCCCGCACACAAATACCCCAAACACACACACACACGCACGCGTCCCTGCCTTGGCAGATCTGCCACTGCCACCAGCTTGCGGATTTGGCCGCCTTTCGCTGGCAACAGTTGGGCAGTCGTCTAGGCACCTGCCTACCCCCTAGGCGAGGCGGTACCCAGTCGCCCAGGTGAGCACTGAATAGCGCCTTGACGAACACTGCTCACACCATGAACACCAGCCAAGGATCGTGCCAAGGGGTATTGGAGCGCTAGTTGCTATGCATTTACTCAGTATCTACCACTTGTTCTCTAGGTAAAGAATAATACTACAATGAGCTATCTGACCACAGATGTAAAATTAAGGAAAGTTGTGCTGTGGACATATACAACAAATACTCCCGTACAGGAGGACATATACAATGAGTATATATGCTAATCAAAAAAGGAAGATGGGCACTAAACCGGTAAACAAGTACCAAGTACCCAGCATTGACAATCATGTACATAGGATGGGATAATGAATCATTCCTACACATCTCACCACAAACCTACTACAAAATCTCAATCATTCGCAGGCATAACTATGGGGAGATTAAATGAACGGGAAATGTGTTTTTTATAACAAAAAAAGAAACGGAAAAGCTTCAGGAGGCAAAAGATTTACCCATGCCGAGGGCCGACAACTCCACTTCGTTGTGTAGCTGCATGTACCTCTGCAGAGGAACAACATCAAACAGCAGATTAGGCCTCCGTTTGCATTCTCTATACTCGGGAACACGCTCAAATCCAGTCAAATCGCCGGCAAATACATCTCGTCAGGTAAAACCCCAACTAAAGGAAGCCCTTTTATTTCCTAGCTTTAAACCCCGCGAACAAATCGAAATCCTAACCACAAGCAATCGTAAATAACCGCGAAAGAGAAGATTGGGATTATTTTTTCCCCTACTCACCTTGGCGAGGTTGACATAGAAGAAGAGGGGCTTCTTGGTGTTGGAGACCTGGATGCGGTTCTTCTTGTGCCCCTCCACCCCGGCACCGGCACCGGGCGCGGCTCCTCCGCCGGAGATGCTGAGGTTGTTCACGGCATCGGTGACCTCCTCCATCGCCGCCGCCGCGAGTAAACTTTGAGAGCTTGGTGACGCGCAAGAGAGACAACGGGATTTCGGCGGCGACGGATGGAATTGAAAGGGAAGCCCTATCGCTGCCGCGTTTTATACGGGGTAGGGTTACGGCGGTCGGCGGGGTTAGCGGTTATTTCTTTTTGCCTAATCCAATACGCAAATTCTGTGAAATTCCTGTGTTCCTGCATGCGTAAGGCTATTGCCACCATAGACCACCACATGACTTTTAGGCCTTGTTTACTTACCCGAATCGGCGGCCCGATTCGGAAAATGCACAGTGCGTGCGTCAAATCAGCGTACTGTAGCATTTTGTTTGTATTTGGTAAAAATTGTCTAAATTTTAAAAAATTAGATTTAAAATATTCGTCTCGCAAAGTACAATAAAACTGTGCAATTAGTTTTTGATTTCGTCTATATTTAGTACTTCATGCATGTGCCGACATTTTGATGTGATGAGCAATAGGAATTCTACATAGTAAATTTGGGAGTGAGGCCTTGTTTAGATACCAAAATTGGTATCCCAATTCTGCATAGTGAGTGTCCTGTCACACTGTAATAATTTTATTTTTATTTGGTAATAATTGTTCAAACATTGATTAATTAGGCTTAAAATATTCGTCTCATAAAGTACAATAAAACTGTACAATTAGTTTTTTATTTCATCTATATTTAATACTTCATACATGTACCAGCATTTTGATGTGACGAAAAATAAAAATTCTGCATAGTAAATTTTAGATATCAATTTTAATATCTAAATAAGGCCTGAGTTTTGGTATCTAGACAAGGCCTTATCGAAACAAATAACGGGGCCACGGAACCAGAACAATGTCAGTGGCTCAGGACCGGCGAGCGGGAAAATTGACAGAACTGCGTGCGAATCAGTGTCATTTAAGAGTTTTTTCCCTATTGATCGCACTCTTGTAGCAACGCAGTTTTGCAGATATAAACACGGTCAACTCAACTAGCTGCGAAGGAGGGGGAAAAGACAGCTTCACTCATAGAGTAGCTTTGCTTGATCTTCATCCATTTAATGATTTGATGACCACCAGTTTTCAATAATATATTGTCATTTGAACATTCATGAATTTAAGAAAAACAAGTTTAACAATTATATATTTGTTAGCTTTATATACTATATAAATAATATATTGAGCACCGCAATATTACATGAGTACAAAAAGAGTAGCAGGTGACTCAGGTGACTCAGATGATGTTAGGGCACAATTATGTCAAGAAAGTAACAGACATAACCAGCATTCATCATGAAACAATGTAATACCTCTCTGTTCCAATTTATTGGACGTAAACAGTGAACTCAATTGTAAAATCTTACACTTGAAGTTTGCCCCAGAAACCATAAAAAGGACAGAAAACATGGTAGGTTGGGGCAAGTCTGGCTAAACGCAGTGTGATAATGGAACACAAAGGAAATGCTTCTTTGGTAACAATGATCTTTATACATGATAAATGGATATTGTACAGCATATGGTCCTTCAAATATTGACGTGTTATTTGCCCTGTTTAGTTTTAATTTGTTTACAAAACGTATATGGTCTAATGTGCATGCAAATAGGTCTTCCTGTTAGAAAACCTCATCATGCAACAAGCTTCCAGTTCCAGAAAATTAAACATTGGGCTATATATCAAAAGTTGCATGGAGAAAAGCTACTCAAATGGCTATTAAAAAAAACCACACTGACGGAGATATGTGATGCACAGATCAGTATTCTTTTTTGTGCCTACGTGATAACCAAGTTGAAAGTGCCAACAATATACCCTCCCAGACCATACATCACCATACATCACAACAGTGTTACTATTCTTTCCCTGCAGCTGTTCAAGCAGAACTTACCCATCCATGCGGCATTAATTGTGCCTCCTGCATGTTGCAATTCATAAAGTATAAGGATCTCAAAACTTTCTTTTTCCCGAGACAAAGCTTGACAGTCATCAGAACTATATAAAGGAGAACAATAATAGCATATGAGACGGAGAACAAGACCATCTAGGATACTCAATGATTCAACCAAGTAGACCTAGACGCCACCACTGCTATTTTAGCTCTCAAAACTTAAACTCCTTTTCTATGTTTGATCTTCTTGGGGTAGCTCTGTCCTTTAATATGAAATGATCATCTAGATTATCTCCAACGAACATGGGAATTTCATAGTCATATGCAGCCAAGAAACCTGTGTAGGCTCAATCTGTGTGGAGAGCCTTCATGACTGATCCAAAGAAATTTGTCACAGGCACCTGATCAATGACAGAAAATAAAGAGAAAGATTTTGTGTGAACAAGAGTGGTTAATTAGAATCCAGAAATATATACTGTATCATTACCTCATTTAAGGGCCGCTCATAAAGATCCATTCGATAATATGCAGTAGATATCAGCATGGAAGGATTGTATGAGGTGAAAAGACTGCAGCATATGAAATGAGAAGGCTATCAAAATACATAAGAACATAAGTGTATTACTATGTAGACTTTCTCGGCTACATTTATTCTAACATAATGTAGTTGAATGTTACTAAGTAAAGTCAACATAAACAATGTTCGGTGCAGTAAGAATAGTAACTGGTGGGCTGATCTTTACTACAGAGTACATATAATACAATGATGGGCAGCTCTTCTGCCTGTTCAAGAAAGAAAATAACAGTAATTTCTTTGACAGTTTATGGTGCCTTCTTTCAGAAGTTATTCTAAAGAGTTGCATACCCTCTATGACCTGTAGTGCCCATTTTCATATTTTGTCGTGCTTTGATGTAAAAAATTAGATGCTTAAGTCACACAATACAGGCTCCAATATTACCACAGCATAGCAGATTTGATAAAATTTGCCAATTGCCAGCAGTGGATTTCAATTAATTATGTGGTACCAAAGATAGCGTGCCAACATATCCCTTATACTAACATCATATCACATGCAAATCTTCAAATGGCACAACAGACTCAACATCTTATCTTAATGCAAAATGAGAAAAGCGTTTGGATTCAATGCACATCTCAATAAGACCTAAAAGAGGCATAACACATTCCTCATGGAAAAGTTTTATCTTATAAAAAGCATGTGAGAACATTAAGTTTGAAATACAGCAGTTAAAAGTACTTTTGGAGCAATATGCATAAGATCAGCAACACTGTTTAAAGTTTGCTTTACACTTGTACCTGTTCAGTGAGGCATTGCTATACATGTTCAGTTTCCCAAAGAAAGCAAGTGTATAATGGGTAAATCTATCCACAATAGAAATACCTATCTGCCACAAAAATAGATCAGTTTGATGAAAAGTACTTACGCCAAAATGCAGTTCAGAGAATATCTGATAGAACTGTAAATGGAAAGGATGTTCTCACATCTGAATCAAGATTGATGAGAATATGAGTATTCACCCTTCATGCTACTACCAATTACCAAAACACCAGGTGATTGAAGCTGCAGATATTAAATATGTCAGGTATGGCTACATACATACATAGGTAGAGCATTTACATACAGAAAATGTATATCTGTGCCACATCTTGTATAAGCCTAGTAGCCTACAGTAATATGATCTAATTTCCATAGCCCATATTTTATTACAAGATGCATTTATACCAGTGAAAGGAACCTGCGAAAAGAGAGTAGCACTTGGCAGGTATCTACCATTATCAGCAGCTCTTTAAATCTGAAAAATCTGAAAGACAGATAAAAGAGAATAGGTCAAAACTAACTATTGCAAAGTGAAGATGGTAAGGAAGCATTTGATTCTTGAAAATTCATTGATTTTACCTATGGGAATCTTGTATAGTAAAATGTGAAGAAAAAATAAAATAAACTGACAAAGAATAAACCACCTATGCTTCTCCTTCATTTGCATCACAGCATCTGCTAAGCCATGGCTCTCAAGCTCTTCAGAATCTTGGAGCTTCAAAAATTCATCACCACCATGTCCAATCACGTATAAAAGTATATGGCTAAGGAGTTTATAGCACTTTCATGTCGACCAGTCAACTCTCAAGAAATTCTCAACTCACCTCATACCCTCAATACTAGACCTGTCATAGAAAGTAAAAAAGGAGCAAAAATTTAAAGTATTATGATCTGCTAATGTTTTCAAACACTCGGATCAGACAAGCATTATGTGCACTTAAGTGAACATTGTGAGGTGCACTGTCTAGTGTTCTTAGATACTACATACATGCTATGGTTCAGTAACAATATTTACAGAATGCAGAGATTCACCTCAACATTGTCACCATAGAGATTTAGCTGGTGGTTCTCATTATTGAAAACTTGGGCAGGGTAGCTGTTCCTAGGGTTACAGGCCATATCGTCTGCCAACAAAGTATGATTCGCTCATCAGGTATTCCTAATCTCTTAATAGTCCTAATCAGCACCTCCATTGTTCAGGTCTAGCCTACTTCGCACTTCAGCAATAACAAGCCAACCACGGCCAATCACCATTTGTTGAACTGTGTAAGAATAACACCATCCAGGCATCGTCCAATCACCATTTGGGTTTACAATGTATTTATCCATTTCTTTTACCGAGAATTATAATGTTTTCATTAGAACATTGTACTGGAGGTATGGAGCATAAGGGGTCGCAATGATGGTGACCCCCAATGCTTCAACGACAATTTTACTTGACCAACATCAGGTCCGCCTCATTAAGAGTCGTATGGAAAATGAAAGTGACATACCAATCAACACTCTGGAATAGATTAACCACATGATACCACTACTGAATTAATTAAGATCAGAAGTGACATGCCAATCAACACTCTAAATCTCTGATAAATTATCAACAACATAAAAAGAACAACATAAGGGGAATAGATTAACCACGCAATACCACTACTGGATTAATTGGCTAGCAACAATTCATGGGAACAATTCAGAAAATATCTAGCAGCAATTCTGAGTTGAGTAGCATCTAAATCATAGCATGTTCAATACAGATATATAGCTGGCAGAAGAGCCATGGTAGGTTCACATCAAACAAACTGTACCTGCACTTAAGCTCATGTTTCCTGGGATCATTTGTCACCACAGCTGGCTTGCCAATGGGAGGATCATTCAGAGCAGCAGACTTGAGTTCGGCTTCTGGCAAGGACCCAGCTTAATGCTCCCGGTGAACACACTGTCAGCCTCTGATAATGTCTTTGAGTCAGTATTTTTGTTTGGAAAACTTTCTTTGCATTATAGGGTTTATACCAAGCTTAAGGGGTTCTCCCCCTAGCCCTCCCTCCCTCTACGCTTGTTGAAATGTGCCAAATCTAGTATGAAAATGAAAATTCAGATCAAGGGAAATTTTTAGTCAGAGCTTTGTAGGGGATGAAACTATAGTATCATAAGTAAAATAAACAGCTAAGTGTCTGCACTTGCAGATACCTATTTAACTTTTTATAGCAATTTTGCGTCACAGGCTTTGGAGGAGATGAAACCTTATCATCTAGTAAAATAAACAGCTAAGAAGTGTCAGCACTTGCAGTTACCTATTTAACTTTCTATAGCAAATTTGCATCACAAATCTATGTGATCATCGGGGATTGCCTTTTAACAATTCAAAACCAACCAGATCCACCAGCATTCCAAATCACACACTTGTATTATGAACCAAATACAAGAAAATTTACACAAATTTCAGCAGGGGGTATGTTCACTTGGTGTTACTCCCTGAAAAATTCACTGGTGGCATCCACATAAACAAAAACAAATGGCGTGGTTTTGCCACATGGGGAAAACAGGGTCAAAAGCAGCCTTTGGGATAAATGGGAGCTGAAATAAACCAAGAATAGTTTCTGGCCTGCCTAGACAACTAAGATAATGTATACGATTCAGCAGAAGAAATCGAGATATCATCAGTATAACACAACTTACTAGTAATAACATCAATTGCTTGACAGCACAGGTCAGTGTAGTCTAGAGGTAACATCAATACACAGATACTAAGTAGATCAGCACAATAAACAACGATAAAAAAGTTATGATCAAACTACTCTCCAGATATAAGTTGCATGGATGGTTGAGTGCTCCATGGCATGCTTGAAAATGGCAAGTGACACGAGGGAGTTGCGAGGTCAAGTCAAGCTTCATCTTTGGTTGAGGCTGAAGCTGATTCCTGAACACCTTGCTCCAGATCTTTGAAGGGTTGGTCCCTGTCCACGGGAAAAACAAAATAAAGGATTCATTCGTTAATAATCATAGCTTTGATAAAAATGTTTAGTCAATTCGTTCAAGTTTGATCAGATGCAATTCCGTTGCTGCATGCTTTGAGAAACTGAGTACTGGCTTGTTAATTTTCAGCAGTTACCTTGCTAGGATCTCGTTGCGGCGAGCGTTGATGGCAAGAATGTACCCAAAGAATGCCGCCATGGCCATCATCTGAAACCCGAAATAGTATATCCAGAGCAAGTGGCTCACTAGGACACACAGCACGCTGGGAAAGGACAGCGCAAGGTAGTAGCAGAAGACGCGCTGCATGAAATCGAGGGACACCAGAGCATCATGCAGCAATAAGCGGATAATGGAGATGGCCCAGAAGTAGAGGATCATCCAGACCAGGAATGAGAGCTCAAACACGATGAAGTGGGCACGCTCTTCGCTGTAGCTGGGGAAGAAAACCAGCCATAAGACGCGCGGAGCCATAAACAGCGTCATTAAGCTCGACATGAAGACGTGGTCCTCGCTCTGGCTGAGCGGGGTGCGCGTGGCAGCCTCGTCGGCGGCCAAGCATGCGGTACTCCGCGAGCGCGTAGCCAAGCAGCCCGGAGGCCCGGGCCGTGCTGAGGTGCGCGGCTGCCATCCCCGCGAGAGGGCCGACGAGTCCGGCGGCGGTGTAGGCCAGCATGACGCCGTAGGAGACGCGGAAGAAAACGGCTGCGGCACCCATGGTGTGGGAGAAGGTATATATCCAGAAGCAGAAGTAAGAGCAGACGAGCAGCGAGACCGTCCACACGACGGAGACGGACTGCAGCATCGTTTCCCCTTCCGCCGCCGCGGGCGCGGGAGCGGGCGCGGCCACGGGTGCGGGGATACACCGCGGCAGCAGGACCGCGGCGAGCATGATGAAGAGCAGCGACACCAGGACCATGCCGGCGTGTGCCATGTTGCGCAGGCCGCCGGTGTACTTCCGGTGGCGCCAAACCAACGCATCGACCCCGGCGGGGCACTCGACAGCCTCATGTTTGTCCATCTTGCTGCTGCTGCGACAGGGATTGGATTGAGATATCTGGTTGCGGCTTGGATCGTGGAGGGGATAGGAAACCCCGGGGTAGATTTATATAGATTTGTTAAAAGGATGAGCGAGCTGCTGCTGCTGTTTCGATTTGGAGACGAAATCGGATCGGCCCTCTGGGGAAGGGGAACGGCACTAGTATCTTCCTGTTCGTTCCCGTTTTTCCCGTATTTGCCTTTTCTCCGATCCGACTTATTACGAGTCACTTGTGTTAATAACAGAAAAAACAAAAAGAATTTTGAAATACTACTGGGAATATGCGCTACATGTGAAACACTGAATTTTTAAAGACTAGAAGACTAGACTAGAAACTACATGTGAAAAGTTTTGTTTGGTTTGCGTACGGGGATAGTTAACCATTTTTTCACTTGTTTTTTCTTGAAATGAAATAAGTTTTTTATTGAAAAAAGATTGTGGGGAGGTCCCAGGACATTTTAGTTAATTATAGAGAAAAGAAATAGTGTCTTACATATAAGATTAACTAAAGGCATTTAGTCACACACACGAAAAGATGACTGCAAATCATCCTTGAAAACGAATAGATCATAAATAACATTGTGCTTTAAAATTTAACTGCCAAATAATAGGAGTTGGATATCTTCTCTCAAAGACTTTGTGGTTGCGTATTTTCCACAATTCCCATGCAACAATTAGAGTAACCTCTATGAAGCATCCTATTCATTGTTAATTGTTGCCCAACACTCTTTTCGCAAACTCGCATTGGAAAAAGAGATGATCGGTAGTCTCCTTATCTCCATCGGTGCACATGACACAAATGGTATCACTGTATATATTGAGATGTCTTCTTCTTAGCATGGTTTTGGTATTGAGCCTGTCAACTAGAACCAACCAGGCAAAGAACTTCACACATGGGGTGCATTTGGACTTCCAAATGAATTTGAATACCAGGTGAGCATCAACATACTTGAAGACCTCAGCATAAAAGTGGTGTGAGGTGTAACGATCAATTGCTGCTTCATCACATGGCAAGGCCTGTAACTGAGTTGTAGAAGTTCAAATTCTTTCCATCACCGAAGCATCTCTATTTATGGCATATGAGGCTAGTCTTGGGTATGTCTAAGCAAGTACTGAATCAATCCAGAGATCATCCCAAAATCAAACGGAGGCATCATTGCCCAATTCACATCTAGAAATGTTTCTCAAGATGATGTTGACCTTGAGTATATCTTTCCACCAAAATAAGCCTACCTCTCTTGCAGTATGTGGTACTCTCGAGGAGTAGTATATGTTCCATATCAATTTCACCCAAGGTATGTTTGCATGGTTGTAGATTTTACTCAGATGTTTCATAAGTAGGGCATCATAGCCTGAGGTTGAGAACTCCCAGGCCACCCTTTTTGTTTTGGTTGCATAACAACTTCCCAAGCTACCAGATTGCCCTCCTTCCCCCTTCTTTCTGTTAGCATCATTACCTTTACCTCTCCATGGACACTACTTTCTTGCTCTATCTATATATATTCTCAGTCACTCCTTTAGGCAATTTGATGATGCATATTGCATAGGTGGTGATGGGAGTGATTGAAGAATTAACTATCTCTAATCTTGCAGAATACGACCCAAGTGGAACAAGCTAAAAGTCTTCTTTCTTCTGTTGTCCATCAGAGGGGTGAGATCCTCTATGTGTGCTTGGTTGTGTCCATGGATAACCCTAATTAGGCGAATGTCATAGAGCCCACATAACATCCAAAGGTAGCTGCTAGATGACAATATTTCTTGTGTGATACTGATATGGTACATATGTGACTTCATGTGATTCATTTGAAGGCATGTCGATGTTTTTGTCTTTTTTTTTGAGAAGGAACATGTATTGATCTTAGCGCATTACACCGGCCCTTTACAAACAGGACCCTAAAGAAAAAAAAAATTACAAAGAAGTTCAAAACTCCTGTTCGTCTTCCTCGAAGCCTTCAGAGATCCGTTCGTCACCGCCACCGAAGCCGCTTCCCAATCGTCATCGGGCACCAGAGCCAAACTCCACAAGGTGGAGGCCGCAGAGGAGGACTTACTTCTAGGTGAATCAGCCGACACTGCCTCCCAGGCGCATCGGCCAACTCCCGTACCCACGACGCATCCTTCGATTCCATCGCCGGCAACCAGCAAAGCTCAGATTTTCACCAAAAAACATCTTCCTCGAGATTATGCATGTCGAGCGGCATGTATAGTGAGTGATACAACATGATGACTCGAGAGCTGTCTGTCGCTTGGCCTTGTCACGTTCCGGGGCCGGAGGATGGCCGAGCTCGAGGGATGGCCGGGCCGATAAGACTACACAAGGGTCAAGGGTGGATGGAAAGACAAAATGATCCTCCGCTACCGAGCTTTGGATGAGAAGAGAGGGAGAGACGTCTGCCCAATGCGTCGGGCAGGCAGCGGCCTTATTGGGTTCCTAAATTCACACTTAAATTCTACAGAATCCTTATTTTCTATCATATTAAAATATTATTAAATATATGAAGTACTAAATATAGATAAAATTAAAATCTAATTACACAGTTCTATTATACTTTACGAAACGAATTTTTTAAATTTAATTAATCAATATTTAAATAATTTTTAATAAATAAAAACAAAAAAGCTATAGTACCACGTACCGTGCCTTTTACCGAATCGGTGCCCCGGCAACTAAACGAGGCCTAGCCACCAGGTCTGCCAGGTAGGGGCACCAGGCAGATGTGCATGCAGCATTGAAGCGTCACGGTCCAGTATCCTCCAACCTACTGTTAGGATTCAAAAATTGTTTTAAAATACTAGGACTAGGATAGACTACTCCTAGCTTCTGGACTTCGATCTGGTAAAGATGTGCATTCTGAGACTTCGATCTGGTAAAGAATAAAACACAACCGGAGAAAGAAAATATATTGTTGGTTATGGGAAAAAGTTCCTAAAACATGCACTGCTCAGAGACGTCTCTAAATAACTACTACTAGAATACAATTAGTACATGATACTGCATTGTTGTATTACATCCGATTGCAAAATGTAGGCCGTTTTAATGCTACCAGTGCTTACTCTCTCAGTCCTAAAAAGGACAACGTTATAGGAAGCGTGTCAGTCAAACTTTCTTAACATTGACTAGGTTTGTACAAAATACATGTAACATTTATATCTCTAAATAAATTTATTAAAAAATTAGACTTAAAGATCTTTCTGATGATACTAATTACTTAACATAAATATTTATATATTTTAATATATAATCGCCGACAGTTTAAAAACGTTGACTTCTCGAAAAGCGAGAATGACGTTTATTTTAGGACGGACTCGTACATTTTAAAAAAAGTACTCTCTAAATTAAATACCGCATCTCACCGTACATTAAATGCATAGTAACTGCTTTGGCGAATGTTCGCTGTAACGTGTATACGCGGAGTGTACTAGTCTAAACCACACGCATATTTGCAATTCAACCAGGAAGTGGAAGTATTTAGCACTTCATTTATTTGATGAAACGATTATTATAAAGGTGATAGCACGTCATAATAAATAAGTACTGCTTATAATGAAAAATGAAATACGTAGCACTCTAGTGACCATGCATATCTGGCTCATCATAAAGTTTTAACGTCAATGAGGTGGAGCATATCCTGACTTGGCAATTCAAAACTCTCCTATTTGCAAGGCAGGACGGTCTGAGAGAGTGTCATTTGCAAGGCACACCATGCAGCGCTGCTTACTAGTACTCCGTACTTGCAATTTGCAAGGCAACCCGCACACGGAAGTCTGCTAGTCGCGTTTCGCTTCCGTGCAAAAGGCTGAGCCTCTGGCGGTCTGGCCAACTGGCCAGGGTTCATGCTCCACTGATCGAGAGGGAGAAACCCACGGGCTGGCCGAGGCAAGTCACAGGCAAGTCACACCGTTTGTCTTCCACATCTACCGTCGAAAGAACATCCAGTGGCTGGAAGCCTTCCCACCCAATACTTTTGGCGGGAGTAGGGGCTGCCGGGCTGCTCATTCTCGCGCGCTACGCCCGCCCGCCGCCCGACGCCCGACGCCCGACGGATCTGCGGCGTTCTGCACTCGCCGGCCGAAGGAGCTAGTGGTTCGCCGGGCCTGTTGGATTTTTTTTACGTGGCTTTCAATATTTGTTATCGTAATAATTTATTATCTCTATGTGTGGAAATACTATTGATTATAAATAATGAACTCGAGGAATTTGTACTCGAGGTGTCGAGGACATTTGTGCTGGAATACAGTATTGAAGAATTATTGAGATCAACTCTATTGGAACGTAAATAGTGTACGTACGTATTTTGCCTGGGTACAGCACAAATAGAATAGCTGGGTTTGTTTTGCAGAATCGGCTCTGCAGGCTGTTGACCCACATAATTAGATTGGAATTGATCTCATATACATAATCTAATTATGGCACATGACTCACACATATGTGCTAGGGACTAATATATTTTAGACTCAGGATACTGGCCTGTCTGATCGCGGTTGGTGACATGGTTCAGGAGTCACACGATTTATCGAAACACAGGTGTTGTAACACCTGGAAGTGGAGTCTATAAATAGGTCCCACCCTCTAGCCTCATTATGTAATTGTGAGCGGCACCACGGAAAAGGCAGAGGAATAGAGGGTGGACCGAATAGCCCACGATCTCTATCATTGGCATCGGAGCTAGGTTACGTGGGGGCTTTTGGTCTGCCCGAAACTCAGCCGCCGTGATCCACAAAATCAGTTCCGCTGCGAATCCCTTGATCGCCGCCGCCGCCATCCACTGCTGCGTATTGTTTTGGCCGCCGCCGCCGTAGTTATCCACAAACAAATCTGATCTGATGAGAGGAAGCAAGTTGTACTTGCCGATCTGAGTCTGAGGGTGTGCATCGCGCCGGCGCCCCTTGGGCCACGCGGGCATCGCTATCACGTCCACACGGAACCAGGCGAGCAGGATCCAGAACGCCACCACGTCCACGCGGAATCAGGCGATCAGGATCCAGATCGCCACCACGTCCGCGGAACTCGAGATCGCTTTCGTCGTTCGCGTGCACCTGGCAAGAGTACGTGAGTACGTACTTGCCCACGAACAAGAAGCAAAGATCAAGACAAGCAAGGAAGGCCATTTGTTCATCATGTACATCTCCGGCTTGAATTTTTTTTGGTAAATTGTTCTACCACCAGCAATGGCAATCAATGTTGTGTTTGCTGAATTGCTTAGAAACGGAAAATTAGATGGCGCTAATTTCACGGTTTGGAAGCGAAAAATCATGTATTTGCTTGTTGTTGAGAATATTGATTATGTTATTGATGCACCTGAACCGAAACAGCCAAAGAAAGATGCCACTAATGAGGAAAAGTCAGAATATATGCTTGAATATGAAAACTGGGCAAAGGATAATAAGAAGGCTCGTGTATTTATGTTGGGATCTATGTCTGATTCTTTAGCTGCTGAGTATGAGGGTGAACAAAATGCTCAGAAAATTATGGGCAGTCTGGAAAAGGATTTCGGTGATATATCTCTTGTTAAAGTGCTTAGCCTTGTTAGCCGGTTTCTCAATACCAAGATGAGTGAAGGTGCTTCAGTTAATGAGCATATAAATAAACTCTCTGTTCTCGGAGAGGAATTAAAGATTGCTGGTTATCCTTTTCAAGAAGAAGTGCAGGTTATGGTTGTCTTGAACTCTTTGCCAAATTCATGGGAACAATTTAAGATGTCATTCTGTCATTCTGAGCGTACACTGAACATGTGCAATTTGAGGCATCATTTGCTCATGGAAGAAGACAGGAAACTCTCTCAGGGAAAGGAAAGAAACTCAAATAATTCAGAATTACACCTTGGAGAAGAAAGGCACAATGCAAACAAAAAAAATTGGCACAAGAGGAAGGGTAAAGCTGATCTAAGGGACAAACTTAACAAGAAACGCGATCGTGATGATCGTGGAAATTATGACTCATTTCAGAGGAATGACAAACGCGATCGTGATGATCGTGGAAATTATGACTCATTTCAGAGGAATGACAAAAACAAGAAGGGTTTTCCTTGTCACAACTGTGGTCAGCTTGGGCACTTTAGATCTGAATGCAGGAAAAAGAAGAAATATAATAATGAGAAGAAGAAGCAAGACAATAATGATGATCACAAAGGCAGCCCTTCAGGGGAAGGTATGCATTATATTAATGTTTGCACTGAAGCTTTGTTTACTACTATTTTTCTAAATAGTTGGGTTGTCGACTCTGGTTGCACATCACATATAGCAAGAGATCGTAAATGTTTTACTTCCATGCAAACAATTCCAAAAGGAAATAGATATGTCTACTTAGGCACTAATGCTAAAGCTGATATACTTGGAATTGGAAATTATATTCTTAAACTCCCTGATGGAGGAAAGTTGTTGTTAAACGACACTCTGTTTTCACCTAGCATGAGAAGGAATTTAATATCTGTCTCCCAATTGGAATCTATTGGTTATGTTGTACTGTTTGGAAATGGGAAAGTTAAAATATTGCTGAAAGGATCAAGATGCCCAAGAGGGGGGGTGAATTGGGCTAATTCT
>CM041645.1:14170972-14220426 GCA_023333625.1 Bothriochloa decipiens
GTCATCAATCATCGAAACCACATTAAAGGGGCCTAGATGCTTTCAATTGCTAAATGGGAAATTAGTGCATACTGGTCTTCGGCATGATGACCTCTATTTTCTTGATAATTTAATAGAAGGTGCCAATTCTGATTGCTTAGTTGGTGAAGATAACTCCATAGTGAGGAAAAATGACAAGAACACATGCTCAGAATCTTATTTATGGCATTTACGACTTGGTCATATATCTAAAAATAGAATTAAAAGGTTAATTAGTTCTGGAATTTTAAACTTTAAGTGGGAGGATTTTGGTACTTGTGAGGCATGTATAATTGGTAAAATGACCCGTGCGCCTTTTCCAAAGGCGGAAAGATCTAAGGAGACTCTTGCTATTATTCATTCTGATATTTGTGGAGAAATGTCTACTCCCACTAATGGTCAAAAGATTTATTTTATCACATTCATTGATGATTATTCAAGATATGGTTATGTGTATCTCTTAAAACATAAGTCGGAAGGGTTTGATGCTTTTAAGGCATTTAAAACTGAAGTGGAAAATCAGTTGAATAAAACAATTAAAGTTTTAAGAACTGATCGTGGGGGAGAATACACTTTAGGAATATTAAATGACTTTTGTAAAGAGCATGGAATCATTCATCAGTATACTATGCCATACACTCCGCAACAAAACGGCGTAGCCGAGCGGAGGAACAGAACACTTATGGATATGGTTAGATCCATGATGGCTTATTCTGATCTTCCCTTGTCTTTTTGGGGTGAAGCTTTACATACCGCTGTTTATTTATTAAACCATTCACCATCTAAATCTGTCACAGTCACTCCTTATGAGTTGTGAACTGGAAGGAAACCCTCACTTCGTCATTTAGCTGTTTGGGGCTGCGATGCTCAAATTAGAGTGCCAAATCAACATCGTACTAAGTTGCATCCTAAAAGCACACCAAGAATTTTTATTGGTTATTCTACATAATCAAAAGGGTATCGCTTTTATGATCCAGAAAATAAAAAACTAGTGGAAAGTAGAGATGCTATTTTTCTAGATCATCAAACACCTCGCCGCAGTAAGCGGGCTAGGGTGGAATTATTGGCAACTCCAGATGAACCACAATTTGATGATTCTATGATTAACTCGCTCAATGAGGAAAATATAACTTCAGAAGAAAATACAAATCAAACTCCCAACACCTCTCGCCTAAGGAGAAGTGGGAGGAATACACAGGCACCATCATATCTAGATGAATATTATGTGTTTTTGGGGGAAGTACACTCTAAAATTTTAGATTTATAGAAAGATCCAAAAACTTATAAACAAGCTGTAAGCTGCCCTAAATCAACACTATGGGTGGAAGCAATGCGGGAAGAATTAAACTCAATGAGAAAAAATAAAGTTTGGGAACTTGTTTCATTGCCAAACAACCGCAAGCCTGTAGGATGCAAATGGATTTTTAAAAGGAAAATTAATGCAGCAGGCCAAGTGTAACACTCTGATGTTAAGCATGCATAATCACTTGCATTCTTAAGCATAAGCATCATTATGCATGGCATTGATGAAAAGATTGATTGTCATTTCATGTATCATGCTTGATTATTCAAATTATGCTTGCCTTTCACATAAATTGAATAAGTGGTATGAGTGTTTGGTGTTTGATGACCTCTAAGGTAACCTAGACATGATTAGGACACCAAATAAACCTAGGTTTATGTTCATGGTTTTGGTTAATTAAGCTTTGTTGTCATGGTTGACCAAAGTGGACCATGAAAGTGGTTTTGTTTGACTGATTTGAAAGTGGTAGCTAGATTGCTTGCATGTGTGTGTACCCTAAATAAAGTTTGTAGAGAATTTCATAAGTAACAAAAGTTGTAATTACCACTTTTCATGAAAATGCTTGGAGGATATTCAAAAATATTGAAAAAGGCAGGTTTGGGGGCTGTTTTTCCATTTTAGGGAATTTTAAGGGGTATTTTCTTTGGATTTTTGTATTTCAAAATCTATGCAGAATCTGGCCAAACTTCGTATAGATGAAATGTTCTACTCTTCTAGAGCTACATTTTCTTCAATATAAGTTTTGGCTAATTCGGCTTGGTTTGGGAGTTATAGGATAGAAAATTTTGTGTTAAAGATCATAGAAATAGCTTTTCGGTGACGGTTGGTCAAAGCCGTCAGGGAAATGGCCGGCCACCGCCCATGTCGCCCAGCCCGCGCGCTCCGCGTGGCGCGCGTCCACCGGCGGTCCGGGGCGGCAGCGACCCTCCCGACCGCGTTAAAGCGACCGCGGCCGCTCCCTCCTTTCTGTTCCCCCTCTCAGTTCCCTCGCTCCTTGCCTCTTTTCCCGGCTCCGCGAGCCCGCCGTCGCCGTCGCGCAGCACCGAGCTCACCTCGCCGCTGTTCAAAATCCACTGCCGTCAGCCGCGCATCCTCTTGCTTGACCCCGCAATCGAGCACGCCTGAGTTCGCTCCATCATCCTCCACCCTCGTCTCAACCCGTCGCGTCAAGGTTTGCACGAATCGACTCATTTTTCTCCCCGGCCGCCATGGCCGCACCTTGACCTCACCGTGGTCCCGCCGCTCTAGCCATCCTCTCTCGTCATTGTGGTGCGCCTCAGACGCGCCGTGATGTGTAGATGCTAGGACGCTAGTCAATGGGGTCGATTAGGGTTCCATAGGGCCGGATTTCGTCGGACCGCCGTGCGGATTGACGCCGGTCCGCCGCGCACACATGGCCGAAGCCGCCTCGGCTTCGCTTCGACCGTGATTTGTCCCGCAATCGACGCGCGTCGTCACCCTCGTGCTTCCCCTCTGCTCAGTCTCGCCGGAGAGCCCCCGCAACGGCCGGCGAGGCCGCGCCGACGCCGTCGACCTCCCGCTTCCCTGTGCAGGGACCCCGACTTTGAATAAGACAAAACCTAGGGTTCTTCATGTATAACGGCCAGACATAGAGTATTTCTTTATCGGGCTTAGTGAATTTCTGGTTAACTCAGGGTCTCCGGTGCAAAAGTGTTTTCCTTTTTCTTTTTCAAAACTGTTTCCAGATTTCTGTTAAATCTTTGAAAAATCATATCTTCTTCATTTTTTATCCAAATGAGTTGGTTCAACTTGCAGTATTTTTCTTATAAGAATCTCTATGCATGAAAAATATGAAATATAAAATTTGTGATACTTTTCTGTATAGATTTATTTATCTCTATTAATTTCTCTTATCTTAGAAAATACATAAGTAATTCTCTGTTGCACTGAAAAATATGAGACCAAGTTTGTTAGTCTTCTTATGTCATGCTCTATCTGTGAAAAATGTTATGAGGTTATGTCATGTGGAAAGTTTGCTCTGTCTATTTATGGTGCCTATTTCCATTAGGTGATAAATAATTCATAATAAATAATATATAAGGAATTTGTGCATGAAACTTTTTGGAGAGTGTTTTTATGTCAATCTAGAGCTAATGATATTCTGAGATCTGTTGTTTGATATACTTTTATATACAAAGTATTTTATGCCCAGTGATTTGTGCTGCCTTTTCATTTTTGTGTAGGATAAATTACTTACTGTTTTGACCTAAAATTTTTATGGTAGTCTTTATTAGACATGATTAAGCTCCTGTAATTTTTACAGAATTTTCTGAGTAGTCTAAGTCATGTTGTAGTTATACCTTGATTTCTTTTAATTATAAATAATGCTTTAAAGTTATCATTTCATGTGTGTAAAAATGCTTTTTATGCTATTTATGATATGTGTGATCTGCTATTGGTTTTGGTTCAGTAGAGTGTAGTGTGCGAAACAATGGTTGTTTATAATTCCTTATAGTATGCGAGTAAATTGTAATGCGAGGCTTGTTTGGAGAGTTGTCGGTAGAAGAGAATGCAGATGACATGTGCTTATCATACATGTTTTCAAATATCATATCATTCATCTTAGCTGAGCATTCATTTACCATCAGCATCAGCATTGTATTTCTATGTATCCATGGTATTCATACGCACTATGCATCATACAGGATCGTCAGAGCTCGAAACGGTAGTTCCCGGAGCACAAGGAGAGGAAGGCCAGCAGGAAGCGTTGGTGCGGGAAGTAGCAGCAGAAGAGGATCTCGAAGTTGATCTTCCAGAGTGTCCTGACCACCAGCCCAGCTCTTTCCTGAAAGGCAAGCCCCGGAGCATTCTCCCTGTGGTTTACAAAAATATCTAACTTGAGTCCTTTACTTGTTTGATGCATTAAGTTATAGGTGTTGTTTTATACCGTTGCTGTATTACTTATATTCCTTGCCACTGTTTATACTTCAACCCTGTTAGGTTCAGGTACGATTATTTGTTTAGCCCTGCTTTAACTAGACCGGTAGAAGTCGGGTGATTTCCTGTCATCCGCGAGTTATAGATGGTGACTCAGAATGGTTGAATACATTGTTATCTTGGATAACCATGTGGAGATAATAAATCATGACCGGGCGGGATTGGTGTTGAGACTGAACTAGAGGTTTGGTGTGGTTATCCCATCTGTTTCGAACTAGGACCCCGTCCGTTATACGTCCTCAAGTCATATTGAATTTATGCCTCACATTTAGCTGGAAGGATAAGTCGTTCTGACCGCGAAGCCTAATTTTGGTTTGGGCCGGGAGTCGACCTGCTGTACGCATCGTATTGGTGAAGATGGGGGACCACAGGTTACGCGGAGAGTAAGTCCGAGGTCAGGGTCGCCCTGAATAAGGCAGCCGGACGGTTCCTGGATACGATGGTACCTGTTGATCCCGCACTTTTCCCGAATTGAATGTCGGTGATCTGTAGCTCACCGTGGCTGGTGAGTGTGGTTTGTGTGAGGAATACCCGCCAGCTGGTTAGTAATCGATTATAATCGCCATCGTTCCTAGACAGTGAACACTTGACTTGAGCAGCGGCATCGTAGTAAAAACTTGAACAAGAGATGAGATGGTTGAGCTGTTGAGATTGAAAGATACTCAATCGGAATTGGTTACTTTCTTGTTGAATAATTATTACCATGCTTGTTTAGTACAGGTGCTAATGTAGCATGATAAGGTTAATCAGATTAAAATACATTGCTAGAAGGTTCTTATTAATTATTCCTTAATGTAAGCTTTTCTGCAATTAAATGAGTCAGCTATCCTACTTATATAGCCTTGCATACTTCTTGGTGTCAATTTTATTTTTAGTTTATGACGGGTAAGTCTAGCTGAGTACATTCTCGTACTTAGGGTTTTATTTCTCATGTTTTTGCAGATGGTGAGATATTTTATGGCTATTATCAGAACTGCTTCTATCCCACCTTAGGAGATGACTAGACCTTGGGCATGGTCACTCTTCTCTATTTAATGCTTTTGTTGGATGTTGATCAAGAACCTGGCACTGTATTTGAACTAAATCGCTTCCACTTTATTTGAATTTGAACTTGGTTTGTAATAACTTTATTTTACTCTGATGGTTTAAAACTAGGTGAGAACTATGTACGTTGTGAATGGTGAACGCTAAACTATTACGATCTTGATCGTGCCGAAAAAATTTGAAATCCTTCGAGATTTTGGTATGACTACCGGGTTTATTAGGTCTCAATCATGTAGTTTGTCGTCCTAATGGCGAATTATGTGCTTGTGCTCTAATAAATTGGTCGGTTCTGTCACAGCAAGTGGAAAAATATAAGGCTAGGCTTGTTGCTAAAGGCTTCACACAAAAGGAAGGTGTTGATTTTGTGGAAACTTTTTCTCCTGTTGCAAAGTTTACTTCCATTCGAATTATTAGTGCTTTAACGGCTTATTATGATCTTGAACTCCACCAAATGGATGTCAAAACGGCTTTTCTTAATGGATTTTTGGAGGAGGAAATATATATGTTGCAGCCGGAAGGTTTTAGAGAAAAAGGAAAAGAAAATCTGGTATGCAAATTAAAGAAATCAATTTATGGTCTTAAACAAGCCTCACGCCAATGGTATATACTTTTTGATAATGCTATCACATCATATGGTTTTTCAATGATGAAAGGTGATCACTGTATATATACTAAAATTATTGGTGGGAATTTTGTGCTGCTATCTTTATATGTTGATGATATTCTAATTGCTTCTAATGGTAAATCAACATTGGCGGAAGTTAAATCTTGGTTATCTTCTAAATTTTATATGAAGGATATGGGGGAAGCTTCCTATGTTTTGGGAGTGGAAATACATAGAGATCAGAATAAACGACTTCTTGGTTTGTCCCAAAAGGCTTACCTTCAAAGTGTACTGAAACGTTTCTCTATGAAAAATTACAAACCTGCTAATGTACCTATAGTACAGGGAACTAAACTCAGTGAGGAATTATGTCCAACCACTCCTGAGGAAAGACGAAGAATGAATAGAATTCCTTATGCTTCAGCATTGGGATGCCTCATGTATGCCATGTTATTCACACGACTTGACGTTAGCCATGCCATTGGACTTCTTAGTAGATATCAAAAGAATCCTGGGGAAGAGCACTGAAAAAAATAAAATATGTGTTACGTTATGTCAAAGGAACTTTGGATTATTCTCTATGTTTTAATGGTCACAATCTTCAGCTGCAGGGTTATACCGATGCTGATTGGCAAGGGGATCTTGATGAACGGAGATCAACGTCTGGCTATATATTCACTTTGGCAGGAGGTGCTATTTCTTGGTGCAGCAAGCTACAACAACCAGTTGCTCTTTCATCCATGGAAGCTGAATATATTGCTGCATCTGAAGCAGGAAAGGAAGCTGTATGGCTAAGGGAATTTCTTGTAGCATTGAAGGTCGTGGAAAGTGCATCTCAACCTGTCACTATGTTTTGTGATAATTTGTCAGCGATCGAGGTTGCTAAAGATCCCAAGTTTCATAGTAAAAGTAAACACATTGAGGGAAGATTTCATTATATTCGTTATGTCGTAAATAGGCTTAAGAC
This sequence comes from Bothriochloa decipiens, assembly GCA_023333625.1. Taxonomy (NCBI): domain Eukaryota; kingdom Viridiplantae; phylum Streptophyta; class Magnoliopsida; order Poales; family Poaceae; genus Bothriochloa; species Bothriochloa decipiens. Next base: position 14,177,867 of record CM041645.1, read on the forward strand.
TATTCGTTTGGTTTATTTGGCTAGTACAAGTATGGTTGCAAATCCACTGACTAAACCACTTAGTCAGGAATTATTTTTTAAGCATATTAGAAATATGGGACTTCAGGTTATTGATTGAAATATTTCAGCCAAGTGGGAGATGTTGGATTTTTTATGTGGCTTTCAATATTTGTTATTGTAATAATTTATCACCTCTATGTGTAGAAATACTATTGATTATAAATAATGAACTCGAGGAATTTGTACTCAAAGTGCCGAGGATATTTGTGCTGGAATACAGTATTGAGGAATTATAGAGATCAACTCTACTGGAATATAAATAGTGTACGTATGTATTTTGCTCGGGTACAGCACAAATAGAATAGCTGGGTTTGTTTTGCAGGATCAGCTCTGCAGGCTGTTGACTGGAATTGCCCGGGTACAACACATAATTAGATTGGAATTGATCTCATATACACAATCTAATTATGGCACTTGACTCACATATATGTGTCAGGGACTAATATATTTTAGACTCAGAATACTGACATGTCTGATCGTAGTTGGTGACATGGTTCAGAAGTCGCATGATTTATCGAAACACAGGTGTTGTAACACCTAAAAATAAAGTCTATAAATAGCACCACGAAAAAGGCACAGGAATAGACGGTGGAGCGAATAGCGCACGATCTCTATCAGGGCCGCCTTCCGGACGCCATCGAGGAGCATCGACACCGAGACGCCGTCGAGGAGCATCTACGCCGGGACGCCGCCGAGGAGCGGTGTGTTGTCGAGGAGCTCCGCGCGGACGCGATCGTCGAGCACCGCGGGAGCGCCGGCCGAAGGAGCTAGTGGTCCGCCGGGCCGCCTTCCGGACGCCGTCGAGGAGCATCGACACCGGGACGCCGTCGAGGAGCATCTACGCCGGGACGCCGCCGAGGAGCTCCGCGCGGACGCGATCGTCGAGCACTGCAGGAGCGCCACCCCGGGGCTGCCGTCAAGGAGGGACTCGCGGCCGACACAGGAGCTGCGCCTCACCATCTCCGTTCGCTTCGCAACCTCAGGTTCGAAGTTTGGAAACCCCACCCTTCGTCAAACTCGTGTGTTTTGCAATCACACATCGCGGCCTGAACACTGCAGGAGCGCCACCCCGGTGCTGCCCTCAAGGGGATACTCGCGGCCGACACAGGAGCTGCATCACCATCTCCGCTCCCGTGTTCAGGTTCAAAGTGTGAAAACCCCACCACTCTTGTCAAACTCGTGCGCGTTTTGCAATGGCATATGCAGTACAGATCTATGCAGCACAGATCCTTAAATCTGAGTTTATGCAATCCAATTTTGCATCATCATTCCTTTAGTTCATTTGTTGTTCACCCTACTGAGGTGAAGCAAGCACATGTGTGTGCCATCAGAAACAACTATGATGAGAGTATTGATGTCGTGATTGCAATTGATCGATGCTTACTCAAATGTTGGATCATGATCATGATCAGATGACAGTGATTTCGTGCCAGGCTATACAAGTTAGCTTATGATCTAACTCATAGGACCTGCTTCACTGCTTTAGAATGCATCACTGTTGGTTTTTCCATGAATGTGCTAGCTACTCCAACTGAATAGGGAAGGTCTGGCCTTGTGTGCAGCAAATACTTCAGGCAACACATCATTTAACTGTAATCAATAGCGTCCATTAGCTGGCTTTCCTTGTCATTATGCAGCTTAGCTCCTGGTTCTATTGGAAACTTAGTTGCATTATAGTCAGCCATATCCCAAACTGTGGCCACGCTTTCTTTGCATATCTAGTCTGTTTGACTATAATGTAATCCTTCTACTGATCTACTCAATGCCAAGATAGAAAGACAGCAACCCAAGGTCAGTCTTCATTTCAAGCTCAGCTGTCATTTGCTTATTGAACTAACTAATCTAAGCTGAATCTTCACATCAACATAAACCCCAGGAACTTGCTCACTTGACACCTTCTGAACTTGTCTAGCCTGACATTCCAAGCTCTAAGAGCTTGTCTAAGTCCATAGAGAGCTTTTCTCCACCTGAGTACTTGCTGCTCCTTTCCTTTCACCACGTATCCCTCTGGTTGTTCCTCTTCAAGTTCACCATGCAGGAATGTTGATTTCAGATCAAGATGATGTATCTCCCAGCTTCTGTTAGTAGCTTTTTTTTTAGATAATGGATTTCATTAAACCTCTGTTAGTAGCCAGAGCCAAAATTAGCCTCACTGAGTCCAATCTGGCAATAGGAGCAAATACTTCTTCAACGTGAATGCCTTTCTTTTGCACATATCCCTTAGCTACTAATCTTGCCTTGTGCTTAACAAACATCTCCATCTGATTTTTTCTAGAGTTTAAACACTCACTTTAAGCTAATGGTTCTGTATCCCATGGGTAACTGAATCAGCTTCCAAGTGTCATTTTTTGTATTGACTGAATCTTCATATCCATGGCTTCAGTCCATTCAGCATGACCCGTTGCATCCTTGTAGCAAGATGGCCCCTCCATCTCTGCATACAATGCTTCACCATCAGAATCATATGCTAACCTCTACCTCTGTTGAGTTCTCATAAATTTCAGCCAAGTTTTTGAACTTTTGCTTTTGTTCCTCTGAGCTGTTGCCATCTGCTGAGCTCAATGCAGCACTTTCCTGATTCACCAAAAAAAAAGCAGGACTTTCCCAACTTGATCCCATGGCAGGAGTTGACAAAATGATTGGACTTGAGACTGTTGTCGGACTACCAACAGTCTGTGTCGATGTAGTACTCAGAGCTGCTGCTACTCCAGTCACTGTTTCAGGCGAGTGTAGCTCGTGTAGCATACTGTCCAAAACGTAGCATGGCAGTCAGTTTCCCGACATATTGATCTAGTCGTCCATCATCCATCATCCGCTGTGCATTGCACCTGCTCCTAAGCATCTGCGACCGTGATTCCTTGCGTGATTGGCTCCTATGGATCTTGCCTTCAGACAGTCACAAACATCATTCCCTGTCTTCTTCCTTGCCACTTGCATTAGGCGGTCATCTGTGAGGAGCACTAAAGGATGCGTGTCCTCACCTTGTCCTTCTTCGAGTCAGCCTCCGCCGTCTGCTGGCTCAACCACCTCCCAAACACCCTGATCCTCCATGATGGCTTGCACCCTGATCCTCTAGCTTGTGTAGTTTATCGCCGTTAGCTGTGAAGCCCACTGTTGCTAACCTCCCACGCTCCGTCTCCAGTGCTGACGATCGATATGGAATTCAACCGAAGATACTTGGGCATGCAATTGTGGCTCTGATATAGATGTTGGCCTCAAGATCACAATCACACGTCCTGTTTCAGTGGCTAACCTAAGAATCAACCTTATCTCAATCACAGAGCCTTCTTAATGAAATACACATGAAGTCGTGTTCTAGAAAAAAAATCTCAATCACAAAGCAAGAACATGATGAACATGGGGTGAGAACTATAAGCTTGACCTCTTCATGATTACAAATGATCCAAAAAACACACTAGACTCGTGGACACCCAACTACTACTAGTAGCTAACACACACGATGCTAAGTGAAAACTGCTATATCACACAATACAAAGTGCTGTCAGTGTAAACTGACACAAACACGCGTAGGGCACACATATCGTGGGTGCGGTCACCACTTCAGCATTGCCTTAACTTGATTCAATGATACGAGCTTCCACCAAGACACAACACATATACATCAGGGTTATACCAACAAAAATATGCTAGTCCACATAGGCGGCTTATGGGATTTTGTAAGTTGGAAGGTCTTGTTTGTATAAGTACTCTTAAGCTTAGGTATTTTTAACCATTTGGGTCTATATAAGCATGGCATGCCACTTGATTTTTTTTATTTCTTAAAAAGAGGATTAGATTTCTTGTGGTATTTTACTAATTTTATATGTTTATTACTTTGTGTTGGCAATGAGCTACATTATTTGTCATGGTTCCTCATTATTTAATTTAGAGTTCACGAAACCCATCATAGCATACAGTGATTTCGTGTTGGCTAGATGGTCGTGGTAGAAAATGAGACAGAGTAGCTATCAAGGGCAAAAAATCACAGTTGATGCATTTTTTACTGTGGTTTGAAATTTCCCTACGGTGATATCCTAATCAACGTTTTCCATGCAGATTTCTGTACTGCTGTGATTCATTGCGGTTGATCTCCAATGGTTGCACCTGCTCTGAGAAAGGTAATCATATGTGCTGCATTATTCTGTTCAACACGGTCGTGTCGTTTTCCATCATCTCTGAGATTATCTGTATTGCAGATGTCTAGTTCTACTCTGCGCGGTGCAATTCTCCAGTGCCAATTGGCACCTTTCTTGTTCTGCAGACTGGTATTTCTTATCAACATAACTTTTATCATCAAGATGATTACTTGTTCTCCCTTCTACCCTGCTCGCAGCTCGCTGTATGATGGTTATCTTTATTTCGATTCGGTATACGCAGCTTTTGTTGTCGGTGATGTTTCATTCAGTCTATGCTCCTCGGGATACGGTTTCGGATCATAAGAAGAAGAGTATTGATGACGCGTTAGAGGATGCTGCTGTTTTTTTCAGTTGCATACATGTTGCCTTTGTATGTATATATAGCTCCGGTTAATAACCATAATAGATACCTAATGTTTGTTTCTTTATTTAGATGAGTCTCTAATACTGGTTTATTTTTGTTATGTGTAGTGTCTCATTCACATTTACAAATGACTGGAAGGAAGTGGTATATGATTGCTTTACACCGTTCTCTCTATGGCTTGATGCCATCCATTGCATTTGCGTCCTGGTTATCAAACTCTTATTCATTAAGGACATCACGAAGAGAATTGATACCATAATGACTGAATTTTCTGGTCTATTGGTGATGTTCATGTCCATATACCATTACTGCACTATGAAATTAGTAGAGACCAATCAGACCCCAGAGAGGCTGCAGATGACAAGATCTAAAGCAACACTACATGTATGTCTCTTCTATCATTTAGAATCAACGCTTTACATTTGTAATGAATGAAATATAAAAAATCATAACCTCATCTCGTGTGTGCCTGTAACAGGTCCGAGTCATGGTAACAGTGTATACTCTTGCTTCTATCTCATTGATGGTGCAGCTGGAAAGGTGGTGGTTCTTGCCAGAAATTTGTTCCAAGCATGGTTTCTCGAAGTTGGCAGAAGCTATGGCTATTATGGTCACCATATCTGCCGTCGCCTGTGAGATAGGCCAGTTCGCCACAGCCATCATGCACCGAATTGTGAGTAAATTACTTCTATATGTATATCGTTATTTGCTGATAAAATGGAAGTGGGGGTAACTTAGAGACCTATAAGCCACACATGCAGTAGAGCACTACTAGGTTCCAGTTCTGGATCCAAAGAACTCATTAGTCATTTCATGCATTTCCTCTTTATTGGATATCCATCTGCCATTCACATCCTTAAGGTGTTTTATAGAATTTTTCCTTGCTCTCCACACAGCTCTGTAATGAAAAAACTTTGTACCGCAACCACCCTCTCTCAGTCTTATTGATCGCTGGAGCCACATCATCTTTTCCCTGTATAGTAGCTCGTTCATTCTATCCAGAGCTTCTCGAAGAAGAATTGTGTCTGCATTGTACCCAGAGCACGGATATTTTCAGCGCTGTGCTTACATCCCCAAGACTGTTTATGTTTCCTCTCCAGTCCCAGGCTTTCGTGATCACATCTGGTAGTCATGGATCCCTTTCCCACATAATCTCATACCTGATTGAGCTTCTTCCAAAACTTTGTTTTTGCTCCTATACCAAACACACGAAGCGGGGGCAATGGTCTGAGATTGCAGCCATAACATGTCTTGCCTAGGCTCCTGCAAATAAATCTCTCCAATTATCATCAGCAACAACCCAATGAAGGCACACCCTGACATTTCTGTCACTTTCTTGGTTATTGTCATATGTATTGCCGCCCCATGAAACCCAAATCTTGGAGTTCACAAGTGGCTCTGGATGTAAACAAGCAGAAAAAATGCTCAAACTGCCACATTGCTTAATTGAAATCTCCCATTACTGTCCAAGGCGATTTTAGCTTTGTATTTGTAAGCCAATTCCACATTCCTTGTCGATTTTCTAACCGTGGTTCACCATATATAAATGTGGCTCTTCATGGCTGTGAACTCGCATTCAGCTTGACCTCCACATGTATCTACCTATCTGAAAGAGACAGTAGATTAACGTCCAATTGTTCATGCCAAAACAAGGCAATCCCTTCAGGCCCAATCTCTATGTCAGCAATTTAACTCGTTTCTCTTTAACCCATGTCTCTGATAGAAACACCATCATGGGGTTATTGACCCTAACAAGGGACAGTAGATCCTGAACTGTCCGGGATCCCCCATTCCCCCAGCAATTCCAGCATAAGATTTTCATTGCTCCTGACGGGGCTCAGCATGAGCACCAGTCAGGTTTTCACTTGTACCACAACACAACCCTCCATCTCCCTCCTTCCTCTGAACCCCAATTTCACACCAAGACACCTCAGCCTCATTCCTTTATCCAAATCCTTTGAGTTCCGGTACTTTAACTGGTATAAATAAGTTCCTCAAAAAAACTGGTATAAATAAGCCATTATAGGAACTCATACCATTAGCATAAGGTTGTTCATGGTTTGTACTGTTTGTTCACAAAGAACTGAACACAGATAACACTTCTTACTAGAGGAAGTAACAGAACGAAAAAGATACATCAAAGTCATATAAGTCATTTTTGTAGAGCCAAGGTGAGACTCCATTTTATTCCAAGTGATCATAAGAGTATTTGCTAGATACATCTCTAAAAGGGAGGGTCATGAACTAGTTTTTTTGTGAGGAGATAGAAATGAATATTTCTTTTTTTGTGAGGAGATACAAATGAATATTTATGAACTATACCCACATTGGCACGTGTAAATAGTACGTGTAAATAGTACCGATGTTGGGTCAGCCCCAAAAGCCAGACTCTCCACTAAGAAAGTATCGCCTTTGTATTGTCAGGGACCTCCCTGTAGAGCATTCTTCCAGTCCCTTCTTCAGAAAATTCCAAGACGAATTTCCTTCCTCTGCCTCTATCTGTTTTTGTTCAACTACACCGTCTAATCTTCCAAACTCTCTTCATGTGGTGGAGCAACTGCTTTGAGTTCAACACGAGGACTGAGAGGAAAAGTCCGACCGCCAAGAACCTTGGCCGAGCTATCTCTAGGCCTCTGCCATGCTGACGATCAGAGTTTTCTTCTGCGTTGTGTTGCTGGATTCAGCAGCTTCCCTTCCGCTTCACTTGCTTCCATTGCCTTCTTCCCTTCCATCAACAACCCCTAGCTAGGGAGATTCTCCTACTACAGCAAGGCTTTTCCCCTGATGCATGTCGTACACCTTCATTGGGCAGAACAGGGCAGGGGAGGATGTTGGGTGTATTGAGATTTCTGTGGTAGTTTGCATGTTGATCTGTACTTTTATGTACTCAACTTCTCTAAAGTAATAACATATTTCATAACACCAGGTCTAATACCTCTAATTGTCTGCAATTTCTCCTGACTTTAACATTTGTAGAATTCTGGATACTGGAGTGATGATCTGCGTCCAATCTTTAGGGTGAAGCTGGCTGCTGCTATCATGACTCTGCTATCTGATGGCTATGACACACTGAGTTATGTTGAAGTCAAAAATTATTGGAATCTTGGATTTTTCACCAGATGCTCTGTGGTAAGCTTTGCACTCTGCAAGGGTTAATCTTGAGTCAAACTTGTTATAGATTTGACCAAATTAGTATCATTAGGTCAATTGTGAACAAATTTTAAAATATATATAAGAAAAATATCAATATTTAAAATACGAATTAGTATCATTTATAAAATACATTTTAACAATGTAAATGTTTGTTGTCATTGGTCTTAATATTTTTAACATACTTGGTCAAAGTTAAAAATAACTTAACTTGGTGTAAACCCAAAAGTAGCTACAATTTTAGAACAGAGGTAGTATTAATTTTGCAGTTCAAGCAAGCCTTTGTTTATATGCCGGATTCGGCGTCCCGAATCTGAAAAAGGCACAGTGCGGGGCACTGTAGTTCTTTTGTTTGTATTTACTAATAATTGTCTAAATATTGATTAATTAGGCTTAAAACATTCGTCTCGTAAAGTACAACAAAACTGTATAATTTGTTTTTGATTTTATCTATATTTAATACTTCATGTATTTGCTGACATTTTAACGTAATAGAAAATAAAAATTTTACATAGTAAAATTTGAAAGTGAATTTGGGGAACTAAACAAGTCCCAATGCAACTTATTTTGCAGGTCATTTCAGCTGTGACAACTGGATGTGCAGTCGTCTTGATTGTCACTCGGTGGGTTGGACCCAGAAGACTGAAGAAGTCGTTTGACAAGACTGTGAAGGCTGCAAAATGGGCCAAAGATTCTGCTCAGGGCGTGCCCGCATGGTTGGAGGACTTGAGAGTTCGCCTCTCTGACAAGTGTGCTCGTGGTCTGGAGAGATGGGTAGGTGTGATTTGATGATATAACATGGACCCAAGTTCATGCTTCCACTGGTTGAACGCAAGAACTTACAGCTTTGCCATGACTTGGGCCGAAATTGTGTGACATGTATTCAGGATAGTTGACTTAGTCATTATGTGAATGCCTTATTATTGAATCCCTTTGCATTTTTCTTTTAAGCACTAGAGATCACGGAGCTATATTTCTATTCTTTCTCTTTTCAAACTTTGGACCTTCCTGTGTCCATATTCTCTCTCTCCCCCTCCCTCCCCCCCCCCTCTCCCTCCCTCTCTCGCTCCCTCTCCCTCCCTCTCGCTCTCGCTCTCTCTCTCTCTCCACTTGGACCTTCAAGTATCCATATTTTTCTATAGCTCCATATCGTGGTTTAAAAAAGGGTACCATTAGGAAAATTTTAAATAATATATGGCACAGTTATTTGAAATAACTATACTTGTGGATGGGTTTAAAGTTTCTCAAAGGAAAAGATAGGGTGGTATGGAGGAATGTCCGACGAGAACGTGGATGTATAAATTCAATATGGGATTTAGCGTGACCGTACCAGACATGGATAGGGTAGCGATCAAAGATAATGCGAAAGAAAACGATCGGCTTTGAAATGCCATCACTTCACAAGCTCTAGACGTTTGACAAAACTCAACAAACAAAAGACAACATTTGTGTAGTTTTGATCATGTAAAGCTTGGCCATGGCCATGGTATAGCACATAAAAAGCATCGAGGAGATGTGAAGCTAGAAGTATCAGCATTTTTTATATTTCTCCTTCATACCCGCGGTAATATATGGAGATTTTTTCTAGTCATCATTAATCTTCCTGGTGAGCGTATGAATAACCAATGTGACTTGGTGAGCGATGGAGTCCACGTTGCAATCCAAACAACCATAACAAACAACCATGACAGGTGCTCTCGTGGACGACTGGTTACTGCAGCACACTCTCAGTCCAGAGAAATAGGTTCGAGCCCTGCATCCTCTAATTAAAAAGCGGAGATACAGTCTGACTCCTTTCCGTCGAGTTTTTTTTTTCCTATTCTATTTCTATCGACGAACAGTTAAAAAAGAGCGACGGGCTAATAAATCTGCATCATGCGTATCACTGTGCGTCCGTAGCTAACAGTATGATTTGACATTGATCCCTATGACGACTCTTTTTTTCAATACGCGCCTGACATGTTTATCTTCGTATGTCAGCATATATATACCATAATGTAAGACTACTGTAGAGAAGCGAACTAGAGGTACTCTTTCCATTTTAAAATAAATACACATTTTGTATTTTGAGAGGTTAAATAATTTTAAGTTTAACTAGATTTAAAAATAATAATATAAATATTTGTATATCAAATAGATTTAGTACGACAATATATAGCATGATCAATCTCATGATGTTTTATTTATATCATGAAGATTAATGATAATAGACAACCTAAGATGCATAGAAGTGTTTCATTTCTCTCCAAGGGTAATAAAGTCATTTTACCTTGTTGATAACACCGTCAACCTGCAAAACTAACAGAAGGGCCAAGTTCCTAAAGAAATTCCGATTTAGGGCTAAATACCAAAGTTTGATAAAATTTAGGCCAAGAAACCAACGACAATTTTTCAAGGCCAAAATCTAATTTTCCCTAATAATAAGATCACCCATATGCCTTATAAAATAAAGGGTATAAGACCGATTGAGTCACATCTATTCGATCAAAACCAAAATCAATCTATCAACTCATTTTGTCGCTTTACCCCTCTCTCTTGACCCCTATTGCTGTTAGACAAGTCCCCCATGAGATTTATTAGCATCTTAGGTGGCCTTACTAGTCTAGGAGTAGCAAGTCTCCTGGCTAGATTTGTTAGCATCAAGTCTTAGGTGATCCTTCGTGTGTTCTTCCTTAATGGATTTTTTTTAAGTAGTTCGAGATCCTTTTTATCTAAGAATGAGCGACATCAGTCTTATTGGGCTCGAGATTGATTTGGCTGGTCACACTGTCCTTGTCGTGGCGTTCTTGTTGCGCAGGTGGTAGGCAACTTCCTTGGCCAGTGTAATCGGGACTTCGATATTTATCCCACGAGTAGTTGAATACTAATTCATTGATAAAATTTATACATGCCAAACATGAAAGACATGAATGTGTGACAGGTTTGTTTTATGGAAAAACATCGAAGGTATTTTTTGAACCTAGCATATTAACAAACATGATTTTTTATCATGAACAGTTTTTATAGTAAAAAAATTCGTGTGTTCAGGGAGAGTGGGTGAGAGATTGCACAAACGGTGTACCGGAGGAAGTAGAGGCCCAACGGGCTCGGACACTCGCGCAGGCCGAAGAAAACCCTCCCTAATTCCTTCTTCTTTCTATCCTCTTTCCAAGAAATCCCTCAAATTCTCCCGACTCCGATTGATCGCTTCCCAAAACCTTCTCCCTCGGCGGCGGCCGGCGGCTTCAGGCGAGCGAGAGTTTCCTTCGTCGGCCAGCCATGGCCTCTCCACCGGAGGCGGGCGAGTGCGGGGAGGGTCTCCATCGGCGGCGGGCCATGTCCTCTCCACCGGAGGCGGGCGAGGGCGGGGAGGGTCTCCCTCGGCGGCCGACCATGGAGACGGGCGAGGGCACCGACGGTCTCCCTCGGCGGCCAGCCATGGCCTCTCCACCGGAGGCGGGCGAGGGCAGGGAGGGTCTCTCGCGGCGGCGGACCGTGGCCTCGGCGGCGGGCCATGCCCCTCTACAGGGCCGGGCGAGGGCGACGGCGATCGCCCTCGGGGGGCGGCCATGGCCTCTACAAGGAGACCCCTCGGCCGCCGGCGACATGGCATCTCCGACGAAGATGAGCGAGGACACCAAGGCTCAACCTCTCCTCCAGCCCGATTCATCGCTCCAACCCATCTCCGGCCTCCGCCTGCACACTGTTGTGGCAGATCATCCTAAACAGGAGGAGGCCAGGCTACGGAAGGCGTCTCAGTAGGTCATCCAGCAGCGTCCATCTGAGATCACCATGTCCATTTCATCCATGTGCCGAACCAGCTCAGGCCGTCTTCTCCCCACCACCACCACCAGTTTATCGCTGTGCCGAACCCGCTCAGGTTATCTTCTTCCTACCGGTGCTGAGGTCCTCTTGGATCCTGAACAGGATGAGACCACCCTTCCTCAAGCAGCTCCACAATTGTCAGCTCATGTTGCAGACCCTAACTGTCGTGCTCAAGCAGCTCCACCCTTGTCAGTCCACCATTCTGAGGATAAGCCTGAGGTTATGGAGTCTGAGACTAAGCCTGAGGTTATGGAGTCTGAGACTAAGCCTGAGGTCATGGAGGTGAAGCCTGAGACTGAGTCACTAACTTTCATCAGGTCTGGGATAACAATGAAAGGGAAGAAGGCAAAGCTAGCTATACCCCCCATGGTCTCCTCCTTTCCCCTCACTTCTACGGTTTTCACACTGCTTATCTTCCAGGCCCTTTTGCCATTATTGAAGCTGAGGAGTGTACCCACTGATGATATTGTTGCTGTAGTTTGGAGGATCAGTTCAGTTATGTGCACCCAGATCTTTCTCCTGATGCTGACAATCAGGACAACTGCTAGTACTTTTCATATCTTCTCCGGCGCCTATGTTGGTATTTTCTTAGCACTTGTGGTGGCAAATCATATTGGCAAGCTTCCTGGTGTGTCAGTTGCGTATATCAGTGCAGCTTGGGCTACTGGATTCTTTGGGTACACCTATGGAGAGTATGTTCAGTACATTGGGGCCGAAAAGGCAGCCGAAAGGGCAGCATATGTGGAAATTGCACTCATACAGAATGATCGAAGCAAGAAAAGGCTGAGGATGTACACAATCATCCATTGCACCTTTACCGCAAGTTTGGTCATCTTTATCTTGGCAGCAAGATTGGTGTGGGTAGTTTTCGTTCCGAGCTATGACGATACGCATTTTCTGCTGTTGGAGATTTCCATTTTGACATGGTGGATTATTTATTTCTGCCTACTGATAATCTCAGCATTACTGCTGCATGGATTTTTCCTTCGCAATGAGTGCTTGCTTCCTATTATGGCCTTCCATTTAGGATCGTATCCAGTGAGCCTCCTTTTCTTTCTTCTGAGCCAAATGATTTGGGTGTATTTTTTTGCAATACAAATGATGCTGGTTGCTATTTTTCTGGGCTATGCCATATCAGTATATTCTCACTCTGTGAAGTTGGTAGCAGGAGGTGGGATTACAACTAATGTTAGAACCCCTCTTGTCTCTAAAAAGAGTGAGATTGCAGCTCAGGAAGCCCCTGCTATGGCTGAAAAGTCTCTTGAGGATGCTGGAAAGGGTGAGGTTACAGATTATGATGTGGATGCCCCTGATATGGCTCGAAAATGTATTGCTGTTGATGTTGATGTTGATGCCCCTGCTATGGATGGAAAGTCTGTTGAAGATGCTCCTGGATATGATGTGGATGCTCCAGAATCTGCTGCAGCTCATGGTGTGGATGCCCCTGTTGTTGAGAGAGATGTCCCAGCTAGTATGTGTGGAAAGACTGTAGAGGAGGCACCTGCTGGAAAGAGTGAGATCTCAGTGGATACTGATACTGCTGTTGAGAGAGATGATGCCCAGCCTGTAGAGGAGGATGTGACAGATTCTACCAAAGTGAAGCTTGTTGCAGTCCCATCAAAGAAAAGGAAAGAGCCCGCTGTTGTATCAAGCAAGTTTTTCAGGGGCTTATTAGCATGCTGAATATACTTTGTACTGCTGTGCTTTGTGGGGCTTGCTTTATTCCTTCAGTCTTACATTATGAAGAAATCAATAAAATATGCACATTCTCCAAAGGCCTAGTTTAGGTTTATTTTAAGTTTTTTCAATCCCTCTCCATCACATCAATGTTTAGACATATGCATGGAGCACTAAATGTAGAAAAAAAAAGATAACTAATTACATGGATTAGTTATACATCACGAGATGAATCTTGAGCCTAGTTAAACCATGATTAGATAATATTGTTAAATACAAACGAGTAGTCGAGGTTGAAAAAAATTACAATCTAAACGTGGCCTTACATAGAAAACATTATTCTTTCTGCTCCTGCCTGCCAGCGTCACCTCCGACTTGACTTTGCTTCTCTTGCGCTGTTCACTCGTGATAAGCTCGGAAAATAATATCGAAGTGTGCGTGCGTGCGTTGGCAAGTTGTCCCTGCTGAGTTACATACGGTCGTCGCAAGCCATATATACGGAGGATGATGTACGCCGCACCGTTCAGCAGTTCAGCCTATTGGTATGGTGTGCATGCAGCGCGTGCTTACAAATCTTCTACAGATGCGCGATTCCTAGCAGATATTTACACAAGAGTTTGGTTAATCACGTGATGTAGCCACACTTGCAAATAGTTGTATCTAAAGAAACTCCATTAGCAATTTACCACCCGCTTGATTTTTTTTTTGGCGTCTAGCCATTGCTCACACTCCCTCAAATCACAAAAAATATTCTTCTAAAACATATAATATGAAAATATATTTGATGATAAATCTAATAACACTTAGTTAATATTATAAATATTATATGCTTTTTTAGTACTTAGTCAAATGTCACTTGATATAGTAGCATTTTGTTTTTGCCTTCTAGCCACTGTTCACGCTCCCTCAATCACCATAAGTGTCATTCTAAAACATACTAGAATGCCATTCTTTTGGGGCAGACGAGAGCGAGCAATTGCCACTGGAAGATTAACATAATACATAAACATTTTCGTTTTTCCAAATGTATCCACTTAAAAAGGGCACCTCATGAACAAGTACCATCAACATACAGATTAGGACAGGAAATTATTACAGGGGAGAAAACTATAAACAACTGAAGATTTTTTGCAATCATAGTTTCCAGTAATTTCCACGCTAATGGATCACAATTCACAAAAAGCAAACATTCACCTACAGTCCAACCAGTTAGTCTAAAGAAAAAATTTCATATGAGTTCCCTGCAGTTTCAGTTGACCAGAACATCCTAGAATCGAACAGCCTCCTACATAGTGAAAGATGGGGAAAAATTATTGGTATACTTGTGTGCAACAACCGTGCTGCCATATACTATACTTGGATGCAAAAAATGCAATGAGATTCTTTGAGTGGATGTCAATGCTGGATCTGCTCTAGCTTTTCTTCTTTGTTTTCATAATCTTCAAGCCTCTTCAACCACCGCAAACCAAGATCACAGCCTGCCTCAGCTGCAATTTGGAACTGTTCTTTCGCTAGCTTTATTGGATCTTGCTGCAGGGTCCTTTTCCGCATTTTCCCAGTTGATGGACTCTTGCCTGAGTTGAATCTCGTAATCACTTCAGGTATTTCAGCACCTGGAAACAATTGCAATGTTAGGTGGAACAAATAATTAATTTGTAATAATATGTTACATGCTTTAGAATGCCAAAAATAACCAATACTCCACAAAGAATGCCAAAAATAACCAATACTCCACAATCAATGATGCAATAACATGCAACTAAGTTACCCAGACACTAATTATCTCACAGACCTCTAAGAAGCAAGGATCCATATGCGACAGCAGCACCAGCGTGTCCCTGGTGATGGTCAGAGTTCAAGTTATGTATAAGTACGAAACTGAACTTTGAGCTTGTAATTCATATCATACTATCAATTATTTAGTTATGTTGGAAAAACTTGACACCTTTTCTGAAGCTCTATGGAAACACCACAACGCAGAAGCTATATCTCTCTTAACACAGTCCCCAGTTAGATATACAGCACCGAGAAGATATAAAGCGCCAGGGTGCAGCTGCAAAAAAGGAATCAGGTCAAAATAAAATAGCCCTGACAAATGGCACGTCAGAAACCACAGGATAGGCATTCAGGTAAGCACCATGCTGCATACCTGATCAACAGCTTGCTCAATGTAATGGAAAGCTTGTTGATCTGACTGAACATAGTCATTCTTGAAGAGCAACAGAGAAAAATAATCAATTGAAATGAACACAAATTCCATGAATATCAAATGCCATTGCCTAACAATAAACTAATTGAACCCAATGAGCGGAAGGGACAGGGGGTATGAACTGTGAAAACCTCAATTCTTAGTCGACATCCAAGTTCATACTGTGCATCTGGATCACCCATATTTGCAGCTTCAACCAACAAAGCAGCACCACTGCACATATGAAAAGGGAGCAGCTTTTAATTCACATGGAATTCAATTGAGTCCACATCATGTATCATGAGATGGTAGCAACAAAAACAAATGTTCCAAAAAGAAGACGGCCATAGGGAAGGTCGATTTTACTTCCTATAGTATTTTGTGGCCTAATCGTGTGAGCAGATTTTAAGATGATCCAGTTTCAGCCCCTTCTCTTGCAAATTGTTTTATGTCGAGTTGCTAATCCCAACACACTTGTCTCCCAATGTAATTCAATACAATGCTGAGGTAGCAAATTTGAAGCAACTAAATGGTGTATAATACTATTCTTTCGAGCTCAACAGAAATATATTGTTCGCAGCAGAGACCTCCAACAGCCAAATCTCAACCACTTCATACAGACTACACAATAGTGATTGCTGATTACTATTGACTTATTGAGGCTTCTCACAGCTTGTGGGTTACTGATAAGATTTCAACCACTAGCTATTCCTCTAATGCTACCCTACAGCTTGTAACCATTGATCAAGATCCTTAGGCATAGTTGCATCACAGTACAAAACTCAGCACTTCTATACACTAAACTTTCAATTGCAGTGACACTTTTTGGATTGAAATAGGAGGACACAAGTAGTTGTCTAGCATAAAACATGTGCTGCTCAGCATACTTGCTATATTGATAACAAAATCAGTATGCAAATGCATGGCTTAAACAAACTGTTGGCCTACAAAAAGAATTTGACTAATTATAAAACTCTGTTATATTTTGAAATAGACTTAATAAAGGCTTGTTAACTAACTCTGATAGATATTAGGCACATATGAATCAGTTGCCAACTCTGCTAGCTAATTCACAACCCTAGAAAATGATACATAGTGGTATCATATGGCAGAAAACATATGATGAGCAACATGCCTGCTAATGTAGGATGCATAATCAATATCAAGTTTCTGAAACCATAACACTGATAATTGTTCTACCATGCACTCATCAATGGTTTAGGACTCAATCAACTTAAAAGAAATATGTAAAAGGCTTGTCAAAACAACAAAAGCATTGACAAAACTATTTCCGTGCATTCCCATGTCCCTGGAAGCAACAGAACAGAAGATAGCAGCAACATAGTTTATATGACAAAAAACAACAACACTACATTAGAATTACAAGAAGTAAAGTTACTCACACTGCCTTACAGGCTCCAGGAACATGATACTTGAAATGCATTTTTCCCAGCCAATACCTCGCATGTGTATTATCATTGTCAATCTCCAAAGCCAGCTCAAAGTTTTCCTTAGCGCCCTTTAGACATGAAAGTTTTGTAAAACGGGATATTAAGATCATTATTAGTTAAAAAAAAGCAGTGCCAATCAGGTGGCAATGAGAGGTACACTTAGAAGGTTAAAGCGGGTTAAAGAACAAGGTTCTCTGCCAATGCTGGAGAATCTCCATTCCACAACTCCAGCTGATTAACAGGTTCTCTGCCAGTGCTGGAGATATCACAAATTTCACCTACTAGGCTACAATCAATGAACATTTTTTGTGTGGATTACGTGCTCCCTCATCTTATTGCAGAGAAATGGGGACAGAAAGTAAGATAAACCCTAAGCCGTACCCTTAGAAGCGGGATGAGGCGCTTGTCGTTGCGGTCGGCGTAGTCGATGACGCGGTCGACCTCCTGGAGCGCACTCCATCCCTTTGCCACCAGCTCCATCGCCTTCTTGTTCCTGTCGTGCATCCACCTCTGCAACCAGACACCAAAATTAAGAAATAAACCGCATCAGCATTTCTGCTCGCTATCAGCGCCGCCAGTACAAAACATGGCTACCATCAGATGAGATCCACCCACGCCCCACTCGACGCGCCCTAACCTGTGGGTTCAATGCGGCGGCGAGCTGGCTGGCGCGCATGGAAGAAGACGAAGACGAGGCGGCGGCGGACAGCCGCCGCGCTGACGCCGCAAGCATGACGGCGTGTTGGGCGAGGAGAGCGGCACGTAGGCCTCTGGCCGCGAGCTACAGCTGGTGCTCTGGAGGGCGGCGACGCCACCCCGCACTCCCGTCGTCTTCGTCTTCTTCCAGCGGCTGCGGCAGGGGAGGGATCGTGGAAGCAGTGGCGACCGCTCAGGCCGTCGACAACTCGAGTCGCTGACCGGTGGACCCCTTCGAAGCAACAGAGCTAGCCGGATTCATGGGCCAGGCTGAGTAGGCCCGAAATTTACCGTGACACTGGGCTGGTTATACTGACCTTGGGCAGCTTTCGTTTTTCCCTTTGTTTTCATTTTTTTTTTTTGGAAGGGCCTCTCCGGACATGTTTACATAAAATTACACCAAGAACAAAGCATTCTGTGTACGTAAACAAAGCAGAACACGTCTTGTAGCTAAGGTCCCAAGGATGAGCAACGAAATAAGAGCTGGTGAAGGCATAAACATTAATCTCATGGTGGAGTTGCATCACGTGGACCACATTTTTCTTTGCATGGATTTCAGGGCGACTCGTCATTTGTGGATCTCCTGAACCATAGTACTCTCGCCATGGGTGATTTCTGTGTCACAGATCTGGCCATCTGTGTTCTCTGCATTTCGTGTCACAACCTTGGCACCAACAGCAGATCCAACTGCACCTGATATTGCTTCCATGTCTTCCCCTGCAATAAGACTATGCTGTTCATCAACATTGTCTGCACCTTCAGAGATTGCCAGATTAGCTGTTACAGAGATAGAGTCAGGTTGCTGCTGAGGTTTGACATCATCTGGTGTCTCTGAGTGGCCTTTTGTTGCAAGATAATGATGTCCATCAACTTTAACTGCCCCTCGGAAGATTGCTGGGTAATCAAGTTTAAGCAAATTATCATCCGTATGAACAGATTTCTCATTAAAATACCCAATAAGCCCTTTAACATTTGAAACTTTCTCAGATGAGGTCAGCATAGGCTTGCATTGTTTATTGGACTCAGTTTCGTCGCTCAAGAATTCTTCGTTGTGAATCGCATTACGATTCTTGTCAGTTCGAAGATTATACTGAGAGGGGAGACCAAACTCGTCACCTTGTACATATTTCCCCTTGATAAATTCAGCAGTCTTTTTGACCTTCTGAACCACACCAACTTGAACTTTATCTCCCAGTTGATCAGGCACACTGTCCAGATCATCATCTGACAGAGTAACATCTTGCAACATTAACCATTCATTTAGTTTTGTGTCATTTTCCACATCAGACAAAACTTTATCCTCTAATTTCTGTAACTCTTCTTCTGGACACCCAGAATTGAGAAACTGCAGGCAATACTGTCTCTTTTCATGAAGGGTTTCATAAAAATCAAGGACTAAGAGTATGGCTAGTTCATCAAAAAAACTGACAGACTTCCCAGATTCCTTTAAACTTCTATCTGCATCAGCTACCTTTTCTGCCACATCAACTGAAAGAAACTTCAAATCAAATTTATCTCGGCACTCAGGAACAAGAATCCATGCAATCACTTTTGCATAAATCTCGTCATCTTTAATTAATTCACCAATCAGAGGAACATGTTGACTGAAAACCTTGCGGAAGATGATACGTACAACTTTTGAAGCGTGGGTAAGATGCTCCAAGTAACCAAGAATGTACACAAGATTCCTATCCACCGGCCCTTGTGGAGCAATATGATATGATTGTAAAGCCATTTGCAACCCCTTGCTCAGTGGCTCGTAATATTTCTCAGTTACATATTGCCGTTCTTGGGGAATAAAAAAATGCAGGAAATACTTTAGTCCCCACATCAAATCACCAATACTATCATCATCATCATCATTTGAGCATTTAGTGAAACATTTAACCCCAAGTTTTTCCTCAATGATAGATTGAAGAGCATCATCTTCAACAATCAATGTATTTTGCGTACATAGCTTTTGAATAATGATGCTCAGCTCCGGGCCAGGACCATGAGATTCCCGGGCAATTGATTTGTCATTAATCTTTACGAAACCAAGGGCTAAGACAACCTCATTTGCTTCCTTTGAATTGCTAAGATCTGCCCATATAAGCTTAGGCCTTGCAAATACTCTATGGTGAACACCAAATATAGCAAAACCTGAAGGTGTCTCAAGTAGTACCCTCCTAAATGTCAAATGCTTCAAATTCGAATGATGTTTTCTCACAGATATGTCAAATTCGTATTCATCTTCAAGAATCTTTACATCTGTTTTCCGGAGTTGTGCTTCCATA
Source organism: Bothriochloa decipiens (assembly GCA_023333625.1). Classification (NCBI taxonomy): domain Eukaryota; kingdom Viridiplantae; phylum Streptophyta; class Magnoliopsida; order Poales; family Poaceae; genus Bothriochloa; species Bothriochloa decipiens. Next base: position 14,197,669 of record CM041645.1, read on the forward strand.
AGCTTGACATGAATCATAAGGTCGTCCCTTTGTTTAGGAACAACCAAAAGGTGACTAAGAGATCCCATAATGAACTCCCTGTCACTCATGCTAAGCTTTTTATTTCTATATGGAGTTGCACATTTATAAGCTTTTTGGACCTCCTCTGCTAAACCGGATGGAAACATCTTTTTGAAATCAAATTTTGGTGACAACTCAGGGACAAGAATTTTTGCAAGAACTTTGGCATACTTCAAGTCATTCTCAATTCTTTCACCAATTTCACAAACATGCTGATCGAATTTCTTCCTCAACATCTTGGGAACTTTCTCTAGAGTTATGTCTAGATAACGCAAAAGGCCCACATCTGATATTAAATCCATATGAAGCATTTTTTTTTCTGAGACTTGGATTAATAATCTAGTAAGCACTGTTGCAATCCCTTGCTCAGTGGTTGACGATACTCCCTTGTTATGTTTGTATTTTTCTTCGGGTATAAACCCATGAAGGACGTTCTTTATACCCCAAATGACTTCATCATCGACGTTAGGATCATAACATCCAGCTTTTCTGTAACAATGTCTTTAATCTCAGCATTTTGGACAAAGAGACACTCTTTATCAGTGCAGAAACTTCGAATAAGCTTGATGAGGTCCTTGCTGGCTTGTGTTCCACCATCCCAAGCAATACTTTTGTCCTCAAACTTCACAAAACCAAGGGCAAACAAAGCATTTTTGGCAGTATCTACATCCTTAAAATACACCCAGATATCATTGCTGTCTTTTTTGAGTGCATCTTGAGAAACATCAAACAGGGCCAAACCAGAGGGTGTCTCCAGCAGCGTCTTCCTCCACCCTGGATTACTATACACACGTTCCGTAACGTTCCATGCCATGCTCCCTGACAGAGCAAATCGATACAGAAGCAAAAACGCGAGGCGGCGGCAGGCTTACGGTGGGGGAGGGAGGTGGCGGCGGGGGCGAATCGGCTGGTGACGGTGAGGAACCGCGCGCTGCCGGCTGGATCTATGCCACGGCAGGCGGAGGCGGAGGCGAAGACGGATAGAGGCAGTGACGGTAGGGTCGAGGGAGGCGGCGGCGGGGATCTGCAGGAGGGAGAGAGCACCCCTTTGTTTTCATTCAACTTGCGAAGATGCCGGTAGTATCTCTGTGGGTAGGCGACTCAAATGATCACCTTGCCTTTCTCCGTACGACCGTACCTCACCTTCCACCATGGATTAAAACGCGAGGGAGACGCCCCGACCGTTTTTTTATTAAAAAAAAGAACACGATTCTTCCCGATCGCGGAAAAACCTCTAAACCTTGGCTACGCTAGCGAGAGGATTTTTATTACCCTCGGTCTGAAATTCGCTCCCATGAGGATTCGAACTCAGGACCTGAGAGGTGCCGTCGGAAAGCTTTAACCGATTGAGCTAGAGTCCTTTGGCACGGCTCAAATCCAGAGACGTTTTTCCTATATGCAATTGTGTGTCACAATAATATTAATTTGGTGTCACAATACCTATACTCTTTTCTAGAAATATGGTCAAAAACTAAAATTGTTTGACTTAATTCTAAGGTTGATTTCATTTGCGGCGGAGTGAGTATAAGAAAGGGTCTTCTAAACAATAGTAGTAGTTGCATGCATATTATTTTCCACTGCTGTCAACACGACGTCGCTTTCAATGTACCATGCAGGTTTCATTTTTCAACAAAGCTAAATCTCAAGAGCCGGAGCAGGTTCCAGCCAGAGGGGTTAGAGCCCTGTCAATCAGAGCTGTTTCATATGGGAAATCAATTCCAACGTGGAAATCATCAAACTGCATGTTTTCCAACGTCTGGGAAACAATTTGCCCAGCACTCCAATTGCACTTCGGTCATAACTCAAGTGTGTACACTGGCATTCTACTACCTTGATTTTTTTACATGCCACATTAGGTTTGTCTTAAGTCAAACATTAATAACTTTGATCATCCATTTTGAAATTTCTTGTAGCTTTAACATAAGGATTATATATTATATAAAAGTGTTCTTCATAGTGACTCTAAAAACATAAATCTTATATAATAAACCTATATAATGTTTAGAAAATGGATGGTCAAAGATACAAATGTTTGACTTAGGACAAACTTAATTTTATGTAAATAAAAACAGATAGAGTAACATAGAAGAATGGAAACAAAAATGCCAAAGCCAAATATAAAAAAATGGCACTTGCTACAAACAATGGAAAGAGATGGGTTCCTGTTTTGAAGCTTTCAAGAAAACCAGCGACTTCAAAACAACTCCATTACCATGCAATCGAACTATTAGGATGAATTATGGATCATAACATCCACATGTCCTCAATCCTCATGCATACATTTTGCCAAAAAGAAAAATCCAAATGCATACATTTGAGCCAAGTAACAGGTTTGATTATCCCTTATGTGTGTTGTTGTCGCAAACTTTCTAAACCTCACAGAAAAGTAAACATCAACCTACTCAATCCAGCAAAATATATCAAACATCGGGCAAAAGGCCAACATTAGAAGGAAAAAATAATTCTTTGACCATACATCACCAACTGACACGCTGAAACTGAAAACATAGTCTTTATCACCCTTGATAACAATAATCAGAGACACTACTAACATCTCAAGCGGAAGCAGCTTCAAAGGCTAAACCTTACTCCCTGATCAACATGGTACTGGTAGATCATTTCCTTCCCACCAGTAAATGAGAAGTACCTATAATAATGTAAACAGGAAAGAACACATTTATTCATACTGATGCATCTGGGGAAAAGAGAGAAACAAAGAGTCTATAAGAATACTCACATCATTAGTTATCAACACTTCAAGCTCAACAGGTTTCCTGTATACAAAGTAACTGAAGAGCAGTGCTGCAGCTCCACAACATTTGTGAAAGTGTTCCCTCTTGGGTTATAAATCTGTAGTAACTCCACGTCTTCTATATATATGAGTAGCCTATGGTCATCTAGGACCAACACAGGATGCACATAGGAAAGCGTGTCATATTGTTCAAATGTTATGCAATACTGCTTGACCCAGTCACCCTTGGCAATGTCTGTCGAAATCCATATGTTCATACTAGGGACTAGGCCATACAAAGCACACAACAGCCAAAGAACCATTCAGGTCAGCCAAGGTAAAGCTCATTGGCATTGGAGAACTGCCAGGATGCAACTGAAAAGGATTACCAGGTGAGCTGATATTGGGCCCCAAGATAGTCCCCCATTCCTCTGTCTCAAGGTCAAATGTAATTATCAGGTGTTCCAGGTTAACTCTCCCAGAGAAGGTCAGCTCATAAAAGTAATGCCAAGACAAAATAAGCAACCCCATCAATGACCACATCAGTCCACTTATGGTTCGCAACCCTCCGTGGAGGCGGTTGTTTTCTCCTCCAAAATGCATGACCCCTATTGTTGAGTGTGAAGATCTCAATCAGCTGATGAACACGGTCATCTGAAGCACGCTTATCAATCCTTCGAAGCACCTTGCGCTCGCCTTTGCTAGCACTCTGTCCAAACAAGTAAGAGGCGCCTTCTCCTTTCCTGTCCGAGAAGCAATATACAGCTCCAGTAGCCGGGTTGAGCAGTCTGCTGTTGAAGATTCCTGTATTATCGAAATGAACAAGATCTCTGGACACGCTGACAACCCAGTCGCCATGCCTCCTAGGCACCTTCTTAAGGGTGTGCCCGGACAAATCCATGATCTCCACAAGGCTGTCATTTTCCTCCTCATTCCTATAGGCAGCAATGAGAAGCGGCCCGGGGTGGAGTATGGCGTGGGCTGCGGCGAATTGCGGGTCTGAGAGGAGCGCCCGCCACGGCCGGCACACGGCGCGCAGGCGGCACAGATCCTTCGCCGGGAGGCGCAGCAGGATCTCGTAGATAGCGTCCACGTGAAGAGTGCCTGTGCTGGATGAGGCGGCCAGAGCGGGCATCACGACGCTCCTGTCCAGGCCGGAGCGCATCTCGGTCGACGACGACGCCGCCGCCATCTCTGTCTCTGACACCAAAACGAAACCGTTCAGGAGATTGGGTCGCAAAAGGGGAGCGAGATAGCAATCGGAATCGAGGAGAAACCCTCGCCGCAATCAGGAAAGGCGCGGGTGTGCTAGTGGTTACCGGGGTGTGGGAGCGTGAAGCCCAGTCGCGCTCTTCCCGGCCGGGAACCCGACGCCGCGCGGACTGAGCTAGTCGGAGGCTCCTTTTGCCTCGCCGTCGCCGGGAGGGGTGGTTGAGGCCTTGCGGAGGATCAACCGCCGGTGGCTGAGACTGATGGGCTCGATTGGATGGGCTGCGTGCTCGTGTAAGCTGGCCCAGGTGGCCATGTAATTGGGCCCAGGCTCAAAAAAAAAAAAATATAAGGCGACCCTGAGAATTTTTTTTATTAATAAATTTATTTTTTAAAAAAATTAAAAAATTAGTCTCCGTTTCCAAAAAATTACAGGAATAGGCCACCAGTCGCCCGTTGGAAGGGCGACGTGAGAGAATCGCCCGTTCAAAGGGCGACCAGGCCCACGTCGCCCGGCCAAAGGGCGACCAGGTCGAGGTCGCCCGGCCAAAGGGCGACCAGGTTTTTTGGGTTTTTTTTAAATAATATTTATTTATTTGGAAATTTTAGGAAAATTTTTGGTTTTTTAAATAATATTTATTTATTCGGAAATTTCAGAAAAAATATCGAAGTCGAAGAAATAGCAAAAATAATAGGCAGTCATGCAATGGGCGTGCGAAAACGCCGTTGTCGTGTGCTCGCCCAAGCTTAATAGATGAAAAAATACAACAGTGAAACATTAATTAAGTTCTAAAAACTAAAATAGTATCAGTACAATATCATAGAAAACAACATCGGCGGCAAATCATACAAAACTAATATCGTCCACGCTTAGGTGCAACACCCCTAATCGTGCCAGGCTTTGGCGCTTTGCGGCCCGCTCGCACATGGCCGGCTGAGTAAGTAAGCGGCGAAGGAGGAACTGTAACACGTGCAGGACGGCCTCCAGCAGCAGCTGGTGTCGCGTACTCGTCCTGTGAGGACTGTGTCTGTGGTGGTGCTTCACGTAACTACGATGACGCAAGTACGTCCGCCGGCTCCTGCTGCAGGTAACTGTCAAGGTCGAAGGGTGACGGGGATCGCTGACGAAAAGTGTCAGCGTGCTCAGAGATGTCCGATCCCTCGTAGTCGTAACGGGTCGTCCCTAAACATATAAGACCAACGTTATGATAACGCTGATGGTAAAACTAATATATAACGTGTCGAACTCTTAAAAGTAGGTCATACCTGGAACCATGGGTACAGCGTGTGAAGAGGAACCTCCGAAATCGAACTGATGCCGCGAACCGTCAAAGTGCATACCTGACCATGCAGAGTGAATGTAATGTTACGAATAAAGCAGTATTAGATAATATAATTAAATTTCACCACTATATCGTACCTGTAGGCATGTGAGCAGGCTGCGAAGATGATCCAATGATATCGAACTCCGGACGCCAACTGTAACACCTTTGGTGTTATATTAACTAAAACCTGCCATGTCATCATATGCACTGCAAGGCATCCATGTTTAAGTCAACCTTAATGTGCATTAACTAAAACAAGTTTACATTTCATAGGTTGATTGAGTTTCTGTAATGTTTGTCACATGAAATAATAAAACCCTATTTTCGAATGCAATCGCAAATGCTTAATTTATACTCTATGTACTTGAGGTGTAAACTGTGTTTACACTAGTGTCAAGCATAGTGTATAAGTCTAAGTCCAACCCTAAAAATGAGTTCCATATTTGAAATTTAATTTGGATTCCAAAGCTTATTTATAAGCCTGGCAATTCAAATTTAAAGTCAAATTGGAAATGCTATAAAAGGTTTTTCAAAAGTCAACTTGGTCAACCAAGGGTGTCATTGGGTCAATGACCTAAAAATGTCCTTGGATGATGTTTATGATCACTAATAACCAACCAATTAAGTTAGAAACCAAATTGAGTTTAAACTCTATTTTAAAAACCTTTTATTTTCAACCCTAGTTTTATCCCCTTTTCTCTAATTCAAATTCTATAAGGAATTTGGAGATACTCTAAAAAGATAGTTTATAGATCTTGATAAGAGCTACAAAGTTGGTATAGAAAGTTTTTCAAATTTCCAAAATGAATTTCAAATTAATTTGAAAATACAGTTTTCAGCATTTATCCCCTTTTTATTTTAAAACCATAATTCAAAAATTATGCATAATTTGAGAAAACTTTGTATATGAAAAATATGTGGTTTGACAAACTCAACATTTCATAGTTTTGAAGATTTTCAAGTTTTATTGAAAAATCCAAAGTAATTTTAAATGCTTATTTCTAGGGTTTTATTCCCTTTTTAAATCTGAATTCAAATTTCAAAATCTAGACAGAATTTGAGGATGCCAGTTAAAGGAAAAGTGTAGCTCTTGAAAAGTTATGCAAATGATTTTTTTGGAGATTTTCAAGTTCTTATATAAATTTTGGAGTAATTTGTATTTTAAACCGAATGGCAATTCTGTAAATAGTTTGAACAGCACCTAACCCTATCGGCGCCCGCCATGGCCGGCTTCACATCGCGCGCCGCCGTCCACCGCCGCGCTTTCCCGGCCAACCGAGCGCTCTCGGACACGAGAGGCTTCGTCGTCGTCGTGTCAGCTGCTCCTTCATCAACTCCAAGCTATAAATAGCCGCCGGTCGACGCCGTTCTTCTCCTTTCTTCCTCCCGCCGCCGTCGCCGACGATCTCACCCCGCCGCCGCAATTCACCGTCGACACTCCATCTCTGTCCAATTGCCCTCGCTCAAAGCTCCGCCACTTCAGCACGGTTCTTTTGGGCCAGTTCAAGCTCGCTCTCATCGCTCGAGTCACCCACACTCCACCTTCTTCTCCACGGCCGGTCAGCCGAGCCGCCGCCGCCATCTCCGCCGTTTGCCATCGCCGGAGGTGAAAATATTTTACCTTCGACCTCATACTCGTGTTCTCCATGTCATCCTGCGTCTGATGCGCACCTTGGTTCGAGCAGCGCATTACCAGAGGCCGCCGTGACACCGTCGTGCCATCGGAGCGCCGCCGCCGCCATCACCGCCGTCGACCGCCGCTCAACCCAGCCACTCCGGACCTCCATTAGCGTGCGCATCAGCACCGTGGTGAGCTCCTGCATCTATCCGTGCCATCAATTTCACTCATCCTGCACCGTAGCCGCCGGTAGCCGTAGCTCGTCGCCGGCGCAGTGCTGCCGCTCCGCCGTGCGCGATGCCGTCCTGCCCAGAGACCGAGATCGATCTCCATGTAGTAACCGAACCTGTCCGTTTAGGTGCCCTGCGTAGGTTCGTGTGGTCGCCGTCGCCGGAAATCACTCCGGTGAGCAACTCCGCCGCGACCGAGCTCCGCCGCGCCGCCATGGACGCCGGCGTGGGTGTCGCCGCCGCTCCTGCGCGCCGTTAGCTAGCTCATTGGACTCCCCGTGCTGTGCTGAGTCTGATGGACCAACCCATGTCGTCGGAGACCTCACCGACGGCGAGGAATCGGCGGTCAACCGCCGCGCGGCCGTCTGTCAGCGCGGGGTTACTGTGCCGATTTTCCTTTTTCCATTTTCAGAAAATGATTTAAATGCTATTTTCTTTGAAAATTCATAGTAATTCATTTATAGCTCCAAAAATTCTGAAAATTTTTGTGAATGTTCCTTATGATGTTATCTACATAGGAAAAATATGAAATGCCAAAATTGAGTACTTTTTGCATATGTGAAAATTAGCCCTTTTAATTGAAAAATGGACTTTCAATGATTTTTAATAATTTAAATAATTGGCTTTTAATTCTGAAATTTGTTTTGCCATCTAATTAGCCTAAGAGCTTTTTAAAATAAAATTTTGGGCTTAATTTGACAACTTTAATTTTTATGCCTTTATTTAATGCTTTTAAATAATTAATTAACCCTTTTAATTAACTTAATCATTATAGGGGTTGTGTGACTTTGGGATTGAATGATGACCTTAGGTAATTAACCCTAATGACCTTTGGCACTTTAATTAATTGTTTGCGCCTACCTTAATCATGTCATTAGAGCTCAATTAACGTTATTTTATGTGTTTAATTAATTACAAAAGTGGCGTAGTTAACCCTAATCAGTTATATAAGCGAAGTTTTATTAGCTTGCAACTTTATCGTGAAGAAAAGTTGTACTCGATCCCTTAATCTGATCATTTCATCCATCGAGCATCATGTTTACTATTCCATCATGTAAAGCATATTAATTATCGAGTAGTTTCCGTTAACGAAGAGTTAACGTATCATTCAGATCCGAAGGACGAGCAGATTCAAGAATCGGGAGTTGATCCAGAGTTCGAGACCATCTACCCTGAACATCAAGGCAAGCCCCGGATACATTCAACCCTATTCTATTTATAAAAAGTTTTACCGCTTCAGCTCTGATATGTTGCATTAAGTGATAGGAGTTGAGTGAAAACCCACAAATTGCATTACCTGTCTTATTTCCTTAATCCTTGTTACCTACTTGGAAGATGAGTAGTAATGCTTAGCCCTGCTTATTTATTTAATTGTTCAAAGGAAAAAGAATGAAAAATATAAGATTGGCTTTATTGTTGGAATCTTGATAATAGTAATAAATCGAGTCCGGACGGTGAACTTGCATTGGGAATGGAGTCTCTCTGTAGTGTTCTCGTCTGTTGATGCCCTAGGTCCCGTCCGTTGGTGAACTGGATGATATCGAGAATTTAGAAATCCACATGCATGAAGTGGTATACGGATGGTTGGAGCCGTGTATGCCATGGAGTGACCTAGCGTGGGGTCAGAGAATCCCATCTGCTGTCATAGTGTGTTTTACTGTGGGGTTTAAGTTCCCATGTATCTCGGTACGCTGGGTCGCAGAGCTCACGTGTATCATGTGGTGATATACGGCTGAGGTTGTTATCCCGGTATATCGGTGCACCTGGGGTGCTTCGGAGTTAAAGTCTCCGGTATGCTCAGTCACCTAGGTCCCAGCTGGGTATGAAAATGGATTCGAATCGCCGTTGCTTCTCGGAGAAGAAGACTCGATCGTTGTTCATCATCGTAGTAACAACTTGAATAACAATTAAGGTCAATAATGAAGTTGGGTGATAATGGGAGATAATCCCAGCAACTTCTCTTTTTGTAAGGCTTTTCTACAAAAATTTCTTATCTCTTATAAGCCTTACCTTGCCCCTCTAGCCTGCATCTCTTGAGTCTCTACCCTTCTCTTTCATCGGGTCAGTCTTGTTGAGTACTGTTGTACTCAGGGTTTGTTGAACCCCTGTTGCAGGTGAGCTTCATGGGCAGGAGTGTTATGCATCCTGCTGCATGACAGTCGTCGAGGAAAGCGACGACGAATAAAGATGTTAAGCTCGTGGGCAGAGCTTTTGTGTAATGTTGTAATCTACTGCTACTCCACTACTATTATGGTTTGTATAACTTAAACCTATCATTGTAAATATTTTGAAACCAAGAGTTTGTAAATGTATGTTATTGTAAGTCTTCCGCTGTTTTACTTCATGGTATTTTATTTATATGAAACTGTTGTAATACTGCAATGTCTCTCTACAATGATTGATCCTGCTCGGAGAATCGTGGATGATTCGGGATTTACCCGACAGACTTTTTAAGTCGTATGGAACACAGTCATGGTTATTTGGAGTCGGTTTAGACAATAATCATGCGTGTGGGCCATATGATTTAGGAGGTTCTGCCACACCAACCGGCAGAGTACGTAGGTGGACCTGAATAATGAAACTTATAAGTAACGAATAAGTTAGCATTACTACATACGAAGAAAATATAAGTTACTCACCTGTTTGGTACGTAAGCCGCGGAGGTAGTGGCGCCGTTGGTCCGTCAGACTTGTGTGTCACGTGTGAAGGTCGAGGGACGACATCCGGCTGTCGCCCGCAGGGCCGGCACGACGTCAACTTGACAATGTTTGCAGCGGAGTCGTACATCCTCTGGACCGCAGCGGTAAGCTCGTGGCTGGTCATCTGAATGCCCTCCCTCAACCGGTGCAAGAGCGATCCACCATCCACAGTGATACGGTGAGCCATGTCGGTCTATTAACAAAACGAGAGCATTGAAGTAATTACGATAAGAAAAATATTAAACGAAGTGGGTTGAAGTTCATAAAGATCGTACCGCCAACGACATCGCCTGATCTCTGTGCACAGGGTACGTGTCCGTCAACCTGGGGACGTGGGTCCGTGGCTCCGCTGGTGTATACGTGACTCTGATCCGTGTGCGAGGAATATACCAACGTAAGTAGTCCCCGTAAACCTGTAAGGAAAACGGTCTGGGCTCGTAGGTCACATCATGTAGTGCGTTGGCCCACTCGTCGACCCACGGCTGTATACGGGAGGACCAAGTTACGCCTGCCGGTAGACCCCTCCGCACGTAACTATGGATTTCAAAACGTATTAATTATCTTTCTATATATATTAAATACTCAATCAGAACGAATTAATTGTCTTAGACTTACCCGTGCACGGAAAGAGGAACACGGGAGTGGGAACGTCTGGTTACGACCAAACTGCCGCATCACTCTGTGAGGAGCGTAGTCCTCGACAAAGATGTCGAAAACGACAGCCTTACGTGTCAGCCAGTACTCCTGATCCCTCATGCAGAACGACGACAACCCATTAGGCGCTCATACGACAATCTCCTCCATGCTGTAAGGTGTCCAGCGGATGTCGTCTGCCCTAATCCGGTCGAACACCGCCATGTACTCAGGATAGGCTCTGTGAACCTGAATGTTTGCCCAAGTAGGCTGTATAGAAAATAATAGTAAGGTGCAATTTATTCGAAAATAAATAGAAACAGGTTCAACTGCGATATAGAAGACTTACCCGCCGCCGAACCCACAACGAACCCATCGTAGGGCCGTCCTCCTCCGTCTCCCCGTACAAACCTGCTCCGTAAGTCGAGAAATCCATGACTGGTCGTCCAATACTAAACCGCTCATACGACCAGAGTTGAAGTAATAGTGGACAACCAGAGAGGATAGCTGACGGGTCGGTCTTTGTGCACGCATCACAAAGACCTCGGTACGTGGCTGCCAAGATAGCGGACGCCCAACTGTACTGCGGCACGGCGTCGAGCGGTGCGTCCGCTATCTTGCGCGCGAAGTGAATCAAGTGCTTCGCGACAGAGTTCCCATGCGACGATGTGAACATTATCCAACCAAACAACCAAAACAGATAGGCCTCCAAGTGCCTCGACACAGTGGCCTCATCCGCCGCAGGGTGGATATACTCGGCCTGAATTAGAAAATAGAAGTTCAAATTTTATTTAACATACACATGAATATTTGATGTTAATGAACTATATCACAATGTTATCTATTTACCTGAAACTGCAAGAGCCAGGTCTTCGTAGGCCCGTGATGCTGGTTTTCAGCAAGAGTTTGATACTCTGGAGCGTCTGGTCGACGCACAACACCCTCGAAACGGACTAGAAGGTCCTCACGCCAAGTGGCCTCCACGTCTGGACGGCTGACGGCCTGTCCAGCAGTGGTGACACCAAGTAAGTAGGAGACGTCCTCGAGTGTGGGAGTCATCTCCCCGCAAGGAAAGTGGAACGTGTGCGTCTCAGGCCTCCAGCGGTCCACCAATGCCGCAAGTAAGGAACGGTCAAAGTTAAACCGTGTCACCGCATCGGCCGGGGCCTCAACAGCACTAGCCTGCACAAGCCTACACAGAGGCAGTAGACCAGCTGCTCGTAGCCTGTAGCAAATACAACATTTATATATAAATATATATTACCAAATCGTCTGTATGAGTAAAACAAATAAGTGAACGTGTTATCGTGCATACCTCGGTATCCATCGCTCGTCCAGCCGCCACAACTCCTGAGGTACCCTAGGCCGTAGAACAGGTAGCTCAGCAGCTGTCACAGCACTCAAGTAGGACCGGTGGCGCTGGTCCAACTGTGCATCCAACAACTCCAAGTGTCCCTCATCCATCGTCATACCTAAAATATCTTAATAATGTAAAAAAATAATGCACAAATATAATTAATACTATGAAACAACAAATCAAAAAAAGCAGACATACTATTATTTTTAAAGAGCATTTTTGCCTTGATTCCGCAATCCACGACGTGCACGAGGGCACCGGCCGTCTTGCGGATTCCCTGAAGGTCCTACTTCTGCAGCTCCCTCTGTGGTGGTTGCATGCGTGCACTTTTTGTAAGTATGTCCTGTGCCATTGCACTTGGTGCACCGATGCTCCAGTCTTCCCACTTCTGAGTCATCCATATCATTTCTAATGCGCCGTGTCTTACGACGACCAGGCTTCTGTCTTAATTTGTCCTTATCGGGCCCCCGCAGGTAGTTACTTCCAGGATTGTTTGTAAAACTACCAAATATTACGAAACCATAAATCTCTGCATTCCAGGTTGTCATGACTACCTCCTTCATAAAATAATGTGAGACATACGGCTTCGGGGACAAATTAGTAAGTGAACAAGCTGCTAAAACATGTGAGCACGGCCTGTGTAGAAGTTTCGGTTTCATGCACGAACAGCTGCATGAGTTATAACGAATAACACACTCTTGTGCAATTCTCTCTCGATTGCCACCACGACGGCCCCGATCCCTACACAGAACTTCAAAGCGATTCTCTGCTGTGCCCATAGGACGTGCACGATGCAAGCTTGCCTTCTCCACCTTTTTTTCATATAATTTGTCATGAATATTGAAAAAATCAATGTATTATCTGACATCGCATTAAAAGCAACCATATATCTTTCACGGAAGTACTTGCATGTTTCATGCAAAATACCCTCTACGATTGCTACAAGAGGTAATCCTCTCATGCCTCGAATGACCCAATTGTACACCTCCGCCAAATTTGTTGTCATTATTCCAAACCTCGCCCCATCTGTGTCATATAATAATGACCACTTCTCCTTTGGCTCGTACTCAATCCAATCTGAGAAGCACCTGATTGATGACCCCGACCTCCGAACCACGTTCCTCAAGGCATCCGTTGGAAGGCCTGAAAGAGGAACAGACATATCATTCGGGTCTTGATTCGTACGAGTCGCTAACTCTTCTGTTTGCTTTGTTGTTAATTCATCAAGACGTGTCCACATTGCATTGAATTTTCTTTGTTGGTTCTGATTGCACAACCTCTTAAACATATTCATAAGGTGTTTATTTTTGAAATGGCTGAAAAAATTTGCACCCAAGTGCCTCATGCACCATCTTGATTGTATGTCCGACCATCGAGGAGGAAGATCACACTCCACTGAACCATATTGCATATCCGTTATCGCCTTCAACAAACCGGCATGTCGGTCATGTATGACACAAACATTAGGTCGTCCTTGCACCACTGCTAACTTTACACGCTCTAGAAACCAATACCAACTATCTGTGTTCTCACTTTCCACAAAAGCAAAAGCAACTGGTAGTACTTGATTATTTCCATCAACACCAATAGCAGTTAGAATCTGACCTTTATACTTTCCTGTTAGAAATGTACCATCCATGCATAAAACAGGTCTGCAATGACGAAATGCCATTATACATTGACCTAGTGCAAAAAAGGCTCGACGAAGTATTAACTTTCCGGCCTCTTTTGGATCAGACACATCCATGATATCATAATATGTACCAATATTTCTTTGTCTGATGGTTTCTAACAATCTTGGTAGGTTCTCATAAGATGCTTCGTACGAACCGAATCTCTTCTCAATGACCTTCTGTTTCGCTCGCCACGCCTTTGAATAGCTGATGGTGTATTTAAAATCTTCCTCTACAGTAGTCACTATAGATTTCGGCTCATACCTTAAATTATCAACAATTCGATTATACATGTACTCTGCAATGAAGCTCGATGTAAGAGCTGTATTGGACTTCTCTAATTCTTGTAACTCACATGTATGTTCTGTTACTATAGAGCACTTCCAAATTGTACTCCATTTTTGCTCATAAGCATGTACCCTAAATGGACAGTCCAAAAACACACATTTAACATCATATACTTTCTTGTTGGACTTAACAACTACAAAAGACCGCTTCATTGACAGAGACCAGTACTTCACCGCACTCATCACTTCATCTTTGCCTTTGTACATAGCTCCCTCTACTAGTTTATTCTCATGATATTCCCACGGCACAGAATTTTCTTCGTTGATCATCAAATTCTTCGAACTGTTACTCTTCCACTCCAGTGGGACAGGAATTTCATTCTTATCTTCAGATGACTCAGTTTCAGATATATTCTCATTCTCCATATCTTCCATCGCCATCTCTTTAACTATATGCTCTATGCTCTCTCTTTCGTCCGCTTCACCCGTCGGTACCATAGATGACAGGTGATGATCACTCTCTTCATTATCTTCCTCATTATCATTGTGATTGTCATGGCTCGGACCTCCTTCTTCTTCTACAACGTGTACCTCATGAACCTCCTTCGTATATGCCTGAGCAAGAAGGACTAGAGGCCACCCACGTTCTAGACTAGAGGCCACCCACGTTCTACAGCTTTGTTTATATATTTTCTCCATGTTGATGTTGCATTAAGCGGTACTAACTCTCAAAAAGTGCCCTCCCGAACACGACTAACGATACCCATGACCTTAACGTCATGTTGGTTGCTGTCAAGCCCAAATATTCGCATCAACCAATTCTGCACACCACTAATTGTTCTCTCATTTGCCCTAGACACCCATCTACTTACTGAGGCAAATCCTGACAGATCAACCCCGTGTACACCTTGAATAATTTCTCCTTCTCCATAATAAATTTGAAATCCTAACTTCTCCGACATCTGTGTAATCTAAAAATTTCAGCTAAAATACCTTTTCACTAATATATTACTAATATTATTTCAACTATAACTATTTAATTTAACAATATATATATAATAAGAATATAAGTAATACTACCGAAATATAATATTAATCGCTTAACTGCTCATTACATTATCTAACAATTAATATAACACACATTAAATAATTATATATAAAATTATTTTTTACTTACCGAAAATTTTCCTCTTCCTCTCTTCTCCTTCTTCCTCCTCTTCTTCTTCTTCTTCTCTTCTCTTCTCTTCTCTTCTCCTCTCCTTCTCTTCTCTTCTCCCCTTCCGCGCCAGCCGGCAGCGGCCGGCCACGTTATATATAGCCGCGCCACGTCGCCCCGTGTTCGGGCGACGTGGGGCCCGCCATGCCACGTGCACGGCCAAGTCGCCCACTGGTCGGGCGACATGGGCCACGTCGCCCATCGGCCGGGCGACGTGGGGCCCGCCATGCCACGTGCACGGCCAAGTCGCCCACTGGTCGGGCGACATGGGCTACGTCGCCCATCGGCAGGGCGACATGGGCCCGCCATGCCACGTGCACGGCCACATCGCCTGTTGGTCGGGCGACATGGCCCAGGTAGCCCGCCAGTTGGGCGACAAGGCCCATCTTCGTTCTTCCAACGGGCGACTGGTGGCCTATTCCTGCAATTTTTTTAAAAACGTAGACTAATTTTGTAATTTTTTTTAAAAATAAGTTTATTAATAAAAAAACTTCGCGACCCTGAACTCTGAAACCATCAGCAAATAACTGAATACAGAAACCGTCCCTTCCCCGTATTTCTGTTCTTGCCCTGTTCTTGTTCTGTTGTCACAATCTTCTTCAATAACAGAGTGGTTAACTACATGAATTTTCTATTGGTTATCTACTCCTATTTGTTTTGTGGTTGTTCATTGTAGTCCTTCTGATAAGACTCGTCCAACCGTTCCACTCTCAATGATATGGACTGCATTGCCAACGTCAAGGAAATGTATTTTGAACATTTCTTTATCAGAAGAAAAATGCAAGAGGATCCTATTCTCAGATGTGAGGGCATGAGAATGAGACCAGAAGATCCATCCATGGCTGCACCTAATTCCGGACGTTGACCTGCTCGGGACAACTTTTCAGGTCGGGAAGACAGGTGTTAATGTGCAATTAGCAGGTCAGGTCTTCTCTTGACGATACAGCGACTGAAGGAAACAAGAAAACAAATAATTCTAAGAGTGAATACAAGAGAAAACAAAAGTATGTAATGTGATCATATCAATCTGTATACTGTGTACTAGTATATCATATAAAACTCATCTGTACAACGATCACATCCTTCAGATGCCTGTAATTCCCGCCTTTTCAGTATCTGTAACTCTTGAGCAGACATGGAGATTTCTCACGGAGTACTTTTTCAGTGTGCGATTCTGGTAACTTCTAAGCATAACTCATGGAGCAGCAAGTCATCAGCTAGGCCTCAAGAACTTGACAATGGAGGATGTTGTTCTTGGCGTGGTTGCGGCCAGCGAGGTTGGACAACAGGCCCGTGACGAAGCCCTTAGTATGCGCTTTGCCGGCGAGGATCTGCCACCGCTGGTTCCCTGCCCCGGCCGCGACGTCGACGGCCGAGACGCTCATGTCGTTGCGGACGACGCAGAGCCTTCCGTGGAGGGCGACAATGGCGGCCGCCTCCGCTGCCTGGGAGCTCCCTCGGTGGTGCTTGCTGTCGTCGACACAGGTGGTCCACGCGCCCACGGCCTCGTCGTAGGCCCTCATCCGGCATCCGTCCTTGCAGTCGGCGGCGTAGAGCCGGCCGTCGACGCACGCGCTGGGGCTCCGCCAGCCGGTGACCATGCCGTCGAGGACGACGGACCACGCGTCGGCGTCCGGGGAGTAGACCTGGCTCAGCACCTGCTGCTGTGCGCCGATGCCCTTCACGTACCACCGCCCGCCGTGCACCGCGCTGACGAACGGCACCATCGGCGCGGCCATCTCGGCCACGAACGACCACCGGTTCTTGGCCGGGTCGAACACCTCGGCGGACCTGAGCCCGCCGCCGCCGCCGGTCTCGCCGCCCGCGACGTACAGGCGGTTGCCCATGACGCACACGTCGAAGCAGTGCCGGCGGCGCAGCATGTCCGGCGCGCGGTGCCACCGGTTGCTCCGGGCGCTGTAGAACACCACCCGCCGCATGGCGCCGCCGCCGCCGCCCTGCCTGCGCGTGTCCCTGCCGCCTAGCAGGTACAGGTGGCAGCCGCCGAGCACGGCGCAGCCGAACCCGTCGGCCTCGGCGTACTCGCGCGGCACGGGCGGCAGCGCGCGCCACGCGCCGCGGGACGGGTCCAGCACGTACCACGACACGCGCCCGTGCCCGTCCCTGCCGCCGCCGTCGCGCTTCACGGCGTACAGCCACGGCTCCGCGAGCCCGAGCCGCCGGCGGAGGCCGTAGAAGTAGTTGCCGGCGAGCAGGCGGCACCACCTCCGGCACACCAGCCTCAGCTTCCAGTGGTCGGCTCTGGGCACCCGGATGAGACAGGCGATGGCGAGGTCGTCCGGAAGGCCCGGGAGCAGCGGGCACTGCCCTCCGCCGCGGTTGCTCCGGTCGGCGCTGGCGCTTGGGCGCGGCGGCTTCAGCGGGTGGATGGACGCTCTCAGGCTCGGTTGCACGCACACGTTCGACGCCGAAATTCGCCTCGCCGCGGCGGCGGCGGATGATCTGTCCACCCGGCAAAAGCATGCAGAGCTGTCAACCTGCGGCGAACCATCAACCATCACAGGAATGAAACAGAAATTGTTTGGCAGCTCAACAAATTAGTAGTATCAAGAAGAAGTAGGCGAGCCAAATCATGAACAAAAACAAGATTATGTATTATGAGCTAGAAGCATCATAGCTGGTGTTGTTGGGAATTGAATCGAGTGTGTTTATTTTTCCCACTGACGTGATTGGTTGATGAAACTTTAGAGTGATCAGACAAGAGCATGGGACAGACAGACACTGACTGAATGGTGTCATGAAACAGCAACTACTTACTACAGAAGTAGTTGAACAACTACCTTCTGGGGGACCAGGCAAGTTGATTGATGGAATCGCCATGCAAGTTTCACCATGAAGGATTGAAGTGAAGGGCATTAGCAACGGTGCTGATGATATGTTTACATCAATACATTTTCTGTTTTTTTCTCAAGAGGAAGCAGTGCTGAACGTATTATCATGCAACTAAGCAGCTCAATGAATTCTCCGTAGGTCAAAAGTAAATGATTTTTAAACTGAATTCACTTGTTCTACTCGGCACAGAATCATGTGCGATTACACTATAAAAATGCATAATCTTTTCTAGAAGATCGTCAATAATTCTCGGATGGAAAAGTCGCCGTAAGAAAACATCTAGATGCTCATACTGATAGACGCTAACAGACTCCCATCTGAATTCAGAACGAGATTGCTTGGCCATTTTTTCCTCGTGTGTTTCTTCTGAATTGGATTCCAATTCTATGAGGTCCAACCGAAGAAAACACCTTCAAAGTGATGGATCCATGCATGGGAAAAATACGGTATGCTCACGCTGAACTGATGGTCTGTCTGACTAACGACAGACTTACAGGCCAGAACCCAGAAGCATCGTCAGAAATTTGCAACGATGGCATGCATGCAAACAAGCAAGGGGGTAAGACGAACATGAGCAGAAGAGGAGAGATATAGAGGAAGGGAAAGAGAGACTCACCAACGGAGCTGCTCTGTTCCTTCTGTCCATGGCTGATCCTGAAGCAACCACGAATCGAGAAGCTGTCTGCAGCTGCAAGAACCAACCGATCACCTACCGGACATCACACCATTGCTATCCTCGTCCTCTCACAGTTCGCCTCCGAACCGAACCGTTGGAAGAAGCTGGGAAATGGCAGCCTCAACCAGAAACTCCTTCCAGCACCCTGCTGCCTTTCTGTTTCTGCAATTGCGAGGAGGAAGACGAGAAAGAAGTAGCGACTGGCGACTGGTGACACCAAATGAAGGCCGCCCCTCGCATTAAAGCATGGCGTGCGAGCCTGCCAGTGGACCCGGTCCGCAGCTGCGGCACACACAGAGCACTCGGCAGGACAAGGGCAGGGTAGAGAGCGCCACGGCCCGCCACGGCCCAAGTGTCGATTGCTGTCATTTTGTCTCCTTCTCAGTCAACCACTCCTGTTCATCTCGTCTTGTAACGTCTCTAAAAATTCAAATACTAAAAATCACAACTAACAAAATTTTTTCTAAAACAACTCTTGGTTGGTAAGTGTCACGTAGGAAACCTATTAGTAGTTACACAAGTAGCACCCAATGATAATTGAAGCATGTGCATTTTTACTATAAGGTTTGATTTGCTTCTTATTGATTTTATGTGTTGATAATAAAATCAATAACCCTTTATATATCACATGTGCTAACATGTGTGTATATGTGTATATATATCACTAACCTTGGACATGGCTTCCAAGCTAACGAAGAGACTCTAGTAGACCTAGCACGAGGTTGCACCAAGGTCGATCCTCTATGCACTAACCTAACCATGGTAAGATTTAATGGTTGAGAGAAGGAAAAAGAAAAGAGATAAGAAATAGGAGGAAGAATTAGAAAGGGGCAAAGCAGCCCAAGCCAGCAAGGCCACCGGGCTCGTCGTGCCAGCCTCACCTGACCACGGCTCGGCCTGCTTCCTCCACCGCGGCCCGTCATCCTTTTTCCCCCCTCGCCTTGCTAGGCCGGCCAGCCTAGCCGCCCGCGCGCGCCCCCATGGCCCATCTGGCCAACGCGGCCGCCCGCTCCGCCTGCCGGCCTGCCCCGCACGTGGCCCACCTGGCCTGCTGCCCGCGCGCCGTCGCCTCCCTCGCGTGGCCGGCCCAACTGGGCCCATCAACCCAGCAAGCCACCGTGCCCGCCTGCGTTCGCACGCCCGCATGGCTGGCCCGCGAAGCCAAGCGGCCCAACAAAGCCGCAGATGCGCCGCGCGTGCGCCGAACGCCGCCATGAGCCGCTGACCGCTGGCCCCCATTCGTCAGCTGCCATCTTTTGCCTCTTTTGGCCAATGCCCTGTCATGTCCGCTGTTCCAGAAGTGGAACGGCGAACCTCCGCAGTTCACCCCGCGCCGCACGCGCGCGAGCCGTCCATCTCCGCCCGCACAACCATGGAACCCTAACCCAAGCCGAGGAGTGCACACAGCCGCTCGATGGCCGCTGCGGCATCCATGCCGTCCGTCCGCCATGACCGCCGCCCGCCGCAGCTATAAAAAGAGCACCGCCGGCCGCTGAGTTTTCCCAGCACCCCTGCCACCACAGGTAAGCCAAGCTGCCATTCCTGTCTTGCCCGAGAGAGAGAGAAGTAGAAAGGGAGGAAGGAGCAGAGCTCCGCCCGCCGTCGCCTCGCTGCGCCCGTCGACGTTTCGAGCCCGCACGACGTGCGCCCCTGTCTCGCCTCGGCGTCGCGACACCGCCCTTCACGCGCACCTCCTCTACTTCGACCCCATCCGTGCCCCGACGTCGGAGCCAGGAGCAGCACCAGAGCGCCGTTGCCGTTCGAGCCGCCGGAGAAGGGCTAGGCGACCCCGTTCGACCACCGACGCCATTCCGCGCTGCCCTGCCACCTCTCCACCAAGCCAGCGTCCACGACCTCACCAACAGCAGCTGCCGCGCGAAGGTGAGCGCACCACCACCGTTGCTCCTGCCATGACCGTTACCTAGAGCATCATCGTGTTCCCGCCGTTACGCCTAGCGCCTAGCTTCTTTGACTCCGCCATTGGACTCGCGATAGGCTAGAACGCCTAATTGGCAACTTCTCTGGGACATGGCCTGACCACAGTGGGGCTACGCACCTTTGAGGCCCTGGTCGCCATGGCACCCCGGTCGCCGGAGCACCACCGTGGCGATTCTTACCGCGCGCGTCCCGCCGAGCCTTGCGCACTGTGGTAGTTAGCTCATGGAGGTCCTAGCTCCTCCAATCGGAAGGCGAACAGGAAGATGAAGGCAAAAGTCAAGCCACGACGAAGAATCGCCATCACCGTCGGGTTCCACCGTCCGTCGACCGCCGCCGTCGCCGTCGCCGGTCATTAGAAGGCCCTGGTCTAAATTGAAGCGCTTGCCTCGCTGGCCTTGAGTCCGCCAAGCCATAGCGCATGCCCAAGGAACCTCTCCCGGGCCAGAGAGCCCCGCTGCCACGACCTCGCCGTCCGCCGCCGCCGTAGCATGTGCGCCGGTGAGCCAAGGCCCCGCGAGCCCGCTTGGCCCTCACAACCACATACGCCTCACCCTAGTGAACCCGTAGCGCATGCCAAAGCCGCCTCCCACGCGTCCCAACACCCTGCCACCGTAGCCCGGCCGTGCGGCTCCGTCGCGGCACGCGTGCCGGTCAGTCGGCGCGCCACCAGCTTGCCGTGCCACCGTCCTTGTGTCTACCATGCCCAGGAGATGTCTCGACCGCAGCCCAAGCAAGCCAGCGCAGCCGAAGCTGCCGCGCGGCTGTTCGCCGTCGGCGACCTGCCATCCGGCCGCCGCGCGCGTGAAATAGGGGAGTTAGGGAAATTTCTCCACCCCGTGTGGACCAAGCCCACGGGTCCACCTGGACTCCACGCTGAACCAACCGGAGTTGCCCACATGACCCCGAAGCCTATCGTCCACCACGGACCGGGTCTGTGCACCACAGGCCGTAAGCCACAGCCTAGTCTGGACACAGATCATCACATGGCCAGCTCCTCCTGCAAACATGTGTCAGGTTGGCCCGGCCTAAATCGGACCGAGTCCAGCCCAGATCCGGCCCGCCAAGCCGGGTCTAGGCCCGATCACGTTGACCGTTGACTGGTCATTGACCAGCCGACTGGACCCACGCGTCAGTGCTGACGTCATCATGACGTTAGCATGACGTCGGCCCTGATCCCAACTGCTGAATCCACAGTGTCACGTGAAAAATTGAGGATGTTTCAGTTCGTACCAGAGCCATGCTTTACCCTAGGACGAGACCCATAGGATTGGACGATAGAATAGGAAGATCTTGAACTACATTCTGTCATATACCGACCTTGCATAGCGATTTTATGCTTGTCTCACCTCCTCTCTCACTTACCTTCTAATTTTCTTTCTTGATTTTAAATGCAGATGGCATCTCATGGACACTGGATTGATGTAATAGGCTTTGGAGAATTTGCGAAGATGCTTCATGCGGTGCTCCAGGAGCTTGGTGTTCGCACTGAGTACATTGAGTACTTCTGTCGAGCCGAGCTATCACCCAATGATCTCCAGGGACATTTCATTATACACCTCAGAGTCCCTGCAAGCAGGACCATACAAGAACTGCGAGGCTTCACCGAGACAAGCATGGGTATGTCAGTCGAAACAGGAGTTCAGACAGTCTCTCGCGTGGCACTTGGTCGCGTGATGCATGACGCCCATGCAAAACTCAAGAACGGTCCATACAGGCTGCTACCCCAAGCTTGGGACCTCACCAGGGATATCCGAGGACTGATAATCACTGCTGAACAGCTTGCCTTCAACCAAAGGAACCCCTACCTTCGAGCCTTGGCAACATACATCCTCCACCAAGACAGGTACATCATAGAGTTGGAGGAAGAGAGGCACGGCTACCGTGACATGCTACGCCAAGCAGAGGAGCAATCCATGGCCAAAGAACGGAGAATACCCACCTGATGGAGACCATCTGCATAGACCTTCACTCCTACCAGTAATGTGAGGCCACCCATAAGAACCAAGAAGAAGAGATGAAGAGGGAAATAACAGAGCTAAAGGAGGAGCTCCGCAAGAGCAAGAAGTATGAGCCAATCAACAAAAGGTTTAAGAAGCGCTGCAACACCATGGAAAAAGAGTTGACAGGACTAAAAAGGTTGATGAATCAGGACAAGGAAGCTACCCTAGCTAAGCCCAAGTCACCTGAGTGCTTTCATGCAGAGCTACACAAGATGAACGACGATACATCTGCTTCGTTCCATGGCCCAGTTTA
>CM041645.1:14220436-14281454 GCA_023333625.1 Bothriochloa decipiens
AGGAGAGCTCTCCACCAGCCCCACCACCCTTGGCTAGGGTGTTGGCTTAGCAGACTCACCTTCTAGGAACCTTGGGTGAGGAGTTCCAGTAGAAGTTGGCTAGTGCACTCCTGTTGGAGCTTACTACCTTTGACGGCTCCAACGATGACCCTATCGCCGCCATAGATTGGCTGCACGACATGACTAAGTGGCCGAAATCAACAATCTGCACCAAGGAGAATCAGGTCAGGATCATAGCCCACCACTTTGAGGGTAACACTCAAGCATGGTGGAATAGATTCAAGCAAAGACGAATATGTGCGACTAAACTAAGTGTTGGAGACTTGGAGTCCCTTGGAATCAAAACAAAGGGAAAGAAGTGAGGTGAGGTGTGATCGCTGGCAGCTGGCCACGCATAGCCGGGAGATGATAGGTCAATTTGCAGGAGCAATCATAGGATAGGGCTGCCCGGTCAGCATATGATCGATGACAATGTGCACCATATTTTTTTCCTTGAAAAAAAAGAAACACAAAGATGCCTTCAACCAGAGATGTCAACAAGAGGAGCTTTCACTCGGCGGGGAATTCCTATATTGAGGAATGAGTTTGGATTTGGATCTTCCCTACATGTGCATAGTGGCAGATGTAGAAAAGGATTGGGGGGAGGCTGGCTCTTCTAGTCTTCTTCTTCTTATCTTTCCCTCCATTTTTCTCCATTCCTTCACCTCTTCTGACCCTCGCCATTGTTCCATTGATGCACCGACTCTGGGGGCCGGGGGGGGGGGGGGAGGGGCTAGCCCCATTGTAAATCTAGCTCTACATAGGCATAAACCTTGTAGACACCATGTTTCGCATAGGTTTGTGGACTGTGGTCCGGGTGAAGGCAACCAATTTCCAAAACCTAGTACAGATGCAAAGACAAACATACATGCATCACATACACACGCCATACCTAGCTGGCTCCATGCATAATCCATGTCAAAAAAAAGAGTCTAGCCCGTGCAAAAATCCATGCATAATCTCTGGCTCCACCTAGCTGGCTGGCTAGCTCATGAGTCATGTGTGTCTAAAGAAATATGAGAAACTTGATGGACTATATATACGTGCGATTGGGGCCATAAGCGTAGTGCGAGTGCTGATCTGGTGAAACATAACAATCACTTCACGTCAGTGTGGTGCCTCGATCAACGTGGAGAATGATCTATTTCTCTAGCTTTTTCTTGCGCTATTTTATCCGCTTACGTCATCATCCACTCATACCCATGAATTTTCACTAGCATGTAAAAGAATATTCATTTAATGGTGAAATGGCAGGCATTAAGGAGTTGCGTTGGCAAGTTTTCAGTGACCGTCATCATCCACTCATACCCATGAATTTTCACTAGCATGTAAAAGAATATTCATTTAATGGTGAAATGGCAGGCATTAAGGAGTTGCGTTGGCAAGTTTTCAGTGACGCACTCATCACAGTTATCCCTCCACTATATCTGTCCCATCCACTTCCAATTCCTCGGCTCAAAGGTCACAGCTATAGTAGAGATGAGTATAAAGGCACAGGTACTCCGTGGTCCTGTGCACATATAGCGGCTCGCACGCATGGAGATCAGACAGCAGGCGAGTCTTTTCCTAGGCTCCATATTAATTAAGCTTCACAAGCCTTTCTCCTCTACACAGTGCAAATTGGAGCCTGATCTAATGGGGGTGCAGGCGGACGACCACATCCCCACTGCTCCGAAATTCTTTTTGTTGTATTGTGAATTCTAACTGACTATCCTTTCCGTATGTTTTGCTCCTAACTTTGCTTTTGAAGTAGAAAAGTAATACGACATTCATTTTGTTTCTAACCTTGCTTTTGTCATTTCTTACTACAGATGATGTTGTATCTTTTATATTCTTTCGTTCTTTTACATATGACAAAATGTACACATTCAATCAAATATTCAATTAAATATATAATACTACAAGTTCCCGCGGCAACGCGCGGGGTGTCACCTAGTACAAAAGATCGTTGGTTTGAGCAGTTTTCCTACTGAAAAGCCATGCGACCATGGAAGACTTGGTTTCATGTATCTTTCTGTGGAAAATTATTTGCTGCTAATTGCTAAAACACGCAGGGTTACCGTTTCGGCTTCCGGAGATACTGAAGTTGAGAAACCGGGCCAATAAACATGGTTGGCTTTGTCAGGCTGCATAAAAATCGCAATCAATTCTGTTTTCTTTACCATGCAAGGAAAATCACATTGTTACGAGTTTCTCCCCCATTTCGTCAGCAACTGAAGAGATGGTGGCTTACGAGTTTCACATTGTTACAAGCAGCTTTTGATCTTCAGAAAGTACATTCCATTGTGGCACAGGTCTCTCTGATGCCAGGTAATGACAAGAGGAAATCTCAATTTGACTGTGGCAATGGCAGGCTGGACTCTTCATCGATCTACAGATCCGATGTCTGAATTCATTTGGAAAAACTCCTCTCCCCCATTAGTTCAGTTCTTCATGTGGTTAGTCTCAAAGGGCAGAATTCAATGTCGGGCTAACCTGTTCAAGAAGAGAATTGTTCCTTCTCCAAATTGTGAAGTCTGCATTGTGCATGAAGAAACAACAGATCACATCCTGCTGCACTGCTCTTTTGCTAGAGATTTTTGGAACTCAATGGGTTTAGCGATCACCGATGACATGTCTCTTCGTGACATGCAGTCTCTACCGAGAATTCAAACAATCCCTCAACAACAATACAACGGCTTCTTCGCCCTCTGTTGCTGGCAGCTCTGGAAAAGGCGTAATGCATGTTTCTTCCGAAATGAACTCATATTGAACTCCTATTCACAATCTCCTCGACAAACAACATTCTACAAAACTAACAGGAGACGATGGTATGTAAAGCATGTTAAATGTCCCAAAATGCTATGATCGATATATGCTAAACGCATTCCATAGGTTCTTTTTTTCCTGAACCATCTACACTTCGTAGTAATACAGTGAGATACTATATATTGGGGGTCCTTCACCCCAGTTTTTGGGTTCCTTCCTTTGGCCACAAAGCTGACCAAATCCACTCGACATAAACATATATTTAGCATAATGCATTACTATTGTCCTGTCATCTGAACTATTGGCCCTCTCCACTAGCAGTGCTTCCTGAACCTCTTCTACTTACAGTGGTGTTCTTCAGAATCTGCAAAAATGCGAAAAACTCCAATCAGAATAAGTATGTTATATTCCTGCATCACCCTACTAGAGTAAAACCGGTAGTGGCCAACATTATGTCATAAACAAAAATATTGTAACCCGATATAACTCTAAATTCCATGGTAATTAACCAGCAAATCTTTTTGGTGCACTGACAGCTACTAAATCTATAGTAGAATGAATGTTGAGATTTTAAGACAATGGTTACAATGGTTTCAGTTCTGAGGTACAGTAGTTTATGTAGAATAAGACATCATTATAGTGTTCATGATTGATGAAGCATAGCAAGTACTAAACAAATTTCACAAGATGATCAATAATCAAACAGTACACAAATTTGTATGTGCTAAATACATCGCCAAACCAACGCAAAATAAAATGTACCTGTCGGAGCATCTGGTTCTCGTTCTGGAGGGTGGAGAGCCTCTCTTCCATCTCTGAGTTCTTCTTCTCCAGGTCCTTCACCTTCACCTCCAGATCAGTCAAATAAGCCTTCTTCCTCTCTCTTGCCTGTTGAGCTGACACCCGGTTCCTCAGTAATCTTCACAAGTCACGAACATAGCAAATCAAGAAAACTTTCCAGACCCAAGACCGGATTAACCATTAGTTCATATACATTGCAATTTAATCCAGTAAACGGGAAATATGAGAAGGTTGAGACATTCTTAAATGGTAAAATAGAGAATAATTCAGATCAGGACAAATTTGAGATCATATTAAGTAATTCCCATCCCTGATCGATTTAAATAAAATGCTACACTTGCATTTGCATACCAGATAAACTCTCTAAGGATATCCTGGCACTACCATTGCTTCTTTAGGGAAGCATTAGCATTAATATGCTAACAATTGATACGACTGTGGCGTATTTGTACTGGAAGGTATCATACAAATGCTGAAACGCCATCACTAGTGTCCAAAGGTATCACTATAACACTGGTGTCAAACAAACACCACCACTCCAATGTCGCCCTCACAGGAGGTGCAGGACCAACAAAGATGCTATAAGCATTAAGGAACCATATGATATGTCCAAAACTGTTATCTGCTTCTCTTCTCTCCCACTCCACTTGCATTGTATTTGTATCCCACCAAACTATTTAGATGAGCAAATAACAAATCACGCTACGTGCACAGAGATCAGAGATCAGAGACACAGAGACTATATATATAGCCTAACACATTGATTTTAACTTGTTTCAGCAGGCATCTTCAAAGCTATTAATTAATTAGTTTCGACTCGTTTAACAAAAATGTTTGGACCACCTTTTCCTGCTGTCCGCCCTAAGAAAGGCACAAGCACAATTCCAACAAATTACAAATTGAGCATCACTGTCTAATGATTTTACTTAGCAACTAACAATCCCCCCAATTACATAACTCCTGTTTCTGAAAAAACATACTCGTCTTCCAACCACCTTAGCTCCACAGGCACTCGTTTCTTATCACCCCACAAATTTAAAGGGGGCCTAATTCTGATGTGGATACAATATGGTCCACTACTAACACTAAAATCCAAACTTGCATGGCTCATGAAAGATATTTTATTTTTTCAACAAATGAGCTAGCCCATGACGCGCTCACTCATCCCTTCATCCAAATTCAAATAAACCGAATTCCGTACTAGCAACTTTCCTGTGTACTAAAGCAGCAAAGGAAAGAAAAAAAAAAAGAAGAACGACCGTGGAGCAGTATACGTATGTACCACAGTACCATGCCATACTCTTAATTAAATTTCCACTGTTCCACACTGGTCGCCGGTGCGGTGATGCTGATGCATGCTACTATTACGGGGATTACAGGAAATCCCACACTCACCTTTTGAGGCGCTTGTGCTCCTTGTCGGCGGGGCTGCGGACGCGGCGGCGCGCGCTGGCCTGCGCCGTGGACGATTGGGCCAGGGCGCGGTCTGCGCCGGCGGCGCCCGGGCCAGCCTCCCTGCCCGACGTGGAAGCTCCCGGCAGCTCCAGGCCCAGCTCCGGCACTCTCCTTATCTCCTCATCGCTCTCCATCCCTGCAGCTCAATCACACCACACACATGGCTCAGTTCCGCAAACGAGAGAACTCGCTCGAGTCGACTTGCTCGATCGACATTGGCTTGCAGTTGGAAAGGAAACGAGAATCTATCGAAGCGTTGGAACAACAAAGTTCTACGAAAATGAAAGAACTGGGAGTGGTGGTAAAATTCTAATCCAAGGACTGAGGGCGTTGATAAAGATTAAACCGAAAGGAGTAAACACGAATCAAGAAGAAGATGCAGAGGATAGTTCGTCTAGCTTGCCTTCCTTGACCTCCATGTCCATGTGGTGCGCGGAGCTGGACGACCTCTCGCTGCTGGAAGGCCGCGAGCTCGCCGCCTGCTCCTGCATTCTAGCTCGCCCTCTACCGCCTCCGCCTCTGGCCCTCTGCAGAGTTGCCCGCGCGCACTCCGCTTCTCCTCCCCTATCTCCTTCTCCCCTGCGATCTTTCCTGTCTGTCCCTCCTCGTCGTTTGCTTGTATGGACCAAGACTGCTTTTTGACGCCACACGAGTCTCTACGACCCAGTTCCTCAAAAGATCCAAAATCCCACATAAACCCTTCCACTTTAACATCCAGGTCCATGTGCAGTTGTGCACGGGAAGCGCAGACAGACCGTAGGGAGGTTTACGTCATAGTTTCCAGACGCAAGGTACCTTCCTGCAAAACCTGCTCCAGCGACAGCACAGGGTTTGTGGGGTTTTAGCGGCGGCGACCCAGCCGTCCACCTTCCACAAATCCCACGGCGGGGACACGGCCAGCGTGGCCGCCGCCGCGACCACGCGTTCGCCGGCGCCATCACGAGGCGCGCAGCCCCGCTACGTGGCCGCGCCCCGGCCCCTCGCGCTCCCCCGCCCGGCTCGCCGACGCGCGGGCCACCCGCGCTGCCCCGGGCCCGCGCGTCGGTGGCGGTGCTCCTCCGCGCCGTGGCGGGCGGCGCCGGCCGCGCGTGTTTGTTTCTGTGGACGACCGGCCACGCGCGGGCGCTTTCGCGTTCGTGACGGCGTGAGGCTCCCCGGCGCTCGTGTCGTCGTGCACCTGAGAGGTGAGAGAGGCCGAGCGCGCTGGCCCGTCGTCGGCCACGCGAAACACCCACAGCGGGTTCGCCGTTCGCGTGAGGTGGACGGCATTCGGGCGGCGCGTTTGTGCCGTGTGCTCAGCTGCACTGCACTGCTGCTGCGCACATTGCCGGCCGGCCGGCCCTCACGTGCGCCGGCGTCGTGGAGGTGGAGAAATCCGCCGATGCTCGATGGGTCGACGCCGCGCAGGAGCAGCGCTGCGCTGCGCCGATGACGATGAGGGGTTTTTGGTTCCGCGACAAAATCAGCAAACTAGCGCTGGGACTGGGATGTGCAGCCATCAGCAAGATTCACTACTAGCGTGCGTGGTGCGTGGAGACGTGTTGTTGTTGCACACTGATGGAACACTTTTTTGGAATCGAATGTATAATATGAAAAAACAAAGGTAATCAGCTAATTATAGTTATGCTCAATTTCGCAAAAAAAAAAAAGAGTTATAGTTATGCTCAGTACGCAGACGTGTATCTTCACATAATTAACAAAACAGTTACTTAGTATCTTTTTGGTATGCAAGAGTGACTTCGCTTGGTGTCATCGCCAAAAAGAAAACTCTACATTTAGTTAACGAACGCGAGTGAGATTCAATTCTTTCACCATTTTGGTCATATACTAATATCAATGAACTAGTTTGTCTAACCTTGAGTATGGAATTGTTTGTTACTCTCTCCGATCTAAATTATACTTTAGCAACTTATAACTTGAAACGTAGGGAGTACCAAACTTTCACAATGAGTATCGCCTATTGATGATATAGACAACACCCGTCTCTACTCCGTCACTAGGATATGTACAACATAGGAGAATCTTAGTAGGAGTTTCATAGAGTTTACTTTAATTTACATTTAATTTAATAGATTGTCACATGAGTACTTTTGATGATGTGACAATGTTTTTAAGAAGAGGTAAGGAACAATTTTCATAGGATGAAGATGAACTCAGTTACTAACTCATGGTGTGTCGTATAATTAAATATCTATGAAATAAAATAATAAAATTATTCATTGAGACTAATAGTTTCATTGCATTCTATGTTCTTAAAAACAAAAATTTAAAACTCCTCGCTGAGAATACTCATAGTGATCAATCAGATTATATGGTTAATACGCTTAATAGTACTGGTGGATAAAAAGTGTCACACAACACAATTACAACGTAAGTAGTGTTACATATAGTGTCTTACTTTGTGGAAGAAATTTTAATTGCTATTCAAGTCTTTCTTTGCTGGATGAAGGTATTACTTTGTATATCCAGTTACAGGCAAATATTATAATTATAATCGAATTAGTAAGTGACCTTTTTTGTGAATTTTATTGAACTGTATGCAAAAGTTTTGGTCAGACACCGGGCATTTCTTTATCAACCTTGCCTTGCCTTGCCTTGTGCAGCCTTGCCATGGATGGGCAAGCAATTTTGGCTCTCCTATGTTGTCTCCACAAACCTCGCTCGAGGATCATCTTGTCGGAGATCAAAACGAGGAATTTTCATATTCTTCGTCCAGCGAGGCTACACAGTTATAATGGTCTTGGCGAAGGTTCCAAACACGCACATGTTTTTTGATAAATACTCTCTCCGTTCTAAATTGTAGTTCGCTTTAATTTTTTTGGTGCATGTATTTTGCTATGTATCTAGACATATTATTTATCTAGGTACATAGAAAAATGTATGCACAAAAAAGTTAAAGTGAACTATAATTTAAAACGGAGGGAGTAAAATGCAATCCCATATATATGTGTCACCCTGAACTGTTTACAGCGAAGACAACCCAACAAAAACACCACCTTGTTATTAAGGACATAATCCCGCGCATGTCCAACGCTCTCACGCTTGATGACATGGCCCCTGTTGTCAGCCGACCAGAACTCCGCGCCATGTGGACGACGTTCGGTGTTGGTAAGAGAGTGAGAGAGATTGAGATTTGAGAACGACGAATGGTCCGGGCACCAGTTGTTTGCCTGTCGCTAAAGCTAAGCGTCTCGGATGTGAGATCACCATCCTTAAACTTCCAAGCAAATCCACTAGAGCGAGAGACAAGTCGGTTATCCTAAAGGCTAAAGCGTGGTTCAAAAGTATCGTAGAGCAACGATCCATACCATACGTCCCTTGATCGGGGCCTGGTTGAACAGATTATTATTCATCACGTAGTACAAATTTATTCAGAATCAGAGAGATTTTACGGGCCTCAAATCGCACGTACGCGCAATTAAGCCACTTGGTCACGATCGCCCGCCACTCGCCACTCGAGGATTTGATTTGATGTTCGTGAAGGGAAAAAGAAAACATGGTGATCTTCCTACCGCTTCTTGGCCCGCCGCGGCAACGACGACGAGGAGGAGCCACGGGCGCCGGTGCTGGCGGCGTCCCGGAAGATGGCGCAGGGAGCGCAGCAGCCGGCGGGCACCCTCGGCGACGGCGGCTCGTCGGCCGGGGCCACGTCCCTCGCCCGGAACACCTTCCGGCCTGTGCCACGCACCAGCAGCTCCTCCTGCTTCTGGTGGTGGTGGTTCTTGTGATTCGGCTTGGTCAGCACCAGCAGCTTCCTCTTCTTGTCGTCGCGATCCGCCTTGCCACCGCCGGCACGCCCCAGCATGGCGACGCTGCCGACGCTCCTCGAGTGCCGCAGCTCCTGCTGCTGTTGCTGGCGTTGTCCGGCGGCGGTGGGCTCCTCGGTGAGGAAGCGCTCGTCCCAGACCAGCCCCGACGAGCCCGACCGCCTGAAGGTCTGCATCGACCTCTGCAGCGGCCCGGCCATCATCGATGGAAATGGAACTCGTCGGATCCGACGAGCAAACGGACGACACAGCGATATATAACGCCGAAAGGGGCGGTAGATTTTGGAGAAAGTTGGCAGAGTGGCAGACATCGGAGCTGCCAAATGATGGTGTCGTGGAAAGCAAAGAACAGGGCAAGTGCTTGCCTGGAAACCACTACGGCCGGGCCGACGGAGTCTGGTAGGAGGGGGTTTTGGGCCAGCGCACAAAGTTCCATAGAGCAACGCACATCAGTCCTGCATCTTTTTTGGATATCACTCGGTTTCATGTATGACCTCTGATCTTCAGTTGTCAGTGCTAATATCCACATCTGACGAAGACCAAAGCCAGATGCCAACAAGGTCATGAAGAATTACCAGTGTATATAAAACATCAGCAATGTTTCCAGAGACCTATTTACATCAATGAGCGATTATCTTGACTGCTGAAATGCGCAGGAAAAAAATGCTTATTTCTTTTTCCTACTACTGCTACTGGCTCCTCTGGAGCCTTCAGCAATGGAGGCCTCCACAGAAGCAACTAGGCTGGCCTCCAGCTTATGACCTCTCGCTGCTGATCGCACCTTCCTCAGAATATGTTGCTTCATCACGGCTCTCTCAGCAGTCTGGAGTTTCTTGCACAATTTCAGTCCCTGGATGTACCTTGACACTGCGCCGCCGAAAGGATCGCCAGCTTTCTCAAGGGCCACAAGCTTCTCGACGACTTGAGAAGCGAGCATTCTCTCAATGCAGGGTTTGGTTCCAACCTCCGCGATGTCCACCAGGAATTGCATGGCTAGATCCTTGGTCTTCAAAGACTTGCGGTCGAGCAAGTTCACCAGTTTTTCTATGGTTCCTTGTTGCAGGAATCTTTGCAAGACAAGGGATCCACCCTTTGCGAAGATGATCTGACGGAGAGCGTAGTATGCTGAATCCTGGAGCTCATCGATGTTGCACTGCATCATGTCAATGAGCTCGTGAACGATATTAAGCTCCAGGAACCTGTGAACAAATGGCTCTCCTCCAGTGCAGGCCAATTTCATCACCAGAAAGGCGGTCTGAGATCTCACTTGGTTGTTTTCGACCTCTCTGCGCTGTAGAAGCAAAGCCAACCTATCAAACACATTGCTTCCCAAAAGGAGATCCTGCACCCTTGTATCGTTTGCCCTCTCAGCAAGAGATAATAAACCTTGGATGGCTTCAATGATATCTTTGTTGTCCCTCTGAAGGATCTTATGAAGAATCACCTCGAATGATTGTTGAGGCTTTGGTGATTGAGATACATTTTTGTCAAATAAAACAAACCTTTCCAAACTGATCCGAGCATGCCAGGGCAAATGGAGCAGCACTGCAGGCCCCATACACCCTTGGAGTGGAGCACCAAGTTCACAGAATGTTTTTAGCATGATAACCGCGTGATGCTGTGAGATCTCAGAACCATTCCCCAGAAGCACAAGAAGTTTCTTGTCAATTCCTGATTCAATCATGGTCTCAACAGCCTTCAATTTTCCAACCTTTGTCAGAGATGCAAGTGTTGTAAACACAATTTCATGCCACTGCTCATTTTCTACAGACAAGAGATCTGCAATTTGATCCATGGGAATTCTTGACAAAATTTCATCAGCACTTGTGGCATCAACGTGCTCAGATATCTTGGCCAGAACAGAAGACAAGTTGGCTAGAGTTGAAGTATCTTCGCAGGCACCAAGAAGATCAATTAATTTGTCTATGGAACCTGCTGTTTCAAGAGACCGAGCAAGATTTATGTAGTCTGCTTGGAAAAATATAACTGTAATTGCTGTAGTGACAGCAAAAATAAGATCTGGTGACCCTACTGCAATTATCTCTGCTATTCGAGGGCCAAGTATTTTGCTGAACCCAAGTCTGCTTGCCTCAAATTCAGATAGGGATCTGCATGCCATGAGAGCTTGAGTTGTGTTTACCAATAAAATCTCAATCTCCGTGAATTGTAGCAGAGAAAAGAATGATCCCATCTTCTGTTCGGCTGGACTTTTCATACACTCTTTGCCAAAAACAAAAAGCCAAGGAGCCACTAATGCCGCATAATAAGAAATGGACTCAGATAAAAGAGCACGAGCAACATCGTTTGTTTTGCTCTCAAGGTAAAGTGAAACCATGTCATGCATATGATACAACGGTTGGTCCTCCAGTTTAATAATGAGTGATCCTTCTACTAATTTTGAAACCACGAGAGAGAACAGGCCACCCTGCTCAAGCGCTGACCAAATGGATTCTAGACAAGCCTCTGGAACAGGTTCTTCCCAAGAGATAGCTGCAAGAGCCATGAAAAAACTTCTTGAATTTTCTGGCATTGCTTCTAAGCTGAACTCAAAAGATCCAAATATGGTCAACGTAGTCTCCACGTCTTTCTCATTGACGTATGAAACTGGACCAGGTGCACAAGTGGCATATGTTGAGAGGTTGGATATGGCTTTCTCCCATTTTTCCACTCTGGTCTCCTTCCTGAGAGCCTTGCCCATGACAGCAACTGTAAGGGGGTGGTGACCACAACGATCCAGCAAGACTTCTGAAACAGGCTGTGAAGATAAAGAAGTTAAACGTCAAAAAGTCATGGTGTTTGGAATTTTTAGTTCTTTTAGATGTATCTTTTATTGGCGCTAGAACCTATCACCGACGGGGTGAGTAGTGCCTACTCGACCCTACCCTCGAGACCCTCCTTGAACCAAGGAAGAAGACGAGCCGAGCTCCTGAACACACACACACCGCTCTTGTTTCAGCGTTGGCCGCAACCGAGTACACAAGTGAATGGTCGCAAAGAAGCTTATGTTTCATTGCTTTGCATAGAATTTATACACAGACCTCACCCACTATCGGGTACATGAGGCATGGCTACAGTACTCAACTACTCCTAGTACTATTCTAGCATCAGCTCGAAATGTGGCTGATGGAACCTCTACAGGCGCACGACCTAACGCCATGCTGCTACAGGACCAGGACATGGTCGGCCTCGACACGAGCTGACCCCTACATGTCCTTGACCATGTTGAGAAGTGAAAGATGGGATGACAGCAGATTATGTCCAACAATCTTCCCCTAATCCTGCTGCTAGCCCTTGACCTCGACCATACCAATCATCTTCCTTAGCTCCTCGAACCGAAGACGCCCGAGTGACTTGGTGAGGAGGTCAGCAAGATGCCGGCCAGTGTCGACGAACTCGATGACGATCTGTCCTCCATCGACGCAGTCTCAAAGGAAGTGGAACTTCACATCGATGTGCTTGCTTCTATCGTGGAGGACGGGGTTCTTTGCCAGCGCAATTGCTGGCTGGTTTTTCACCTTGAGCACCGGTGGCCGAGCCTCGACACCCGTGAGCTCGCTCAGCAACCGTCGTAGCCAGACCACCTGGCACGCCGCCGTGGCCGCAGCCACATACTCTGCCTCACAGGTGGACAGAGCCACCATCTTCTGCTTCAACGACTGCCAGGCGATCGGCGCTCCGCCGAGAAAGACAAGCACGCCGGAAGTGCTCCGCCGCCTGTCCACGTCACCCGCCATGTCCGCGTCGCTGAACGTCGTGAGTCCCGGCGCGCCCTCCTTG
This sequence comes from Bothriochloa decipiens, assembly GCA_023333625.1. Taxonomy (NCBI): domain Eukaryota; kingdom Viridiplantae; phylum Streptophyta; class Magnoliopsida; order Poales; family Poaceae; genus Bothriochloa; species Bothriochloa decipiens. Next base: position 14,233,024 of record CM041645.1, read on the forward strand.
GCCTCGGGCGGTGCTTCACTGAATACCTTCAGCTAAAGCCCGCCGCGCTTGGGGAAGACAATCCCCAACTCCACCGTGCCCTGGACGTAGCGCAACAAGCGCTTGACCGTGGTCCAGTGATCCTCCCGCGGATCCTCCATGAACCGGTTCACATAGCCCACCGCAAAAGCGATGTCCGGCCGCGTGTGAGTCAGCCAGCGCAACCCGCCGACGATGCTCCGGTAGAGCGTAGCGTCCACCTTCACCGCGGTGCTCTGCCTCGAGAGCTTAATGTGCTCCTCCATTGGCGTGGCCACAACCTTGCAGCCTGCCATGCCCGCCCGCTCGAGCAGCTTCTGCGCGTAGGCGCGCTGCCCCAGCCTGATGGCGTCCTCCCCCTGCTTCACCTCGATGCCGAGGTAGTAAGACAGGGCACCTAAATCGCTCATCCGGAACCGCGCGGCCATCTCCTCCTTGAAATTTGCGATGTCCTGAGCCCGCGCGCCGGTGACGATGAGGTCGTCCACGTACACCCCGACGATGAGATGCTCCTTCCCCCGTCGACGAGTGTACAATGCGTGCTCCGTGACGCATCTCCCGAACCCAAGCTCAGCCATGGTGGCATCGAGCTTGGCGTTCCACGCCCGCGGTGCCTGACGCAGGCCGTAGAGGGCCTTGCGCAGGCGCAACACCTTCTTCTCCGCGCCCTTGATGACGAACCCCGGCTCCTGCTTGACGTAGACCGTCTCCGCCAGGTCCCTGTTGAGGAACGCCGACTTGACGTCGAGGTGGTGAACCTGTCACTCCTTGGCAACATCGAGGGCAAGCAGGACTCACACCGACTCCATGCGTGCAACGGGGGCAAAGACCTCCTTGAAGTCGACCCCCTCGCACTGCACGAACCCTCGAGCGACGAGGCGCGCCTTGTGCTTCACCACGGCCCCGCGCTCGTCCGCTTCACCTTGAAGACCCACTTGAGTCCACTCGGCCGGCATCCCGCCGGCAGATCGACAAGCTCCCAAGTCTTGTTCTCCTCGATGGCCTTCAGCTCCTTCAGCATCGCCTTCCGCCACGCCGCGTCGCGCTCCGCAACGGCGAACGTGGTCGGCTCCTCTGCACTCATCAGAAGCAGAGTATGGTCGTCGTCGAGGGTCCGCGCCGCCAGACCGGGTACCGTCGCATCTGCCACGTCGTCGTCCAAGCGACGGAACCGGACCTCCTCACCCTCGTGGTATGTGTCCACGAATTCCGTGATGTCCGACGGTGGCGTTGCATACTCGATGGTTGCAACCGCAGTTCCTCGAGGTGGAGTTGTTCGCAGCGGAGAAGTTCCGTGCTCGAACCCCCCTCCACGGTCGAGGTCCCACGGCCTGCACTCGAGGCTTCCTGATCAGTGATCGAGGCCCCTCTAGCAGTCGAGGCACCCCGGCCCGTACTCGGTCCTGCTGACCCGTGGTCGAGACTGCCTGCCTCGGGGTCGAGGCTCCCCGGTCGAGGGTCCCCTGCGCGACCGTAGCCCATGGTCCCGTGCTCGCGGCCTCCCTCGATTGGGTCGAGCGGTTCGAGGCCTCCCGCGAACGAGTCCGCGGTCGAGACCCCGCGTGCCTGTGCGGTCGAGGCCTCCCGCGCCTCCGCGGTCGAGGCCGGCTCGACCCGTGCGCGTGACTCGGTCGGGTTCGAGGCCCCCTCGCCCTGCTCGACACCTCCGGTTCCGCAGTCGCGGTCGAGGCCGCGCCCCTCCGACCCGCGTTCGCGGCCGAGGCCCCCGGTCGAGGGGTGGCCCAGTGGAACGGAGAATGGCCCAAGGCAGGGGACTCTGCTCTGGACAGATGGGGTAGCTCCTCCGCCCCAGCCACCACAGGGTCCACTGCTCCGGCTTCCCCAGTCCCTGATGCCTCCTCAGGTTCGCCATGGCCATGGATTACCATCCTTTCCACGACGAATGTGTCGCAGAGCCCGCCGCCTTGCTCGAGGCTTCCTGCTTCCGGCCTGTCCCAGGTCCACGACGCAGCCTCGTCGAAGACCACATCCCGGGACACCGCAACCTTGCCTCTGACCGAATCGTATAGCCGATAGGCTTTCGACCCCTCCTCGTAGCCGAGGAACACCATGCGCGTGCTCCTGTCCTCCAGCTTCCCAAGGCCCGGCTTGACGGTCCGGCTTGACGGTCTTCACATGAACGATGCAGCCGAACGTGCGCAGGTACGAGACATTGGGCTTGCGCCCGTGCCACGCCTCGTACGGCATCTTCCCCTCGAGGGCTTTGGTCGGCGACCGATTGAGGATGTGCTCGGCGGTCGTGACCGCCTCTCCCCAGAACGCCGCCGGCATCCCCTTGGCCTTCATCATCGAGCGTGCCATGCCGACGATGGTCTGATTCCGGCGCTCCACGACGCCGTTCTGCTGCGGCGAGTAGGGTGCTGTGAGGTGTCGACCCACCCCCTCCTCGACGCAGTATTCAGAGAACTCGAGCGCCGTGAACTCGCCGCCGCGGTCGGTCCGGAGCACCCGCAGCTGCTTGCCGCACTCCGCCTCCGCCCGCGCCTTGAAGCGCTTGATGGCGTCCGCCGCGTCACTCTTGCTCGTCAGGAGCTGCAGCCACAGTAGCGGCTGCAGTCATCCACGAGCAGTAGGAAATATCTCTGCCCTCCGTGCGTCGCTGGTGTGATTGGCTCGCAGAGGTCCCCGTGGACCAGCTCGAGGGGTACCGTCGAGCGGTACCTCGCCGTCTTCGAGAACGGCAACCGTCTCTGCTTCCCCACCAGGCAGCTGTCGCACAGCTCCCCGGCATGCTTGATCCGTGGCAGCCCGGTCACCATCTTCCCGAGTCGGTCCAGAGCGTCGAAGCTCAGGTGGCCGAACCGGCCATGCCACAGCCATGGCTCCTGCGTGCACGCCGCCGCCAAGCACGCAGGATGTTCCACCTTCAAATCGAGAAGATAGAAGCGATTCTTGGAGCGCGTTACCTTGGCGAGAAGACACTGCTCCTTGTCCCTGATCCGCAGCACGCCGTCTCGAATGAGCACCTCCGCCCCGCGCTTGTCAAGCTGACCCAGACTGACGATGCTCGAGAGGAGCTGTGGGATGAAGTACACATCCGTCAGCGCGCGCTGCTCCCCGTTCCGGCAACGGAAAACGACCGTGCCTTGGCCTCGGATGTGCACCCTCGAGCCATCCGCGAACTTGACCGTGCCGGTCTTGTTCGTATCGAGGTCGGTGAAGGCGGTGCGGCAACCAGTCATGTGGTTGCTCGCACCGGAGTCGAGGTACCACCGCTGCTCCTTCTCATCGCCGACTGCGCCCAGATGTGCCTGCGCCCGCGGCTCGTCAAGTTCGATGGCCTGCGGCACAGTCCTCTGTTCAGCCTCCGTCTCCCCTGTTTTACCTTCCTGCAAAGCGCAGTACTCACCCATCAAAAGCGCTTGCTCGTCTTCACTGTCGTCCTGAGCCAGGTGCGCCTCCTCCTTCTTCTCCTTCCTCTCCGGGCACTCGCGCGCCCAGTGCCCTACCTTGCCGCACTTGCGACAGGCGTTGGGGGCAGTGAACTTCTTTTTGCCATTTTTCTTGTCCGCCAGTGCCTTCCCCTGCTTCTTACCGCCGTTGCCGCCACGGTCACCACCGCCGCGGCTGGAGCCTTCCCCGGACCGGCGCTTCTCCTTCATCCGCGTCGTCCACTCCTCCTCGGTCAGCATCAGCTTGGGCTTTTCCTTCTCCGGCGGCGCAGGTCCGCGGCTCTCCACCACCCGCAGCCTCCCTGCCACATCCTCGAGGGACAAAGTGGAGATGTTCAGCATTGTCTTGATGGACATGGCGAGCTGCGAGTACTTGGGAGGCACCACTCAGAGCAACTTGCTGACGAGATCCTCGTCCTCCAGCGGCTTGCCGTAAGTGGCCAGCTGGCTGGCCAACGACTGGAGACGCAGCGTGAAGTCCTCCACCGTCTCCCCGGACTTGAACCGGATGTCGTTGAACTCGCCCTTGAGCTGCTGGACCTTGGCGTGCTTGGCTCGATCCGAGCCAACACGGAATGAGGCCAGCATCTCCCAAGCCTCCTTCGCCGTGGCCTTCTGGCCGAGCGCCTCATGGAACTCGCCGGGCGTGGAAGCCATGAGCGCCTCCATGACGCCCACCTCCGCCTCCTCGCCGGTGTTCCTAGTCTCGATGGCCGCCCACCACCTCCGGGCGCGCAGCTTCCACTTTATCTGCATAGCCCACTGGCTGTAGTTGGTGCGGGTGAGCATCGACCAGGAGTTGGTCCCGCCATACTCCCTCACCACGCGCACCTCCACCGGCTGCGCCACGGGCTGGAGCTGCCTCTCCGCATCTCCGCCGCTGCCCTGCAGCGCACCGGTGCCCGTACCAGTCTCTGACATCGCCGGCGGTGAAGCCTAACGATGTGTACGGCTCCGATACCACGTGTTGCCGCTAGAACCTAGCACCGACGGGGCGAGTAGTGCCTACTCGACCCTACCCTCGAGACCCTCCTTAAACCAAGGAAGAAGACGAGCCGAGCTCCTGAACACACACACACCGCTCTTGTTTCAGCGTTGGCCGCAACCGAGTACACAAGTGAATGGTCGCAAAGAAGCTTATGTTTCATTGCTTTGCATAGAATTTATACACAGACCTCACCCACTATCGGGTACATGAGGCATGGCTACAGTACTCAACTACTCCTAGTACTATTCTAGCATCAGCTCGAAATGTGGCTGATGGAACCTCTACAGGCGCACGACCTAACGCCATGCTACTACAGGACCAGGACATGGTCGGCCTCGACACGAGCTGACCCCTACATGTCCTTGACCATGTTGAGAAGTGAAAGATGGGATGGCAGCAGATTATGTCCAACATCTTTTTCTAACATGTCTTACTTTGCAAGTATTAGCACAACTACTGAATGAAAACATATTTGTATGTCAAAAAAATACTGAGCATATTCATGAAGCTAAACATGATGTTACTTAAGAAAACATGTTTTAACAGAGTAAGATTAATCTTGAAATGCAAACATATGTACAAGTAGTCAAGTAGAGATTTTCGCAGCAGGGATGCCATTGTTAGAGCAGCAGATGAACATATGCAAATTAGAATCAGCAAAGAATGCTAAGAGATGTGACATGCAGCTGAAACTAATGAAGGTCCATCAATCAAGGTTAAGAGTAAAGCATACCGGAAGCTCTCCAACACTGAGAAGGCTGTGGTAGACAAGAATTTCCGTGCTGATCTCCTTGATGTCATCTTTGGATATTTCCACCTTTTCAGCTTCTGCTATCTCGTAGATAGCTTCATCCCTAGTTGTCACGAGATACCGGCAATCATTATCATAAAGTCTCGTGAAGCGATCAACAATGTCTTGCTCCCAAACATCATCAAGCAGGATCAGCATGCTCCTTCCAACCAATGCTGTTTGGAGCAAGCAACAGACATCATCAAGATCTCTTCCAGCCTCCTCCTTGACAGTCATGGAGCCGATCTGCACAAGGAACGTGCAGATCTTCCTAGCAAGGCGTTTATGGTACTCACTCCTACTCCCATTACACGCCGCCCTGCTGCACCACCGCCCAAACCCAATCTCAATCGCACCATCCACGAAACCAAAAGGCGGATCCGAAGCAATCTGCCGCGCAAGGCACGACTTCCCGATACCAGAGAGGCCGACTATGAGGACGACCCGATGAGCCCCGTCCCTCTCCAAGAGCTCCCTGACATAGCTGCACTTCTTGGACACCGGGTACCCATGCTCCGACTTGACCCGCACCAGCGCCGGCGTGCTCCGGGCCGTCGACGCTATGACCTTGCCGACGCTCTGCGTCAGCTCCTGCAGCTCCAGCCACTGGACGAGGTCCTCCCTGATGAGCCTGACGTACCTCATGAGCGGGTCGCCCGTCACCGAGCTCCGCACCAGCCTGGCGAACCCCATCCCTTTGCCCTTGCCCTTGCCCTTGCCGCCCAGGACCTTCCGGGCCTTGGCGACGTTCCCGCGCAGCCGGTCCATGAGCCTGCCCAGGCTCTGGAACTGGCGCTCCAGCTGCGGGGCGTGCAGCTTGTGCGCGTGCCGCTGCCTCGCCTGCTCCGTCAGCGCGTCGAGGTCGGAGACAAAGTCCTCCAGCACCTGCAGCCGCCTCGGCGCCTCCGCGAGGTCCGACGCCGCCTGCTCCAGCGCCCGGACCGCGGACACCATCGCCGCGACCAGCTCCGTCGCCGAGGCCAGCACCTGCACCACGTCCATGCTTCCAGAACCCAATTCAGATCACCGCCGCCAAGGCAGGCAGCGCTCGCTCCCTTGCAGCAAGAAGACTCAGCGCAGGCTGCCGCAATTCCACGAACACACGGCGTGCATCCTCATGGCCCCCGCCGCCTCCGCTGCCGCAAACACGGGCAGCGCAGTTCTCCGGTCCATCAATTCAGACTTCAGAGAGGAGCGAGCGAGCGAGCGAGCAACCGATCGCTCACCTCCGGCGAGCACCAATCTGAATTGCAAGCCCCGCTCGCATGAGTGCCGCCAGCAGCCCAGCACTCCATGTCTCCACCCGCAGCAACCAACGGAGACCTCCCCGGCCGGCCTGCGCGGATCGGTTGACCGTCAGAGTCACAGAGTTGGTGGTACGGGAATCTGTGACTGTGAAGGAACCCAGGAGCAACAACAGAACTCGCCAAGGCAGTGGGCCATGGTGGCGGGGCCGGAATGCATCACCCGTGGTGGCGTCGTGGCCTCGTGGCGAATCCAGGAAGCTTCAGCGAAGGAGGCTCAGCCTCGCCACGCCCAGTGCCCTGCACGCCTCCCTTTGGCGAGACGGTCAACACGACGATGAGTGGGAAGGAGGCGTTCGGTGTGCCATCTCCACCCGGCTCACTGGTTGTGTGAACTTGTGTTTTTTTTTTTTTTTTTTTTTTTTGCCAAATGTGTGAACTTGTGATTGACAGCCCGCCTGCGCCTACCGGCGAAAAATCCAACGCATGCACATCGCCCTTTTTAGGCAAGGAAAAAGTTGGTTCCGAACTATCGTCAAAATTTATTTTTGTCGCTAAAACCGGACAAGATCGATCCTTAATTTTTAAAACAGCGCACATTTAGTCTCTTGACGGTTTTGGAGGACGGATCTGCTACAGAAACAGCGGGTTGCTACAGTGGCTGGTGTGTGTTTGCTACAGTAACCTTGTTTTGTTTCTCTTTTTATTTATTTCGGTTAAATTTTTAAAAATTATAGTAAATCACAGAAAAATTATAAAATAAAAAATTTAATTTTGTTAGACTCCACATGAGTAAATCTAAACATATAATACGGTATACTTTAGTATAAAGTTTTTGTAGCAAAGATTAAGCCAAAAATAAAAAAAAAGATAAAATCTTTATAGCAAAAACTTTGTACCAAACCATACCATATTATATGTTCACTGTGTAGATCTACTCATGTGGAGTCTAACAAAATTAGATTTTCTATTTTATAATTTTTCTATGATTTACTATGATTTTTTAAATGTTTAACCGAAATAAATAAAAAAAACAAATATGGTTACTGTAGCAAAACACCTAGCAAACCCGTTGTTACTGTAGCAAACACGCCCTCCAAAATCGCCGAGGGACTAAATCTACGCTGTTTCAAAAGTTGAGGGGCAATTTTATCCGATTTTAAAGTTAAGGGACCAAAAGTAAACTGTTGTGATAGTTCAGGGACCAAAATACACTTTTTGCTTTAGGGAAAAAACTGGGCCGGCGTTGCCGAAGGACTATCTTAGGCCCACTAAAGAGGCTGGTTGGCCTACTCTAGGCCCGCAAGGCCTGCTTCTGTTTGGGGCAGTAACAGCACACGAGCCCAATATCATACGGCAAATAACTCGCGACCTTCTGCTCAAAAAAAAAAAAAAAAAACCTTGCAACCTAGCAAATTAAACAACCTGCTCAAGTGCTCTTCCATATTGTTTTGTTTCACCGGAATAGGGTCGGTCATTTGTTCCGTGAGTTCATGTACTTATGACTTATGTCATTATTATCTATGTAATTTTTGTTCAACTACAGATTTTTTGTGTCTACACACATAGTTCCGGTTGAACATGGCTCCATTTATTCCACGAATTTATGTGATTGGCTCCATTTGTATAAACTTCTCCTCCTCCTTCAAAACTATCGTTCCACCTGAAGAACTTTGGTAAGTATGAGCAAGAGCAAGGAGATTGGGCATATATGTACATGCATAAATAATATCTAATTTCCACCTTAATTTTGTTGCTCCTCAACTTAGATGCTGCGGATGGTAAGGGATCACGAAACCTAACAGAATGGGTGAGCTAGATCACTTTAGAACTAAGGCCAAAGACCAGTTATAGAAACCTAAATAGATTTTATCTAGATTCGCACTAGTTTTTTTTTAGTTTTGTTACCTTTAACGCCAAAAAAGATACGCGTCAAGTTTCATAACTTTCAACTAATAACCTAGATATCTTTAGCAAGCTATTGATAAAAACTCACTATTTTCACACATTCTTGTTGGATTCCTTTTCACACATTCTCGTTGGATTCCTTCCCAAGGATGCCCTCACAAGGGCCAATGTCCCAGTCGTTGATATATAGCTCCTGGGTCTTTCCCACTAGTCTACCAAACTTCTCCTAGATTGCTCCCACCATCTCCAATATGAAAATTTTGGACAAAATATTGAGGGCCTCTCATCTGTCATACAACTCTGACGGACCCTCAGAGGATCTTGCAAGGCTTACAAGCCTCAACTGTACACCGGTAGCGATTAGGTGTGCATGATCCTCGCTAAACTCTTGCCTAAACATAAAGCGAGAACTAAAGCGGCCTATAACTAGCCTAAGCATTGATCCTAATACTTTTTGCAACTCGCATAATATATTTTCTTAAATACATATGGTGACTACATCACTATCAAATGAGCCTCTTGGTACAGCTACAACTTTAGCACATTGTAACGTACTCCAAACGATTTGATAGGGGTATATATTGCCTCACAAACACCAACTAGCCCTTTTGGAATGTTAGGGATGCCACGACAGGATGCACCAAAGCTCTCTAGTGGTCACGCTAGAGGCACCTCGTGCCCTCTAAGGATGGCAACTGGTCGGGTTTGGATCGGGGTGGAGTCTCCGTGCACCCAAAACCGAAACCCAAAGTCAATACCCGAACCCGAACCCAAAACCGATTTGGGTGGAATTTCATCACCAAAACCAAACCCGCGGATACCCGAAACCCGAACGGATACTCGAAACCCACGGATATATATATATATACACATATTCACATATATATACACATATTCACATGTATATATACACATATTCACATATATATATACACATTCACTCACATGTATATATACACATATTCACATGTATATATATATATATATATATATATATATATATTGGATATTGATTGGATATCCACGGGTGAAAAAACAAATCCGAACCCGATAGGTTTTGGGTACTCGAACCCGAAAACCGTGGGTAAAAATCATCCCCAAACCCGAATCCATAGGACCCAAAACCCGCGGATACCCTCCCCGAACTCAATCCGCTGCCATCCTTACCCTCTACTGCATCAACTAGGCATTGCTGGCCGACTTCGGTGTTTTGTCATGTGCACCACTGGATACATCAGAGGCATTACCTAGGTCAGGCTTGAGTACATGCTTTCTGGAATGCACCTCATAATTTCGATGCAAACTCTGGTGCACACACCGGGATCTTCGGTGCCCTCTTGATCTCTTCTTTTATCAACCACTTGTGCATCAGCTATGTATAAAATTCTGGTTCTACCTCTATTGTGCATAGCAAAAGCATCGTGTACTTTTCTCTGGTGCTTTCTTCATCTCCATTGCCATTCTTAGTCGATCTTCTACGCATCCTTTGTACATGCTTCAAATCTTAATGTACTTGCACATCATGTGCCCGCTTCGCGTTCCTTCATGGATGATACTCTCCTCCACCAAACTAGCCGTCAATTGCACGCCATAAGGATCCGCCACATTCAGTACCCTGCTAACTCTCGTGTGGACCATCATGCCTCTAGTTCGCACAAAATTCGTGTTTGTTTTGTATCTCTATCATCCTCGAGCTCAATCAAGTTTATCTCTTCCATCTTGTATAGGGACGGATCTAGTGGTGGGGCAAGGGGGCTCGTGCCTCCCGAGCCCCCTTAAAGTTTCCACCATTGTTTTACTGTTAGGACGGGCTGAGATCCGAAATTGAAGACAACCTTTATGATTTAGGCCGATTTGCCCTCGACTTTTGCAAAAAGTTTGTTTTTCCTCTCTAAAATCTAAAACCTGACAAACCATCTCCTTTTAAAACCATGCGTTTTATCTCTGCGACAAGTTATAAGCGGTTTCCAAAGGCGGGTTTGTCTTTTTCTTTTTTAAATTTATTTTACTAAATTTTTTGTAAATAGTATTTCACAGAAAAATTATAAAATAGAAATTTCAATTTCGCTGGACTCCACATGAGTTCATCTATCGGTGAACATATAGTATAATTTTCTTGTTGTAACTTTAGATTTGTGTCTTTCTACAATTAATTCATAGTTGTGGTTTCTATTGTCTAATTATGGCAAAATTTTATGGTGGGTTAATTATTATATGCTTCAACTATAGTAAAAATTTTATACTCACTAAATCATGTATAATTTAGTTATAGATTTACTTTTTAACAAGTACTCCCTCCGTTCCAAATTATAGTTCACTTTGACTCTTTCGGTGTATGCATTTTATTATGTATCTAGACATATTATTTATCTAGGTACATAGCAAAATGCATGCACCAAAAAAAAGTCAAAACAAACTATAATTTAGAACGAAGGGAGTATACACCTAAATAGTTATATATGGTCCATGTTTCTTACGGATGGCATCATGATGGAGATCTAATTTCTGCTTATTTTTGCCGCCTTGGATCAATATACCATCTTCCTGTGAAACGCAAGCTCCGTCGACTACTGTGCCACACATAGTATAACGGATGATTATGACACGGATATGCTGTGTGAGCCTGAACATCTCCAACCGTCAGACTGTGGAGAAGAGCTTCTTCTAGCATACGTGTCCAGACTCCAAAGTCCAAACCAAGAATCTCATGGGCTCAGGTTTCATCACCTCGTTCGCTGCCTATATATCTCTGATGAGGCTACATGGATTTGAGCACACATAGACATTTTTCTATTTCTTTTTTTGTTTCGAGAAAAAAAAAAGCTACTCTCGTCAATCTCTAGATAGATGCAACAATGGTCAGATGCAGTCATGCAGTGCAGGCATGAGGGCGTGGTGACGGACTGACGGTCCTCATGGATTCGGCCGGTAAACGCGCGCGCGCGCGGTACTGGCAACGGCAAGGCGACGCAGCCCCGGCCCCTGGTGGTCGTCACCGGAAAGACGAAAGCCTCCGCGAGCCGCGACCCCCGTCCTATCCTCTGCGGCGCGGTCCCTCCCATCATCTTGAAAATCGGTGCATTGTGCTCGTGGGTGAGGGAAACCGCACAAGAGACACCGGAAAAGAGACAACACCGTACCGGCCGGCCAGCGGCGAGCCTCCTTCTCTCTCGGGCTCTCCCTCCCTCTCCCCTCCCCTCCAAAGGCAGCGAGCGAGCCACCATACAACGCATAGTACTGCTCCCCCCCGCCTTTAGTTACGACCTGCGGGCCGCGCTTTGGCCTGGATTCTGGATGCGCTGCCGCTGCATGCCGTCGCCAGTCGCCACGATAAAAGGCGGCCTGGCCAGTGCAGGCAGAGGCAGAAAAGAAGCCGCCGGGCGCGGGCAAAGCTATACGAGTAGCCAGAGCGGAGGCGGGCAGTGGGCAGTGCAGTGCACGTATAAAGAAAGGGCTCAATTCAAAGGAGTCGAAGCGATCGAAGAGGAATCTCCCTCAGGCCGAGAGCCGGCCTGCCAATGCCCCTCCGCGGCGGCGACGTGGCCGCCGCGCTTTGCTCTGCTGAATGCTGATGCCGGCCTGGGTCTGGGTGGGAGGGAGCTGGCCCGGCCGCTTTTGACTGGGATGGGATCCTTTTCCTCAGCCGCTCAGAGCCTCGGGCTCAGGATGCGCGGCACCACACCACACCACACCACGCCGCGTCTTATCGGCCAGCACCCAGCAGCAGCAAATCACTTGGGGATTGGGCGGGGCGGGCGGCACATGCGTCGTGCAGGGGAAGCTCATGGAGTCACAGCCATGGTTACCTGTCTTTAGCTCCAAAGAGCTAAAGACAAGGCATGGGCGCATTGGCCATGGCCTCAGAAAAAGGCTTCATTCACAGAGCATCCAATGCAATGCACACGCTCTTGAGCATACATAGTACAACAGAGAAAAGAGCCCGACGAGGAGCTGCCGCTGGTTTTACCGATGCGGTCTCCAGGTTGTGTTGTGTGCACGTGCTGGCGCGCGCTTCTCTGCGAGGAAAAGCACCGCATGCATGTGACCACACGAGAAACCCAGCACACCTCTGGGACCTGGGGACGAGAGGTTTTGGTTCGCCGCATTGCGTTGCACGTGCACAGAGACGGAAGCAAAACGTTATCACAACTACAGAGGTTGAGAGGCCATGTTGGATTCTTCATCTGCTGGAATTGGTGTTTCGTGCCTGACTCCTATGAAATAAGATGGATAAAACGCTTTGCGACGCTTCTCTGACTCTCCAGGACAAGGCCATGCAAGGTTCCAGCGCAGATGAAGATGAAGGTGCCATAGTGATTCACACACAAAAGGAACCATACTCATACACATGAACAAGATGAACACCCCCGAGATATTAAGAAGCAACACTACTAGTTAATACTTGTGAAGCAAGCGTTTTGGGGTTACATCACATGATAGACTCGATCCAAGCGCAAACATGCGGAGATGAACGAACGTAACGGAAGTAAAACAGCAAACATTCATAGGTCCGGGGGTACTGTCCCAAATGGGGATCCAAATCTAAAAGAAACGGTAGGGGGTGGAACAAAACTAGTAATAGAGCATCAAGGATGTCTTTTGCAAATCTACTACTCTCTTATGATGATGTGAGGGACTCCTTCTGCTTAATTCGTCGACGCTGCAGACTTGGCTCTCCTACACCTCAGTGCCTGCAAACGGAAGAACTCCCTCTGTCAGAGATCATGGATAGCAGCCACCAAAGGAGGGAAGATTTGATAATTTACAAGTAATTTTCATAGGTCATGGCAGCGCTACCGGAGTCCCGTGGTGCGTTGCACCTGAAACATTCCATCCTGCTAGCAAAGTTGTGCTCGTTGCATCCAGACCTGTCAACATTCAGACAGGCATGCACAAGGGTTAGGAGAAAGCAGATCGAGTTCACAAGACATGAAAACCTCAAATCATATACCTAACTGAAACATGGAAAATGCATACTAGCAGAGTGCTATTACGTTGAAATATGGAGATAAGGACAACCAATCCCCTACGAAACACGTACCTACTCATCCACTAATACAACACATCAGTTACACATCAGCAACTCATTGGAGAAGATATAAATAAAAGCATTATTGCTACCATCCATGCAGACAGAAAGCATAGATAAGATGATTCTGCTGTCTCTTACTCCAGCATGTTGCTGATAAAACAATCCTTTTTTTCCCCTAAAATAAAGCCACAAAACACGGAAGTATAGCATAACAAGATATAAGCATACAAGGTCACAACTACCATCAGACCGTAGCCTATAAGAAAACAAACACATGGATTCGTTTAAAGAGTGATACTATGCCCATCCACGAAATAGTTACTAAGTTTGTAGATACACGTAACTGAAAATAAGATAGAACAGAGCAAACTTTATCATTCAGCAAAGGTGGAAGGATAAAGTTAAGTAACACGCACCTAGTGCAGATCCAGTCTCCAGACTTCCAACCGGGGCGGTTGGTACGGGCAGCACTGCTGCCAAAGCCATAGCCCCGTGAGCGTGACATGTCACTGTCAAAGCCGCCAGCACCACTGTTTACAGCAGCCTCCTCCTTGTAGGCAGAGCACTTGAAGCAGCTGGAGCGGCTGGCGAAGTTGTGTGCACCGCAGGAGCAGTACCAGTCACCAGGGCGGACATCAGAGCCAGCACCAAAGCCACCCCCGAAGGAGGAACCACCACGGCCACCGAAGTTGGCATAGTCACCTCCACCACCACTGCCACGATCAGCAACTCCACGTGGTTCACTGCAGCGCTGGCATATGTCCCGACGGCTGAAGTTGAGGTGCTGGCACGCCCTGCAGTCCCAGTCTCCTGGCTTCCTGTTCATCTTGCCTGCAGTAGTTACACTATCAAAACAATGCAAAAATGGGCACCCAGATTAAGAGAGATACAATCAAAGAGAGAACAAAAACATAACCCAAGAAGATATATATATATATATATATATGAAGTAACACGCTAAAACAATGCTAAATTACCTAAGCAAAACTCAGCTATTGTGTGCTGGGTCCTTAGGAAGTGTGCTATGAAGTGAAATGGTGATGCAGCAAGGTGCATATGCGCAGGGGTATTTATAGTGAAGTTTGGAGGGGATGCTGAAACCGAGGGTGAGCTATCTTTGTGCCTTTGATTCTTAGTGCACTTTGGCCCGCGAAGAACAAGGGAATCACGTAAAACTAGAAAGAAGAGGGGAGTTAAAGAAAAGAAAAGAAGAGAAAGCCATTAAAGGGAAAAGAATTATGGGGAGTTTGAATGCCTCCTTTGCCCTGCATCTTAGCCTGCCTTGGCAACATCTTTTGAGACATGGGATGGAGGGATGTGCACTAATTCGTATTCTTGTGCTTAGGAAATATGGCATGCACTAGCTGCTGTAGGTGTGCTCAGAATATGTTTTAGCAAAAACACATCCAAAATATAAGGCAGCAACGCTAATATGGAATCTAAGGAGGTGGTTGGTATAGCATCCAAAATAGAGCAATAGTGATTGATAAAGTATTCTCTGTTTTAATGGTTCTAATGGTCTATGAGTTACAGTTAACTGTTGAATGACAGATTCTCTGTCTCTGTCTTCCTATTTTTGAAGGTATCACCCATTTAGTTACCTCATTCCAAAACCACAAACACATCTGTGCTAAAAGAAACAAATCCTAATCTATACCAACGATACAACTAATCGCACCGTATTGATGTAGAAAACCTAATCAAGAATCATACAAAATATATGGAGAGAAGCAAACCTAAAATTAGCACTTATTAGATTCCGATGGAAATAAGCAAGTGTTGGAGGTTTTGAGAATGGAGCCTATCAAAATGCTATTCCTGTTACTGATACTCGATGCTAACTTCGCCTTCCTTTACTATCAATTATTGAGAAAAGACCACGGAATCCATTCCAAGCAACCATCACATCAACTTAGTGCTATAACCATTCCTGTCAAGCAATCTACAAAAATTTCATGGCCCATCCATATCATTTATTCAGCATACCTTGAAGTAAGCAATCCTCTTTCAACTGCAACACCTTTTTCCCGTTAATTTAGAGGTCCCTTACATATAACCATAATTAACTGGTGATAATTAATTTTATGAACCATCAATCACTAATATGAAAAAAAGAAGTCCCGTAACTAAATTGTTAGAGAAATATTTCTAGGAAAATGGGAAAAGTAGGTATCAGCCAAACTCCAATGAATGGATCAGAAATGGACTAGCTAATTTTCTGGATAAGAAGGAACAAGTATGAATATGGGGATGGACACTGCAGCACCAAGTGAATATTCTAAATGCAAGGAGAGAAAGGGGCATAAAGTGTCCAGCAGCTTACCAACAGGCAACAGCATAAACATCTACTCTCACAATTCTAAATCATAAGACATTTCTAGATACATAGCAATTGCAATGCACTTAGATATACACTATATCTAGATACATAGTAAAAAACAATTATTTTTTGGAGGAGATAGTAAAAGAAATGTATCTAGTAAAGCATATGATAATTTGGAACAGAGGGAGTAAATGACAACAGGGTGTGCAGGTGACAAAGCAAAATTAGGACTAGAGAAAGAACATACTATCTTCTCAACTAAGTGAATCTAACAAATGAGAAACCTTTTCTTTGCAAAAAGGAAAAATTAAGAGAAGGTCCCCACCCCTACCCCTGGATAATATTAAATAAAATCAACAATGCAATTTATGCAAATAAAACAAATGTCTTTAAACAAATATGATATGGTTGAGAAGCAAATATATTTACCCCACTTCTGCTCAGCAAATAACCTGAGCTATCTTATTTTTGGCACAACTCAGAATGACTTGTGAATTGATGTGCCACTGGGGCCCCGAGGTTTTTCCTCACTTTGATCAACAAGGGGCTAATGATAGACACACCATTGTCCACGTATACTAAAGATAGCAGTCACTACTCATATCCACAACATAGGTGTGCATTGATGTATAATCTAAATGCAAAAGCATACTGGCAGATGGTCACATGGCTATATGATACAAAATTAAATGGATGAAAGTGACAGAAGAGAAAGAAAAGGAAAAACTACAAATCAAGGCATAGCTAATTGGATTGCTGAGCTGTAAGAGTTAAGAACTAGGCTTTATCTTTTTCCTTATAAGTGAGGGAATTTTCGAATGCGGATAAAGATGCCATTGTCTCCTAATGAAACACCCCATGCACAAAACGAGATGAAAAATGATTCCTGGTCAGAAAACAAAGGAAAGAGCTGGTGCATAATTGTTGAGAATGCCTCAATATCAATAAAGAGAGGGCAAAACCAAGAGGGCAGTAGCCCTCAAGGGTGGCGTTGACCACTGTCTTTAGAACTCTTTGAACAACCCTTTAATTTTCAGCAGTGTTTTACATCTCCTGTGTTATTTCCCTTGTCCTTTATCATGCTCATCCTCGAGGCAAGTGGATTTGCTTTCACTTTTTATCTACTCCATCTATTTCATTTCTTTTATGCTATACTGTGCTAGTTACAAGTACTGGGGGTAGTAGATGCTACCAAAGAATATATAGGTTTCAAAACCATAGGATGATATGCCTTCTCTTCCATTCCATTCTCTTGGGTGAAGTGAAAGGAGAAGAAGATACAAATCATGGAGTCGTGTAAAAAACTGAGGGGCCAAAAGCTAGTTTGGATTCTCTCCTAGGGAAGTGCTTCCATGCATGACCATGACCAAACCCCAAAGGAAGTGATCACTTGATAGCCCCTAACATGCTTTGATTCTCTGCTTTTACACAACCAAGAAGAAACAGCTCGAGCCTTTAGCTTTTATGGTAACAAGTGTACTCAGAATAGAATTAAGACTTGTAACAGAGAACAAATAATCTTCAGCAACAACCCTATGTTCTACCAAGTACTTTTTGACTGGTGGGACCAACAAGACCTTCAAAATATGCAGATTTCAATGGAAAGGTTTGGGCATGAACTGGTAAACTATCAAGTTGAAAAAGAAGATTAATCTGTATTTGTAGTAGGATTGGATCGAAATTTTTAAAGAAATGCTGAAGCAAAAGTTGATGGCAAATGATCCTTCACAAAATTGTATTCTAACACCTAGATAAACAAAATGTATATGATGATAGCACATATATCTTCCAACTGTTAGTTTATTTCTTACTAGATATCCAAGTATAGTACATAGAAATATGTGTCGTCTTTGCACAACATCAGCCCGTGCCCCAATGATATATATATTACTCAAACAGCATTGCATCCAGCCACTACCGATTGAAGCCTGCATACTAGTCAAACATTCACAAATAATCCAGTGCTGTCCCAAGGCATGAAATTTCTGAGCTCACCCCACTTTTTGCAAGGATGGGTTTAAGTACGCTCTCCTTCCTAGAAAATGAATCATTATGTGCACTTGCATGCTATATCTTTGTATCTAGGATTCCAAAGACCATGGTACAATTTTGCAGAGCACCCTCTTCCTAGTTTGTACTCCCTCACTGACAAGAATCCAAACAATTAACATATATTGGTTGTCTCGTTCCCTTTTGAGCTGCCTGACTGACTGAACCACAAAGCAACGAAGCGGCACACGAGTGGGCCACAATGGGAACGGGGGCACTGCCTAAGACAAAGAGCAATATAATAGGTTCAATGGTGCATGAACTTTAATTATATTGTTACTGATTGTATGCACAAGCCATCGAGTGCAATAGATTCCATGGCATGTGTGGTGTGTTGATGCATCATGCAGCACACTTGCAATCCTGTAGTTTCTCCATGACGTAATGGGTCCTCGACGAGGATAAAGTCAGTCAGTCAGCCAGTTTAGCTGACCAACTTTCTTGTGTAGTCTCGATGCAGATTCAGTGATGGGGTACATGGCGTTGCATCAAAGAGGTGCACATAAAGATCTCTATCCCACGGTGGTCCATCAGAGGGACATCAAAGCAAATGATGTATGAAGTTTTCATTGGATAGATAAGGCCAGAACGGTGCGCGGCATGATAGCACAACTCAACTGAATGACTGATGCAATGGGACCATAATAATGCATCTAGTGTGGGATTTCATCCGAGGGGCCAAACATGCAGCAGCAAATAGTAATAGTAACTTCAAACAGCCAAATGCAGACCTATAGCATAATTTCATATATAACACCTAAACAGACAGGCCATCACACTCACACAACTGTCACTGAAACAATGACCCATTTCCCGGAAGACAAACGGCACTACTGAAATCTTCAGATTTACACCCGAACAGAGATATCTCCACCTAAACGGATAAATCACTCATTCTCCGGGTGGCGACAAAGATTGCATCAAAGTAGCGAACCAAGCACCACCCACTGCCCCCACGGCTCACGGCGGCAAAAGCCCCCAGATTCTCTCGTATCAGATGCCATGCCATAGCCATAGCTGTCGACTAATCAGCGGCCGCACGAATCTCAAGGACACGCGCCCCTCAACCCCGGGTCCCCAAAAACCTTACGGCGCGCAAACGAGGGGACACCAACGCGAGAGCACGAGAGAGATTGCAGCCAAACCAACACGGGCTGGAATTCGCAATGTTTTGCATCCAAATCCCTACAGATCGATCCAACCCTAATAATGGGGAAAAATAACAAAAAAAAAATTATCGAGCAAAAACAATCGATCGCGTGATTTTGCCGTCAAAAAGCAACAATCCAACAGACCCAACCACGACGATGATACGAACCAGGGAAGGGGATGAACGTGTGTACCTGACCCGCGATCCTCCTCGACAAGTCCTCGCGACTGGCTGACGGCGGCACGTGGGGAGAGAAAGAGGAAGCCATCTCGTCAGGATCAAACGGCGGAAGAATTCAAACCAAACGAAACAAACGCGAGAGGATTGAGGAGAGAGGGATCCGAAAACCTACCTCTCGCCTCGCCTCGACGCCGCAAGAACAAAGCTTTTTTTTTATTTTTTTTCGGGCGCGTGTGTATTTGTTCGCCTGATCGGTGGGAGGGGAAGGGACGGGACGCGAGGCACCGACGTCGAGGCGGGTCAAAGGGGAAGCGTCCACCGGTCCCACGCGTCGGTGGCAGTGGGAGACCGAGCGCCGTGCCGTGGCTTTCGTGGCAGCCAAGTGTCCTGACGGTGACGTGACCCGTGACTCACTGACAGGTAGGCCGGTTTGCTAGGCCCACACGGAAAGGGCGTGCACGTGCTTGTGCAGAAGCGTTTGGATGATACCAGCCGTTCAGGAGCCTGGAGGACACGAGGTTTGAGTCGCTGTTGAAGAATAATGGACTTATTTTTTTTATTTAAATGCAACGGATTTTGTGAAAACGTAACGCTCCTCAAGTTTTGAGTAAACCTGATTTTTTTTGAACCTATAAACATGATGTTTTTTGGCGACTGAGTAAACATGATGTTTGTGAAACCTTCCGAGTACAGCCCAGAGGTTTATAAAAAAAATTATGACTATAATAAATTCCTGTTTAATGCTATGATCTTGAATGGGTACCTTTTTATTATGCGAATCCGATTTCGATTTTCTTCAAAATCACTAAACACTATCGACCAGTCAGATGTGGACTGGTTTTACTTTCTTTTTTTTACGCTGGAATAGAATCACACGGGATAGTTCCTCCAATCCTCCTTGTTATTTTTATGATTCTTGCTTTCCGATCTCCTCTCAAGTGAAAATATTTAAAATCGTGCAGCTAGCTGAAAGATTTGAGAAGCCGATTTTGAAGCCCAAACTCCCGGTTGTTTCTGCGCCCAAATGGAAAAGAGTAGTCAATGAAAAAAGTGGAAGCATAATTCTGCCTGAAAGTGGAGTACCATTCCGATGAGCTGCGTGAGTACAAGAAAATTTGTTATTGTTTCAAAGTTTCAATCCCATACATGTCGCTTATGTCCATTACTCTATTCCATTAACTTCTGTTAGGGCATGTCAGACTTTTTCATAGTGACCATTACCAACCCTTCTTACAAACTTCAGGCTTGTAAAACATCATTGCAGTGGTACTACTTTATAAAAATAATTTTTATGTTTACAGATTAATTCGTTAATATATATTTGTTTGGTCAAAAACGTCTTGGAGGAAATCCAACCTTTTATATCTGATATCTCCATAGAATTATCCTCTCTTTTTTTGCGAACCTCCATAGAAATTATCAATCATGATAAGAGGGAAAAATATAGAGCAACACAACAATACACAGTATCAACAAAAACACAACAATACACATGAGAAATGGCATGTAAGCAAGGGGAGGGTTTTCAGTGGCAAATAAGGAGAAAAGATTTCTCAGTGACAAATAAGGAACCGCTTCAACTTGTAATGACAAATAAAGAATTTTCCCCATTAGTATAGGGATGCCAGAAAGTGCAAATAATGCATACCGTAGACTATGAAGTCGAAGAGAAAACATCTGCTAAAAAAACCGAAGAGAAAATAAATGATCCACATGTTATCAGTGAACTGCCTGCAAAAGCATAGTTTCCATTGTGTAACTTATACATAGGGTTGAAGCTGTGGTTACACTGCACAAACCATGTTGCAACAAATTCACCTTTTGCATAGTACTCTCTTCGTTCAAAATATAATGCAATTCTCACTTTTCGATTAGTAAAACAATTTAATTTGACCAAATTTATGCAAAAGATGACTAACATCTGCCAAGAACCCCCCAGCTAGGGGTGCAATCGTGCAGTGGCCCTTTGGGGCACATCTGCTTCTTACATAAAAACCGTACAGATGATAATTAGAGACCTCCCAAAGGAGGACACAGATCTCTACAAAGATAATTGCAGCAAGCAAAAATATCATGTTATTATTCGGGCCAAGTTTATAAGTCAATGCTAACAGAATCTGATAACTAAATTGAAGATAAGATTTCCACCAGGAAAATCTATTCTGCACTCCTGTTGTTTATAGTACGAAGGAAGGAATAGATGAATGACATTTCTCATATCTTGATCAAATAAACACTCACATCGATGAAAACAGTCACAAGTTTCAGCTGGGCATAGTGCGACACTGACACTTAACGAAAGGCTTATCTTATTACCAGAAGTTTAATTTTGTAACCCACAGTAACTTTGATTGTTATATCGTTTCATTTTACAGTATCTGTTTTCTAAGGAATTATGATTGACATAGTTAAAGTTCCTCCACATAAGATAATTTGATATATAATGATGGGACACGGGCTAATGGTAGAGCTATAATGCAAAAGATAATAATGTTGATCATCATAAATCATCTCTATAAAGTTTCACACTACCAGTACCTAAGTTCAAGAGAATAGAAACAGTCAAATAGTGTATTGAAGGAACATCCAGTGATGCGAGCATATACTTTTTGTACTTTAACTATGTGACTGTTTCATTCACTAATAGAGTCACTATTCAGGAAAAGGAACTGCTGGAATATGTAAATAGAGCATACTTCAGTTGAATCATAACCAACAAAGCTAACAATGGAGTCATACTACCATTTGATTGAAACTGTGTCAATATACAACAGTGAACCATGGTTAGTGGCATCTTTAAGGTAAGTGATTACAGCAAGACCACATAACACACCACCTTTACCAATTTGAACCTGAAGGTTGATGTGCATGACTGCATTCGACCACAAATATACAACAGACGTAAAATGCTCACCAGTAGCAGGTTCCTGGAAAGGAAAATGTAGTTAGAGCTTCGGGTTGAATATAGTAAGCATGCTACATAGCTATAAATAAATAACAAAGACTATTTTCACCAGATGTGAACAACAAAACTTATTTCACCACACCAGGAGAACAACATGACTACCCGTAGTATACTGAATTATGTGCATACTTTTTAACTATTTTTTAGATTACAAGAGGAGAGCTAGACTGGGAGCCTTCTAAATCTGAAGCGTGTAGAAATGTTGTGAATTCTCTAAGTATCAGTGCGGAGTGCTTTCAGTGCCCACCATCCAAAACCAAGCGTTGATCGTTATTTTGAGAGTGTTAACTGTTGATTAAGTCCTGTTGCAACTACATGGGGCAAGAGTCACTGGGTGTGGAGTCCTTGTTGGATTTACCATATACAAAAGCAGTTAGCACCAACAAGAACAGAGGCAACTAGGACTCGTTCCATAATCCAAGTGCAAAGGCAAGTATGCATAGAACTTGGCGCTGCAGGCAAGTGATGTTGCTATATCATGCTTGTGCAATAGTGTTGATAGTCCTTTTAATTTTTATTTCACACTTGCTAGTTTGCAGTGGAAACATGTTTTTTTAGCATCCAGCCAGGGCATAAATCATGAGATATTTAAGGAGTGTTTGGTTTAGGAATCAACCCATTCTAGATGGGTCGATGCACCATGAGTTCATTCCTCAAATTTAGTGAAATGACTTTGTATTAGTACTATTTATTAGCTTGTTAGGAATGAGGTGGTGATGGATCAACTAGTTCATTCCACAAACCAAATCAAAAAAATTAAAGAGCGAGAAGATGAGAGACTAGTCCGTTCCACAAACCAAATTAGCCTACAGATGTGATCTGCAGTATCTTGCACGAAGCAGTTCAAAGCAGGAATTATTAAGGCTATAGGTTTGCTTACATCAGTCACTTTCGTCTCCCTCGTTGCCTCCGTCTAACCGACGAAGGCCGTCAAGCGCGGCGCCAAGCTTCGGGTCGATGGATGCGGCGGTCTTGAAGGCTTCCCGAGCTTCGGCGGCGAGCCCCTTCTTCTCGTAGCACTCTCCCAGAAGGGCATGGGCGCGGGCGTTCTCGGGACTGAGGCGGACGGATTCCGCGAGATCGGCAGCGGCCTGGTCGAGGCGGCGGCGGCGGTGGAGCGCGAGCGCGATCTCGGCGCGCTTGGCCAGCGCGTCCCCTCGCTCCCGCGGCTCGAGCGAGCGGGTGAGCGGCGGCGCGAGGGCGGCGTCGAGGGCGCGCAGCGCGGGGGCGCGGTGGCCCTGGAGGTCGAGGGCGAGCGCCTTGAGGATGAGCGGGGCGGCGTCGCGCGGGTCGAGCGCGATGGCGCGGTCGGCCTCGGCGACGGCCGCGCGGGCGAGCGGGCCGGGGGGCTTCTTGGGGCCCGCCGCGGCGCGCGCGCGGGCGAGGAGCTGCGCGCCCTGCGCGAAGTGCCGGCGCGACTGGGCCGCAGACGAGCCGCCGCCTCCGCCGGCGCCGGAGCGGCGCAGCCGGAGCGCGGCGCGGCGGGGGAGGGAGTGGAGCGCGACGAGCATGCTGGCGCCGAGGAGGAAGAGGAGGCACTGGATCACGGCCTCCGGCCAGGTGCCGGCCGCGCCCAGTGCTAGGACGGACATGGTGCGCCTTGGGTTGGGCTGCGCGTCGGGGGACTGCAGACGTTCGTCCGCGGACCGATCTAAGCGGACATGACTCGGGCAGGTCTCTCTGCAGGACTCATCCGGACTCCGGGCTTGGCAACCAAAATTTGCCACCTCAAAGAATCGGCGAGGCATGATTTTGACGAGTATTTGATTGACTACTAAAACTTATCAATTTTTTATATTTGATTTGCTAATTTATTGATAATTTTTTTGCCCAATTTTTAGAACTTGTCAACTTTTTATATTTGACTTGCTAATTCATTGGCAATTTCTTTACCCAAATTTAGCTTGCCAAATTCATGGTGCGGCAATTTTTGATAGCCAACCAAGCAGACCCCCCGTCTCATGCTTAGCTTGCTTTCGTGCAGAGCAGCCGGTTGAATCGTCATGTGCCTCGGAATGACTGGCGAGGGTGTTAGGAAGAGTTGGCCTATATAGCGAGCTAACGCCCTTATGCACTGACACACCCCCTTAACCTGGCTTAGAAAAACTATATGGAGCGCAGCTGTTCGCAATCAGCCAGGCTTGTGCTAGTAGACTCTATGGTCATCGATAAATATCTCGTCACCTCTCTTGACCTTCGTTGTTGTGGCGGCCGTCCCCAGTGGCGGCAACAGCATTGAGCATGACCATGGTGCTCTCCTTCGTGCTGAATCGCCGTTTGAGAATGAGGATGCCTCCATCGGCAGCAGTATAGGAGTACGAGTTGGGCTTGAAAAGCGAGGGAGAGGTAACGCGGTCGTATACGTGGTGGACTGTAGACACTTGACAAGTGGTCGTTAGAATCTCACCTTGGCAATTACGTACGACGTGTGAGGCACGCGCCTATGACTTGGATCAAGTGAAATGGCACACATTCGCTATTCTTGTAGAGGAATACAAAGTGTCTGCTGGGTGAAAAAATGTCAAAGGAGTATACACGTGCCACAGGAAGAAGACGATACGGTTAGAGGTTTGGGTAACTCTACCTCCTCGATGTACAAAATCGTCCTATCACCAACAACAAGCAACCAAACAACAAATTTGTAATATATGTTTAATTTACATGTAACGAACTAATCACTTGCATTACTCAACCTAAGCTTGGGTTGGGATAGGTTAAAATTAAAGTATGTACCCTTGAGCTTGAGGACCTCCATCACCTTCCACCCTGTAAGCAGTTTACATGACGTGAGGAGATTCATCCTCCTTGTGTCTCTTCGACTCCCTCCACAACGCCATCTCTCTAAGGAACATGAGGGAAAAAGAGATGAGGTGGCGAAAATGGCGATCGGTGGTGTGACTAGATGACACAAAGGCACGAAGAAACAAAGGTTGTGGAGAAAGGAGCAGACTTCCCTCTCCCAACTTTATTAGGTAGTAAATTGTCGTGTCTCATGTTCTGTCTTGTGCTATGATGTGAGAGCCTCTCGGTGAGGCGATTAGTCTAATGCGCGCGTGTAATACCCAAGGCGTCTCACACCTATGTCTTTTCACCTGTCGATTGGATCCTAAGGAGGGAACTTATTACGAAACTTGAAGCATTGCACCCCCCTTGACTCCTTCGTTCCTACTTGACGGTAAGGATCAAAGGATTCAACGTACCTCAGATGGTGCGCATTGCCCCTGAAAGGAATGGTCGTGCGAATGGTGCAACAAGCCTTTTAACGGGCTCTGGGTTCTCTAGACCACGAAAATAGAGGTTCAAAGGCTAGTTGTTGGACGACAAATGACTGTAACAGCCTCAAATGGCCAGTGGGCCCAATTCGCGGCATGGGCCGGCGTGTACTATAGCAAGGGGCAGTGGGCTGAGCACTGCAGCGGCCTGTTAATGTACATCCGGACCCCGAGTGGTACTGTAGCAGCGCGATACTGTAGCTCGGACACTGTAGCAGTCCGTACTGTAGCACTGAATCAGGCCGGGCCAGTTTCGGTTTACTGCAGCACGACTGTTCACCGGATACTGTAGCATCGCGAAGCACTGTAGCAACCAGCGTTTAGTACCATACCGTAAACTCTGAGGTGAACTGACCAGCTTAAATACCAGGGCCAGGGACTCGTATTAACCTTCGGTTAACCGTTTTGAACGAAAGCGAGGACGAAAGTTCAAGCAGGTTTTTACGCAGGCGGAACCCGCTCCTCGGTAGAGCGGGCCTGGGCCGTACGCCAGGACTGGGTTGTTACAATGACTATCTTCAAACCGTGTGAATGAGTGATAAGCACACCATGATGGTCCTATTAGCGCATTTAGCTCGAGTGTGCGGAGTGCCTGATCGTTGTGCGATGTGCACTTTTAGCTTATAAAATCGTCGTCAAACCTCCTGGACGAGGGTGGACACTCGAGCGATGAACAATATATGGGCCAACTGTTCGGCCCATGACGAGTTGTGTAAGTGGAATGCCTCGCGCAGGCCCGAGCTAGATACTCAAAGTTTTTTGGGCCCTACTCAGCCTTGGCCGTTTTGAGCTTACCGATCCAAGGTTAGGGGCTTCAACCTAGCTGAACAAATGGGCTTGACGGCCGAACCGGGACAACTCTCTCATGACTTGAATGGTAATCATCAAAGTTCTACACATAGACCACTAATCACTAGTCATGGTTACTAATCCTTCACGCTAAACGTTTACGGACGAATTTGGTTGTTCTCCCTTGTACTTTCAAAGTAGATAGACATAGCAGTGCGATCTAGTTATTTGATTGTTCCATCATCATATGTTTACTTAATCGTGCTACCATTAATAAATATCAACTTAAGCATAACATACCATGATTAACAAATGCCATGCTTTTTATGCATACATGAGGAATAAGGGCGGAAGGTGATGACAAACTGCCGTTCTCTGTGTTTGGTATAGGAATATGGTGTTCAACTAGGTATCGCAAAAGTCCCGATCACAGCAAGCGTGGACCCGCCGTACCAACTGCATATATATGCAAAATCGTAGCTCAATGAAACGAAAACACATAGGAATTATGTTTTCAATGTTTTTTTTAGGTAATTGTTATGAGATTGAGCAGCTTAAAATAAGGAAAGTAGCTAGTGAAGAAACGACATCATGTCGAAACTATGAACACGGAGATATATACTGTTCCGTAATGATTTTTTACTATTTTATAGCGGATTTTATACTGTTTTATAATGGATATACTGTTTATAACGGTTTCGTTACTTTTCTATATTAGATTTTACTGTTCTTTAACGGGTATTTACTATTTTATATTGAATAGTTACTGTTTATAGCGGGTTGAGACCCATCACTGTATGTACTACAGTAATATAAACAGTAATATGTGAGGAGTGAGGTTGCCACCAAGAATACGTGTATTGATTGATTGAATTGACGAGGCTTTGTAGTTTGTTCTATCGAGGAGAGCCACTAAAGAAGACGATGAATATTGTTTCTTTTTCACTGTAGATTTTCATGTGTAATTTTAGGATGCATGCAACATACTGAGTTTCAGTATAATCCACTTCCATTTGCAAAATAAAAACCCATTTTTTATTTTTTGAGCAACATCAGATTTTTTATTTTCTTTTAGTTTTTTTAGTGGAATCAGATTTTCTAGTTCAAGAAGATAATGGAATGTTGGGCTGGTTGAGCGAGGCGGAGGATCAATGGGCCATTTTCGCGGCCCGTCTGGTATGTGAAAACAGAACGCCGGCTCACATGCAGTGCATCTTGTCTAGGACACGCTCCACGAATCGGGGGCAAAACTGTACTTGGCCCCGTCGCAGGGCTCGCGGCACAGGGCACACGTGGGCGCAGCGGGGGTAGGGTAATTACTTGGCCGCCGCAGCGCTCCTCCACTCTCCTATCCCCCACCTCACTCCGCTTGTGCGGCCGCGTGGTGGTGCCTTCCGCGGCGCTGCGGCTGCGCTCCGATCCCGAGCGAGCAAAATATCCTCGCCACCCCACCACGAGACCCTCGCGCCGCTCCGCCGCGATCGGCGCCGTGTCGAGCCACCCGAATCTCCCCTTGCGGTTCGTGCTCTCCCTCTCTCTACCCGCGCTGCTCCCCTCTACCTTGTCGTCGTCGCTGGATCGAGCGCCGCGGGTCTGGCTCGGGCGTTTCGATCTGTGTGGCCAGAGCGTCTCATGCGCGTTAGGGCTCCGACGTTTGGATGGGGAGGAGGAGGTTCTAGGGTTTGGGGTCGTGTTTGGGGTAGGGTTTTGGGGGTTTGTAGGGTTTTTCAGGGTTTGCTGTGTGGTGCACGGATCCTGATCTGGGGCCTGGATTGTTTGTTTGCCTAGATTCCTGGCGTTGCACTTGGATGTTGCTGTGCCTGATTACTGATTATGATTACTGATTACTCTTGTTAGTGTTGGCTGGCGCCGTGTGATGTAGACTGCAGTGGTGTGTATCAGTATATGGGGTTGACAGGGGGCATACCGAATGGATGCTCCTCATGGTCCATGTTTTTTTTTTTCTGTTGAAGCCTTTGAGATCAGCAAGAACTTTAGTGCATGTTTTAACATTTGCTTCATGGATTGACTTACTTGGGCCCATAATCATATAATCCTAGCTCCATCACTGGCAGTGGAACAGATTACAAAGCTTGAACATGCATAATGATATATTGTTATTTAACTTATAATCATATAATCCTAGCTAACTAGCTCCATCATTGGCAGTGGAACAGATGTACAAAGCTTGAACATGCATAATGTTAATTGTTATTAACTAACAGACATCCCCATGTGTTGCAATGGGATGTACATCTTATGTGACAATAAATTTTGGAATCGTTCTATGTACTGTGAATGGACATTTGCTATTCTAACTCATGAGCAGACGTCGTGAGTTTGGGTCACATACAGGATAGTAAACCAATTAGGCCTGTCTTTAATTTATCCCATATTATTACTACTCTTAGTAAAAATTGGCGAGCACTCTGTTTGGGGGAACAGAGGGACAGACTAAACAAGAGAGTGTGATGGACCAAAATTCGGAGGAAGATTTTTTCACTCTTTAATATTATATATATGTTATATATATAAAACAATGTGTAGATATATGAGTAAAGGTTTATTATAATTAAGTGATTTGCAACAAGGCCTGAGACAGCCAGATGAATGTTTTCAGGTCTTCTTGTTGTCTGGCCTCCTTGTTGCTTGTTTGCAATGGACATTTGTTGTAAAAGCTGTTCTTTCTAGTAGAATTTGGTACTGTGCTTGTTGCACGTGCATATTCTCTACTCCATGGATGCGAGTTCCTTTTAGAAGGTTGCAAAAGAAATTGCATTTATGTATTCTGCTGCTATTTTAATTATGTAAGCGCATGCAAATTTGAAGTCATATAGCCACTTTTTTCTTTTGAAATGGATGTTTATACACTATATGGGGGGTTTCAATACATGTAATTTTAAATTTTGTCAAGGGCAGCAATGCTATACTTTTACCACTTGATTTACCAATTGTTTACTTTGTTGATACCTTTTCATTTATTCATTCTGAAGCTACCCTGTTGGCTCAGGGATTGCGTCTATTCAAGAATATGGGGAAAAAGAGGAACCCCATTGTCTTTCTGGATGTATCTGTAGGTGATGAGCCAGATGAAAGAATGATCTTTGAGGTATGTTTGATATTACTGTTTCTTAAATTCATATTCAGCTGATTGTGCAAGTGTGGCTAAGACTGTATAATGTAGATCAGGAGCTGTAGTGTGTCCTTTTAGTTGAAGATATTAGTTTGCTTGATCTGTTTAATATTATGAGTCACCTTTCATTGCAGTTGTTCGCTGATGTTGCACCCCTTAGGACTGAGAACTTCAGAGCTTTATGCACAGGTAATCTTCTCTCCACTACCTTTTTGTTAAATTAGTTAAAAATCATCTGTTAGTTAGTGTTACATATTATTTTATAAATTGGTTCATGTGGCAATTGGACATGTTGCTCTGAATTTCGAATGGTCGTTGTCTCATGTAATGTGTCCATCAAAATACTGAAATTTTGGCTGTCATCTGTTCAAACTATTAAATTTTTGAAGTAGCATTACTTTTAGGTAGTATGAAATGATGCAGATTTAGTAAATTTGCGAAGCCACACTTACTCTTCCCAAATTATTAAAATTTGACAACTTCAAGAACTTGCTTTGAGAAACAACACTTTTTATTGCCTACAGTTTTAGAGCTACTTAATCATCAAGCACTCAAGCACACTGGACAATTAGACCATACTTACAATGGCCACTTAATGACATGGTGCTAGGAACCATGGGCAGATCATGCCATATTGTTTGAGAGAATGTGATGTTATCACGAAATTTCTATGGTTATGCTATATCGCCCTTGTTTATCTAGATGTGTGTCTTAACCAGGGAGGGTTAGATCTGATGATGCCCCAGCCAAATAGTAACAATGAAAATTGTTTCACTGAAAGAGTTTCTGTCTTCAATAATGCTCCAGTGCTAAAAGATTGTAGTTCTTTTTAATTTTAGGAAACTACAAGTTTAGTTTCAAGTTCAAGTGTATCTTTCTTTTGATTACTTTGAGGTGCTTGTGAAATGTCGCCCTTTGAAATGGGGCCACAACTTTTCTGCTTTGTTTAACTTCCACTGATTCCAGTTGTCGAGGAATCCCTATTTTGATTTACAATGTTGTAGTGCCTATCCTTACTAATACAAGCCCATTAGGACGTTGACACACTGTCGAATACTTCAGTTGATTACCAATATTGATAAAAAAATAGATAGCATTAAATTAAAAGGGTTTGTATTTTGAAATAGTTATCCAGATGAATCTACTAATTGCGAACTTCTGTTGCAAATCTATGTGAATTTTAGTTATTGGTGTCTGGAGCTAAACGCCTAGGACAAACCTAAATGGACCTGTACTTGTGGTCAGTGGAAGTAGTCAATGTTTTTAAGGCGGTAAAGCGAGGCGTGGCGACCAACTACCGCCTTACGCTTAAGCGACGCTCAATGTTTTTAAGGTGGTAAAGCGAGGCGTGGCGACTAACTACTGCCTTACGCTTAAGCGACGCTTAAGCG
The DNA here is from genome assembly GCA_023333625.1 of Bothriochloa decipiens. Taxonomy (NCBI): domain Eukaryota; kingdom Viridiplantae; phylum Streptophyta; class Magnoliopsida; order Poales; family Poaceae; genus Bothriochloa; species Bothriochloa decipiens. Next base: position 14,263,669 of record CM041645.1, read on the forward strand.
AGTAAGGCGTAAGGCGAGGCGATGCCTTAAGAAATAAATTAAAAATTAAAAATATGAATTTAGAGCATTAGATGAAGAGGAAAAAGGAAAAGAAAAAAGAAAGAAGCTGAGTAAGTAGTGGGCCCGACACTTTCAGTGCCGCCGTTCCCCACTGCTAGTGCGCACGACGGCGCGAATGGCTGCTCTGCTTCCCTCCGCCTCTCTCCGGATGCCCTGCTCTGTGCCCTTCTCCCCCGGATGGTTGCCCCCTTTGCTTCCCCTTCCTCTGTCTCCTTTGCTTCCCATTCCTCTCTCTCTCTCTGCTCCTCGCACGGATGGAGGAGGACCAGAGGAAGCGGCGGGAAAACAGCCGCCCGCCGGCGGCATCTCGCGCGGATGGGGAAGAGGGTAGGGGGAGGCGGAGGCTTGGCTGCTCCCCTGCAGTGCGGGCGAACGCGTTCGAGCAGGTAGGTCCGTCTTCTCCGCGAGCGCTCCTTTCTCTGCTCTTTGATTTCTCGGGCGCTCCTCTCTCCACGCGCTCCTCTTTGAACAGAGCATCCCCGTATGGCGTCCGCCTTGCTCGACCTGGGATGAATCGGACGCCAAAGCGACGTTTTTCGGATGCCACAGTCGTAAGGCAGACGCCATACGGGGCTGAGGCGAGTCGTCTGCCAAAACGTCCTGCCTGGAGCGCCTTGGCGCTTAGGCGACGCTTTGGCGACGCCTTAAAAACAGTGGAAGTAGTGCTTAGGTATTCTTCGCAACATGGAAGAATATCACAAAATGTATTTTATTACTGCTCTTATTACTGTTTATGTTAATTATCTGCACTAAGCAACTGTCCCTAATGCTATGGTGATACTGGTCTTTTTGTTTGCACTTGGTAGTCCTAATGATCTTTTCTGTTCTTTGCTTAAAAGCGCTCTTTGGAATATTATTCAACATGAACTCTCTCATCTGCTTTCAGCCATATCCATTATCCAATATGCCATTCTGTGATTCTGTTTGAATATTTCCAAAATCTGAGAACCTAATATATTCTTTCTGTGATGATTAACAATACATATTTAGATGTTAATTGCTTCCTAGGAATTTAGTCAATTTCCAGTCAAAGTAATTCTAGGAATTTAGTCAATTTCCAGTCAAAGTAATTCTGCATACTTAATGCTTATAAATTCATAATATCCTTTAAGTTCTGAACTTAATCTTGAAATTTTGAGCAAGGCGACGATTTCAAGTAAAACTGGATACATGATACACTGGCTGATGTTTCTACTTCTTTGACCATTATGTTTTGGCAGACTATTTGTTATGTATTCTTCAGGTAATGTCATCAAATAAAATTAGGATATGGAATGGAGATTCTGAACTTGTGTGCATCAGTAAACACAAACATACTCGCATGTAATTACTATAACTTGAGCTGTAGACTTCTAGTCGATATCTTCTGTTCTAAGTTGTCAATCTAATTTGCCCATAAAATATCTAATTTGCTGTTGAGCCATTAATGTACTAATATGCGTTTTGGAAATCTTCTGATAATGTAGTGGGTACCTTTGTTCTTTTTGCCACAGCTCACCTTTGTATATCCAATGTCCAGTTTTAAAAATGCCTCCCTATTTCCTAGCATTGTTTGCTCTTGCTAATTGGTGTTGCACACTTTAGGTGAGCTGGGAATTGGACAGAAGACTAAGAAGCCGTTATGTTACAAGGGATCATCGTTCCACCGTGTCATCAAGGGGTTCATGGCACAAGTTAGTTTTCCTTCTTTTGCGTAGTTTTGTATTTATGTATCTTGCTTCTGTCTCAGTTATGATGTTTGTATTTTGTGGTTAGAATTTGGTTAGGTTTGTCGTGTTCTGTTTTTAGCCAGTTCCTTGTTTCCTTGTTCATGATGTAGGATGCAAGACAGATGATATCGCATGCTTTTCTTATCATATAGTATTAAGGTTGTATGCAGTATTATTGTCTACGTTCGCTATTCTAATAATGAGCGGAAACATTTTTGTTTTCTTAGCCATAACTGCTGAGGGTGCCTTTTTTTCAGGGAGGTGACGTTGCAAAAGGAAATGGTGAGTTTGCACAATTAGTTTTTTATATTTTTCTATTTCTTTTCCTTCCCCGGAAAAAACAGCAATTCCTCCCACCACTACCATGGACTTTCTCATTTTTTTTGTGTTCTCTTATATAAACTAATGTTCTTGTGTACGTCTACTTAAAGGGCTTTGCTTGCACATAGCACTCCCTGTAAGTCGTGTAGTGCAGCTATGGCCTACTTAAGCTAATTTGATGGTTTTTGTTTTCGTTTCTCTATGTTATCACAATGTCCCTACCTTTTGATTTGATGATTATATTATGCACTCCACGCTAGCATCAATGTTCTTTAAGTTTCATACGCTTTTTTCTAATGGAGTAGTTTATCAGTCTTTTCATGTCATGTACAGTTATAATGGCCTTAATTCGGGTATCAAAATTTTCAAATTTGTTTAGGGTTGTTTTCATATGCAATGATTTGTTCCAATATCCAGATGTATACTGTGCCCTCATTTGTAGATTGCTGTATTTTTATCTATTAATGTTACATATGGTGATGCATGTTACCATCTTTACTTTTTGGTAGTATAAATGTTTTTCTGTTATACATTAGTTCTAATATTTTTCTGTTAAACATTAGTTCTGTTTGTTTGATGTAATTCTATCTTGCATGTATAGTTGCAGCTTCCTGCTACATCTTTTTTTTTTTTTTTTTTTTTTTTTTTTGAAATGACTATGATTTTAACTATGTTCCAGGGTCTGGTGGAGAAAGCATATATAGTGGAAAATTTGCAGGTATTAACCATTTAGCTTGGTTTGAAATCTGTTATGTAGTGGAGATGTTGAATGCAAATAATTGAACAACCTTGCAACCTTTTATTCGAGTATTTAGAATGTTAGTTGCCAGATACATAGTCAAATGCTGTGTTGTTACGTGTCTACAGTCTACATTAGGAGTGCGTGCTTCTAATATTCTAGTACAAGTTACTGCTTTGATCATTTTGGCCGCTTTGCTCTGAAAATACCTTTCCTTTTCCAACTTTTCTGGTAAGCACGAAAGCAAACAGTACATCTGTAATGACAGTTTATTATTTGCATTTCAGATGAAACTTGTGTTCTACCTCATGATGATCGTGGTCTCTTGACAACGGCAGACATAGGATCCAAAGCTAGTGGCTCCCAGTTCTGCATTACTTTCAAGCCTAATTCTCATCTTGACAGGTTTGTTCCGATCCATTCCATTCGAATGCCTGTTCAAAAAAGTTCCATTTGAATACAGTGTGTTTCAGTTTTGTACAAAATATATCTTCAGACATGTATGGGGACTAATCTTACATCCAATGGTGGTGTTGAATTGAATCTAAGCTGTGGACTTTTGTCTCGCTGATTGTTCCAGTACCAAACTGATTTTTTTCTCATCCTAAATTAAAGCTCTGAGTGTCCGACGGCTATAGTCACTGATACAACATAATTTGCTTAATTATCTGTTTTATCAAGCATTGGAACTACTGAAGAATAGTTTTCTGCTACTTCTTTTGCTTGTTCACTTGTAGTGTCTTTGGATCTCCATTTTTGCCTAATTAAAAATGAGCAACTGCTTGTTGAATCACAAGAATTTGATGTAGTTCTGTATTATATGTGGAATCAGTTCAGTTCTTTTTATAACACCATTTGCCAGTTTATTAGATTTGGCATGATGCATTGATTTTGCGCTATTTCTATGTGAAATTTTGCACTGTGGAAATTTGTTTCCTATGGTATGCAAGTTTCTCTTTTTTGGTTGTGAAAATAGGAAGTGAGGTAGGAGCAAACCTGTTTGACTGATACATATGTGGATGGAGTGGGGCTTAATTTTGGTTTTGCTGTTTGGCTTATTACTATGTTAGAAATGTTGCAGGCTTGTGGCCTAAACTGTTAACTTGGCAAGCCTCTATAATGTCTTGTTCAGTTTCATTTGTGAACTCCATGTTTTTCTGACTTGGTACAATTTTGTTGATAATATGAAATTCTACTGTGGTGCAGGAAGCACAGAGTTTTTGGCAAGCTGGTTGTTGGAAGTGATGTTCTGAAGAAGATCGAGCAAGTAGATGTGCAATCCCCTGATTCAACTCCTGTCGTCCCGGTTACTATAGTAAATTGTGGGGAGCTCACTGACCGCAAAGATGTTGGATATATAGAAATTGGTAATATTTATCAACTGATTGGAATTTTTGCAGCACCTATTGATCCATTTAATATAAGGATTTAAGCCTTTGAAAGTCCTTTTAATGTTATAATGGTAAAGTAGGTCACTTTTGTATTTAGCTTTCAAAAGTCCTTTTGATGTTATAATGTTCATACAGATAAAAAGACGGCTGCCAAATCAAAGTTGTCAAAGGATATATCTTCTGATGAGGAAATTAATGAAGGGCGACACAAGAGACGGCATAACAAATCTTCAAAAAGGAGAAGGAAGAAGAGGAGATATTCTTATTCGGATTCAGATAGCTCTTCTGAGTTGGAGAGTGAATCATCTGATTCTGAGAGCGATTCTGATACTTACTCAAGTGACTCATCTGATGTCAGCAGCTCAAGTGATGACAGGCGAAGGCGCAGAAAGAGGCACTCGAAGAAAAATAAACACAAGCGTTCAAGAAGGAAGCGTGACCATAGGCGCGAAAGAAGACGTAAGAAGCGTGACAGGAAGTCAAAACAGAAGTCAAAAAGGTCTGTTACCATTGTCATTTTGAACATTCCTGACCTTTGACCAATATATGTTCTGTATTAGCAGGATAACAAAGGATGATAGTGAAGCTGAAAGTACGAGCGATAGCAGCTCTGAAGATGCTAGAAGCAAGAGACACCGCCGTGGGCGGAAGTCCAAGGCATCATCTCAAGTTTCTGGTACTTTCTTTTCTTTTTGCCTATATATTCTTTACCCCAATGTATGTTGAGCTTTTGTATTCCACTAATACCAAGTAAATTGAAGCATAGGTTCCTGAACTTTGTTCTGATTTCTCGGTTATTAGTTTCATGAACTCTGAGAGTTGGGAGTAACATGCCCCTAAACTTGTCCTATGTACCACATCAGCAAATCCTTTGTCACTTTTTTTGGGGGTTGGGGGGGGGGGTGGGTTAGCATTCATCATCATTAATGAACTGTATAGTCGCAATAGGATACCATATCTGGTTGTTCTAAAAAAAAAGGATGCCATATCTGGTTAACTAGTTTATTGTATTTCAAAAAAGTGATAGGACAAATCTGACAAGGTAAATGCAACGTGCACAATCAAGATATATCACAAACGAGAGATTTCAATTTCTTGCATGTTTGGATGCCTTATTGGTTCACTGTTTACTTACCCATCGTGGACAAAGCGCGCACAATCAAGAGACATCACAAACGAGAGAGTTCAATTTCTTGCATGTTTAGATGCCTTATTGGTTCACTGTTTACTTACCCATCGTGGACAAAGATCTGTTCGAACTTTTGAAACTGACTATGAGTAACTTCATAAATACAGATAGCTGGTTTGGAATTATGGTTCACTTAGATTTGTCTTAGACTTACTGTCATTCTCATAATTTTATTGGATTTATAAATATAAATATATCACAGTGGAAAGTAATGGCCATGCCATGGCCAAAAATCAGGAAGTTCTGATTGGTTGGATATATCTTTTAATCTTTAAATCATGATTGCATGGTATTATTGGTGGTATTGTTCTGTTATATCTGTCTTGCATGAACAACTGTACTGATTGGCCATCTAGTAAGGGATATATATAGTTCTTGTTTAGTTCAACTAATGATTGCAATCTACACTTACCTTTTCAGAGGAAAATCTTGCTGCAGTGGCTGCTTTGAACGATGCCACATCACCTCAACAAAAGAGTGGCATACCAAGGAGTCCAGCACATGATGTCTCTCCCCAGCAAAATGGGGAGATCCATACAAATGGTGTTAATGAATCAAAAATTGAAAGGAATGCAGCTGTCATGCCTGTTTTAACTGGCAATCGAAGCAAATCTAGGTTTCCTATACTTCTTCATTCATAAATCATTCTTTGTCCTTACTGCTTCTGGAAGCGGTGTTTCATCTGACATTGATAAGCAGGAGCCAAAGCATGAGTGCTAATCACTCAATGAGCAAGAGTATGAGTATCAGTCCAAGAAGAAGCCCAATGAAAAGGTCAATTACCAGCCCAAAGAGGTCAGTTAGCAGGAGCCCTACTCAGCACAATCGCAGAAGTCCTGTCCGTACTCCCAAAAGAAGCGAGAGCAGGAGTCCAGCCAGGCGGCAGAGCATCAGCAGGAGCCCTGCTAGGAGCCTCAGCAAGAGCTCACCCAGAGGTGCAAGCAGAAGCCCCCACATAAGCAGGAGTCCTGTTAAAAGCAGGAGTCCTGTTAAAGCTCACAGAAGCAGCAGCTCAGCTAGGTCCATGCAACAGAGAAGTCGAAGCAGGAGCCTGGAGAGAACTCATGTACGAAAAAGTGTCAGCCCAAGCCCACCATTGGAGAAACGGAGAAGCATTACCCGAACCTCTGTGATATCTCCAGTGCGAAGTGTTAGCCGGAGCCCAGTTAGGATTTCAAGGAGCCCGCATAGGCCTTCTAGGAGAAGCCCTATGAGAAGTCCACGACGAAACATTCGCAGAAGCCTCAGCAGGAGCCCTGTGAGAACACTTAGACGAAGTATGAGCAGAAGCCCAGTAAGAGGTGGTCGACCTCGCAGGAACATTAGCAGAAGTCCCAGTCCACATCGCAGGGCAGTAGCACCACCAAACAATGGAAGGAGCCCATCGAGGAGTGATTCTCCTGATGGGTCACCAAAACGCATTAGACGTGGACGGGGTTTTACACAGCGGTACTCATTTGCAAGACAATATCGCTCACCTTCTGCTGATCGCTCGCGTCGTTATGGCGGAAGAAATGACCGTGACAGGTAATTGAATCAAAGTTTGATCTGTTGTTTTCATTTGATCAAGAGTTTTAAGTTATGATTCTTCCCTTATGTAGAGTTTTAAGTTATGGTTCTTCCCTTATGTAGATACATGGGTTACCAGGGTTCCCGGCATCGATCACCTCCTCGACGTTATAGAAGCCCACCCAGAGGCAGAGTGTCGCCAAGGTAAATGAACTGTTTATATGTGATGGTTCTTTGAACTTGTTATTTTTCTGTAAGCTTCTATTATTGTCATTTGTGATGGCACGCCATTGAACCAATTTTGAACAGGCGGTCATTTTTGTTTGATGCTTATTATTTGACATATTATTTTCAAATGATGGAAGCAATTTTATTTGAATTTTTTTTGATTCGGTATGCATAGCTCATTCTTATGGTTGGTTCTTTGTAATGATTTCTTTTATTTTGCCACTTGAGGCGTGGTAGGTACAGGAGGAGCCGAAGCGCCTCACGCAGCCCTGTTCACAGGGAAAGAGTAAGGGGAGGTGGATACAGCAAAAGCCCTGTATGGAGCCTTTCACCCCCTCCCAGGAAACCAAGGTCACATGGTGATCGTGAACGGTCAGTTTCCAGGAGCCACCTTTCTGGGTCAAGGTCAAGGTCTCCACCAGTGCATCGTCCCTCCCCATCTGATTCCCCATCTCTGAAGCTCGCAAGTAACGAGAAATCTCAGTCCCCGTCCCGGTCTCAGTCACTGTCTGATAGCCCTAGTCGTGGAGGCAAGAAAGGTCTGGTTTCCTATGGGGATGGCTCTCCTGATTCAGCTGGGAAGTAGGTTTCCACCGGGGCATTGGAATGTTGATCGGTCCTTCATCACTTTGTTACAATTGCTACTGTAGAGAAGAGAAGCGGTTTTTATCCTTGAGGCGCCCCCTGGCCTGGTGTTATCGTTGTAGAACTGTTACCTATGTTGTTTGGGATGATCGGCGATGTCCTTTGGTTATCTTATTAAGACTGTCGTTAGCTGAGCTTAGGTTATGCTTTTGCTGAACATGTAGCATGGTTTCAGCGTAGTTATCATTGGTGGAATTTGAATGTTACAAGGCTAGACGCAAAGGGAATCATTACAATATTTTGATGTCGGATGACAATAACATGTATAATTAATAATTACTTCTGAATGTATTCAGTACTAGTGTTCCAGCATCTAGAAGTATTTAATATTTTTTTTGCGAAACAGAAGTATTTAATAATTATCAGCATCATATTTTTTTTCAGTTCAAGCTGACATTCCAATGTTAATTGTGCATGACAAAATCCCACCCTTTCCTTTTGTCAGTAATTGGCGGTAACAGATTTGGGAATCATTGTTATTGGAAAATGCATCAGTAAAGTGCAGCAAAAACTTTTTTTTCAGGTCGAAGCAGCAAATAGAGACTGGTGAATATAAAGCGCTTGGCTTTGCCGATAGGTAAAATGCTCAGAGACAATCGGCTTAGTTGTCGCGGAAACGATGGCGGATCAAAACACTGCTGGATCCGTCCCAGTCTTGCACTTGCGGTGCAGTGCAGGCAAGAACACAAGATACATAATATGTGATCTCTCATCTCTCAGCAAAGAACCCAAACATGAGACCTATTATCTTTAACTCTTGAAAGTGCATCTAGCTCTTTAGTGGATTTTGATGAATTGATTGACAACATAATTAAAGGTCTAATGATTCTGCTAAGTGTTAGACAGGAAATTGATTGTCTCACAAGTACTTGATTAAAGTGTATAAAGCCAAAATGATGTATCATTGTTGTATAAGCACAAGACAAACAATGCAAAAAGAATTCATATAAAGGCCTATCTATTGTGAGATTTCTATGATTCATATGGAAGCAAACATATTGAGTTAGATAATGAGACATAAGGAGATTGCATATGGAATGGTCTCATATTTGAAGCTTGCTACATTAAATGAAAAGTGACTTGGTATATTTGGATTTATCTATATTTGATTAGAATCAAATCACGTACTCAAGATGACATTGCTCAAGAAGAAAAATCAAAGTTGGAATGTTATTTCTCCTTGAAGTATATTAAAAGATTTGAACGATGATATTTGGTGATCCTAGCACTCCAAAGTTTTTTCGGATGGACGACGTTTCTACTCAAGAGAGCCCTCAAATTTTATCTTTGCTTGACTTATAGAAAACGTCATACTATCAAGAGGGATACAAATTAGGTTGGTAATTCGAGGTCTAAAAGTGCTCAAGTTTATATTTAGAGCGTTTGGAGAGTCACCGTTGCACTCACATCACTTAGAAAAGTCCTTTGCTTCAGCCAACCTGACCTACTGGAAGTACCGAAAATATTGGAGCTTTAAACCGGAAGTATCCATGCTATTTTCGCAGAAAGTCGAGATGTGCAAAGTTGAAGGAACTTTGTACTACCGGTAGTACCGGTTCCCCAACCGGTAGTACCGGTGATCTCCGGTAGCACCGTATTTTATTAAAATTATTCTTCGAAAGTATCAGGCATATTTTTCCAAAGTCAAAGTCTGCGAGTTGGCGTAGTTGTGTACCGCTGTGGGTACCGGTAGTGGCATATATAGTACCGCTGGTGGTACCGGTACTACCGCTGGTGGTACCGATAGTACCGACTATATATATTTATTTATTTAGGCCAAGTCGAAGGTGTCCAGTTGCGCAGAAAATATACTACCGGTAGTACCGGTCCTACTTCTGGTCCTACTTTCGGTAGTACCCGTATGACTCTCTCTGCATGTTCTGACACACGATAACGGTCACATTTGGTGAGGTACCGGTAGTACCGGTGGTTCCATCAGTACTACCGGTAGTTATTCTGGACAGGCCATATATATACACCCCTCACCTCTCTCTTTTCTTTAGCTCTCGCCATTTCACTCATTCTTCACCTGAGAAAGAAAGCTCCTAAGCACCAGCTCGCCTGCTCTCTCTTCCCCTTTGCTCTCAAACTTCAACCCCTCAAGGATTCGAGCTAGGGACGTGAGATTGGAGAGTGGGAACTTCGATCTACGACTTGAGCACTTGGATTTCTCGTCTTGCCGGCTTGATTTGTGTTTGTTACTTTTGGGTTCTTGGAACCCTAGCCAGCTAGGCATTCTTCGTGGCTGCCCGTGTTGCCTCATTTGTGAGGGCGCCCCGAAGTGTTTGTATTACCTTTGATTCTTCGTGAATATCTCAAGTTTACCTTCGTGATTGCTTGAGGGAGGAAACCTTTGTGGTGACCTCAACAATAAGGACGTAGGAACTCCTTTGTGGGGATTGCCGAACCTCAGATTAAATCGTGTGTCTTGCTGTGGTGGTAGCATCGACTACCCTTGTTCTTATGTTTTTCGTGTTCTTCATCCCTACCCCAAAGTTCATAGGTTGGTGGACTCGATCTATGATTTGGTGTGGTGAAACGCCTTAAGAAGTTCAACACCTTTATCAGCAACATCAACAAAGGGGTGGTAATAATTGGATCTAAATTTACAGCTCATTTTATTCTAATTTCTATTTCGATTTTGTAGTTTCGTAGGCTACCGGTAGTACCAGAAGTTTGTATTGGTAGTACTGGTTTTTGTACTACAGGTAGTACCGGTGCTACTTTCGGTCCTACTACTGGTTGATATTTAACTTCCGTATTTGATTTTAAAGTTTCAGGTTTTTTAAAAAGCCTATTCACCCTCCCTCTAGGCGACATCCTAGGTCCTTTCAACTCTTAATATAGGTATGTTTGTTAAAAAAAACATGAGACCCATTCCATAGTATAGGTAACTACAATGGAAGGGTCACCCAAATCTTGCCTCCTCTAACAGGGCACGAGCAACCGCATTGAACCCTGCGGCATTGCCCCTAAAACACTGTGTACCACCCATTGTGGGTACGAGTCACCTTAGGCCTTCTGAAGTGTGGAGTGGTGCCCAAAAATCTTTCGGCCCCATAAACAGTGATAGGCATCATGCTAAAATGCCACCAAAATTATTTGAAAAATCAACAATCTATGTACTACATCAACGCAAGAAAGAGAAGGGGGACCGGGACACCTGTTTCACTAGCTTTTCATAGAGCAAGCACCGGTGCAAACAGATGCATCGCTCTAGTCTTGAGATAGCACCGCATGCTGCAGTGTTGCTAGTGATGCTTATATCCTCTCTCTCTCTCTCTCTCTCTCTCTCTCATACACCATAGAGGGTCTTATGGGTATGCTGCTAGAGACAGTCATTGGACGTACTTTTTGGTCCTAAGATAAGTTTCTAGTGATACTTTATGTACTAGAAGATAGATTCAAACACTTTTAATAGAGATCGATGACTTTCTGCAGTGCACACAAGATATAGAAAAACTACAAAGATCATATGAAATAATTTTTACTCACATGACTCCCCAAATGATTATTTATATAATAAATTTTAGAAAGACTCTTTTTTCTTAAATACAAGGGCGGATGCGAAGCCAGAGCACCTGCCTCAAAATGTTAGGAAGCTGAAAATACATGTTAGGGATGCTGGCATACTGCAGACATGAATTCGCCTAAACTAATGACATACTGTTCTTGCAACATCTTGGAAAGATTTATTTACAAAATGAGGAATGTTCAAATATCTCTGGAACTAATAACATCACTCGCAGATATCCTTGTGTTGATTGTTGGTAAGCGTAGATATCCTTAGTACCTTGTTTTTTTTTTCTATTTTTTCGTCTTGTTTTATTTCTCCTCGCTCCTTTTCTCTCTCCACTTTATCCTCCATCTCCCGTACTGTAACTAAGGCTAAACTAAAAACTCCGAAGCTTATTAGCTCATTCGGCTCATGGCTGCTTGGCTCGACTTGGCTCGGCTCATTATGATAACGAGCCGAGACAAGTTAGGATTTAGCTCGTTGGTTATAACGAGCCAACTCGAGCCAGCTCGTGAGCCACTCACGAGCCAGACGAGGCACATGTCTAGGTAAAAAACCATCATGACTTGTATTAGTTTTTGTATTATTTAGTGACTTTACTTTACAACTGGTTGATGATAGGTCTGGACCCCATAAATTTGAAATTATTATAACTTTATCGTTTTTGTTTTTAATAGACGTATGGTGTAATATTGTTAATATATTAAGATTTAAAATATTTCACATGATTGAGATGATATAGTTATTTTTGTAATTAATATAGGATGAGATGAGCTTAGTGTAGAATGATGTGGACACCTTGCACGAAGAGAAAAATACTCCAGTAGAGTTTATCTTTATAAAAGTTATAAATAAGCTCATATTAATTTTTCTTCAACTTAAGGCTTTAGATGTATTACTTTTATATTATTACTATTCTTAAGCTTTCAAAAAACAAATATTATGTTTTGTGTAATTTTTTTACATCTGGCTCGTGAACTTATGAGCTAGCTCAAGCTTTTAACGAGCCGAGCCAAGCCGACATTCTAGCTCATTTAGATAACGAGCTGAGACGAGCTAACTTGTTACTTAATGAGCCAGAATGAGCCAACCCGAGCTGCCACGTTATCCAACCTTAACCGTAACCATGTCCGCGTCCTCCTCGTCCCGTCCACCCGTCCCCTTCCGTCCCCGCCGCTCGGCCTGCGCTCCCTGGCATCCGGTGGCCCAGCAGCTGGCGTGCCTTGCTGACTTGCGCTCCTCAGCGGCTGGCGCGCTCCTCGGCGGGTCGCACGACCCAGCGGCTTGGGCTCCCCGGCGAAGCACGCGTGCCCTGGCAACTTGCGCTTCTCGGCGACTGGAAGCCCGACGGCTTCTTCATGCTCACGGCAACCAGTCTTCTCCGCGTGCGTTTCCCTAATGAAGTCTGCACACCAAGGCCCTCGCTCGGCTGTGCCGGCCCCGCTGACGGCCGACGCCTACCGCGCGCGTTGACACCGCCGACACCGGATGGCCGTAGATGAAGGCTTGATGCAATCGGCTCGTGACAAACCGAACATTTTGCTTCTGATCAGATGCTGGATTCGGGAATGGGGTGGGGTGGGTACGCCCGCCCGCCTCTCCGCCGCCTCCTCCTATGGCGGCAATGACGACGACTGCGTCGAGGGCGAGTCGAAGGGCATGCAGGGGCTCCGATTTTTTGGCGTAGGGCACGCAGGGACTCCGTTTTTTTTTTGGCTAATTGAGATGTGATGAGCGAGTCGCGAGGTTTGAGGCCGTGAGGGAGTCGGGTGGGTGAGCAGATCGGGGAGGCATGGGGGCTCCGACCGCAGCTGCTTGTTCACATTTGACAATCCGCACCGGATCCCGTGTGGCACGACAGGAACGGCCAATAGGAAACCGACGTGGCCACTTCCCGCGCCACTCGCTACGGTTGCCTCTCCCTTGTTCAAACTTCCGCCGTCCAATCCCGCATCAACGGCCCGCACGGCCGCATCTCTCCCAATTTCCCAACTCCCAACTCCACCACCGCCGCCAAAATCCCCCAACCCTCCTCTGCAATCCCGCGATGGAGGCCGCAACCGCCGCGACGGCGACGGCGACGGCGGCGATGGTGTGGTTCCGGAAGGGGATGCGCGTGCACGACAACCCGGCGCTGGACGCGGCCCGCCGCTACGGGGCTGGCGCCGCCTCCGCGCGGCTGTACCCGGTGTTCGTGCTCGACCCGCGCTACCTCCGCCCGGACCCCGCCGCGGCGTCCCCGGACTCCGCGCGCGCCGGGGTCGCCCGCATCCGCTTCCTCCTCGAGAGCCTCAGCGACCTCGACGCTCGCCTCCGCCGCCTCGGGTCCCGCCTCCTCCTCCTCCGCGCTCACGACGACGTCGCCGACGCGGTCTGCGCGGCCCTAAAGGACGTAAGTATGTTTTTTTCAGCCGTTTATTTACATAATGACGAAATCCTGGGTTCAATTCACCCTTGGTTCATTTGCGTTCAGTGGAACATCGGCAAGCTGTGCTTCGAGTTCGATACCGAGCCGTACGCGCTGGCCCGAGATAAGAAAGTCACGGTGAGGCTGCTGAATGCTAATCACTTTTCTCCACTCTATTTCCGTTTTCTTTCCTGACGAAGATTTTCGGTATTTAGGATTTTGCATTAGCGTCTGGGATCGAGGTGTTCACGCCTGTTAGCCACACTCTCTTCGACCCAGCAGAAATCATAAAGAAGGTGTTCGAAATTACTACTAGCATTCAGTACCTGTGAACTCACGACTCATGGCTCACAACCGAATGTGCTTAACTGATTCTGGTTTTGCCAATTTGCAGAACGGTGGTCGGCCGCCTTTGGCATATCAATCCTTCGTCTCCATTGCTGGGGAGCCGCCAGATCCTGCCATGGAGGAATACTCCGAGCTGCCATCGCTTGGGGACACAGGGGACTACGAGCTGTTGCCCGTGCCTACATTGGAGGAGCTTGGGTATGGGGATATCAGCCAGGTTAGAGTGGAGTCACAATTGCACCAAAGAACTAGTATTTCAGTCTTTCTGAACTGCTGGATGGCTATTCGCAGGAGGAGATTCCACCATTCCGTGGTGGGGAGACAGAAGCTCTGAGGAGAATGAAAGAATCGCTTCAGAATAAGGTGGTTGCTTCTGGAATAGCAATATTCTGAAATCCATCAAGCTTGTTATTCTTAGATGTTTCGTTCCACATGTGATCTGAAAGTCATGACCTCCATTCTTTTGTTTTGTTTGAGTAGGAATGGGTTGCCAAATTTGAGAAACCAAAGGGTGACCCCTCTGCCTTTCTGAAACCTTCAACAACTGTCTTGTCACCGTATTTGAAGGTATATTTGTCAATAACTCAATTCAATTAGTTGTCCTTCCATATTGTTTACTCAGATTATAAATGTTAAAAACGGATTGTCATGTTGTCATGATGCAGTTTTGGTGTCTGTCTTCCAGATATTTTTACCACTGCATTCAGGATGTGTACAGAAGCGTTAGAAACCATACAAAACCACCTGTTTCATTGACAGGACAGGTGATTTATCATTGTAACTGCATTTGTTGGACATGAAGGAACAATCTGGCTACACGGCTTCTTTACTTTGGTTCTGAGTGCGTGTCTCATGTTTTTGTAACAGTTGTTGTGGAGAGACTTCTTCTACACAGTGTCTTATGGAACTCCAAATTTTGACCAAATGAAAGGAAACAAAATATGCAAGGAGGTGACTCCATTTGATCTGAACTATTCTCCTTTACAGTGATGCATTTTTCATGAGCATAGTTGTAACCCAAACCCCATTTAATTTAGATTCCATGGAGCACAAACGAGGAGCTATTTGTTG
This sequence comes from Bothriochloa decipiens, assembly GCA_023333625.1. Taxonomy (NCBI): domain Eukaryota; kingdom Viridiplantae; phylum Streptophyta; class Magnoliopsida; order Poales; family Poaceae; genus Bothriochloa; species Bothriochloa decipiens. Next base: position 14,278,803 of record CM041645.1, read on the forward strand.
CATGGAGAGATGGCCAGACAGGATATCCGTGGATCGATGCTATCATGATTCAGGTTTTCTCAAATGAATATCTACCATACAACTTTACCTTGCTGTTTTTTTCTTGTTCTTTATGTTCCTTCGTTTCTGTCGCTCTTAAGAGTAGCTGATAGCTTTTCCTTTTGTGTGTTTGTGTTCCAGCTGAGGAAGTGGGGTTGGATGCATCACCTTGCACGCCATTCAGTTGCTTGTTTCTTGACACGTGGTGATCTGGTATGATCTGTGATCTACAAACCTTGCATCGAATAAGAGCTCTGTTGGGAATTATTTACATTGAAATCTCCTTTACAGAATATGTATGTTTGTAGTTATAAATTTTTAGGCCTATATGTGTAAGGTTTTTAGTCCTGGTTTTTCCTTAAAAATAGACCAATTCTATTCTACTTAATTGAAAGGCAGAGCTATAAATTTTGCACTTTTGGCAACTTTTGAGTTCTACCTAAGCAAGAAGGTAATCAACAAGAGCTGTTTGTTTTGCTAGATGAGTCTCTTCATTGAAAAATATAGCTATTGGATTGTTTTGATTACCTATTTAGTGATGTTCTTTGGGACATTATTTATTGTGGACAATTGACATTATGCATCTGAAGAAATTTCTAAAGACTGATTCTGGCAACCTTATTCCCTACTAACTTCTGAACCTATTTCTTTTAAAGTTTATCCATTGGGAAAAAGGACGCGACGTCTTTGAAAGGCTACTGATAGATTCTGACTGGGCCATTAACAACGGCAATTGGCTGTGACTCTCTTGCTCATCCTTCTTCTATCAGGTTGGTTACTGATAATCCACATCCTTCACATATAGCACTTATTATTGACATTTTTGTTCATTGTAATAATTAGCTTACATTTCTCGTGCATTTTTTGAAACAGTACCACAGAATTTACTCCCCTATCACATTTGGGAAGAAGTATGATCCTAACGGGAACTACATTAGGCATTTCATCCCAGTGCTGAAAGGTACTGCTGGAACAACATTTCAGCGACAATACAGTAGTCTTCTGAAGCCAGAAGTCAACACTGTTTGCCCCTTCAGGTAGAGGACTAACCAATTTTATTTTGCACAATTGTATATTCTACTAATTTATAGACATGCCGAGGGAGTACATTTACGAGCCATGGACTGCTCCCCTTAGCATCCAGAAGAAAGCCAATTGTATTATTGGCAAAGACTACCCAAAACCAGGTAAAAATGAATGGCATTGTGGTAAGGAAGGCATTTCTAACTTTATGGTTAGTGACAATTAATTTATATTTTTCACATCGGTTGATTTTACAGTGGTTGATCATGAGACTGCAAGCAAAAGAGTGTAGAAAGAGGATGGGAGAAGCTTATGCGTCAAGTCGCCTTGATGCCAGCCCTAATAAAGGGAAGACGTTGAACTCGTCGCGACGAAAAATGCCTGATGGTGACCAAGACACGTCTAAATCAACCATTGCTAAGCTACTGAAGAGGAATAGGCGAGCTGAGTGATGTCCAGCTGCTCCTTCTGTGACAACTTTACACTAATTGTTATAATTTCAGTTGCGCATCCTTCATCTGTCATACATTGCTCGTCTGATATTTACCAAATTAGTTTGACCGAAAGGAATTGACCTGCGATCCGTAGCTAGTCTAATATTCTACAGCTAGTGTAACCGGTGTATGTAATAATAATAACTGCTGCTCATGTACCAGGTCTGTAATTATATGATAATGTAACTGGTGTATGTAATAATAATAACTGGTGCCCATGTACCAGTCTTATTTGGAAGGCAGGAGATTTTCCTAATTCTTGCAGCAAATGAACTGTTCAAGTGAAATCCGTGTAGGCAGTCCATGGGGGCGGTCAATTCTTTATTAGCGTTATTCCTCTTCAGTAGCCCGACAGCTGCACGATAGAACAAGGCAAAACTGAATTGACTGTGTCGACTACTCACCAGTGAACAAGCAAGTGAAACAAACTGTGGCACCAGTTATAGCCGATATTCTGGCCATACTGTGAGTACTGCTTTCCAGATGTGATCTCAAGCTCTCCTCTTTGATACTGTGACTCCCTTGAGCTCTGGCCAAAAACCGTACTCTTCTTTACGGTCCAAACTTGTCACAAATTTTTTCAGAGGGAACAGGTAAAATAGAGCATAGTGTGTGGAACTGTTTTTTTCACTTGGGATTACTAGTATTGACAGCAAAAATGGCCACTCTGGTTGCATTCGGACCTGGGAATCAAATACATTCCTGAAGGACCGGATACGGCGACCAGAGGGGGGGTGAATGGGAGCCTCAAAATTTCTTTCGAAACTTTAGGTTCTTGGCTCGGCAAACAACCCCAAGAGCAAAACCACACAAGCCGGTAGTGACCACGACCCTATTGAGAGGGTGGATGTTCTCTAGGAACACAGCGGGTCACTACAAAACCAACGCAACAAACCGGAGACCAAACGGACAAGCAACGAATAAACAACCGAGTCTCGGGTGTACTACCGGAAGTACTGGAGGAGCAACCGGTAGTACCTATAAAAACCGGAAGTACAAAAAAAAGAGTTTTAGCCCAAATCGAACGAGGCCTTAGCTGCCCGAAAATATACTAGCGGTAGTACCGGTGTTACTACCGGTAGTACCGGTGTCACAA
>CM041645.1:14286454-14300953 GCA_023333625.1 Bothriochloa decipiens
TGTGCCAGGGGATCAGAAGAACCACCGAACCAACCACACACCAAAGTATTGGCGTGTTGACAATCGCTCATCACACAACAAGGATGCTTCACAATGGTTATGTAAAAAACCATGTGTTCGCAATTCCAAGCTCTGCTGCTCAACACCTCTCTCAACAAGATTCTACAACAACCTTGCTGTGCCTCTCTCTCAAGGGTCTTCCGGGAGGTGTCGGTGAGTTTTTTGGACGACGAAAAAAGAACATTTTCCTGAGCATGGCCGCCTGCTGATTCCTCGCCGCTGCGTGCTAAGCCGTGTTATGGCCTCGAGCATGCTAATATATGACCTGAATCGGGACCATCAACGACTGGCAAAGCAACTAGCAAGAACAGGGTACCGTAACAACAGAACAGATACTTTCTGAATGTTTTCAGACTACCTGTCGACTGCCATCGTAACAAAGTCGATGCCCACTTTTTATCGTGGCGTTGCTGCCTGCTCTGCTCTGCTCTGCTTGACACCACATTTTAGTGCGTGTTGGTAACCGCATTGTCAGGCTTTTTTCTGGCATGGCATAACCTGAAGTCAGAACCGACTGAAGTAATAGCCCATTTCTCAATTTCCTCACGCATGGGCATCAGGGTACCATGGCATCGCATTTCCTCAGCTCTCAGTTTTCACACACGACTTCTTAGGATCAGCCTTATCTTTGCATTTGTTCTCTTGTTGCAGAGTCCATTCTTTTGATGCTGTGGCAGAGCACCTGAAGTGGCCCCTGTTCACCATGTAACAACACCCCCTTTTCAATGCATCGTCCATCACTCCATTGGCATGTCAAGAGCACAGGGTATTCAGATAAAGCTACTAGTAGCAGTTAGTGGACAGATCCAAGGAGATGTGCCAGATGGCTGGGAAGCACTATGATCTGACGCTTGTGAAGTCAGCCATCAGGTTCAGGTAGGCAGGCATCAGTGCACTGCTTGGCTGTTCATGCCTCCGTGATGCGCGTGTTCTGAGGCAAAGATTTTCTCCCTGTTTGCTATGTAAGAATCCTGACCTGAAGGCGGCTTTGGCTTGGCTTTGTGTGCCGCCATGGCACTTATCCATTTCATGGTTCTCATGGTGATGGACTAATGGTGACACAGATGGCCATGAGTTTGGCATTCTCTTCACCTCTTTCTTCATTGTAGAGCATTAGTTTCTGTAACGGTAAAAACCTAAGCATTTTGTATCTCTTTAGCTGCTAACCCACAAACTGGTATACATTGCTCTGTGTTGACATCTGCTCTTTTGGTTTTCAGGCGATCACAGTTCTCTTTTGGAATTTGCCATGATTGTATCCGGTATCCATTCCATGCCTAGCGAAGAAACAAGAACAGTCACAGTTTCGTTTTCCATGGATGGGATGCCAAAGCCTTCCATCTTTTGCAATATCAGTGGTTCGATTCGATCTTACGTCTTGTTTAGATCACTAAAAAAAAAGCTAGAAATTTCACTCTCTCTCCATCACATCATAGAGCATTAAATATCGATAAAATAAATAACTAATTACATAGATTAGTTCTAAATTATGAGACGAATCTTTTAAGACTAGTTAGGCTATAATTAGATAATATTTATCAAATATAAATAAAATATTACGGTATTTTTTAGACTAAACATTTACGGAACTAAAATTGCTTACGGCGGCCCTGCAGCCTGCAGACAAGACGTGCAATTATTGAGCTTACTAGCCATACGCCCTTTTTCTTTGGATTTGACAGCCATGTCGTTTTCCAGCAAAAGATGTGCGCCTATTCACGTGATTTAAATCATACGAGTACTATGCTAGCGAGATTCCGAGTTCAGATTATCACAAAGGAGTAGCACTAGATAGGAACAAGAGAAACACCATTGAATAAAGTTAGATAGTACTCTAGACTATAGAGAGATCTTTGGCCTGCTCATGTCCTATCAAATTTTCAAGTGAGACAACATAACTCTCGAAAGAATGTCGTCGAATTTGCCCGTTTTAGCAAACTTAATATCTGTTCTTTCTTTTTCCAAAGAAAAAAGATCTTAATACCTTCTACGTCAAACCAATATCACGTACTATGCCAATAAAGCTACGGTTCGGCATCATGATTCCAATAGAAAAATAAGCATGTATTTTGTGGTGGAACATGCTCACTTCATACCTTGCGCCTCTCGTACGTGGGGGTGTTAAAGTGTGTATAACTATAATGTTCGTCTCTTTCTGATTACTTAAATTTTTAGGCTGAACTGTCGGTGCATGAAACTTAACAATGGTAAGCACATCTCTTGATGGATATTTGCACAAAGATATTTTAGGCTAATCACTTTGATCGAAAGGACATGGAATTTAGAAGAACCAGTGGTGATCAGAGTACTCAACTGATTATAGTATACCAATACAAGAGTAGTATGTTGTACTAAATTAAATCATTATATACATTTGATTTGTTTGCAGCTATACCAATGCAAGAGTATTAGTGAGAGTACTCCAGTACTAACGGCGTCGCCTGGAGTTTGGAGTTTTACTCGGTGGGCGGACACCGGGACGCGACCGAGCAGGGGCCGGCCGGGGACCAGGCGATGCCCCTGCCACGACATGGACATTCACCAGCCACTGGCGCTTGCCGCCCTGCCGCTCCCTGCCATGCCAGCCAGCGTAACGAACCGGCCTCTTGAATGATGGCACTGCCAGCCGCTGCCGTCGCGTCGTGTTGCGTTGTTTCGTGTGCCGGCTGCGGCTGGGCTGCCAGCGGCCGCCCCCTGCCCGGCTGCCTGCCCCTGCATGGGCTTCCGCTAGGGCGCTTGGTGCCGCCCGACCGCGGGCGGGCCGCCTCCGCTGTCCGCTGTCCGCTCCACTCCCTCCGCCGCAGCAGATGCTGTGCTCTGATGAATCTAGCTCTCTGCTGATTGCTGACGCAACGTAAAGCAACGCCGCAGCAGGGCCGGTGCTGTGCGCGTTTCAGTGCTTGCGGCGGTGAACGGATTGGATAGATCATCATCAGTCATGCTATGCCCACATGAATCTTCTGTTCATCTGTAACGTACAGTGGCGGTGAATGTGTAGTACTGTAGTTTTCTGCACTGCACCTAAGACAGCAGTAGAGGCAGAGCTTGTAGTACCATTCGTCCTCATCCTTGTGCCATGGAAAAGAAAAGGCTGGCTGCATCACTGATGACTGAGTGAGGTAGTCCTATCCTATCCTAGTAGGCAGTAGAGCAAGGACCAAGGATCGATAGGCTACCTGCAGGGAAGCCAGCCAGCTAAGCTCCCTGCGGCCATGACCACATTCATGGCTCTGAGCCATGCAAGAGGTGTAGATGAGAGAAGGTTGCATTGCATTGCACTGCATACTTCCATCTCCATGCACGACAAACGTCGCCGCGCGCGATCTGATCGATCGGCTGCAGTTACGCAACGCCATGCCCACCATAACAGCTGCTGCTGCTTGCTGCTCTTATTCTTACAGCAGCCGCCGCCAGCCTCTCGATCATGTGCTGCGCATGTGATGGTCCATATCAATACTATGTATCATGGACATGGTACGCAGATAGAGCTAAACGAGTACCACTGCATGCTGCCTAGCAATATGATGATGATGATGATCACCCATGGCCATGCCGTAGTACACTCCTCCGCATGGAGATTGGAGAATGGAGAGGAGGACGACGCAGCTGTGCTGCCTGCCGTGTCCTCTCTCTAGCCGGCCACTACCATCCATATGGCACTGCGTCCATCAATCCAACGACCTCTCTCTCTCTCTCTCTCTCTCAATAATTCAGCTCGATCGTATGTATAGCGTGCCTGCCTCCCTTTCGCCAGTAGCGAGCGACAGTGATGGCGTACGTTGGCCGGCGGCAGTACCTCAGCCTCAGCTCAGCTCGGGTACAGTACAATCACCAGAGACACAGCCAAACACCCTTGCAGTGCTGTGCTGTGTGGCTGCTCAAGAGCCAGCAGGCCTTGCCATTGCTACGACGACGACGACGACGCTGCCTCCACTTGTGATTGCCCTTGGGATCGATCACATCTTGGCCTGCACAAGGCTTGGCGTTTTGGCAGCTGCAGCCTTGCCTTTTCGGTAGGAAGGAGAGCAGGAGTGCCCACAAGATTTGCAGTAGATGCGCCTGCGCGATCGATGTGCTGTCCGTCCGCCGCTCTGTCCGTCTCTCAGAACGACGACAGACAGAGCTCTGACGCTCTCAAGTCCGATCTGGTGATGAGCCAGCGCTTGTTTCAGTTAAAGATTCCCGTCCTCCGCAGCGCCATCCGCATCACACAGCACTGCACTGACTGACCAGGTGCAAATGTGCAATGGCAGCTCAGCCTCAGCAGCAGCTGTGCCTCCCTGTGCCTGTGCAGTGCACTGCCGCAGCCACTGCAGAAGTGCAGATGTTAACGCCTAGTAGTAGTGTGTAACAGTGTGAGTGCTCAGTGCTCAGTGCACTGCCGCAGCCACTGCAGAAGGGGGCGTTTGGTTTGGCTGCACCACGCCGCCGCATGCAACTTGCCGGCGTTTGGTTGCCTGGTCAAGCGGCAGGGCGAGGCTGCGGCCATGCAGCCGTACAGCGCGAGCCAGGCTAGCGGGGAACGTCGCGTTGCTTGCGAGCCAGGCTGAGGCGGTGCGAGTGTTTCTTTCTTAATTACTTTATTAGGATATAATTAGTGTATATTAAGTTATATTAGTATATTTTAAATAAGATTAAGATATATTAAGATAAATAAAAACTATTAGAGTGTAATTATGTAACATAAATATTATCTTGATGATTATTTAATGATTTTTATCTTATACAATATTTGTTCACACAGACAACCAAACAACATCTTTTCTCGTGCGGGCTCAGCCGACGCAACCAACCAAACAAAAAGAGTTGCATGGCACCGGGCTGGCTTCAGGGAGCCAGGCTCACTGGTACCAGCCAGGCTCCGGAGAAACACGAACCAAACAGACCCTAACTGCCAGTCGATGTTGCATTGCAGCATCCAGCATCAGCATTGACCAGACCACCCCTGATTAAGACTAACTAACTAACTAACTAATTATCTAACCGGTTAAGATTAACAACTGACTAATAAAAGTAGACATACATCTAGGGTGGCAAGCATTCCATTCCAGCCATTGGAAATCTGAAACTAGTACTACTAAAACCTAGTAGCAAGCAGTCCAGCTTCAGAATAGCAATGTTTGTCAGTTGTGCACCTAGGTTCACTATCCTACCATTCTTAATTCCTTCGCAAAGACGCATTCGCATCGATCGAGAAAAAAAACCCTCCGATATGGCGCTCCTCGCTCTCGCTGCAGCGATTAGGTTATTTGATCCGACTCGCTGTCAATCCAGTCCCCGACGATCGGCTAATATCTTGGCTAATCTCTGGCCAAGTAAACTACCAGATTTCCTCCCCTCTAAAGAAGAGCGAGTGTGGATGTTGCGGCACAAAGCCAGATGCTGGGAGTGTGTAGAGTATAGCAGTAGCAGTATGGTGTGGATCCTTCTCATTCCATAGGATTGCAGCTCTCTCCTTTTTAAATTCAAATCGTAGGGGCGAGCGAGGATATGGTGCAGAGCCAGACGCTTTTGCCGCGCTTTCCGGGGCAGATTCATCGGCACAAATCAGGGGCAGCAGCGCCAGCACCTAGCTCACTATACCACTTGCTGATGGAGAAGATGGAGCCAAGCCATGCAGGGCATGGGCATGGCATCAGTAGAGTAACAAACAACAGATGGTGGTGAGAGGGATTTACCTGGGGGCCTGTGCCGTGCCATTACCTAGTGCGAGGCGATCGATCGTAATCAAGTGGTTAGCGTCGGCTCATGTGGCCTATTAATTGGGCCTCGGATGTCTCTCATGCCGAGCTGGAAACCATGAGGCCGGAGCTGCTTGTGTTGTGTCATGCCCGCTTGGCGCCATGTGCGGCCGGGAGAGAGAGAGGACCCTTCCTTATTCCGCCCGGGGATCGGCGCCGCTGCCGGCCGCCGATCCATCTCGACAATTGCGTGCGCCGCTTCCGCTGCCCCTGCCACAGCTGCTGCTGCCCGGACGTCTGTCTGGCAGATCAGATACAACAACAACGGTGCATCGATCATCTTCTCAAAAAAAAAAAAAAATCATCTTCTCGCATTGTGTTCTGTTTGACAGACCAAGCACTAGAATTACAGTAGGACATGGCAAGCCTGTGTGGTTCTTGTTCAGTTCAGAACCAAATTTAATTTCTACTATGGATGGACACTGCAACGGTTGGTTAAGCTCGCCGAGATAGGGACGTCCCCGGCCCGAGGCGCCGGCTGCAGCCGGCTTCTCTGCAATCTAGGAGGAGCTAGCTAGCAGCCATCGATGGATGTTGTTCTGGGGATATATGCGAATGGAAAAACTTGGGTTGGGATCTCGATCGATTTCCTCGAGAGATGTTAATGTATTCGCCGATGTAGCCACCAGCCACGGGTAAGTTTGTTTATGTTACAGTTACAGTTTCCACGAAGCATGCCATGCCATGCCATGCAATGGGGGCCGGCATTGGGGCGGCTGGCTGCCTGCACTCGGAAGCTTCTGAGCTGCCATCTCCTGGCAATGGCAGCACTACACGTACCGTTGCGATCAAGCAAGCGTGTAGATTCGTGGGGGCTTCCAAGGCGGCCAGGCCAGCGATCGCCCGCGGCAACTTGCTCTCAATTCTCATTTCTCGAGGGAGGAAGATTGCAAGAACATCTGATGATGAGGCAGACAGCTATGGACGGAGTTTTAAAAACCTTCTGAAAGTACAGCGCTAGGCTGCTAGCTCAGATCAAGAACACGAGACGAATTTGAGCTTCGAGCAAACGCAATTAAAATGTGTGTGCAGATTTCTTTCTTAAGTCGTCGCTCGTCAGGACATGTTGTGGCAAGTACGGTTGCAGTACATGTCTGCAGCTAGCTAAGCCCTGTGTTCTTGGTGGCTTTAGGCTTGTTTAATGGTTGACTTCAGCGGCCAGCGATGTTTTCAGTTGACATCGGTGAGCTTGGAATTATAATCTCCCTGTTCCATTAAGAACGGTGAAATAAGGTCGTGCGTGCTACTGGAGGCTGAGAAGATCAAAACAGAGAAGTCTCAGTCTGCAGAACTGCAGAGGATTCTTGCAGGCTAGTCCGATCTCTCTTGTCGTTTCTCATCATCCAAGCGCCACTCTGTCTGAGGACCATTTCTTGCCTCTGGATAACATAAATAGTTTGTTTCTTCTAGTCTTAATCTATGTGAAAGACGATTATAGGTAATGATTTAGATCCACATATAAGGGGAAAACAGGCCCTACAAATTCACAACAATTGAAAAAATCTGAAACGGGACAGACAAACTAACATTTCATATTCTACTAAAACCAAGCATACTTACAGCTTGGAGTTCGTCTTTTAACCTATAGTAATGTAAAAGAAGTTTTACACTTCCCACTCCCATTCTTCTTTCTTCAAATCTAATGTAGCAAATAAATTTAAATAAGCTTTCTGTCCTTAGTAACTAGTATACAGTAGTTATGAATATTTATCTCTGATTGACGCATTTCCAGCTCAATATGTTCTAACTACCAAATCAAAGCTTGAGCATAGGGGGTCAACCTCCAATTTTTGTCGGCTATGCGATCCTTTAATACCGTTGTTATCGTCGCTAATGATTCTTAGAGTTGACCTACGGAATCCCGGTTTTCAATGCCATGGGCTGGCTGGTTTTGAGTGATTCAGAATCCTCCTTTCTCCACGGTAATGATGCTCTGCCGTTCATGGTCTTTGGTGTGCTGAATAAGCGTACCAATCCTGGCACCAGCAGCATGTCAGTGTACTGTTGCTTGCTGGTGAATCATGTCAATTTCCGCCTGGGCTCCGTGTGTCCTCCATTTCTGCATATGCATCAGAACTTGCTTCTGAAGATTATTACACTGGAAGTTACAACTGAAAAAAAGAATGTGCCCAAGACAACTAACTCCTTAATTGCACATGCTGCCTTGCAGGTTATGTTGCTTATAAATATCTTGGGAGTCAAATGCTGCTTGTCTTGCCTCCTTGATGTTGTGAGGATGGCACACTGCCATCTCAGACGGCAGAAGGAAGCTAAGACTTGTGTACCCCTGGAATTACTGACAGCCTTCATAAGGACACATTTTTCTATATGCGATTTGCAATATCTTTAATAGTACGTCGATAGGTGTCATTCTGTTTGCTGAATTCTGCACAAGTGGAGGATCCTAGTCAGTTGATGCAAGGTGACTCACCACTCTGATGCATGGGTTTCTATATTCATTGGAGCTGTCTGATGAATATTTTACTTGTGCATCATTCATTCCTCTGTTTATATATGTCATGTCATAGCACTGGCATATATATCTTGAGACACACACACATATATAACTGGGATACCGGTGAGCTGCTGAAATGGAATCATGGAATATTAGCATCATCCATCCACCTATATTCTGATCTGCCACAGTTGAACTTTGGGATAGGCACGAGATGTGCCCTCCAAATATAGAAGTGCAGAGGGTTGTGATGGTGTAGGGGCCTCAAGGAGCAACAGAATCACAGGGAGCATTATTCTAATGGCTCATTGTGGGTGACTGGTGAGTAGGAAAAAAATGCCTAGTGCATGCCTGTGAGGCACCAGAGTGAGCTCCTGCTTCCTACCAGCCATCCCATCCCCGCCATGAAATGCATCTGAAAGCACCACCCTAGCTATCTCCTATGTGAACTGTGAACAATAATGCATCCATCCCAGAGATGCTTTCTTTGATTTGTCCTCCTCACCACCCCCATTACCTTTTTTTTTTCACTGCAAAATCATGCTATTTTTTTCCATTAGGATTAGGAGGGCTGTTCCCTAAAGCAAGGGAACAGACAAATGCATAATAGATTACAAACTGTGCCCTTTCAGATTGTTGTCCTGAACAAAAGTTCATGCACCTACAATCTACATAAGCATAATCTGTTGTTTCTCCCACATCTTTACAGGCCACCATTGCCAACAAAGAAAAGGCGTGCTTCTGTTCTTGTTTTCAAGCCTTACGTACTACCGATGTCGACGTCGGTGGAGGACAGCGCCACCATGAACAAGACAATGCCATTGCCCTCTTGAGAACCTTTTAAACATGGAGACCTACTAGAGCTAGAGATTGCACACACACATCTTGAAGCTAGTACACCAGCTAAACAATAATTAGAGGCCTGGGTCACATGGCTCCCTCCTCTATTTTATGCAGTGGGAGCTGCTAGAGCTGTAACTGCAAGTAACAAGGAATCCCTCCCTTCCTTCCCCCCACATGCCTTTCCAGGGGACCAGAATTAACCCACATGACAAACAAAGAACCTGCTGGTTGCTGCAGCCTCATCCCATCCCATCTCCATCTCGCCCCACATTTGAGCAACCAAATTATTGGGGGATTCCTCAAAGGCTCAAAGGCAAGAAGAGGACAGCAGGCAGGCAGGGGACCTCCCGTTGCCAAAATGTTTGCAGCCAAGCCAAACACTCACAAGGAAGGAGATGAGGGGAACTTGTCAAGCATGATATGCAGCAGCTGCTGCTGCAGTAACTGAATTGCACATGCTGTAGGAGTAGTAGTGTTTAGTGCAGTGCAGTGCAGCGCCTATCTTCAGGTTCACCTGGTGAAAATGTGAGGGCAGCCAGAGTGAGCCAGTGTATATGCATTGCATTGCGGCCACTGCACTGGGCATTATCACCCCTAGCTAGCAAAGGTAGCTCTGCTCTGCCTCTGTGTATCAATAATTGGCGGATTTGGCATTCCATTGGACCAGTGGTTTGGAATGCCAGGAAAGACATGTACTTTTCCGGCGTACTGCATGATCCATTGCTACTGCATTGGTGGTGCCTGGGCACACCGGCTGGCTGCTGCTGGCCGCCCGGCGGGCTCGGCTCCTAGCTAGCAAATATGGGCACTCCTATCCTGGGACCGTTCGTGTTTTGTCAGGCCTATCCAGCAGAATCATCGCAATTCAGACTAGCCTATTCATTCTTAATACTTGGGCCTTATTTAGATTGTGGTATTTTTTAAACCCGATGAATAGCACCACTTTCGTCTTATTTGATAAATATTGTCCGATCGTTGATCAACTAGGCTCAAAAGATTCATCTCGTGATTTTGAACTAAACTGTGTAATTAGTTATTTTTTTCTATATTTAATGCTCCATGCAAGCAGCTAAATATTGATGTGATGAAGAAAGAGTGAAAAAATTATAACTTTTGAATGAATCTAAATATGGCCTTGGTCGATACTGTAGGTTTATTTATTTGTCATATTGCTCCAGTGCTCCTAGCCTAGTGGAGATATAAGGGGAACCAGTGTCTGTGTTTCCTGAGAAGATCCGTTAGTAGTGAACTAGTTAGTGATCATTGTGCCTCCTCTCCTTTTCTTTTTTGTTGTTTTAACTTTATTTTTTCTTTTCGTCTTCATCATATTTAGGGCAACGACCGAAACTAGACCTTGCCGTACACGGCATTCTGCTGGTCTAACGTGGTACCTAGCAATTTACAAGAGAATTGGAGCAAAACATATGCACCACTTGTTCGTCATGTGGTTGGACCAGTAAACTGTTGGAGTTGTTCCAAATTCACTTCAGGATATAGGTCGGGCTTCTGACGGAGCGAAGCGGAGGCCCGTCGCCGGAGGCTTGGGCCGGAGCGTAAATTCAGTTACTGTTGGCAGTTGTGCTGTGAGTTGGAGGGCTACTTTATAGTCTGTTGTTGCTTTGTCTACTACTGAAGCAGAATATATGGCTATTTGTGAAGTGTGCAAAGAATTAATATGGCTCAAAGGTTTGTACGCTGAGCTCAGTGGAGTTGAATCTTGCATAAGTTTGCACTGTGACAGTCAAAGTGCAATTTACCTCACTAAAGATCAGATGTTCCATGAGAGAACTAAGCACATAGATATCAAATATCATTTTGTGCGTGATGTGATTGAAGAAGGTAAGCTGAAGGTATGCAAGATTAGTACTCATGATAATCCTGCTGATATGACGACAAAGCCTGTTCCTGTTGCTAAGTTTGAGTTATGCTCAAGCTTAGTTGGTTTAATTAAATAGTCCAAGAGACTATTGTTGGCACCAGTGGTTTTCTATCTTTGTTGTTCAGGATGATGGGTTGATTTATGATACAAGATGAATTTGTCTCAAGGTGAAGTTTGTTGGAGTTGTTCCAAATTCACTCCAGGATATAGGCCGGGCTTCTGACGGAGCGAAGCGGAGGCCCGTCGCCGGAGGCTTGGGCCGGTACGGTACATATACCCTTGCTAGGGTTTCGTGGAGACTTGATTCTCTTGTAAGCCGCCACAGGCGTGTAACCCAAACTCTTGAGATAGTGAGATTGTTGCTGGCTGGTGCCCGTGGTTTTTCCCTTCGCATTGGAGGGGTTTTCCACGTTAAATCGTGTGTCTCCGCTGTGATTGATTTCGTTTTACTTCATATTCCATACGTCGTTCATAACAAGTGGTATCGGAGCTACGGTTGCTATAGGGCTCATAACGACGTCGATGAAGTTCGATCTTCCGCTGCTGAACTACGACACGCGGTTCTCGCTATGGCAAGTCAAGATGCGGGGGATTCTGGCGCAGACTCATAACTACGATGAGGCGCTGGATAACTTCGACAAGAGGAAGGCCGATTGGACTCCTGAGGAGATCCGCAAGGATCAGAAGGCTCTCGCCCTAATTCAGTTACATCTTCATAATGATATTTTGCAGGAGTGTTTGAAAGAGAAAACTGCTGCAGAACTATGGCTGAAACTGGAATCGATCTGCATATCCAAGGATCTAACCAGTAAGATGCAGATGAAGATGAAGCTGTTCACTCTGAGGATGAAGGAGGAGGATTCGGTGATGACTCACATCGCTGAATTCAAGAAGATCGTGGCCGACCTAGTGTCGATGGAGGTGAAGTATGATGATGAGGACTTAGGTCTTCTACTGTTATGTTCTTTACCAAATTCGTATGCAAATTTTCGTGACACCATACTTTTGAGTTGTGATGAACTAACCGTAAAGGAAGTTTATGAGGCTCTCCAGTCTAAGGAGAAGATGAAAGTTATGGTGCAGAATGACGGATCGTCGTCCTCAAAGGGCGAAGCTTTACATGTGAGAGGCAGAACAGATAACAGATCCTCAAATGAAAAGAGCTACGAAAAGAGAGGCCGATCAAAGTCCAAGCCGCCTGGTAATAAAAAATTCTGTGTTTATTGCAAGATGAAAAATCATAATGTTGATGAGTGCAGAAAAGTACAGAATAAGGAGAGAAAAAATAAGACGGCTGGTAAGGTCTCTGTTGCTTCTGCTGCTGCTTCTGATGATGATTCTGGAGATTGTCTGGTAGTATTTGCTGGTTGTGTTGCTGGTCATGATGAATGGATTCTTGATTCCGCATGTTCATTTCATATTTGCACTAACAGAAATTGGTTTAGTTCATATAAGGCTGTGCAGAAAGGAGATGTTGTGCGGATGGGAGATGATAACCCGTGTGACATCGTGGGGATTGGATCAGTTCAGATCAAGACTGATGATGGCATGACACACACGCTGAAAGATGTCAGGTATATACCAGGGATGTCTAGAAATCTTATCTCATTGAGCACGCTTGATGCAGAAGGTTACAAATATTCTGGTTCAGATGGCGTTCTAAAGGTATCAAAAGGTTCTCTTGTCTCTTTGAAAGATGATCTTAATTCTGTAAAGTTATATGTCCTTAGAGGGTGTACTTTACCTGGTTCTGATTCCGCTGCTGCTGCTGTTACTAATGATGAACCTAGCAAAACTAACCTTTGGCACATGCGTTTGGGACATATGAGTCACCATGGTATGGCAGAATTGATGAAGAGAAACCTGCTGAAAGGCTGCACTTTGAGTAAGATCAAGTTTTATGAGCATTGCATTTTCGGCAAGCATAAGAGGGTACAGTTCAACACTTCTATTCACACCACCAAAGGTACTCTTGATTATGTTCATGCTGATTTATGGGGTCCTTCTAAGAAGCCCTCACTTGGTGGTGCTCGTTACATGCTTACAATTATTGATGATTACTCTAGAAGGGTTTGGCCTTATTTTCTGAAACAGAAAGATGATACTTTTGCTGCTTTTAAGAACTGGAAAGTAATGATAGAAAGGCAAACTGAAAGGAAGGTAAAATTGTTTCGTACTGATAATGGTGGAGAATTTTGTTCGCATGCCTTTAATGATTATTGCAGATAGGAAGGCATTGTTAGGCATCACACCATACCCCATACTCCACAACAGAATGGTGTGGCTGAACGGATGAACAGGACCATTATCTCCAGGGCCCGTTGCATGCTGTCTCATGCAAGGATGAGCAAGCGTTTTTGGGCTGAAGCTGCTAATACTGCCTGTTACTTGATAAATAGGTCACCTTCTATTCCACTAAATAAGAAAACTCCTATTGAGGTATGGTTTGGTATGCCTGCTGATTATTCACAGTTAAAAGTTTTTGGATGCACTGCTTATGCTCATGTTGACAATGAAAAATTAGAGCCTAGAGCTGTTAAGTGTTTTTTCCTTGGTTATGGTTCGGGAGTCAAAGACTATAAATTGTGAAATCCTGAAACCGGAAAGACTTTTATGAGCAGGAGTGTTGTATTCAATGAATCTATGATGTTTACTAACAGTCTGCCCTCAGAACATGTTCCAGAAAAAGAGTTGCAGCGTATGCGCACGCAGGTGGAGCATGTTGATGATGATACAGGTGTTCAGGTGGAGCCTGTTGATGAGCAGGATGACCATAATAATGATGTTGCTGATGATGATGCTCATGATGATGTTCAGCAAACTCCTCCTATTTTGCAGCTAGAGGAGGAATTACCTATTGCTCAACGCAAGTCAAAAAGGACAGTAGTTCCTCCTAAACGTCTTATTGAAGAATGTAATTTGTCTTACTATGCTTTGAGTTGTGCTGAACAGGTGGAGAATGTTCATGAGCCAGCAACCTATAAAGAAGCTATTCGTTGTGCTGATAGTGAGAATTGGATTTCTGCTATGCATGAGGGGATGCAGTCTCTTGAAAAGAACAGTACATGGGAGGTTGTACCTTTGCCTAAAAAAAAGAAGACCATCAACTGCAAGTGGATCTTCAAGAGAAAGGAGGGTTTATCTCCAAGCGAGCCTCTAAAGTATAAGGCAAGGTTAATTGCTAAAGGCTACAGTTAAATTTCGGGTGTTGACTATAATGATGTGTTCTCTCCAGTGGTAAAACACAGTTCAATTCGTACTTTCTTGAGTATTGTTGCTTCACATAATCTTGAGCTTGAGCAGTTAGATGTGAAGATTGCGTTTTTGCATGGAGAGCTAGAGGACATATACATGGACCAACCGGAAGGGTTCATAGTGCCTGGCAAGGAAAAATATGTGTGCAAGTTGAAGCGCTCCTTGTATGGTTTAAAACAGTCCCCTCGTCAGTGGAACAAGAGGTTTGATTCATTTATATTGTCACACGGTTTCAAAAGATCTAGATATGATAGCTGTGTTTACAT
>CM041645.1:14302023-14319692 GCA_023333625.1 Bothriochloa decipiens
CTTCTGACGGAGCGAAGCGGAGGCCCGTCGCCGGAGGCTTGGGCCGGTATGATACATATACCCTTGCTAGGGTTTCGTGGAGACTTGATTCTCTTGTAAGCCACCACAGACGTGTAACCCAAACTCTTGAGATAGTGAGATTGTTGCTGGCTGGTGTCCGTGGTTTTTTCCCTTCGCATTGGAGGGGTTTTCTATATTAAATCGTATGTCTCTACTGTGATTGATTTCGTTTTACTTCGTATTCCATACGTCATTCATAACATAAACTACTAATTTCATTGCCATGAGATGGTGCATCAGAAAATATACGTTTTTCCCCGCTGAATAATCAGTCGATGAGACAATTGGACACTTGGATAAAGAGCGAGTTGGCACATATGCTTGACTATTTTCCCTCGTCAAAATCGTCAAATATTTTTTTTTGTCCCATGCTACATGTATATATGGCGTATTGATTTGGATGGATAGCCTGGAATCTTATTCGCAAAAAAAAGGATAGCCTGGAATCTGAATCTGTTACTGCCGCCAGTTAATTGGAGTGGTGATTTGGAACAAGCACTTACGTCCATGATGACTTTGGATTGCAGTCATAATCGATTGGCGATGATGATTCAACGACGACTCGATCAGCAAAGTCTGCAGGTGTCTCAAGTTAAAAAAAAAACTTCAAAAAAGTTGTAAAAAAAGTCTTGTGTTTGAAGGCAATAGCCGACGACGACGCCGGCCGGAACCAGTAAAGCTTGGCATGTATGGTGCCACTTCGAGAGCTGGCCGGAAGATGATGCGTGCTTACGCATAGATCGTTAGCGTTTTGCTCCGTTTTGGTCAACACGAACAAATGTCCGTGCTGGACCAAACACACGGTTATGCAATTGTGTGCTTCGCATTGGAGCTGAGTTCATACAAAACTCGAAGTGTTGGGTACGGTAGCATGGCTACAAAAAGAAAAAGAAAAGATGATGTGCAAACCGAAAACTACGGATTGACTCTCTGTATGCATACTTTTTGATTCAGAAAGGCGCACGATAACGACGTCGATGGTCGACTACGACAGCAAGAAGAAAATGTTTACACTCTCAGGTCGTCCAAAGAGGTAGTTCGCCTACTTGCAACGGTCTACAACACACATTCCTACGAGAAAACGAAACTTGTTATATAGCAAAGTAAAAGTAAAACCTGCCTACACCTTAGAATTCACTATCGGAGATCCAGAATTTTGGCACTGACAGAGAAGCTGACGGAGGGAACAGGGCTTTAAACAAGGTGCAACCGTTAGCTAGGGTTATAGGGCAAGTATAACAAGAGCGAGGAGAAAGGAGGGAAGAGAGAGAGGGGGGAGAAGCGGGTTGTAAGGTAACATCTGACTTAGGCACGAGAATCAAAAATCTATGTGAGAAAGACAAGTGTGTCATGTATTAATAACAAAGAACTAACTACTACTATATGAGTAGACTCAAGAGAGGGCTGCAAAGGAACCTTACGGCCAACATCTTCGATTCTACAACACCGCCACCAAGCCCACATCTAGAAGAAGAAAGCGCCACATCATCATTGCTTAGAATTGCTGCATCGATCCCAAAGCGACTAGCTCCAACAACTTTGCCCCTGCAGATTCAGAGGAACGGCAGTTATATATCGCAAAGTAGGCGGAAGGACGCGTAACCCAGTGGTTACAAGAGCCTCGGTATCAGTAGATTTAAAGGACAAAAGAACATAGCTATATTGGTATCCGCACATAAAATCAAATCCAGTACTCTCTCTAAATAAATCAATTCTTAGAATCCGTGCTAGTCAATTTTTTTAAGCTTAAATAACTTTCTGAAAAAAAAAAACAATAACATCTACAAATGAACATATTTATTCAGAGGCAAAGGCAGTACGTGTAACTTCTCGTTAGCATTGTCCTCTCTAAAAAACACTCTAGAAGTGCACTTGCATTTTTTTTTTTTGTAGGGAGGGGTATTCTACTCGATCACCTCGGCAAAGAGAGGGACGACGGTCCAGAGTGAGAAAGGAAAAAGTAAAGAAAAGAAAATAAAACACAGCGTGGATCTTGCGGCGTTGTCCGGAATGCTCGTTGCGGCAGTGACAGCTCCAGCTTTGCATTGCTAGCCCCCAAGGACGGACACCGGGTTTGGCTGCTGCTGCCGGGCGGCCCCGCGCGACATGTCCCCCCACCGCGCGGCGCGGCCCGGCCCCACGCCGCACCACCTGGTTTCTTGCATGGGTTAATTAATTGCTCTCGTTTGTTTCAGCGGCCGCTGCTGGGCTGGCATATCTGCATATGGCTGCAAATAATGACTCGCTTTCTTCTTTAGTATTATATTAGTGATCGATGGCGGCACATTGTATAAGTCCAAAACTTTCTTGTTCTGATTGGGGATAACACAGATAGGATCTTTGCTTGTATCTAAGCTCATATGGAAAGACGTGTTAAACGTGGTTTTACTTACTGCCTAACGAATGCGAGTTGTTTCATATAATAAAGTACGTAGTAGTTTAGCGTCCATGGGAATGGGAACAAGATAAATCTTCCGTGATCTAATCCCCGCCCCTAATCTTGGGGCATGATGCACAGTGTGTGGCCATTGGCCAAGCTAGTGAAATCACGACACACCGATTGGTTTATGAGAAGAAAGAAAATCGACAAAAATTCGTGTTAGCATCAACGTGAAACCGGATCACCAAGCACAAACACAGGGGGTCTCACCGACCACAGAACCGAAAGAGGCCTCTGCCACCTCAATGGCTTCTTTCTTTCTTTTTTTTTCTCAATTGCATTTTCGTCTCTACTACTAATAACAACGTAGAGTAGAATATGGAATACTAACAAGCCTCTGTACATACAAAATAATGCATACACCAGGCGCCACGGGGGGCAAAGGAACAAAAGAGGGGGAGCCAGGAGATGAGGCGTGGGTCCGTCCGGTCCTCCTCCTTGTGTGTCATCATTCACTCATTCATCAGCCGGGCCTGATCCGGTCTGTTAACGTGGGGCATTTCCGGGAAACCTGGGTAGGCCCCGAGGCTAGGACAAAAAGTTAGTGCTTCTTGGCTTCTAGTATCACTTGTTGCTATGTACACGGCGGAGGGGGCGTTTCGGTCATTCTGCACATGTCCTACGTTTTTTCAGGCACCCTGGCATTTTCCGCCCAATTTCGACAAAATAACGTGGGGGCTTGCTTGCAATGGCCGGGACAGCCAGGGGAAGAAGCGTCCATGTAGCCTGGGCTACGATGATGATGAGGTTGCCGGCGCCGGACGTGGCCGGAAGACCACCGGCGCGCCGTACTGCGGGTAGAGGAGCATGAGGACGGTGGGCGCGTGGACGTAGTTCGGGGACGGCTTGATCTCGAACCGCTGCAGGAGGACGGCCACGGTGAGCTTGGCCTCGAGGCGGGCGAGGTTCTGGCCGATGCACATCCGGGAGCCCAGCCCGAACGGGACGAACGCCAGCGGGTGCTTGGCCGCCCTGGCCGTGCCGCCGGCGAACCGGGCCGGGTTGAACTGCGCCGCGTCGGGGCCCCAGAACCGGGCGTCGTGGTGGATCGCCATGATCGGGATGAGCAGCTCCGTGTCGCGCGGGACCAGGCAGCCGTCCGAGAGCCGGACGTCCGTCTTGGCGCGCCGGATCGTCGCCACCGCCGGCGGGTACAGCCGCAGCGTCTCGTTGATGATCATGCCCAGCTGGAATGGAAGAAATGCCACGAGGGAAACAGTGTCAGTGTGGCTCTGGAATGACGGAAATGCCCACCCACGGCAGGAAGGAGATTCGAATCGAAAAGAAATTGGCCGGCTGCCGGTAGGAAAGGTGATGTGGCAGGCAGTGGGACGGACTGACTGACTCACCGTCTTGAGCCTAGGGAGGTGCTCCTTGGAGGGGAGCTCGTCGGGGCCGCAGACGTCGAGGACCTCGCGCCGGGCGCGCTCCTGCCACTCCGGGTGCATGGCCAGCAGCACGGTGGCCCAGGCCAGGAGGTTCGTCGTCGTCTGCTTCCCGGCGAAGAAGAACGTCTTGCATTCCTCCAGCATGTCCGCCACCGGGATCGCCGCCGGCGCAGTCTTCCTCTCGCCGCCGGCATTGATCATGGCGCCCAGAAGGTCGCGGAAGCCGCCGCCGGAGTGGCCGGCCGCCTGAACCTCCTCCTTTTCCTCGGCCTCGGCCTCGGCCTCGTCGCTGCGCCGGGCGATGAGACGGGTCAGGTTCCGCCGTATCTCCCTGTCCAGCTTCCACGACTGCCAGTTCTTCTTGGTCGGCAAGAACCTGAAAGCAACAAGTTGTTTCGGCCGGTCAGCCGCTTGCTAGCTGTCTTTGAAAGAAAGAGAAAATCGAGACGGCGGAGATGATACGCACCGGTAGCCCGGGACGAGGACCTTGCGGAAGGCCTCGGAGGCGTAGGCCATGAGGCGGCCCTGCATGGCGAACACGACGCGGCCGTCGTCGTAGCTGCGCCCGAAGGTGGCGCGCGTGATGGCCTCCTCCGTGACCGCCTGGAACCACTCCGCGACGTCCACCTCCACCTCGCCGCTCGCCGCGGCGGCCGCCATGGCGCGCCACTTGTCCGCCAGCGCCGCCACCGACCTGCCGACATGGGGCACCAGCCGCTGCAAACAGAGAACCAAGCAGAACAAGGCACGCGTCAGAGCACCGGCCAGCGCACGGCGAAGACGAACTGGGTGGAGCAGATGCCTGTGTCTTACGTTGAGGTTGTCCGGGTAGAAGGCGTCGGTGAGGACGCGGCGGTGGAGCGCCCACTTGTCGCCGTGGAGGCTGACGAGGCCGTCGCCCTCGAGCTGGCGCACGACGGGGTGCGCCTCGTAGCGGTCGAAGGCGTCGGCGCGGGTGAGGAAGATCTCGCGCACCAGCTCCGGCTCCGCCACCGTCAGGCGCGGCGTCGGCCCGAACCAGATCAAGAAGCTCGGCCCTGCACACACATGTGGACAACCAACGCCGACGATCAACCAACCAACCATTAACATCTGCGTCTGATCGACGAATGAACCGCGAATTGCCAAGAACGAACACAGAAACCAAAGGAAATTAGAAAAAAGAATCGAAAAAAGAAAGAAAGAAAAAGACTTTGGACGACTTGTATATACTGCGGCGCCATGTGCTCCGCTCATGATCCAAAGCCCAGCTCCATTGAATGCAAGAGCCTGCCAGAGGAGCAGGGGAAGGACAAGAGCTTGCAGCATGGCGTGGTAGCAACCGAGGTGAGATTATTGACATGTCTCTCGGAGTGATGAGTCGTCTGGAGAAGGAAGAAAGAGCCGAAGAGCCCCGTAAGCAATTGGATAGAGAGAGAAGCTGCTGTGCTGTGCTGACAACAAGAGACAAAAGCTGAGCCCTGGCCGCAAACAGACATGCACAGGGAACGGGAGCAATTCTGCAGGAGGAGAGAGAGAAGGCCAGGCGCCGGAAAGCTAGCGGACAGGGAGGAAACAGATCACGGAGATGAGCGAGCAATCAAACGGAACGGGGGGACACATGCTCGGACGCAACACATGGGCGAAAGCGAGAGGCCAGGCCAGGCGACGCACCATAGATCTTCCGCCAGTAGTGGTAGAAGGCGAGCACGCGGGGGAGCGCGTTGTGGGAGGTTGGCGGCGACATGGGCTTGGACGAGGCCTCCGCCATGAGCCCCACCATCTCCCTCACGGACCCCAGCAGGAACCGGTACGGCGGGCCTCGCACGCCCTGCGCCGCGAAGTGCGCCTCCAGGCGCCGGGGCCGCCACCACAGCGCGTCCGCCACGCGCGCCGCCACGTGCAGCGCCAGCCACGCGAGCACGGCCACCGCCGCCGCCCGCCACGACAGCCAGCCCGCGGCGTCCATGTCCGGCTCCCCCATTGCCGCAGTCTGAGTCGTCTCTGCCTCCTGCTACCTTGCTTCTTGCTTCTTGGAAGGGAACCGAGCAGGGCGGCGGAGCTGGCTCTCTTCTGGTAATGGCCGTGCGCGTTGTTGTGCCACCCACGCACGCAGAGACAGAGGATTCTGAAGGAAAGGGTGGTGAGAATGGAAGGCAAGGGAGGGAAGCGCAGGGCAGGGCGGTTATATAGTGGTGGGGGGAGGGTGGTCGACGGGGAGCAAGCAGAGGCCGTTCCGGCGGGCGATGGGGCCGGGAAGGAAGGACGACTGATCGATCGATGAGAGAGCGAGAGGAGGGAGAAGTTTTGTTTTGGAGCTGGTGGGTGTTGTAAGGGTCAACGAGGTGGGCTTTGCCACTTTGTTTAATTGACCATGTTGGATGGATGGTGCGTGAGTGTGGCTTGAGATGTTTAAAAAGCTTCATTCATGTTTTAGTCCTAACTAAACTTTCATCATGTCCATCGTGGGTAAGAAACAAACAAAATCATTTCTCAAACAGAAAACTCATGTGCCAACAATCTCACTATTTACTATCATGTAGCTTCTAGAATAGAGTCCGTGTTAGTCCTCACGACACATGCTAAGGGAAAAACAATAAATAAATCATAAAAATTACAATAATTAAAACATCTTGTCTCTAAATTGATTAGCACTACTAATTGTTTAAGAAAAAATTATCCATTTGTAAAAGTACACAAAGTAATCCCTAAATTACCCATATCTACTATTATTAAAGATAATTAAGAAAACCTTTAATTTGGATCTCTATTAATAGCCCTTTTAATTTTTTCTATATCCTTAAATCAATGTCTAAATACTACTCCCTTTGTCCTGCAATTATTGCTTCTTGAGAAGCCAAACAGTTCAAACTTTGACTAAATTTATATTAAAAATACTAACATTTATGATACAAAATAAGTATTATTAAATTAGTTATAGAATGTTTTTATAATATATTTATTTCATGATATAAATTTTAATATTATTTACTATAAATTTGATCAAACTTAGATCAATTTGAATGGCACACATCCCATAACCGCATTTTTTTGAAGATGAAGGGAGTAATTAAAGTATATAGAAAAAAGTAGATGGATATAGAAAAAATAAAACATTTTTAAGTAGTTATTAATATTCCCTCCGTACTAGTAATTCAAGTCGTTTTGGACAAGGCTTAGATCAAACACTAGGAATATAAATCATGAATAGCTTTGAGGTTGTTGAGTTCAAAAATGTGAAAAGCATATGAATAGATTTGTCTTGAAAAGTATTTTCATAAAAAATATACATATATCATTTTCCAATAAATAATTTTATAGAAAATAAGAAGTTAAATTTATGTTTTGGAGACCATGTCATTGTCCAAAATGACTTGAGTTACTAGTATAAAATAATAGTACTACACATAATATTCTTCAATATAAAATTTAATTCATTATCATGGTGCACAATGAAATGACTATTAATACCACTATAGTAATTATGAGCATAATTTAGGATATAGAATATTTTTAATAAAATATAAAAGGAAATTTTGAAGAAAATATAAACTAATTACTAGAATTTCAACTTAGCACATAGATAGAAAATTCAATAACTAAAAAAATCAAAAGTTTAAAGTAAATATATATATTCAGAGTATCATAAGAGATTCAATGCAATGGATGACAACACAAATCTGCGTACTATTGTCTACAAGAGCCTCTACAAAAATACATTATAATACAAACTAGGAAAAAAATCATAAAATGGTTGGCATACTAGTTAGAAACATTTTTACATCAATTCGGTGAAATCTAATAATTACCAAAGACTAATAACGTTCAGGTTTATTTTATTTTCTAAAAAAGACCAACTTTTGTCATTATAAAAAATAATTTAAAGTAATTGTTAAATTCCTTTTTCACATCTGCCACTAGGAAAGAAAATATAAGCAACCCCAAGATTTTCAGTTAAGTTGCCCATATATATTTTTTTTATCTAATCAACATGGATCTCAAGCACTAGTAGGTATCGTGTGTCATTTCTGTTTAATCGTGTATAACCTTCTCATGTTTTCCCTAATAGCCACTACTTGCCTAGCCTAGTCAATACAAAAGAAGCCTCATCTACATAATTCTAGTTGCAAACTTGATAATTTAATTAAACACAAAAGCACACAAGCAACTAGATGCTACACTAAAATAACTACATGGATAACTCAACAAAGCTACTAACAAGAGAGCAAACATAAACTAGCAACTTAACAAGCAAACTAGACAAAATACTACTCAAGCAACAATAAAATCCCCGTTGAGGTCGATCCTTAGAACATCATTTTACTAAGAAGATGGTAGATCACTAAAGACCTCTCCGAACTTCTATTGATTTCACTAGAGTTACTCCTTTGTGATTGTCCCGCGGGATGAGCACAAATCCCTTCACAATAGCCAATGACTCGAGGCGGCAATAACCAAGAGATACTCAATGATCCTCCACAAGCACCAAGCTAGCTAGGTGAAGATAATAGCCAAGAGTAATAAGAAATCTTGAGTCACAAAGATCACAGTGCCACCAAATGCAATCTATCAATTGCAAAGCACTAGATTACTCCTAGTCTCACACAAGATTGGTCCGGTGCTATCACCAGACTAATTTGATGCTCCCTTACACTGCGAACTAGCCATTTTGGACCGTGCTATAGTGAACCACTTGACCAACCTGGTGCAACACAGAAAGGTTCTAGAATGGTTTTCAGACCATCATATTGATATATGGTGCTCCACGCCGAACTAGTTTGGGTGAGTTCAATGCAAAACCCCCTCTAGAACAGTGCTAACGCATGATTTGGTGACCCCTATGTTAACCACCGGATCATTCTGGCTTACCACCCTAGCTACAGTTAATAACCCACTATGTAGTTTCTAGTGAGACACCACCAGACCAATCTGGTGCCACCATAACACCTCTATGAACTTATTTTCAACCCGTCCTTTTTAGATGTGCCAACTCCTTAAGTGCTACAACAACTTATTGTACACGTGAGTTAGCATTTTGCAAACAATTTTAAAAGGATTTTCTCTTGCAGCTCACCACATCACTAAACATAATTCATATCCAAATGATACTTACACTTAGTGGCATTTGATAACCGTTGCAACTAAAGATTTCTCCTCTTTATAGTTGCAGCAAATACATTTTGTTTGTGTGAATATTAGAGGTGTTGGCCCAAATCTCTCCCAACAACCATATAAAAGGTGGGGCCTACAAGCATGTGGAGGAAAATATAGTTGAAAAATGATAGTTGGGTTGAGTCCCTGCTATTGGTAAGAAGATGCAATTTCTCTTTATCTAAGGGGAGATAGATGAAATATTGATAGCAACAAAATAAAAAGAGAGTTATTTAGACTGCCAGAGCAAATGAAAAACATCGTTATCTTGCATAACAGATTTTTGGGATACGGTGAGCTATTCGGGGCCTGCCCCTTGTCCTATGAGGAAGATGAACGTCTGATTGCCGTCCTTTTTAGCACCTGTGTATAGTTGTCTATGGCCTACTGGCGACAGCTTACTATTTGTACGAGCTCTTGGTGATCAGGGCTGTCCGATGGCGAACGATTTTGATGTCCAGCCCTGCGATACTCGGTGTACATTTTGGAACGGCAATGTGTTTGTGTGGTGTGTGTGATCTGATGCTGCATGAGCCTTTGCTGGCTTGCATGTAACCTCTCGATCAATGCAAGTTCCGTGTAACCATTTTTGTAGAGAAAGGTAATCTCGATCCAGTTAGCCATGAAATAGTTGAGGGTTGCAATGCGTACGTGTAACTAACACCATATATCTCTTCCGTTAAAAAAACATTATATATCTCTTCGTGTTTTTAGTTAGATTGGTTTATACTAGATTGGTCTATCCGTATTGTGATCACTGCACTCACGTGAAAAGCGTCACCATGACTAGAAGTAACCATGGAGTCTATTTTGAAAGTCTTGCATGTCACTTTTAGAAGCTTTAAAAAAATTTAAAACTTTACACACTAATAATGCATCACTAGATGAGCATTGTACCAAAATTTAAGATTCAAACAACTTCTGTAAAATTCATATAAAAAAATAAATTTCACCCATCATAAAATTTTGTCCTCTAATGGCTGAAATTTATTTTTTCATATAAATTTTTATGAAAAAAATGTTTGAATCTCAAATTTTGGGACGCATTATTGGTGTGAAATGTCATCTAGTGATGCATTATTGGTGTGGAAGTTTTAAATTTTTTAAATGTTTCTAAGTACGACATACGAGACTTTTGTAATAGACTCCACGGTCGCTTATATACACGGAATATTAGTGCTGTGCGGGGGTACAATGGTTTGGAGGCATAGCTGCACGTAGACTGAGTGACATAGTGCTGTGCGGTGCTGCAATGGTTTGGAGGCATAGCTGCACGTAGACTTAGTGACATAGTGCAACCTGAGCTGGAGTGGTAGCATTGGTCTTTGTTTAACAAAGGGTTTTGAGGATGGCTCTTGTATGGCAGCTAGCGGATCGAGTTAGCAGTAACAATGTAGACATTTGTATGGCAGAGGATGTGGATGTCTCGATGATGTTTTGGTAGCTATGTTCCTCGAGTATGTTTGTTGGAGTCGGACAGTAATTTCACACCTGAACAATGACTGATATATAACTGATGATAAACTACAGAGTCAGTGACATGGAAAATCATATCATTCGCTATATTTCTGGAGGTGACCTAAATATACAGAAGTTTATGTCAGATTAAATAATGCCCTGCTTAATGAAAAATAGGCTATATGCCTGATTGTAAAAAAAAAACTACAATCTCATTGCCGTGAGGAATTTCTCCCCTATTTATATATAGAGAAAAATAAACAAAACAGGAATATTTATTATATACAACAATTTCTGATATACATGATCCAGATATATAGAACAGTACGTATACAGTATTATTTCCTACCCAATTAATATGGCGCATATACATACATCTGCTGCTGGCACTGTACTGTACAACACAGGGTATAGCGAGCTCAACACTGATAGCGAGAGCACAGTGCAGACAGTAGAGCAATCCTTATCCGTGGTACGAGTATATAGCAGCTAGGGCATGCAGTAGACACTTTGTATGCTTTAATTATCGATTTAAGGTTTATATTATATGCGCCGTGCTTCTCATAATTGAACTGTTTGCACAGTGTCTCAATCGGAGCCATGGAAATATGTTGGACACGTGGATGCATTAACATCGCAAATGAAAATGAGCAGCCTCTCAACCTAACTTTATTTGTTTCTTCAAAAAAAGGACAATAACACTGTTCCATTCATTGAAGAGAATAAAGAAGTTTGAAAGATACGAGCACTCGTCCCATGAGAACGAAAACGAGTAAAGAATGAAAAAAAATTAATGCCCATGTGTTGCATGAAGCTTTTATATTCCTTTTTATTACCTATTTTTGACTAAACAGGTGATGATTTTTGCAGTTGATAAGTTGGTTGATGTTGTTTTGTTGTGAGAGAAAAAAAACTTATACCATAAATGATAAGCAAGACCGATAATTCAAGCGAACAAGGAGAAATTTGTTAGGCCTTTTTTGATACTCTCAAATTCACCTCGATTCACATGTGCTAGAGTATTGAGGCGGAGCTAACTAATTTATGCCTCAACACCTGTGGGTTGAGAGATAGATACAAATATCCAATCAATGCCTTAATAAGAAATATTAGATGTCTCATACATATATGTGGATTTTTTAAGAGGACATAATGGGTCGACACAGTATCATTAGAAGTTTTTTGCATTGAGTTAATTCTCAATGGGAATAGGATTTTTCATTTTAGCCATCCAATATACACTTTCTTATAGGTCTTGTTTTTCCAAATACATTGATTTTACTATGTACCTAGACAAAGTGCATAAAAACTACATATCTTGAAAAAAAACTTATAGTTTAAAATGGAGAAAATTATAATATATGCTAATGGATCGGACCAAGAACTTTGTATACACGCACATCGCTGTGTACACAGATCATGCCATGCTAAGAACAAGCTACATACTGTATTCCATTGATTATTGGTGTCGTCCTCTCACACATATATATTCTGATGTGATTTCTCGGAAAAATCTCTTGATTGTCTGTACATACGTATACGTGTACGTAATGAGGACAACTAATCAAACATCATTTCGATTTCTCTGAGATCTTAACAATGCTGGCTTGCCCAATTAATCTTGATGTATATATGTATCTAGCCATCTAGGTTTCTGATCCTCTATGCAAGCTAGCACCAGGAGCGTTACAGATGGATTGCATTGGGGGATAGTGGCTACTGTCCTTGGGCTGAGCCGATGAATCACAATGATTGTAGCCAGCCATGTACCGCTGATCAGTTGATCTTAACAAGACCATAACTGGCACGACACTTTGCCTGCCATTTAATTTGCACAAGTCAGGTCAGCTTACAAATCAATTGGGTTTGTCTATTTATATATTGTTGATGCTGAATGTGGGACCAATATATCATGAGGGCTTTTGGATGTCCGGCCACCACGAGCCGAAGAATGCAGCGAGGGAAGCACTCTTGCGTGGTGAGACACGGAGAGGTTTACAAGCATACCACCAAAAGATAACAACCGTACTAGCGGACGAAGAACAGGCTAGTTTACGAGCAAAATAGCAAAGGAACCGCCGAAGCTCTCGCCTGGGAGGGATGCCGTCAGGGCAACGACATAGCCGGGTCGCCCTAGGTCGGCCGGCAAGCATAAAGCGCCATCCTTGGTTGCCTGGATCAAGTAAAAGAAGGAGATAGATTGATTTTGATTGACGATTGATAGGATGAGATTAATCGGCCATGATCCTCTCGAGTATATATAGGAGTGGTCTTATCACAGTAGGAAATAATTCCAGGTCACAATCTCCAAGTTTTCCATGACCAAAATTTGCTAAAACATTAGAATTAAGGTTTGGAGTCTAGACAAAACCGGCTTAGCTGATTTTTCCGGTGTCCAACAGCTGCCTGCTGCCTACATAACCAAGCCGGCTTAGCCACTTTTGAGACCCGACTAAGCCGACTCTTAGAGGGGACCCGGCCTAGCCGGCTTACTAGTTGGCTAAGGCAGACTCGCTTGTGGCTCAACATCTTCTTCGCGTGATTTATTGCTCTATTTGCAACGCCACTTGACCTCGACCAAGCCCAGAACCATTATGAATTGATCATGATGTCAATTTTATTTCCGGACATTTTTGAGTGTCAACATATATATATCTCATAATAGATACCATAGGCTGGTAATTTGAAAACAAGTAAAAGATTCTACTTTAAATTATCTTTCACGATGATTGAGGTTGGTAGTTTATATGTAGATTTATGAAGTTATTTATGATTTTTCATGATGAAAAAAATGGGCAAGTTTTACTAGAAAATGAAATATATTTGATGATTATTATTCTCTTTGATTATATAAGAGATTGGCAATCAATGAATTAATGACCATTTGAACATGATATAAGTTTCTAGGGTTTATACAATGACTATTATTCGTGTGAGGATTAATGAGGTGACTCCATTGAGGTCCTCCAGTTAGTAAAAATAATATGCGTGTTGAAATCTAAATGTATTTAAGTTATATCCGTTCTTGTTGTAAACTTTTTATGTGACATCATAAATCTATGTCCACAAGTTAAGTAGCCCTGGCCCCGCAGGGCATCTCTTGTTTCTAGTCTAGGTATAATATCTTTTTTGTTTACTGGGTAAATACCTCATCTCACACTTGAATTTGAGGAAGATGCCTAGATATGGGCATACGGTATGATATGAAAACTATCATAGATGTGTGCTATCGGTCCAAATCGGGTTTTTCGGCCTTCTAATATATATTTTATTTAATTTTTTATTTTTATTTGATTGGAAATTTAGAGTTTTTTATCCAATTTATTTCATTTTTATTTGATTGGAAATTTAGAGTTTGTGTCCTAGAATACACTTTTATATTAGTTACAATGGTAGCATGTATAGCTGTTTCAACCTGCACCATGCCACTTGAATTGTGGAATTTGTCATATACAAGAATTTTGTGTGTAGTATTATGGTTATATAAAAAACATAAAGTGCTTAAAGTTAAGTTTTGCCAATAATTTTTTTTAAAAAAGAGTTGCCTCGACTTTTATTGAAAGCCAATAGTTGCATACAAAGAAAAGTTGGGGAAACTAGCGTAAAGTCCTTGGCTCAACACTCCCTAACAGAAAACAACTACCCAAAGCAAACCAAAAAGATTCAGGCACTTTGTAAAATCTCCAGGTCCTCAGGCATGTTTCAGATTTGCACCACATATGATAGCATGGCATTGGTTGGTTCAAAGCTCTTCAGTCATTCCATCACCACCGTCTTCAGCCTCTGAAAGCGCTCTTGATCTTTCTCCTTAAGTCCCACACTCCATTTCTGCATGTTGTATATAGCACCGTGTAAGACGTCAGTAGGAGCTTTTGGTATAATCTTGGAAATGGCCATCCTATTGCGAGACAGCCAAAGAGCCCATGTAATCCCTGCAAAAATGAACATGATCATTTTATTTGATAAATTGAATCTCCCCCTAATCCAAGATTGGCAGAAGTCCTCTAGGGATCTCGGGTAATTCTCCAGTCTAAACACTCCCTTGATGAAACTCCAAACAAAGACAGCTATAGGGTATTCAAAGAAAAGATGATCCACTTTTTCCAGACAGCCACAAAGACAACACTTATCTTCCCCCTTCCATTTCTTTTTGACTAGGTTCTGTGCAGTTTGTAGTTTATCATTGAGCATTTGCCAAAGAAAGACTTTGAGTTTTAGTGGAACCTTGCTCTGCCAGATATATTGAATAACCCTGTTAGTGGTGCCCCTATTTGTGAGAAATCTGTAGGGTGATTTAGTTGTGAATTTCTTCTTATGATCCAACTGTAACAACCCGAAAATTCGAACTACAAAATTTTTCGACAAAACCTCGAGTGATGTGGTGCGACATGTCATCATCTACCCCTTACATATGCATCAACCCTAGCATGTCATGCATGGCATTCATATGTTGCAAGTTAAATAACATCTCATAACAATGCTCTATGTTCGCTTGTTACATTTTAATGTTTCAATAGTTCAATCATCATGTTGCATTAAAAGAGTGAGTTGGATTTTTATTTGGTTTATGTGTTGATTATTAAAAATGAAAACATAATATTTATTTTGACAAATAAATATTAAGGGAATAATACCCTAGAAGTATTTGGGCCATGTATGCTCACTATTCTGTAGCACAAAATAAGCACACCGCATATATATAAGTATATATATAAATATATTTGAAAATAAAAAAGAAAAAGAAAAAGAAAAGGAAAAAGAAAAGAAGGAACCGGCCCGAGCAGCCCAACCGGTCGGCCTGCTCGCCGCTCGACCCCTGCTCGCCGCTCGACCCGGCGCTGCGCGGCCCAACCAGTCCGACGGCCCAGCAAGAGCCGCGCGCGCCCGCACGCCGCACCGAGCCACCGTTGCCGATGAGTCGCTGACGACGGGGCCCCGCAGTGGGACCCACGTGTCATCGCGCCCGCTGAGGTCACCCGACCGGCCGTGCGTGCTCGCGTCAGCACTGTTCCCCGGCGTCGCTCCTAAGCAACCTCCCTCGACCGCTCGATCCAGTGTCGCCCCGCATCGACGCGCGCCCGCAAGCCACCTGAACCGACCAGCCGCGTAAAGTTCCCACGGCCGCAGGCAACATTCTCCGCGCGCGCGCACCTGCGCTGTCGCCGCAGTGGAACGCTGCCGCCATAAAGAACTTCGACACCCAGCGTTACCTAGCCCCCTCTCGCTGTTCTCTGGACCCAATTCGAACCCCAGCTGCTGACTTAGACATCCCTTGACCGCTCGATCAAGCAAAGCTGTGATCGGCCGTCCGTCTGCTACCTACCACCGCGTCCGCCCTATAAAGCAAGTACCCCGGCACCCTAGGGTTCCCAGATCGCCGCCACCGCTCTGGTGAAGCCCCATTCCACCTTACCAGCCTCGTTTGGAGAAGCGCTGAAGGGGAAGGAAGGAGTCAGGGAAGAAGAAGACGCCGCCGTCGGAGCTGAGGAGGGAGACCGTCAACTCGGAGCCGCTGCTGCTGCGTCGAGGGCAGGAAGGAGGAGCAGTACCGCGAGCCGGAGCCGCTTGGACTTGTACCGCACCTCCATCCTCTTCGACCGTCGGTGAGCACCGCCATCGCCGCCCTCTCGAACCCTCCGCCGTGCTGTTGGCCATGGCGCTCCGCCGTGAGCGCGTAGGCCCAGGTCACTACCGACCTCACTGGACACACCCGCACACACACATGAGACTAGCCGAGCCCCTCGGACCACGGCATCGGGAGGATGCCGGAATGGAAGCCGCCCAGTTTATCGCCGCGCGCCAAGCTCCACCGTGGCGAGATCACCCAGTCGCCTTTCTGTTGAGCCTCGACCTCCGTGCACACCCTAGCTCTGCGTTTGCCTTGATGAGACGGACCCCGTGCACACCCTAGCTCTGCGTTTGCCTCACCAGAGCATCGACCCGAACCACCTTGTCGTTGACGTGTCAGTACATTGCCGCTCCAGAACGCCGTCGTTCACCGTCGTTCCTGCCACCATCGACCACCCTCGAGGAGCAGGAAGAAGCCGGGAAGCTCCACCGTGAGGAGCTGCATCGAGTGGGCAAGATGGAGACCGTGGACCCTCTCGGAGTGCCGTTGCCGTGCACCGAGGACCTGTCGAAGCTCCGCCGTGGGAGTTGCTACCCGCGCGGACTCCGCCGTGTGTTTTGGTCACCGCCGGCACCTCGAGCAGATGTTGCGTGACTCCAACCGTTCATCTACGCCACCAATTGGAGCTGTAGTGACTCGATGTGAAGTGTACATCGGGCACCGTCGCCATCGAGCCACCGTCTGCCGTCGAACTCGACACAGAACTGAAGCTGTCGCCCTGAAGCCCATCGACGTGACCGTCGTGAAGTCCCGAAACCGATGGGCGGGTTAATGGCACCGGAGATCCTCTGTGGCACCAGGAATCGAGGGTTCTTCCACCGTCGATCGCCGAGGAGGAACTCCGCGTTCGAGCCGATCTCGTCCGAGACGGATCACGCGCTCGAGCTGAACCTCGAGTTTGACCCTTCGACAAACCGACCCTCGAGTTTGACCCGTCAGAGGACAGACCCTCGAGTTTGACACCTCGACGCGTTGACCCTCGAGTCCTACACCTCGAGCACCATCACCCTCGAGCCGCTGTCCGCCATAAAGCACGTCACGGGGACCAAGCCCCCGACTTGATGACCACCTTCGTGTTTGCCTTGGCGACCCGAGGACGATGCACGAGTTGGCGAAGTCCTGGAGCAGCCCTCGCCGGATGTTTAACCTCGCCATCACTGGCCGAGCACCGCTGTCGAAGCAGAGCAGTTTTCCGTCTTCGAGCATACCCCTCGAGAGCATACCCCTCGAGACAGTACCCCTCGAGACAGTACCCTCGAGACCTAACCCTCGAGACCGTAACCCCCTCGACAGCATACCCCTTGAGAGCATACCCCTCGAGACCGTAACCCCCGAGACCGTGTCCTCGAGACCATACCCCTCGACAGCATACCCCTTGAGAGCATACCCCTCGAGACCGTAACCCCCGAGACCGTGTCCTCGAGACCATACCCCTCAAGAGCATACCCCTCGAGAGCGTACCCCTCGAGACAGTGTCCTTCGAGACCGTATCCCTCGAGACCTAACCCTCAAGACCTTAACCCCCTCGAGAGCCTACCCCTCGAGATCGTAACCTTGAGACCGT
>CM041645.1:14320092-14359272 GCA_023333625.1 Bothriochloa decipiens
ATTCCGCCCTGTGACGATGTAATAAGTTATTGTAACTCCCTCTATTTATACTCTTTTGTTCGATGTATGGATTATGGATTCAACTGTTATCGGGTAATGTGATTTAAATGGTCATATTACACTCCGACACTGTGGATTTTCCCTTCGCGGGAAATCAAGGTCGTTTCACCAACTCCCAAATTACACTGTCAGTACGTGTTATATCATTCAGTTCTCCCAATAGGCCCTGCCATCTATTGAATTCTTGCATTGTAAGTGATCTTTTAAACTCCATATACCATGAGTCTCCATCCCAGCAGTCACTTACCAAAGCTAAAGGGTCTCTAACCAGTCTATAAAGGTCATCATAATAGATCCTCAAGGGAACACTTTTCAACCAACAGTCTTCCCAAAATCTGTAATGGTTTCCATTATCCACCTGAAATGATACTCCTCAGATAAACAGGTGTTTCACACTGTGGATGCCTTTCCAGAATTGTGAGCCCCCAGCCTCATTAGAGCCAAAGAAACCACCATCATCCATATACATGGCCTTAATGATTTTAAACCAAAGCTCCTCTAGTTCCTGAAAAATTTTCTAGATCCATTTAACAATTAGGCATTCATTCATTGTTTTGGTGTTGATAATGCCTAACCCTCCCTGATCTTTTGGTCTGCTGACAATCTTCCATCATGCCATATGGTATTTGGCATTATCCTCAGCCCCTTGCCATAGAAACTTTGCTCTGACAGAGTCAAAGTCTTTGTGTACTCCATCTTTTAATCTGTAGAAGCCCATAGAGTAAAGAGGTATACTCCCTAGACATGTGTTAGTCAGTAACTGTCTACCCCCATATGATATGTGTTTCTCTCTCCATGGGTCTAGTCTTTTCCTGATTTTTAATGTTAGAGGACTAAAAGACTCCATATTCAGATGCTTGTAGCTCACTGGAATGCCCAAATAAGTCATTGGAAATGAACCTAGAGCACAATTCAACATATTTGCCATTCTCTTCTTCTCCTTCTGTGGTACCCCAAAAACATACACTTCGCTCTTGTGGAAATTGATTTTCAACCCTGTCAACCACTCAAAGCAGTATAGAATTAGTTTCAAGTTTCTGATATATCTCTCCTCAGGTTCTATCATGATGACCGTATCATCAGCATACTGTATATGACTAACCCCTCCTTGGATCAAATGATTTACAACTCCGTTTATATGGCCTTTTTCTATACCAGTTTGCAGCATAACTCCCAAGGCATCTGCCACTAGGTTAAATAACAAAGGGGATAGTGGATCTCCCTGCCTCAGCCCCCTATATGACCTAAAGTAAGAGCTTCTCTCTCCATTGACATTGATACATACTCTCCCTTCTTTGACAGTGCTCATGACCCAGGACACCCATTGTTGTGGAAAGCCTCTCCCAATCATTACATCTTATAAGAAGTCCCACCTTACCCTGTCATAAGCCTTCTCAAAAACATTTTTCAAGATAAGCCCTTTAGCTTTAGTTCTATGAAGCTCATGGAGGACCTCATGAAGCACAACCACCCCCTCTAGAATGTTTCTCCCTTTCACAAAGCCTGTTTGGTTCTCCCCAATGATTCTTCTAGCAATAGGTACCAATCTGTTTGTCAGAATTTTAGTAAAATATTTGTAATCAACATTTAGAAGACATATAGATATGTATTGTTTCACCGTATTTGCTTCCTTCACTTTTGGGATTAACGAGATCACTCCAAAATTTAGTCTCTTAATATTAGTTGGCTCTGCCTGAAGTCCTGAAACATCCTCCATAAATTGTTTTTGATGATCTCCCAACAAATTTTGAAGAAGG
This sequence comes from Bothriochloa decipiens, assembly GCA_023333625.1. Classification (NCBI taxonomy): domain Eukaryota; kingdom Viridiplantae; phylum Streptophyta; class Magnoliopsida; order Poales; family Poaceae; genus Bothriochloa; species Bothriochloa decipiens. The sequence continues at coordinate 14,321,910 of CM041645.1, forward strand.
ATACACAGAATCCATTAGGTCCCGGTGCTGAATTCCCCTTCATTTCCATTACTGTTCTTTTGATCTCCTCAATAGAAAAAGGTTTGACAAGATCAGTTTGCTCTCCCTCTTTTAGACACATGTTGTCAGGCTAGAAGTTGTCATTTAGTTTTACAGAGTATTCCCCACTGTCTCCAAAGAGCTTCTTGTAATAAGCTACAATGTGTTCAATAATTTCTGCTTGGCCCCTGATTTCCCCATCGTCAAATTCCAAGAAGGTTATAGAGTTTTTCTTTTTTCGCATTCATGAATTGGTGGAAGAAATTTGTGTTTGCATCGCCTTGTAGGACCTAGTTTTTCCCAGCCATTTGTTTCCATTGTAGTTTCTCTAGATCAATTAACTCCTCCAAATCCTCTTCATATTTGAGTCTGTTCTCCAACTCCTCCCAGGAGAGCAGCCTACTCTCAGCTATTTTATCAATATCCTCAATCTTTCTGCTAAGCTCAGCTTTCAACCTATTCTGCTCCCCATTAAGCCTAAGGTTCTAGCCCCTTAGGTACTTTCTTAGCTCCAGTAAGCATCTATGCCATGTGTCTAAAGAATATTCCTCTCTTCTCCCTTGACTGCTGAAATGTTTCCATTTATCCTGTACCAACTCCCCAAATTTCTCTAGTTGAAACCATTTTTCCTAAAAGAAAAAGTATCTTGTTCTTGGTTCTCTATGCTCCCCAGTGTCTAGAATTAAGGGGCAGCGATCAGAGCCTATTCTAGGCTTAAACCATGCATAACTATTATCAAAATGAAGATCCCAGCTGTCAGAAACCAGGATTCTATCTAGTCTTTCTAAAAGTGGGTCTTTCTGTTTATTAGACCAAGAAAACCTGCTGCCCTTAACATGTAATTCCCTGAGCTGACAATCTCCGATGAAGTTATTGAATAAAGACATAAGTCTAGGATCTCCCTGACGTTTGTTCCTGTCCTTATTCTCCCTTATCAAGTTAAAATCCCCGCCCACACATGATTGGTAATACTGTCTGATCATATAGCCTCTGTAAACTCCCCACAAATTCTTCAGAGAAATCATGATTTGCTAGCCCATAGACATTCATAACCCAGAATCTGTAATTGCTGCTTCTACTCCTAATTAGAACTCCCAGAACATGGTCTTCCAGAATGGTATCCTCCACCTCATATTCATCTCTGTTAACCCCTGTAAGAAGACCCCCTGAATGCCCTTTTGCAGGGACCCAATTCCATATGAAATCTTTATTACCTCCCATTTCTTTAAGCTCCCAATCTCAAAGCTGCTTTTAATGGTCTCTTGTATAGCCACCACATCCAAGCCTTCCTGGAACACATGCTCCCCAACCATATTTCTCTTCCTAACCTTTCCAAGACCTCTTATATTCTAGAAAAGTAATCTCATTTTACACAATTGGTGCCCAACCCCTCCCCCTGTTTAGGCTCCCTGTCTCCATCCTTGTCCTCTGCATCCATGTTATTCACACCCCTATTTGCATTGGTGATGACTCCCATATTCAATTCTGCTAGCTGACTCTCTGTATTTAGGTTATCCTTTTCCTTTAATTTTTCAAGGTATAACTCATATGATTTTTCAGCAATAGCAGCCCTAACTAGCTCTTCTGCCCTTAACATATCAATTTGATCATCTAGGTTTGCAGTATTAACAATCAGATCAAGCATAATAGATTTTAACTCATGAGTAGGGGAACTATTCAGAATAGCAAAAGAGTTGTTAGTTGAAGGATTACCTTTATCTCCTATCTTGAACTTGGTATAACTCCCCATCAAGTTATTTCTTGCCACAGCCCTTGCCGTAGCTTTCTCTGTCATTGACTTACCATCTCTTGCGGTTCTTGTACTAGCCCTGGTGGCCACCACCACTGTTTTGGCCTTTTTCTTCCTCCCTCTTTTGTTACTAGCTATTTGCCATTCCTGCTTGTCTCCCTCAACCTCAGATTCTCTACTACCATCTGACCAGTTATCCATGCAATCTTCAGTCATGTTGCCTAAGTGGCTGAGTCAAGCTCCCAAGTTCTTCATTCTCCCCTTGGTGGACTAGCTTGGGCCATTTGGTTTTGTCAATCAAGTAGGTGAGGTCTCCATCATGAATGAGATATTGGTTCTTATTTGGTGTTAGTGTCTTCTCCCTATCTGCATCCTCTCCTCCTAATTGAACTGGATTTATAACTCCTATTTCTAGATGATAAGCAACAATAGGTGTGACTTCCTGCACTTGCTTATCCCCCTCTTCTCCCTGCCCAGACTGTTCCACACCCTCTTCCATATACTCTTCATTAGAATATCCCCCTTCCTTTTCTAGATTTTTGATTCTGTCAAATTTACTAGTTTCCTTTTTCCCAAAGTCTCTGTTTGGTTCCTCATCCTTATCTTTGTCATATCTGTCTCCTGGCTTCCCAGGCCCAGGTGGAGGTCCCCCAATACCTCTGGAAGAGCCAGAGTTGCCCCCTTCCACTTCATATGTAATGAACACCCCCTCATCATTGAAAAAAATTCAATTGTGCAATTGATACTGCTTGGGTTTCTGCATTTCCCTTTAACTCTGACTTCCCCTCCCTTGATCAAACTCAATTCATCCACCACTTTTGGCTTCATTACCAAGGCAACTATAGCTTTGACAGATTCTACATCCATAGCTATGTCAGGGACCTTATGAATCTTCACCCATACTGATTGCAGGACTGATGAAGTCTCATGGTTTCTTTGTATTTTCCTCAATTCTACCTTTAGACCATATAGAGCCATTGTGAACTCACTAATTCTTGAGTAGGTGTCCAAAGAAGTTTTATTAGGAAATATCACAAAGTATTCATTGTAGTTCATACTCTTCACTTTGAAATTCCAATATGTCTGAATCAAGTTTTTGAGCTCCCTTCCTACCTTGTATTCATTTGCCTCCCCTTCAAGAATTTTCAGAACCCCAGCCGTTGGAATTACTTTAACTGCAGCAGCAGGGATCCTCATATCATAAAACCCCTGTCTAGGCACCCCAAACCCATACATATTAATCTTTCTAACCTCCTGCCCCTTGCAGTCAACAGCCATGTGGCCCTTACCATGACACCTATAGCACACTGATTCATTTTCACAGTCGATTTGCAGGTGCCCAGTCTCCAAACAATTGTAACAGTGCAATTCAGATGGGTTGCCAGAGCGATTACCTTCCTGAGTAGTAGGGTGGGCAATAATTTTCCTGTTGAGCTCAGCCCCCGTGGCCCTCCGAGGATCTTGATCTTGTGCTCGGTGGTCTTGTCGATTTCCTTGTGCCCAGTTCTGCCCAGCCTGTCTCCCTCCTTGTTGTTGCTGGTTATGAAAGTTTGCTGGAAAAGGATTATCTCCTCTCTCACCCCAAACCTCCTAGAGTTGAGCCTCCCTCAATCTCTTCCTCCATGCTCCTGATTCTACAGACCAGCTCTCCCTTGCCTGTCCTCCCTAGCGGATCTTTGGCCTCGAAATGTTTGTCCCCGGCCTTGATTCATTTTCTCCCATGGTAAATCATCATATTCCATCCAATCTTCATACCCCTGCCACTCCTGCTTTCTTTTTCCCTGCCACCGATCCCCCATGCCTGATTTCACTGCTTTGGCGAAGGAATTGATGAGCGGTGGGGGTGGGGGATGAACCCTAACCTTCTTCACTAGGTGACCAAGCTTCCAGCTCTCCTCCTTTCTGGCTGGATAAGCCTCTTCCAGTGAAATTGCTCCTTTCGGGATCCAGTGGAAGCCCGGGCCCGGCCCAAGTCCCCTTGGCGTCCAAGAGTGATCATATCGGATATCAGTTCGGCCCACTAGTGGTTCCTGCTCTGGGGTTGGCCTCCCCTGTTCTCCCTGTGCTCTAGCCGAACCCCACTCCACCTTGCTCATGCGATCCATGGCCGCCTCCAGGTTCTCACAAGCTTTTCCCAAGTCATTCATGGAATTGTCTTCTTCATTTCTGAACAAATGTTGCTTGATTTCCTCTGCTAGCTGATGGCGTGCCCACCTTCTCCCCCTTCTGTTGTAGGCTGATAAGTCCCCGATCCTCGGCTACTCCCTAGTTTCCCTCCAATCCTCTCACCTGGAGCTAGGGTAAGTCATCGATTTCCTTGCCTCCCTTGTCCAATCGAGGTCAGAGGCGGCCAGTTTTCAGGGTTGCTTACCTCCATCTCTGATTTCGACGATCTGTGCGATGAACTCCCTTGGAGCCAAGTTTTCCCCGCACCCATCAGGTTGATTCGACTTCCAACAGCACCCTGATTCTCCCCTGAATAACCCCCACCAGTTGGATTGCATCCACCTCCGGCATTTCTCTGATTCCCCCAACGCCTCCCCTCTTCACTGGTGTGGATCATGCCGTGCGCCGCTCTCCATTCATCCCGATCCTGCAGAGCTCGAAGCAGAGGATCCTGTGGCATATCCACGCGAGCAGGAATAACAGGAGGGAGGAACTAACCGGTCAATCTGTTGGCCTTGATCTCCTGGTTCGATTCTCCTAGTTTTCGCGGTCGGAGAGGCCCCCTTTCGCCGGAGGATCGCCGGAGAATCACCGCCGTCGTGGGATCGCCTTATCACCTCTCTCGCCCGGTGCGGTCCCGCCAGCACCAGCTACTCTCGTTTCTCCAACAATTTTATGACATAATGTTTGTATAAAAATGTATAAATCAACAAATAACATATTACAGTTTTTTGCCATCCAGTATTAATAATATCCTAATGTGGCACATACCATTTGTACTTATTTTTAATTTATTGACCATATAAGCATGTAATATAGAAACATAAAAAGCATACTTTTGGTAATTCATTTATTTTTATAACAATAAATAGTTTTATTTAGACATAAACCTATGGGATCTTAAGGATTGAGGTGTGTAATTTAGATAAGAATTCGAGGAATGATTTTATATATTATTGTCTACAAAGGCATTTCGCTAAAAAAGAGGCATATTTGATTAATTTAAGGTTTACTTTGTAACATATCTCATACTCATAGATGTGGATTATTTAAATGTAAATTTAGGGTGTTATTTTGCAATATATTTAATAATGATAGAGCCTGGTAACTTAAACATAGAGAGTTATTTAAATTATCTTTCGCAATAGTAGAGGTGAGTAATTTAAGTCAAACTTTTAGGGGGTTACTTTATATGCTTGCCAAATTAAAGGATAAATGTTTTTTTTATTATTTAAGAGATTTTATATTTGTGTTTTTGTCCATGCTTAGAATTAATGCGAAGACTTCGTTGGAGGCCTTTAATTAGTAATAACACTAGAATTAAGATAACTTTTGCTGAGTTACTTGATGGTTCAGTCATTCTGTCTCTCTTCACTCGTTCCACCCGTGAATTGTGATATAGTCTACCCCCGAATGCAAGTGATCAATATCGAGAAATGAAATGTCATCAGGATTGATCATCTCGAGGTCTATGCCGTGAGAAGAGAATGGTTTTAAACTACTCAGTGTCAGGCGTCGAAACCATACAAAACCGCCTTCTCCTCACTTTTTTTATGCGAAAGGGTTGTTTCCGAACCTGTCGTGTCAAACTTGCAAATTGCAAAGACATAAAGAAAAATATTTCAAAAAAAAAAATTCTTGGGCAAACCATGAGACGGCAAGATGTCCCAGGATCGGACAGAAAACATTTTTTTTTTCCCTAGCAGCTTGTGCAGTTGCGCTCGTCTTCCATTTTCTGTTTCGTCATACCTGGAACAGCAGCTCAGGGATAAGCAGGGACCAGCATATATACCTATAGAATGTAGATTGTCAGTCAGTGGATCATCTGTAGTGCTACTATAACTTTCCCAAAGTCAAAACACGTGTAGATCGATGGGCCCAATGCAAAGAGATGATGGACGTGCCAGCCAGGACCAGGAGGCCGGCTGATCGATCGTGCGTATCACCGTCCATAGGAGTCCGAGTGGTTTGGTCTTTGGTTTCAACAAAGTCGTACAAGTCACGCTTGCTCCGGAGACCGATGCATGCATGCATGTACTCGATCGTAGTTCGGTTACTTCACGTTTAAGCCAAACCAGGGGAAAAAAAAGGGAGCCAAAGCGTGCCTGCGTGCAACATAACATCGGATCGTGCACGTTTCGGCAAAGCTTTGGACTTTGTGGTGCGTGCACGTTTAAACCAAACCACACGACGCTCGGGCTCGGCAGAGTATAGTAGCTTGCTTCTCGAGCCAGAGGAATGCGGAGTGCCGGAGTGGAGTACAGCTGAGGTGCAGTGGTGAGTGGCGATCGAGCTGAGAGCTCAAGATCAAGGCCCACGCTCTGGGGAGGCCCGAGGACGTAACGTTCTTTATCATCGTCTGCCAACTAACTTTTGGACGAGGACGAACGGGCCGGCCGGCCGGGTGGCGGATCGACGAGAGATCAGGGAGGGGTAAAGGTGGCCGGCCTGTGGTGGACCGTGGACGTGGTCACCAGATTGATAGATGGTCCTCAGCTCGGTCCTGACGACCGAGCCAGGACTCGAGATCAGCAGGGATGGCTCGTATTTTATACGTCAAATCCTTTCGTATGGTGCATCTATCAGTGCACCGTTAGTTTCACGTCCTGCCTGCCCACTTCACGCGTTCGATCGATCAGTGCGCCCATAAGCGAAGCCATGCATCTTGCACGCGGTACGTGCGTGATCAGCGTGAGTTCTGTATGCGTTAGTCCTCCGGTCTCCACTTGCCTATCTTATCCCTTTGTAGTAGAGAACCTCAGCCAGTGTCTCGTCAAACATGACTTCAAACATGCTAGCTGGTCATTATAGTGACCAAGCAGCTCCGACTTCACGGAAAGTCGGAAACAGACCCCGGTTATGTCTAAATATCCATGAGACAAGGTCTCATCAAAAGCACCAGGCTGCCACCAAATTCTAAAGGCCAATACACATGAATTCTACAACTACCAAGGTTCATTTTGCAACAACCAAGTGAGGCTGCTGAGTCTTGGACTTTTGGTTGCCAAGCTCCTCAACAAATCGATGCAGCTAGCAAATTCGACTTTCCTAAGTTTGCAAAGCACATCTTCAAGAGGGTCATAACACCAAAGGTGTCGTCATGAATGGGTGCGTTTTCACTCCATAAATAACTAGTAGGGAAGGATGGGGTTAGATGCCCCCAGGTGAAAGCGACATCCAAGCCTCCAACGGGCGACTCAGGAGCACTCGCCGACGCCGCCCCTAACCCCCACCCCCGCCTCCTCTCCAGCCGCCGCTGCCGCCCTACGCTTACGGCGGCGGCACGCACAACCGGCAAGCCGTGCAGCCGTTCTCCTCTCTCTCTCTCTCCCCCCCCCTCTAGCCCTCCTCACCCAACCCTACTCCGGCGGGCCGGCCAACCATGGCAAGGCAGATCCACCACCCCTAGCCACAGATCTGGCCTCTCTTGGTGAGAAAGCGGCCGCCATGTGCGTGGTGACGCGCTGGGCCTCTCTGGCACCCCCCTTGGCCATCTCAGGTGGCTACTGGCTGGCGGGGCCTCTAGATCCACCCCCACTGGGTCCAGATCTACCCCCTTCTCTCCCACCCCTCGCGGCTGCTTTCTCACGAGGACGGCAGCGGCGGTCCCTCGCTCTGCACTGTCATGCGGCCCGACCTGCTCAGTGGCTGTGCTATGGCATGGGTCCTATGGGCGTGCCTCTGGGCTCCATGCACTTGCATGGCTTGTAACCTTACTACATGTCTGAAACAGGGCCCTGCGCATCAAGGTCAGCTCTGACGGTGGCATCCTTGCCGCGGTATGTTCCGGTGATGGCCGACCGTAGTTCTATGAGATGTTCGCATTCGTTATCATGGGGCGTGTTGAGAGGAAGGGCTTCAGAGGCTACGAGTGCTTCGTCGTGCTCGAAGAGCTTTAGACATCATTCATCGACGCTTTGCAGCTCTCGGTGACGAACGAGCTGGGCGGCCTAGCTGCTCTGGTCAGGCATGCAGGCCCCTTTGGTGGATCGACGACAGACAAGGGTGAAAACCCCACCAGGCTTTTGCCTTGGGCCGACGAAGGTGGTGCGCTACGTCATCACCTTCTTGGAGGCGTCATCATTGCTCGATCTGTCCCTCGGTTCCTGTTGGGGGTTGTTGGAGCAAGATTGGGGAGGAAAGTCCCTCCCAGGTGCTCCTCCCAATGAAGTTGGCATCTGCATATGTCATTTCCTTCATGAAGGCTTCATTGAGGCACTGCACTTATTCCAGCCGTGCCACTCATTGGAGTCGGTCCTTTCTGTACTTGGTCTACTTGTGATTCATTTTCTCTTCGCATCAGCGTGCCCTGCCTCAGTTGAAGTTGTTGCTCTACAGTTGCCTGGCTCACAACAACTACCTAGTCGCTATTGGAGTGTCGACGGTCGCTCGGATGATGATAGCGGCTTCCTGGTCGCTGATGTCTCTATTATCTTGCTTGGCTCACAGCAACTAGTTGGCCGCTCAGATGATCACAGTGGCTACCCGATCGCTGATGTCTTTGTCATCTCGCTCAGCTCATAGCGGCTACCTAGTCATTGTTGGAGTTATCGTCGGTCGTTCCTTCGGTGGTTGCTTTGCCACCGTAGGTTCTTTTTCTATGCAGGTAGCCTTTATGTTGAGCTCTTTTATGCAGGTCTAGTCGGTTAGGGCCATGGTGTTGGGTCCTCTTCCTCCCCCTCTTTGTATTGTTGCTGATCATTTGTTTTTTTTGTTAGTGTTATTCCAGGTTACTCACCACTTTCTTAGTGGTTTGTTACTTGTGCTACAAGGATTCTCTTGTAGCTAGTCATACAATTCACTTGGCTTAACGAAAGACGAGCTATATCCTAGATCCAAAAAAAGTGCCATCCATAGGCGTCCCATCTAGGCTTACACCCTAACTAGCCTAAACCAGCCTACACCCATACAATAAGGCCATGCGATGATGGCCTATATATAGCTAGTGACATACACATCATATGTAGGCGATAGAGAATGAAATGAATAATGACACACATGTAACACACTAGAAATGGACACCATCGACAAGGTCCGAGCCGACAAACCATAGATCCACAAGAAATGAGAAAAGCATAGAAGGACACACACACCTCATTACGGTCTTCCCCTTCACTCCTTGGTATAGCTGCCACAGCAGCCAATAGCCACGCCATGCCACCATAAGGCCTCGGTGCCCTAGTGTTCACTGCCACCACACAATGGCATGGGTAGAATCCTCCACACTACCATGCCCTGCATAGATCTATTGATCTAGCTAGGGGAACGTCAGATCCACCTTTTGTGACATTGGATTTGCCACCTCGGCCCACTACAATAAGTGGGGTTGTCGTAGCCATTACGGCCATGCCCCCATCTCCATGCCGCTTCACTGATGTGCACACATTGCTACAGCCCCTCAATGTGCTTGTGTCACCTCACCCCTCCACTCCATAGCTGAGTGTGAGCGCCATCATGCATCGTCGCCACCAATCCAGCACATAGTGATCCTGTGTTGCACCATCGCTGCTCCACTGTGTGCTCATGCCTAATCGCATGTGTACCGTAGTGCCTCACTACGTAGCCAACACCGGCCACCACCACTGCCCATGCTAGATCTGAGAGTTTTTCAACCAAGAATTGAGCAATGGCCTCACCGCTAGCTTCCTAGTTCAATGTGTGGGCTCTCAATGGCTCACTCCAGTGGTGGCAAGATGGAGGAAGGGAGGAAGAGGAGGTGGCAGCGGGGGGCGTTCAGATTGGCATATCGCTCATGCAGGCAGGGAGCGGCATAGATGGAAGGGGAGATATTGGTTGTTCTCAAATACGCAAAAGACCTCATATCCTTGTATTAAGAATAAGAATTTTACAAATATACACACACTTCAAACGAGCGCCAAAGGAGGTCAAGGTAACACAACCATAGCTGGACCATTCTAGCAGGAGATCTTGAGGTCGATATTACATAAAAGAAACAACTAAAACTAATGCCATGACGCAACCTAGGAGGCGACCTTGCGGCGTTGTCTTCGCTGTTGAACGGCCGGGAAGAGAAGGTCCACCGCTTTGGCATCGTTCCTCGTTAGGTCACCGCCGAAGAGCTTGTCATACCCCTCTGGCCTCATCGCTCCATAGTGAAGCCCATATGGCGGTGGGCCCTCGATAAAGCCCATACATTGCATGATCAGCACCTCTCCTCGCTTGGAAGCAGGTACTCGAGAAAGGGGCTGAGTCACCAACCGCCTGCTCCAGCACGGCAGCCAAGGCTTAACAAGGGGATGCTTCAGAGGCTCAAGAATAAGAGGAGAGTCCCTCTTACACGTCACTTCACTGATAAAGCAGTTGAGGCGGCGTTTGGCAGTGCTGTCACTAACCTCACTAGAGGGGGCATCTCTATCGGTTGTGGGCTGGACGGGCCAGCTGCCGTCGGTGAGCCCCCCGCCCAGTGGATGGGGAGCTAAGGGGGGTGGTCTGCAACGCGTAGGAGTCGAGGGCTATTGTTAATTATCCATTTTATCATCTTCATAAACAATTAAACCAAGTATGTGTGTCTGAAACGATATACATTTAAAAATGGTGGAACAAAATTTCTAGTGTATACAACATTGCAGCAAAGGCTTTCTATGTGACGTTGCTCTGATAATCTCTGTGTGGCATCCTCACCCCAACATGCATTACAGACAATTAGTTGAGCGCTCAAGGCTCGCTCTCCTCACATGCACGAGCGGATGGTCGGATTTTTCATTCCAGTATGGACACGCGCACGGTGGTCACCGGGTAGTGTCGTACTAAAACTTAGTGCCGCAATATCGCACATATAAATTTTTCCTTAAATGAGATGAGTTCTTTTATGACAATGAAATGAAAAAAAAATGTACTTCTCAATAATATGAGCACCACAGTTGTACTTTCCTGCACGACGTGTCAAATGTAGTTATAGATCCTCGCAAGAAAAAAGTAGTTATAGATTTATTTAAGAACAAAATTGTGTTTTGTTTGGCTACTCCGTTTCAATTGTAGTTCGTTTGACCTTTTTTCTCTAAATTTGACCACTCGTTTTATTTAAAAATTTATATATATGCAAAATATTAGCTCTTTTGTTGTGGTATGCTTCATTAATAAAAGTTCTTTAAGAATGATTTAAATTTAACTATGTTTATATTTTTTTAAATAAGACGAATGGTCAAATTTAAATTAAAAAAATTAAACGAACTATAATTTAAAATAGAGGAAGTACCTATTACCGACGATCATAGCACGCCTGGCCAAGAATCTGTCTATATATAATTACTTGTATAAAATTAGGGGCCCATTATTTGGATCAAAGGGTTCATTATGACTGGGTTTGGCATTTGCGCATAAGCTTGACCAGGAGTATGACGGAAAGCATTAGCTAATTGACGAAAGTGGCAGGTGTAGTGTGTGCATTGCTTCATTCGCCGACCTTCTCCTCAACGAGCAAATCACGACGCTCAAAACAGGAAACCGCCGATTTCCTTCCAACTTTCCATGACTGCATCATGGTCGATCATATATCTCAACATGCTTGATGTTACATGTAGAATTTAGAAAGGTCTGTGTTGACTTGTTGAGGCATGTAACGTCAGGCTTTGTGTCCACCTGCCAAGAGACTTGTATAAACGACCATTGACAACGAAACAAAGCCAAGCCACGCGCATGTAATTTGTCGATCGCACGCCAAACCTTTTTTTTTAATCTAATTTAGACAACGGTTTCATGGTGTTATATGATTAGCTAGGTGATAGCTAGGTGAGGCGTACAAGTTAAGCTAGCTTCTTGTAGATGATTGTAACAATGATCAGCGATTCTTTGTAGCGTCGCCCGACCTTTTTGCATGGATGCTGGCGTGAAACTTTATTAGGGATTGGTTTTGGAATGCACAAATTAGATAATAACTTTTTATTCAAGTCCCATAATATAAGTTGTGTCATCTCTGGAGAAATGTATATTGATACACAATATTACTAGTGTTGAAAGAGAAAATTAAATATATTTATTGATCTTTGAAGCAGTGGTGATTATACCTTTTATATAAAAGGATGGAGGAGTATAATTAAGTTAAATGCATCAACAACCATTGAATTTATATGGTCATTGCCACTTAGATTCATAAACTCTAAAAATGCATTTTTCTGAGTCACTTGTACTGTTTATTTACTGAATTATTACTTACTCCGTATACTGTTTATTTGCTGTTACTGGTGCACCTTACTCCCGGTCCTAGATCCATACGTTTGGGCTGACATGGAAATATTACACATGCTTAGGTGCACCAAGTTTGTATTCTGACAGCCTTGTAATCTTGCAAGATCACACCAACCATATTTATGGTGTGGCCGCTGACGATGTAATAAGAAAATAATTCCCGTGGGGTAAGACGTTTTTGAAAGAATGTTCCTTATGTGTCCCGTGAGAAAGACTAATTTTCTTCCCCACTAAAATCACTATCACAGCAGTGAGGTGGAGGTTCAGTTTACTGTGAATCAGAGTAGCTGCACCTACATAAGACCAAATTGGCAATTACATGTCGTCTTTCAAATGCAAAACCTAACATCATCACTCATAAATTTAATAAGAAACGGATGACAAGGTTTGAAGTCGTAATGTCTTTGGCTCCGGTCATCTGGTGTTGGAAGAACTGGACCTAACAACACTGCTAGTACTAGAAAAGTTGGTATTATGTTGGTTTCAAAAAAAAGAGTTGCAACATTTTCCTGATGTGACCTGCTATGTATAGCTCACACTAATACAGTCATGCTACAAGCCAGTGCCCAGTAGTTGGCTAGTGCATCCATCATCATGATTCTTGAGAAATTTAAAGGGAGAGGATACACCAACCTTGAATATGGAAATTGATATTTGGAACATGATTGAGTATGGTCTTAATTAGTTTTGCTGCATGGGTCAAACGGCACATAAGAACTCGAAAAAAATCAATTAGATGATTGGATTATGTCATGAGATTTTTCTCAAGTCTTTGTGGGCCACCTGTCAATGTTTACGCACCTAGCTATACGATTGATGTGTGCATTGACACACTGAAAGTCGTGGTTCTGGCATAAGCCAATCAATCTAATAAGGTACTATAATTTTCGTTGTTTTAATATGCACAAGAATTTTCTTTTGAACGCAATGGCACTTTCAATTAAGATAGAGAAAGAGAGTTTATATACAAGCAAGAGGGCACTCCCAAGGGATTTTAAGGACCCTTTGAGAAGAAAAACACCGATAATAGCCTAAACAAGGGTAGAAAACTGCTAAGCGACATTGAAAGCTCTTTTTCTCTGCTCTATGTCCTTCTTGATTCTTGCAGCCATTTGTGGCGCAGTCTCTGCAGCGTTATTGAAGATTCTTCTATTGCGAAGAGGGTTATGTCAAATACATATGCGATTGTCGAATAAATCTCTAAACTGCAAAATATTTAGGTTCCCATGGAACAAACTATATGTTCATGGGCAGGCACAAATTAAATTAGTTGAGCCAGAGTATTACGTACGTTTAGACCGCAAATCTTTGCTGATCCGCGGCAGCTAAAGCGGTTAAACTAACTACTCGTATATTCAGACGTATGAACAAATTCAATATATAACAAATAAAATTGAAAGCGTGTCCCTGAACAGTAGTTAGACGCGGCAGGTTCACATACGTTTCACCGAGACACCAAAGACAAAATTAAAGACCACTTCTTTTTAAAAAAAAAAATTAAAGACCATCTGTACTCTTCTTGTCAGGCACTTAGCTGAGCAGATTGATTATTGTTTCACAAGTACGAGTGACGTTCCAGGAGTATCTTTTTAATGATTAGCTAGGATGAAGCTCAAATCTATCTATCTACGAAATGGAATTTTCTTTGTTAAGAAGTAGTAGGTGTATATATGATTCGAAAGAAAAAGTTCAGCTATAGGCATATCGTATACATAATGTAGTACATCTTTGGACTCGCATGGATTATGTGCTAATTTAACGAAGTTCAAATGCATATCTTCACTAGTTCCGCGACGGCTAAACGCAGAAAGCGTAATTAATTATATTATAACACACGCTAGCAACAACCGATATTTTTTCTCCTAGACCAAAAATTCCACAGTGTGCACGAAGCTTGAGGCCGCCGGAGATACGGCCATCGGCTAGTACGGCGACATCGACAAGATCAGGTTGGCATGGAAAGCGCGCCGCCGCAAGTGGTGGATGACCACCAGGCACCAGCACCAGGCAAATCCCCATCCCCAGAGCACGGACAGGCAACGGCCGAAGGCGCTGTTGGAGCTGTCCCCTCGCCCCATGGCGCGTAGCGCGGCGGCTCGATCGCTTTCCCCGTTCCCGAGCTAGGCTAGCGCCGGCGGCCGCGCCGTCGTGGCGTCGTCGATCGACAGCTCCACGCCACGGCGATCCATCAGCCGGGCCGCGCGCAGCCGGACGGCGGCAGGCCGGGCACGTACGGATCGAGCGAGACCGCGCGCGTCCGTCCAGTGCAGTGGCCGTGCCGCAGGCACCTGCCACGTACTGCTGGCCACCGCCTGCATCGTCCATGTGCTCGCCCTGCGCCTGCGGCGTGGCCAATTCCGCGCCCCACATGTGGTTTCCTCGTGGTGGCCACCGTGCCGTGCCATGCCATGCCATGGCACTGCACTGCTCGCTCCGATCCTCTCCCGTCTGCACGTAACTGTGCGTGAAAGGTTCGAGGGATTAACAGTGGCCACGACAGCGCCCGTGTCCGTTGTGATGTGCCGCCGAGGATAGCGCATCCCCGTCAGCAGCAGTAGTCCGGGCAATTTCGGTGTCTCATTCACATGCGGCGGAGCTTAACTTTTTGAGTTGTTTTCAGAATATATATCATCTTACTATATGCTCACGATGGACGGCTTCAACAGGGCCGTAACTATATACGAAAGCGACCATGAAACCATGTCTGTCAGTCGGTCGACATCTTATATTAGACCGACATATCAAAACCACAATGGACCGTGATTTAATTTTGCGTAAATATACAGGATCAGTTTGGTTCAAATGTAAGCCAAATGTAAGCTTACTTTTGCGTAATTAAACTACAGGATCAGTTTGGTTCAAATGTAAGCTATGAAAAATTTGTTATTGGTTATAAACTGTGGAAAACCTGCTATGAAAAGGCTATAAACTTTTTGGTTCAAATGATATGAAACACATCACCTCTCTATCGCTTCTCAAAAAAAAAAAACATCACCTCTCTATCGCCCTTAAAACAATTTTGTTACATTTCCAAAGCAAAACGCCACAAGTATTCAGTGGCGCATTGCTGTGCTCGCATGATCACTGCCGCTGAACACTCCCTTTTATTTTGATGATTCCCTGAGTGGCTTATGGGTTTAGTGGCCCATGATTGTACTCGTTATGAATGAATGAATGAAAGCTTTGAGTTGCTAAAAAAAACCAAAAGTATTAGGATAAGATTAGTGTGTTGCACAAATTATACTACACAAAATCAATTGCTTCTAAAAAAGCGGTCAAATTTCACTCGTTTGGTTGCTAACCTACTTTTGGTAGGGGAAACACTTTCCAAAAACTGAAACAAACACAACCAGAAGAAGCATATTAACTGGCTACTAGCTAGCTAATTATGGAGTTATCAAACTTTCGACACTTTCTTCAATTTGTCGCCTTGTCACATTGATGAGACGAATCAAATCAGTTAAGGAAAAAAGTTTATATGAATCCTAACTGGTAAATAAATTACTTATCCCACCATATGTCACTTTTATATGTCCATGATGATTTCAAGAGCTAAGCTCAAGCAGCTCAATTTTGTGGTTCTGGGTCACAACGGTAAACTACTCCTTTTCTGGCTAGAACACATTCGAAATGAGAAGAGTACTTAAGGTGAAAAAAAGAAGCATTTTAGGTTTTCTTTTTATTTTCTACGGTTGATTCTCCTTTCCATGGAAGTATGCAATTAATTATAATCAATTAAAGCATCAATGGCCATCAGTCCTCCATTAATCAGCTAGTCCATGATACGATATATACATGTATGCGCCTATTTTTGTAGATCATATATACCTTGCAGTTCAAGTTTCCCTCATGATCAAGTGAATCTTCCTAGCTTCTTCTCCAACAACTGTCACCACATGCATCGGCGGTTATTATGGATAAAAAGAGCACAAAATATATGGTCCGAAGCCAAAGTGTGATCGATTCTATTATTCCCAACAAATTCCATATGCGCACAAAAATGATCTGATATTAAAATTCACATTCTTCTTGCTTAGCTAGCTGCAGAATCATTCAAAAGTGAAGAAACGCCACTACTAGGTGGTGGAGGTCCTGTACTCTGCATGAGTTTCATGAGTCGAGATGCATTTCTTATCAATTTTCATCTGATAGACTGATTCTAGCATTCTGCTAGAGAATGATCGAGGGCAAATGTGCTAGCTACTAGCTAGTTAGTTACAATATGAGTGATGAGTATGGCCATGCCTCTGCACTTCAGGATTCGAAAGATCGCATTATAATAATCTCTCCGTGTTGAAAGATGGCAAAGCATCTTCCAAAGAATCCAATTCCTTTGCATGTAGTGGTTATTATCTATCATTAATGATCTCTCTACACAAATCAGTTCTGGTTGTGAATCACAATGAGGGGGCGGTTAAGATGTCACTATCTAATTCACTCATGTCGTCATCTGTTCTGGATAATGTATAGTTTCATTTTTCTCTTTGTTTTCCTTTTGCAATCTATACATATGGCGCAGGAGTGAGACTTGAGCATTTATTTCTACCAATGATACCGGTGTTTTAGTTTTCCAAATTATATTTTTCATTGCACCCTATAGGGGTTTAACTTCGCTCCTTAATTTTATCAATATTCCTTTCATCCTTCCGTTAAAAAAATGCTTAGCTGTTCAGCTTTTCAAAGTGCCCGTGTTTTAGGTTTTCTGTCTTTCTTTCCAGTTTTTTTAGTTCAGTTTTCTCTCTTCTTCACTGAAGTTTTTTTAGCTCAGTTTTCTCTCTTCTCCACTGGAGTTTTTTAGTTCAGTTTTCTTTCCTACTATACTAATATAATTGGGCAAAGCTTTTGCTGACTCTTTCAAAAAATCCTTGAAACTTTCATTTCTATTAAATTCTTCATAAATACCTTATTCGTTGAAAAAAAAAGTCTCAGAAGTGATCCTAGAGAAAACCTGTAGGCAGATAACGACGTGCTGGCCCAGATCAATTTCCATGCGGTGTCGTAGCTGGAGCTGCGCACATTGAGAGTAATGATGCCCTAACTTGTGGTATTAAGTATATACGTATAAATATAGAATAATTCTCAAAAAGATGTATATATAAATGTAGAAAGAAAAGTCTTTGTCAAAAGTCTCATCGTATATCACCCAACAAGAAGGAAAGGATTATCTCCGCCAGTTGAAATGGACACACTGGATTCGTTGCTTGACATTGGAATCAGTCCAAAGCTAAGCTAGAGGGCCTCCGCCGGTCCGATTCCGCTAATGATTTCTTTGGTCTTACTCCCTTTAGTTTCAAGAAAGGGCGTACGCTTTCGGTTACCTATGTGATCACCACATGAACTCATTGTAATTATAATTTGATTTATGCTTAAACTAAATTATTCTGGCACTTCGATTTTCCCACTGCTTGTACAACTTAATTGTATTGATGCTAATAATTAAAGCGTCATGTCACTTGAGTTTTGGATTTCTCTTTGTATATGCACATCATATATGACATAACTTACAAAACGTATCTGAAATTTTTCATTATGTTGATAATTTTAGAAGTTCACAGTTCACTCATTCATTCAGCCAACATAAACATACTTTGATATATATACTCCTGTAGTATATATATTAAAAAGAGCAATAGTGTAAAATAACCTAGTCAGGTCAGAAAAAATAGAAAGGCCAGAAGGCCACGAATCACCATTTATGGTCAAATTATTTTGTTACTAGTATAAAAACAATTTCCCCACACATGCATTTTATTAGCAGAATGGACTTGGTTTGACTAGAAAAAACTAAATACTAACTATTTTAGGTTTTCTTGAGATGGACTTGGTTGATATTTTCCATCCTCGTTGGGCACAATGGTCATACTCATACGTGTGTGATGTGTATATGTACAGATTTTTTTTTTTTTTGCGTGTTTGACTAGACCAAAGCATGCATACGTACAGCCGTTGAAAAAAGAATATTTAATAAATGAACAATAATACTAATATGTCCACAGAAAAAGTTTTTTTTGACAATTATCCACAGAAAAAGTTGACAACATATAACGGTCGTGAGACACTGCAAAGGTTATCGATCGAGCTAGTCTTTAGCCTAGGACGCCACGTCCTTTAGACTAAACCATAGTCTAATTAATTCTCAAGCAGAAACGGGCATCGTCGTTGAACAATCATGTTGACAGCAGTCAGCGCAGGGACAGATACCGGGAAGCGGCTTAATTTTTGCAGTCTAGTTTGATGTGGTCTAATCAGGTATAACTTTATGGTGTTGGATTAGTTAATCGGTAAGATATATTATATTTAGATACATAGAAAAATACATATACTAAAAAAATTAAAACGGCTTATAATTTAAAACGGAGAGAGTATATAATATAATATGTTGTCAGTGTTCATAGTGGCCTGCTTAATCTACGTGTTTATTTATTATTATGTTCTTAAATATATAGACAAGCAGTCACTGCCGTCTGGAGGATTATACTAGTACTATTATTTTGTTTTCATACATATTACGTCAATTAGAACTTGAAAATGAGAAGGCAACGTTGCGCTGCACACCACCACCAGCAGCCGAGTCTTCGTTGAGTGACCGGGTTGGGGGCGAGGAAACAAATTAAATATATCTGCAAGACGACGACACTGATAATTTGGCTGACGGATAGATATAGATATATTTGGTTGCTTTAGAAAAAAGGCGTATGAAAGTATATATACAATACAATGCCGTCGATGGCGACGAACCAAAAGGAAGAACTTTTCCGTTACAAGAGACAACGCAAGGAACGACGACGACGACACCAACTCATTTGATATGCATAAACTCATTTAATAAAATAAAGAGCTTGGAGACGACGAAGAAGGTTTCAACCAAGCACTTTGATACCATGATGCATGTATATGTGGCTGCTGCATTGCATGCCTCTTTGACGTCGTACCTACCTGCACTACAAGATCGAACAGAAACAATATGGATATCTTATCGATCGCCATGCATGACCACCAGACGACCTCCGTGTGTCCGCTTGTACACACATATGAAACCGATCAAGATCGACGGAACCACAAGCCCAAACCCGTGGTATATATATTCTATTACGTTATATATATCTATACTATAAAAGAGCGAAGAAATTAAATAATACATATTACCAGAGAATTTATACTCACCCTACGTTTTAACCGTTGGATATAACTTAAGATCTTAATCTAAGAAATATTATATATTCTTACTTTCTAACAGATGGGCCACCCGTAAGATGTAAGATTTGTTTACGCTTTTCCTATACAATTTCATCTTCAGCGTTATTTGTTCTTTCACCGAGAAAATTTTATACCCGCTGGAACGATCACGGATGTACACCCACGGAAGATAATTAAAACAGCCCCCCAGCTCGGCATCACCGCTCCCACGTCTCTGTTTTCTCACCAAAGAAAATAACCCTAATCTTCGTTCCTCGATCTGCACGTCCTGCGGCGGCGGCGAGCGCCGTCCTGTGCATGGCCACCATTTGCGGCTCCCTCCGTGAAGCCTCCTTCAAACGCAGCCACTGGCAGAAACTTCAGAAGCAGCCATTGTACCTATACCATGCACGATGCCTGCCAGGACTTCACGTGTGCCGGGGCAGGTTCAGTGTGCAAAGAAACCATGGTCAGTTGTGTTCCCGATCGAGAAGATTTTACGTTTTTCTTGATGTTGAAACTGGGGTTTCATTTGTACGTTTGACTGAAACTTGCATCATCTTTTTATTTCCAGGGTGGAGGATGTGTAGCGAAGCAGGTTTGAGCAACTTCGAATTTGAATACACACACACACACACACACACACACACACATGAAGCTAAGCGTGGTGACCCCATGCATGGACGGTGCCTTCTGTTGGTCACGAGAGCTTAAGTAACATAATCAACTAGCATCCATTAGTAATATAATCACGACGCTGAAGAGCCTCGGCAGCAAGGACCTCGATGCTCTCAAGGGGAGGACCGTCAACGTCAGCCATGACCCACGAAGAGGTGAACATCGATCAACTTTAAGTTTTTATATCAACAATTCATACATGCGATTGAACACTGATTTTTTATTTGACATATTTCTTTCTACATTTTTTTTGACCTTTTCCCGTCTTCTAATGCTATATTTGCGCAGATAGGCTGCAGCAGTGGATATTCTTAAAGCAGTGTTGCACCATCCTGACAGATTCGTTCCTAAAGAACAATAGAGGAGAGTAGTTTGGCCCTGTAAGATGTTGATTATCTGCTAAGGTATTATACGATCTTGGAGGGTGCATGTGAACTACAGTCCTGGGGTGCACTATTAAAAGGTGCACGTGCACACATATAGGAGTGCACCACCTCACGTAAAATGTATTGAAGAAATTAATTTTATTTAAAAATCCATTTGGATAAGCATGCTCTGCATTTTCAATAATGTACCTTGATCCAATTAGGATAAAATACACACCTTTAACAATTATTGTGAGTCTAATAATTCAACTTATAATATTCAAAGTTCTGTAGAACCAAGAAAGCAAGGAAAGATTATATGAGTTCTAATTAAATGAATATTTATATAGACTTTTATATAAGTTTAGTGCAACCATATTATCTTTTTAATTAATGTAGTCAAAGAAGAGAGAAAAAGGGGTTGTGTACTGTCCTGTTTCCATGTAGGTTGACCTCCCTTCATGTTATTCCAAAATTAGTATTGGATCTTGATTTTCTAAAATTTATGATTCACTCATATTCAGAGTGTTATTCAGTCAATATTTTTCAATGTTTAGCTCATACAAAACAGTAGGGTACTGGATTATTTAGCATCGGACACCAAGGTCAGAAATCTAAATCTCAACTATCCTAAACATATTTGGTTGGAGTTTCCCAACAATGAATAGATTAAGCAAGTTGTTATGTTTGTCTCGTCATGATTGATACATATACGATATGACTTTTGTCAAGTTCGATCACTTTTGTTAAAATACCATCATCATTCAATGTTGCCTAAAAGGGTATTAACATGCTGGTATGTCTTTACTGTCACTTTTTTCTTCTTATCTAGCATTGACCAGTGGATATGAACTTGCGTCTCGCATATCATTGCAGGATGATGTTTCAGTGGAGTTGATTATTAGGTACTGAAGTGATGAACAATATATATTTGTAAAATCGAGCCACCTATTTTTTATGCCGAGCTTTTCAGAATATTTTTAGGGAAGCTAATGAGTATAGATGTGTACATGGAATTATCTCCTAAAATATCTTAAGTTGATATCGATTACAATAAAATAAATTATTTAATGATATCATAAGTTAATTTGTCCTTCAATGTAAGTATCGGGACTCCAACTATGTCTTTTCATGATTCTTCATCACTAATTGATTTATACAGTTGTCAGATATATATGGTAATTGATGTCCATGTTAAACAAAGTATCTTCTAATATTTGGAAGCATGAAGCTGGCTATGCATTTAAGCTTAGAGCATGGTAATCACAAAAAATAGTTTACTTCTATGAATTCCATAGGAAGTACTTATATGACCTATAACATATTGATTTTTTGAGATATTGTGAAAGATTGGCTCTGATGATCAATCCTTCTTGTTTTTGCTAGGTTGACCAATGTTTATGTGCAGGTTTTTCCCCTTCTACAAGGTGCACTCGAACCTGGTTACTATCATTATATTGTAATTTACTTTCCAAAAAAAATTATAAGGTTACTCTTTCAAATTATTTTTGTCGTACTTAGTATTTTTTCAGATAACAATGAAAATGAAATTTTGATCCAGTGGAGATTAAGAGGAAAAAAAAAAGCAAGAGAGTCACACAACACCATTGGCCCCAAAAATATCAAGCAATGAACCAATGAATAGACAAACATTGTACTCCCATAATATAGATTAGTAGAGCCCACTTTTTCAATTACAGAGTAGATATGATTGTCCATTTTTAAGTCAATGAGATAGGTTTCGCTAATACAAGGCATGTTTGATGTAGCATCATGGACATAAGGTCCGTAAAGAATGTTGCTGCTGGACAACCACGGTTACCATCATGTGTATATATATTGTCTATCAGACATTGAATTTGGTTACTTCATTTGCGTAATATAAACCTTCCTAATAAACACATGCCTGAGGCACCTAAAAAAATGAAAATACTAGGACAAGATGATATTGCCAAACAAGCTAGAAAATAATAAAAAAAAATACGACATATATCTTATAAGCACGTGCGTGTCGCACGTGCAATTAAGCTAGTATATATAAGTGGGGGGAGGCATTTGCCCGCTGGGTCGACGACACGGACGGACACGGCCCGGCCAATGGCGATCGTCGTCGATCACGCGTTGTTCAGTGGAGCCCAAAGCAAATCGCGAGTGTTCTTTTATATACGATGATACGAGTGAAACGACACGGAACAAGCAGGCGGATGGAGAGGAGACATCGATCAGAAAGTAGTTACGGTGTTGTTTAATATAATCCTGACTGACGGACGGACCGATCGACCGACTCGTGGCTGCCGTGCCGCTTGCGCGACAGCAAAATGCCAAACTCAAACTCAGGGCCGGCGCCACCCACCTGGGGCTGGGGCTGGGGCTGGGGCTGGGAGTGGGAAGCTACGCGTTGTTGTGAAGCTTCGCGTGTCAGGGGCCTTTTTGGCTGTGGCGTACGTCAGAGGTGAGCGCAAGCTTTTCTCGACAGGTTTGAACTTGATTGCAACAAGAATAAAAAGACAGCCGGTTTGAACTTGAACCGGAGCCGGATAGGATAAGAGTAGTGGTGGCCGTGGTCGTATCGACAGCGTAGCTAGTCTCGCGTTCCCATGGAAATATGACAAATATTGTGCGTGCGTCGTCAGCCGGTTTTCTTAAACCTAGATAGAATTCGTGTTTATACATTGGTGAAAAACATAGTAAACCACTTGAAGCCAAAACGAACGGATGGACGTGATGCTGTAGTAACTAAGCGTGTGCTGATTGATTGATGATTGAAATTATGAGGCAGGCTGATTGGCGCGCCTCAGGTTCAGGTTCGGCTGCGATTGATTTCCTCTCTGCAATATTGTTTCGTTGGCTCCATCGCATGGAAACCGGCGGCGGGCCCACGCGTAGCCCATGGACCGGACACCCGCCCGCCAGCCCCCAGAAACCTGGCCCATGGCCCGCGGTCCGCGTCACCAGCCATCACGGCCCAGGTAACGTGCGCGCGGCACGCCCATGGAAAGCTGGCTGGCCAATTCGGCGCACATGCATTCCGCGGCGGCAGGTGCGTACATACGCCATGGTACTAGTAGGTTAGGTTATGACTATGAGACGATCATCTGATGCATGTGGTGATTGATATTGATATATACGCTCTGGGAGTCCACGTGGCCGGACGCTTCGACCCCGTGTTCCCCGTCGCGTACACGTAACGAAAACGAATCGTACGTGCCGTGTGTGTGCGCTCGTCGTGGAATTAAACGCGGCGGGCCGGTACGCGCGCAGGCAGGTATGTCTGTCTGCTGCCATGCGCTCCGTGCACGGCCGATGCCATGGCGGCCGGGGCCAACTGTTTTTGCGGCGGCGGTGATGGGGGCGGCGCAGGTGACGCTGCAGCCCAAACAAAACTCGGGCGACACCGAGATCAATGGGCGTGGGCCGGCGCATTCTGATTCATCCAATAATAATAATAATCGATTTGACGTGATTCTAAAAAACGAATGGCGACCGTTCGGCCGGACGCCTCGCGTACGTGTACGTGTACGTGTACGTGCTTTCGCGTTCGCGCGCGCGGCGCGGCGGGATAGCTGGCTGCTTGGGCTTTTTCGCGTCTTGCGGCCGCGGCTACCGGCTGCCTGTGCGTGATGCGTTGCGCGGCGGGATCCGCGCGCGGTTCGCGGAATATGTGTAGTAGCAACAGAGAGCACCAGCCCATGCACGGTTGATTGGCCCCTGGCCGTAGGCACCACCAGCTCGGGTGGAGATGATAATACAGTCCTCTCTCTGCTCTAAATTGCACTTTGCTTTTTTTTTATACATATATTTTATTATGTATGTATCTGGATATATTATTTATCTAGATACATAATAAAATATATACATCAAAAAAAATTAAAAAAAAAACTACGATTTGAAATGGAACATGTACTTCTAGTACGTGGATACGATCGAGCTTGTGTGAACAACGACCATGCCACGGTGTCGGAAGACGCACTTGTGAGTTGTCAGTTTTCACATGTCTCGTCACTTCAAATCTTCAATTAATTCCACAGCCTAACTTCGTTTCAAACACCGCGGTACTCAAATTCCGCGGCGCGGGGCACGTACGTCGTTTCTGCATGTGTCACACTGCATGAGATGGTTATCCAAGGTGTGTGTAAACCGTACGTGTGGGTAACACTAACTTGGTAGGTGTACGTGCATCAATACATGCGTGGGTAGATGAGTTTATTACAAGCAGTATAATTTTGCAGAACAACTTCGAACATCACTACCGCATAATAACTGATCTAAGAACAACTTCGAACATCACTAACACATAATAACTGATTTAAGAATACATGCATTTTATTTATAGAGTCCGGCCGTCACAAATTGACACCATCTTCTAAATAAAATAACTAATGAATTAACTATAGGAACAATTTTTCTTAAAATTGTTTAACAAAGACAGACCCAGTTTTTTTAAAAGGTCAGTCTCTAGGCTTTTAAGACATCCGGTTTTGTTTAAAGGTTCATGGCCTATTTGAAAGCCCACTTCAGACATAGTATATATATAGTTGCATTCTCTCTAAAAATATGAATCACGCCCCCATTGACTTCCTCAAAATTGCTAAACAGTAAAACAAAAGCAAGTGCATTGTACATTCTTCTAGCTTCACTAGTACAAAAAGTTACATATCAGTAACGTTCCCTATTTTCAACAGAAGCGGCTGACATAGTACACCGACACTAACCTTAGCGGAAGACACTGTAGATATACAACCGTTGCTAAAAATTAATTTTTAAAGACGGTTCCACTAAGAAACCCGCCTCTAAAAACCATAATTGGACATCCTTCTAGCTCTTAGCTAGTCCAAGTTTCATATTTCATCCACAAAACCAGATATCTTACCACAAAAACTATATACCGAAATGATAGCTTATGGTGTAAGATATTTGATCTTGTGATTGGAAGAGGAATATTCGACACAAGACAGGAATTAGGACATTTTAGATATTAAGGGGTAAGTGTTAGCCAACTAGAAATTATCCTAGCTCATCCAAACAGGCTGGGGCTATAAGTGGAATACTTAGTTAGCTAAGCTTATAATTTGTTGTTTAGCAATTAGCTGGATGACTTTAGCTAATTTGAGTTAATTTTCAGCTCAAAAGTCCTAGCTAATCCAAACAAACTATTAAAGAATATCAAATTGTTGTAAAAAAAATGTCGAATCAGCTACGAACATATCTAGAACTATCGGGAGTGGTTTCTTTCACAATTTTCTACCTCTAGCTCTCCTCATTTCATCCTTCGTCCAAATTTGCAGGGGGCTAAGATTGGCTCGATAGAACGGCGGTTGGAACCTTCGAGACAGTGTGCTTCTTTGAAATGATGAACAGAAAAAGAAGCCAATTCCTAAAAAAAAAAAGGAGAAAAAGAAGCCTGATAGATCTAATGGGCTGGCCGGTTTTATGGTCTACACAAGTTGAGCCTTCAGGCGCATGGATCAAGATTGGGCTCAACCTTGAGGGATATGTTTTTTCCGTCTATTAAACATAGAAGGCCTAGATTTGGAGACCAGGGTTTTTTAAAAAAAAAAAAACAAATTGGAGACCAGGGCCTTGGTCATGAACTAGCCCAACATCAGAAATAACACTTTACAACAACGTGTGAGACCCCTGCATGTGCTGCACAGAGTTGCTATATTTCTTTTTAAAAAATATAACTAACTTTTTTTTCAATGTCCAAGTCATTGAATCATCGTTCAAAAGTTAAATCTGTTATGTGCTTTGATAATAGATATTAGTATATTTTATCATAGATCATAAGAGACAAATTTTTATAAAAAGACAAGGATAAATAAGATGTTTGTGTCAGTACAAATCATAAATAAAAGATTTCAATATATTTTAGCACAGATCACAAGAAATATTTTTCTATGAAGACAAGGACAAATTAGAGGTATTTGTTGTCCGAAATCATAACTAACGAAGTTCAAAATGTGTTGGCACAAATAACAAATAACAAAGTACAAGATGTGCGCATGAATCACAAAGCGCATCGAACAGACGAGCCGTCGTAAGAGAGAGAAGGTTGATTTCTTGCAATAAAATGTTAGGAAAAATGCCTAAAATAATATGAACTTTCATCCAAATTTTGTTTCATTTTGTTCTCATGTTTCTCACTCTTCTTGTCAATGTTTTATGGGTAGGGAATACTATATGGAGCATTCTTCCGACAAAAAACACAGTACCATGTGGAACTTAAGTAGTACTAGTAGAAACCATCTACTGCTATTTGACACACCAATTTCCCATGGTTCGAAGTTCGAACAATTTTCTGATGCCCCGCAACGAGCAGCTACAAACACGGCAAGTAACCGTGCGACAACAACAGCAAGAAAATATTCCTCCGTCTCCATCTCGCGCGCACGCCCGAACTCCACGGACCACCGGGCTTTTGCTCTCTAGTCGATCTCTACCCGCGCTTGTTGGTGCGCACACTGACGACGGCGACGTCGTCGAGCACGGGCCCGCAGAGCGAGCTGAGGTCGTCGCTCCTGGTGCTGTAGAAGGAGCTGAAGAAGACGAGCCTGGTGCGCGACGAAGCGGCGCGGAACGGCAGCACGGCGCGCTTGACGCCGCCCTTCCCCGCCGACTCGTACGCCACCTTGATGGACTCCCGGCCGGCGTAGGCCTCCACCATGAGCGAGCCCCGGCAGGCGTTGCTGGCGTCTCCCACAGTGAAGGACAGCGCGTACTGGCGGCCCGGCACGGTGCGGATCACCTGCGCGATGGCGCTCTCCCTCCCGGCCAGCAGCTCGACGGCGCGGCGGCCCCGCGGCACCGCGAAGCTGTCGCCGTCGATGTACTTGATGGCCTTGAGCGACTCCACCATCCACCCGGGCAGCGGCGAGTGGTCGTCCACCACCCTTGACGGGATGAGCACGCCCCACTTGGTCCCCGGGATGATGTAGGGCCCCTCCTCGAAGTCGCCGTTCGTCACCAGGTTCCTGTTGGTGCGGCGCGGCGGGTTGAGCGTCTTGACGGCGACGGAGTCGATGAGCGGGCCGCAGGCGGGGTCCTCGGTGACGCCGGGGTTGTGGATGACGACGTCGACGTCGCCGTCGGCGGCGGCCACCCAGGCCCAGGCGTACGAGTCCCAGCCGTTGCTGCTGTACATGGTCTGCATGGCCAGCAGGCCCGACTGCCCCGACGCCGACACGTTGAGCTGCTCCGCCTGCGCGCACGTCCGCGCCGCGCTGAACGTCAGCGAGTAGCGCGCGCCGCGCCTGGCGCCCCGGAGCCGCTGCCGGATGGACGCCTCGTTCCCCAGCCGCACGGCGTAGGCGCCCTCGGGCACCACCAGCACCATGTCGCCCTGCTTCTTGCCCGACGGGATGTACTCCACGAACCCCGACGTCTGCCACGACGGGATCGCCGACGCGCCCACCACCCGCGTCCCGCGCAGCTGCGACGGCAGCGGGCCTCGCTCGAAGTTGCCGTTCGGCAGCAGACCTGCATTCGCAGTCACACCATGGGAGATCGTTCGTGCCAAGAAACTGAACAGCAACTAAAATTAACCACGTTACCGTCAGTGATTCCGAGGGCCAGTCTGCACGTTGCACACAGCAGCAGAAGCATCACCGGCACAGCCATGGCTAACCAACCCATCTTGTTCCAATTTGCTCTCGATCTAAAGAGATGAACAGACTCTACGCTTCTAATAGTGTTGCTCTGAAAGTCTGAACTTCTGATCGATCGATCGATCGATGTGGCCTGAGGTCAGGAGGGCGCGGTGCTTAAATGGAGTGGAAGGCAGCCTCCGGGACTGCACCTCGATTTGGGAGAGATTACCGTTCTGCCACTGAGGCGTTAGCTCTGCCAAGGTTCAGTTATGTCAGAACCTGCAACGTGCGGTCTTCATGATCTGGCAGACTGGCAGAGTCAAGAACATGAGTCCATGTTCAGGATCAACAACCAGTAACGCTTCTTGTTGCTGGAACGAAATGGCATCAATTTGCAGTGCTCGGCTTATAATATTGGAGCAAGATTCGACCTTGTAGTTCTGAATTGTTTTTTCTTTGGATCACTCTCCTAAAGCTAAAGTTTCATCAGTGACAAACAGTCAGAAAAAAAAAAATCGGCATGTCGGTATTGCCCATTTTCCGGTTCAGTTTCGTCATATTAGGAATGCGTGTGGAAGTATGTAGTAGATCTTGCGGACATTATAGGAGGTGTCAGGCTTTAGATAGGTAGATCTGAAGCGAAATAGCTTCATGAGTGACCTGGCATATGATGAGATCCTCAAAGTGAAGAAGACCTTGCCTTATCGGTACGCCTTTAGTTTGTTGCTTTTTTTTTTTGACAGAGAGTTCTTGGCTGCGTTTAGGTACTCTCAGTTATCCATGCTACAACAGATGTATAGAGGTGATCTCAATTTGGGACAGTTTCTGCAGATCAACCTCATCGTGAATTCTGCTTCGCAGTTGAGTTTTCAGCGAGAAGTGTGGCCTCTAAGCTCTAACATCGCCAGTATGGCCAAGAGTCGAGACTGAAGCACTGAATCTGATCTTTACATGTGCTAACGACTTTACTACATTGTTGTTGTCTCGTTGATGATATACAAAGCCTGCGTTCTGCAGATCAAAAGCAGCGCAGCAGACAATCTGAGCCTTTTTCTGTGATTATTAGTTTGTTCGCTTGATCTCTGAACCTGCTGAAATGGCAGTTTTGCCCTGTCGCCAATTATGGACTTATGGGAACTCGATCTGATCCATGCAAGGAGAGGGACTGACGATGCCAAAGATCTCTGTTCCATCCAGCATCCATCCACTGACCATTTCATGGACTGGAATTCACCTGTAGTAGTATTTCAAGTTGCTCATGCAGCTACAGTTATTATTATTCAAGGAATATCGTGACTCGTCAACTCATAATCCCGTTCTGCATCCTGATGTGCTTGAAACGAGAGCTCTTCTGTAATGCAATGCAATGCACGGCACAGCTGGTCGGCAAGAGCCCAGGTCCCAGGGGATGCGATTCCGGCATGTGAGCGCGCCTGCGCTGGCTCATCGGCCGGGTGATCGATCATGTGCCCGTGGAGGCTGTCTGGAGCTGATCGAAAGGAGGCAGCAGGCAGAAGATGGGAGGCACTCGCATGTGCAATTGCATATGGAGGTGGAGCTACGCCTTGTGCTCATGTGGGCATGTGTCTCTCTCCATGCCAGCTTTAGGTTCCAATAAGTATCCGCTACCCGATTTAGGTTTCAATAATAAGTCGATCCGCCAGTCGAATGAAGACGATTTCATTTCGTACTGTTTGGTTCAGTGACACACCGACAGGCCCATATTTTGTGACCCCTTTTAACTTTAAGCTAGGGTATGTATATATATATTTCTGCTCAGTTTTTGTGAACAATGGACTATGTGTGCTTACAGCTTTTTTTTTTAAAAAAAAAACACAAGTATGCTCGCAGGTGAAACTAGAAAGACTGATTTTACTGGGCTTGGCCGTGGTTCCTCATCTCTGGTTGGTATCGTAGCAGGGAGCCGGAGAAGAAACCCTCCCAAAACGGCCCAATTAATTTCCGTTGGGATTTTGTTCGTCTCTGTGCTGCATGTTCAGGCCTTCAAGGCAGGGGAGTAAAGGTTCAGTCTGAATGAAGATGGTAGGAGGATGAACTAACTACACTACGTATATTGTGTGTATATCTACGTACTAGATGAAATCCCGGTATTGGACATATTCAATTCCTGAATGGCTGGATAGGTATGGCGTAACTCATGGAGTCATGGATTGGGATTCGGGGGTTTGGGACCAAGCATGAGACGCTGTATGCAGCCTCTTCCAGAACCTGAATCTGTAGGTAAACAGAATACACATTGTCTTCGTTTTCGAAGTTGATTCCGCGCTTTGAGGATCATTTTGGCATGAGATCGCCCTCTGCCCAATAGAGCTTTCCTTGAGTTGACCAAAGAACCTGCTATAGTCGATATACCTAGGTTGGTCCGCGACAGCCGGTAACCGGAGACGCCATTCTCAACAATGTTCTAATTAATGACCGAAAGTAATAAAACTTCTGTGCACTCCCTTCTGTGTTCTGCGCGTCAAAGTGCTTGCCTGGTACTGTATGGTTTATCTTATGATCCTGCAAACTAAGATAGCTTGATGTTCTGAGCCGAGCTAGCCGCTGCCCTCCATGATGTCTGATGGAGACCTACCTAATTTCAAGTAAGCTTCTGATGGTCTTATTGCACAGTGATCTGGGGATTCAAACCCCATCAGCACGGCAAAATTGCAAGCACTAAATTCTGCGGCAAACAGCAGCTCCAAGAATTTCTTAAAAAAAAAAACATTTTTCTAAGTGGCTAAGTTGACTAGAGAGCAATCTTCCGCCAACAGTTAGTATAACCAATAAAAATGCGGCTACGCACAGACCAGGCAAAATAAAGCCAAAGCAGCAGATAGAGCGAGCGAACACGGGAGATTTGTACTAAATAGGAACACGGGAGAGATTTACAAGCATGGATGTCGAGGGATCCCATTTCAGATAGGAAACTATTTGAGGGGGGCGACTGAATAGGCCACGACATTGCAATGCATGTGTTGCAAACAAAAAGAACATCGCATGGATAATCAGAGCAGTAACCATGATGCAGTGTTCATTACGAGTGGGGCGGCAGCAAACTGCAAACCAAGTAGGAAATGGAAAGCAGTACATCGCGAGATAGCAATGTATTAGTACCGTAATAACTAGAGGATCTGATAAATTCAACTTTGCAACAACATACTACATCTGTTATCTGGAAAACTTTAAACATAGGCATGCACGGCATAACTTAAACGCACATCGCAAAGGTCCAGAGCATGCCGTTACACCATTCCACTGCTTTGGTTGTAAGAGACAAGAACATGAAGAAGGCACTAGCTTCAGGGAGGCCGTGTACAACAAGGCATGATGAGCCTCACTTCCAGAGCTTGCGCAGGGACATGTTCTTCTCCGTGTCTTTCTTCATCACCTTGGCCACTGCCATCTCGAAGTCCTCCTGGGTAACGTGCACCCTTCTCTCGCGGAGGGCAAACATTCCAGCCTCTGTGCAGACAGCCTGTATAACAAAAAATGGAAGGAAAAAAATGTTACTTTGATTTAACACAGGGTGTATCAAACGATAGCAACATAGCGACACTAAAACACAAAACTATGCATGTAGGAACTAAAGATCACATAGGCTTGGTAATAAAAATTGAAATCCTAGTTAAAATAAGAAATTCTAAAAACAATGCTAGTACAAACAAAATTGTTAAACAAATAAATATAAATGATTAAATAATAAAAAGGTTTTCACAGGGTCGAGAAAAGGCCACAAATTGCCTATCACAAGAATATATATATTCTATCAAATCTATAAGCAGGATTTTCTGCCTCAATTTTAAGACCTGATTATTGTAGTGAACATCTCAATGCTCAAACATGGTAGTCTGGCCAGCAATGAGAGTGAAATTCAGTTCTTATACCGTATAAAAAGCTCAACTAAGACCACTTATACCTAATTAACTTCTCTAGCTTTTAATCCTAAATCTTGATCTTATACTGATGGTGATGCAACTACACAGGCCGAAATGGAATAGAACTTGATGTGAATAATGCGCTGAGGTCAAAGATGTATCAAGATATCGGGTCAAAAAAAAAGATGTATTGAGATTTTATATGAACAATTGAGCATTATTGCAAGTTGTAACTAAAAAGATGCCTGAACATAACTTTCTGCTTGAATGGTTGGACAAGCAAGCAAACATCACAAAATTGAAATAAGAGGCAGCACACAGTTCATCAGATGAAGTGGATTTAACAAACCTTGAGCTCAGCTCCTGAGGCCCCATTCATCTTTTCCGCGATCTTTTTCAGATCAATACCACGCATCAAGTTCATTTTTCTTGAATGAATCTTCAAGATATCGAAACGTGACTGCAAGGGCAAAAAATTTAAGCACCCAGGAGTATCCATGTAAAATCAACAGGTATAACAGGACATGTTAGCCAAACATACATCCTCATTAGGATTTGGAAATTCAATCTTCCTGTCTATGCGGCCAGGCCTCAGAAGGGCTTGATCCAAGATGTCTATTCTGTTTGTTGCCATCAAAACCTGCATTAAATATGTAAAACATCACAATTATTATACATTTACAAATCACAATTCAGCACACAGGAATACAAGTGATGCGTACCTTAATTTTGTTTGATGCTTCAAAACCATCAAGCTGGTTTAGAAGTTCAAGCATGGTACGCTGCACTTCACTATCACCGTTGCCAGTTCCAGACTCCATTCTAGCAGATCCAATAGAGTCAATTTCATCCATAAATATAATGGATGGTGCATGTTCCCTGCAATAAGATAACCAGATAACTAACTAAGCCCACCATGAAAGATAATAACAGAATATGCATATGCAAAATTATGCTTCAATTAACAACAACTAATGCTTCAGGTACAACAGGAAAAGAAATGTGGAGATATTTACTCAGCCTACCTGGCCATAACAAAGAGTTCCCGAACCATCCGGGAGCCCTCACCAATATACTTCTGAACCAACTCAGAACCAGACACCCTGATGAAGGTACAGTCAGTGTGATGAGCGACCGCACGTGCCAGCAATGTCTTTCCTGTACCCGGAGGTCCATAAAGGAGGACACCCTGAAAAATAAATAAGATTTTGAGTCCTTTCCACCAATATGTAAAGTTCAAGCAAGTTAAGATGGTCTTCAAGGGAGCAAACAAACCTTTGGTTGGGCAATTCCAAGGCTCTCAAACAGCTCTGGATGTTTGATTGGAAGCTCGATAACCTGAAATGTGACTTCACAAATCAGAACATGCACAATTTGATGAAGCACATTTTAGTTCAAAACAAACCTCTTTGATCTCTTTAATTTGCTGGTCAAGGCCTCCAATCATATCATAAGTAGAATCAGGAACCTTCTCAACTTTCATGAGATTCACCAATGGATCAACTTTGCTTGGTAGGATCAGATGGAGCATATAGCTGTCATTCCGAAGAGCAACTCTTGTTGAAGGTGTGATCTTCGTGATATCAATGCTCTTATCTAAATCCACCACATACTTGCCTTCGGGATGCACCTGAGCAATTTCATTAAGAAAATTAATATCACTTTGATAATCAGGAAGTTACAATTCCCATTGAGAGCTCTCAGACAAGGAATCCAATAATAACAAGATTTGGATTACATAAATACTACCACATGCAAAACGGTCACAACTTTAAACATGTTTTCACAAAACAATGCCAGGGAGGTGTCTTCTCAACATTGAAAAAGAAAAAGTTATACCCAGAGTTCAAAAACATTTCTAATATGCAGAATTGCAAGAAAATACAGAATTTTCAATTGGTATTCAGTTCAGATAATCTGGGATCCCTAAAAACATAGTTTATACAAACTGGACTGGATATGCAGTATATGCCACTAAAGGACTATTTGTCAGCAATGGTGTGGATCCAGAAATCTACAAAACAGGGGGCCAAAATCATCTTCAAACTCTAGAAACCACTTTGATCTATTCCATGTTTCGAAAAATTAAGAGGGCCACCACTATTGCGGAGGGGGTAGGGGGCCTTAACTCCCACCCGCCCCACTGCTAGATCCGTGCCTATTTGAGTAGACATACCTATAATGTGACAGCCAAGTAGAAAAATGTGAAGGCTGGTGCTAATTTGTACAAGGCATCTAAGATGCTAATTTGTACAAGTAACTCTACCTGTTTATAGTTGTTTTAAATATGTGGTGGGAACATGGATCTATATAATGCAGTCCAGTGCTGAATATTTGTTCTTTGTAAGAATAGTTCCATGGACTCATAATGCAGTCAAGTGATGAACATTTATTCTTTGTAAAATACAAGAGTCAGATTTCCACAGATGAACTTAAAAACAAAGACATGTTCCCATAAACTCATTTATAGGTTCAAATGTAGGCAGCAGAGTACTCTTCTAGCATGTAACCAAGAGAGCACTGGTAAAATCTCATTAGACCTTTGTTTTATATACAGCAAGAATAAATACTTTTAAGCAGAAAATGGTATTCATATGAAGTACCAAGTAGGCAAAAAATTACCTTCACCAGAACCTTTGATTTCCCCATGATCTTCACGACCTCACCAACATACGAGCCAGGCTCTTGAAGCAACTGCAACTCTTCCCTGAGCATTCTAACTGAAAAATCAAAATCGCAAGGCCAAATTTAGAGTATGTAATCAGAAAAAACAATACATGTAGGAGGATGTGCTGCTCCTGAAACAGAGACAGCAGGAATCATGGTTCAATAATGCGAGTTAATATTACTACACTAGGTAATGGGGGCAGGGTGATCATCACAATAATTTTATATTGCAAATGTTCAGCTAGAGGCGAATTTAGTTTATGATTTCTGTTAGAATGTCACTAAGCCACAATACAACAATCATGTCAAAGAAATGCATGCATTGAATAATAATGGATAACCTCAGGAATACAGAACCTGCCTGAAATATTATCCTAACAACTCCACAAGAATGTGGTAGAACAAAGAATGAAAGACAACATACGCAAACACAGACAGGCAACAGATAGCCTGCACATACTACGCATAATTCACTCCCAAAATCAAGGTCCAAACACAGCAAAATAACAGTTACCACTATGCCACTACTATCCACAATTCATCAAAATTGAAAAGTCCAATTCAGCCTGCTGCTCATCAAGCAGCTAAATATCTAAAGCATATTCAATTGGAGCTATTCTTCGGTCAATCTAACACATTGATTATTAGTAGTTAAAGTGACATCTTCATCAGATCATGGCCAAGACACTTCAGCTTGACGAACAACCGAGCGTCAAAACCCAACTAATAAGGCAAGTTATAAAGCCCGTGCCTTTTGCCACGATTCACACCCAACTAGAGCTAGAGGTAGGGTTTCCACAAACGCGATCGAGGAATCATCATCCCACCAGACCGCGGCGCGGGAGGGGGGCACCCCGATTCTAGGGTTTGGGGGGGCGCGCGTAATCAATCGAGAAGAAACGTCACCTCGGGAGTTGAGGTCGTTGCGCTGGGCCTCGAGGCGGTTGAGGTTGTGGGTCTTCTGCCGGATCTGGAGCTGCAGGTCGTGGATGTGCTGCAGGTAGTACTGCCGCAGCCCTTCTCCCCCGCCGCCGCTCCGCCCCTTCGCGGCCGCCGCGGCCTCGTCGCCGGACGCCGCCGGAGTGGGCTTCGAGATGTCCATCGCCACGGTCGCCATGGCTGCCGGCTCGGGGAGGTGTCGCGTTCGGGGAATCGGGGTGGGGGGTTCTTCTTGTGTTGGAAGAAAGGTTTCGACCCGGAAGCTGCTGGACTGGGCTTTGCTTGTAGGGTTGGGTCTGGCGGTCAGGGCCGGCTTCGTTTCGGCGCCTCGGTTTAATAGAGGCGGTCAGCCGGACTCCGAGATTAGTCTGTTGTTCGGAGTCGCGTTATCGCTCCCTTCTCTTCGTCGCAGCTGCTAGAGAGAGCCGAGCTCAAGTCGATAACGCCGATCGCCAGACTTCGAACCCAGCAGAATAAGCCGACTCGGCTCACATTACCGTATCTCTGTTTTCTATCTGTACTGGTCTGTAAACTTCTTTAAAAGTAGGTACTGAAGGGCAAAGTTCATTGCCACAGCGGGTTCACATTCAAGACTTAGATACACTGTAGATCCACATTACTCTATAAACTTCTTTAAAAGTGGGTACTGAAGGGCACTATTCATCATCATAGCGGATCCGCATTCAAGACTCGGATACACTATAGATCCACAGTACCGGGTACACTGTTTCTTAACAGGTTTGATATTGTTTCAAACGGATTTTACTGTTCATTAACGGATAATTACTGTTCTATAATGGATACGCACTGTTCTTTAACGGGATTGCTACTGCTCCAAAACGGATACGCATCTATTTTTTAACGGATTTGTTAGTGTTCCAAAATTGGTACATAGTGTTCCTTAGCAGGCTCCGTTACTGTTTCATTGGATCCTCTTCCTTTCTCTTTTTTCCCCTCCTCTTCTCCTCTTGCCCGCGCCCCTCTCTCCCTCCCTCCCGCGCGAAGCGCGGGGGCCTCCCCTAGTGTATCCCTACGCCTTGGCTTGAACAGTTGAACTTATCAACCTGTTTTATCAGCCATGTTACATTATTATTCTATCACAATAAAATATCATCAGCGGCTTATCAGCCGTCGTACTTTACAAAGAAATATAAACCATGTATCATTTATCACTATATCATGAAACTTGCCTTGGTTTAACTCATATATATGTATATAGGTCGTGAGTTTAAATCATGAACAAGATGATAAAAGTTTAAATCATGAACGAGATGATAAACTAAGTATGACCTAATTTCTAATTTATCATATTTTAGGTAAAACAAGCTAGAATGCTTAGGCTCCCAAAGTAGGGTGTGTCTATATCATAAAACTTTCGTTGGTTTAACTCATACATGTGTCTAGGTCGTGAGTTTAAATCATGAACGAGATGATAAAATAATTATGACCTAATTTCTAATTTATCATATAAGACTATTTTAGGTAAAACAAGCTACAATGCTTACGATCTTAAAGTAGGATGTGTTGGACTCAAATTTAAAGAAACTTTTGCTTTCTTGGTGTCTAATAGCCTTCTTAAAACTCCACTCTCTAAATCATCATTTAGAGAGCCATTTGAATCAAAGTTGCTTTCTATAACTTCTACTATCTAAACTTTTCTATATACTTGTACGTAATGAGAGCAAGCCTCATTTTTTTATTGTTGACTATTGAGAAATCCAAAAGAGAATGGCTATTGTGTAATTCTCAAAAGAAAAATATATAATCTGTTTGTGGATGTTTTCACCAAAATTTCTACTCTTAACCATTAAAAAGATATAGAGACTCTTAAAATTGGTACTAACGTGCTAGTGGAAAATTTATATTCCTGAGAAAGGTAAAAAACTGAGAAAAAACAACCGGTGCAAAAAA
>CM041645.1:14379272-14530893 GCA_023333625.1 Bothriochloa decipiens
ACATCATTATTTATAGATCTAATATACATACTACTCACAGATCTACCAGAGTCAACTAAAAACTAAACAACTTTAGTGCACATTATATTTTACTAATGCATAGCAACAGACCTGTAATGTATGAAAAACTTACCTAAAAGCCGAGGTCTCAAACTGGCAGGGCTTCGCCGTTACTTCCTTCTCCTCCCTCCTCTCTTCTCCCTTTTTTCTGAAAATTTTAGTGAATATAATGAAAATCTGAAGGGGGGGCTGGGTATATATAGCTGGCGGCCAAAAAACGCCCACTGTGTGGGCGTTTTTTTGCGGCCAGGGGGCCGCCTGCAAAAGTGCACGGCCGGCCTCGCCTGCGGCCCCCAGGTGGCCAAAAAACGCCCACTGTGTGGGCGTTTTTTGGCGTCCAGGGGGCCGCCTGCAAAAGAGCGCGGCCGGTCTGGCCTGTTTTGCAAACGGCCCCCTGGCGAGGAAAAAACGCCCACTGTGTGGGCGTTTTTTTACTGCTCGGGGCCCGACCGCAAAACAGGCCGGCCCTTTTGCAGGCGGCCCCATGGCGGCCAAAAAACGCCTACACAGTGGGCGTTTTTTGTCCACCAGGGGGCCGCCCGCAAACGCCGGCACCGGCGCCGGCCGGCCGTTTGCCACGTCACAAAAAACGCCCAGACAGTGGGCGTTTTTTAAAAAACGCCCACTGTGGGCGACTAGTTCTGTTATTTTTTCAAACCACCGATTACTTTTGTAATTTTTTTTTTAAAAAAAATTAAAAATAAAAAAAATTCCGTCTTGGCGGCGCTCTCGACGACTGTTGTGTGGACCGGCCACGGAGCACGCGACGCGAGCGCACGGCGAGAGACCATTGGGCTGGCCTGGGAAACGTGTTGCGGTCCACGGCCCCAACCGCAACTGCGCGCGGGGCAGGCTCACGGAGCCGCGTCGCCGGCGTTCTAGAAGCAGAACCTTTTGACTGATGACCGGCAAGCCACCGCTCTGCGTCAGAATTCAGAAACGTCTTTATCAATTTGATTTGATTGATGATAAGAATATGCTTTAGGTCAATTAAGGATATATAATCATATCATTATCAGTTCGTAGCGATGGTTCGCGACCGCATGTGTTCGTTGGAGCGTGTGCCCTCCCACGAACCTCAAAATCACCAGGCACACGAACTCTGAGGTTGTCAACTAGCGTATGACTGGCTCAATGCCCTTAGAGCACGTACAGTGCAAAGAGGCGTTTAGATGGAAAGAGAAAGCAATCGTCTCTAAACAATCTTGGTCCACGATGCTAAAAGTTGTTGACGGTTGTGTTGCAAGTGGATATATTTTCACGCGGGATCGCGCAAGAAGCGCTGGTGAAGCATCGCTGCCTCACGGAGTGTCGAAGGCTCGAAGCCGGCCGTAGGCACCCGCTTTGAAGTCCACGGTGGCAGAAAACACGGTTTAACAGCTCGTAACTTCCCATTAGCGCCCAGCGTTGTACAAGGCCTCAGGCCAGTCTTAGTGCTGGGTTTTGTTTCCCAGTTTCAAGAATGTCACCTCAGCTTTGCAAATTTGAAATTGCAATTTCAGATATTGCTCCTATTGATCTTCTCATGGCAGGATATAGCTGAAATAATAAATTGAGAAATGAAACCAACGGGGAGTTTTATTTGCTGTTTCCAAGACATACTGTAACAGTTAATATATGTATAGTGTTGTGATCCTATGTACCATGTAAACTATATATGTAGCCCTTTGAAAAATATATCTAAACTAAACATGCTCAAAACCACAGCCAGTATGTTCCTCTAAAATAGCCTAGATAAATAATATATCTAGATATATAGAAAAATGCATGAACTAAAAAAGTTAAAGTGAATTATAATTTGAAACAGAGTGAGTAATTTTTTTACGTGACACTGAAGGCATATATATAGTGACTAATCACTCAATGCTGAAAACATAAGTAATTCTTTCACAAAATTTATTGAAAATGCCACTGCATCTTTAAAGATGTCAAGTCACCTCCATGACCATGTTCTCAATTGCTTTATGTTTCATTTCTTACATTTGAAAATGTATAAAATACATTCCATTTGAATGAACAAGACGTTCCAGTATAAAAGAGAATTTATCAAGCCCTTTTTTTGACACAAAAATAGCCTTATTCTTTTTTTTTTTGAGTGGTACAAAAATAGCCTTGTGGGTGATGGGCCTGATAGCGGCTGGTTTAGACTTGGCCCACCAAAGCATAACCCTGATACTCTTTCACTCCCACGCCGTCGCCGCTGCATCCACTCCACTCCAGCGCCGCCCCAGCCCCCAGTCCCCTCCTCCACTCCGCTCCGCTCCAGCGCGGTGGCGACCATGGAGGAGCAGCAGTTTATCACGAGCATGGGCAACATGCGCAGCCACTTACAGCGCGACGGCGTGGGCGTCGACGTTCCCGACCCGGTGATGATGGGCGCGGCCATGTTTCTCACGTACGCGTACGACGCCATCCCCGATCCACCCGTGTCTCCCGCCGCGCCGCTCGCCTCCGCCGTCGCCGCGCGGGCCCCGGCCGATGGCGTCGACCGCATCAGCCTCCTCCCCGACGCGCTGCTCCGGAACGTCGTGTCGCGCCTCCCCGCCAAGGACGCCGCGCGCACCGCCGCACTCGCCACGCGCTGGCGCGGCCTCTGGCGCTCCGTGCCGCTCGCGTCGTCGACGCCCACATCCTCCCGCGCTGGATCCCGGCCGACCGCATGATGCCTGGAGGGGAGGACCTCCTGTCTAGGGCGGTCGCCGTCACGGCGTCCAGCGTCCTGGGCGCGCACCCGGGCCCCTTCCGCTGCGTCCACCTCTCCCGCTGCCACATGACGTCGCACCAGGACGAGATCGAGCGCTGGCTGGAGCTCCTCGGCGCCAAGGGCATCCAAGAGCTCGTCTTTCTCAACCACCCGTGGCCGATCGACCACCCACTCCCCCGCGCGCTCTACGGCTGCACCTCTGTCACCCGCCTGCACCTGGGCTTGTGCAGGATCCCCAGCACCGCCGGGCTCCCGCGCGCCACGCGCTTCCCCCACCTCCAGGAGCTTGTCCTCAGCACGGTCGTCATCGATAACCGAGACCTCCACTTCCTCATCGACCGGAGCCCTGTCCTGGAGGTCCTCACCATCACCGCAAACCTAACAGGGTCGGCTCCAGTCCGGCTGGTCAGCCGCACTCTGCGGTGCGTGCAGATGATGATGTCTGCCCAAGTGGACATCACTGTGGTGGACGCTCCTCGTCTGGAGAGGCTGTTCATGTGGATGATAATTGGCATACCGGGCGAGAGATGCTCAAGGATCAAGATTGGCCATGCACCCAACCTGCCCATGTTGGGACATTGCCAGCCGGGATTTGAACTGGAGATTGGCAACACCATCCTCAAAGTCGTAGTTTCAGCTTTAGCCTGTATATGTGTGCCAGTTGACTGCCAATATTTGTTCTGATCTAAATTTCTGCTCCGGTGCGTTTTATTTGCACATGTTGCATTGCAGATGGGTACTACTAAAATGAGCCCAAGCACCATGGTCCCAAGCGTCAAGATCTTGGCTTTGGAGGTGGGATTTGAAGTCCGCAATGAAGTCAAAAGGATCCCTTGCTTTCTCAGATGTTTTCCCAACGTCGAGACGCTCCATGTCTTTGTTAAGACTCGCCATCCCCATCTCGTTTATTTGGCATCTAGCATCGATGACACCAATGCCAGCTTGCTAGCTTGTTTGATATGTTACAGTTGTAATAGCTATCTGAAATTCTGAACTATGCATGCCTTTACTTGATCTGATTGCAGTCAGCAAATGATGACCCCAGTGCCAAGGTTGACCCCAAGTTCTGGAAGGGGATTGAGGCTGGCTGTATTGATTGTGTCCAGAGGCATATGAAGAAATTTGTCTTCCAAGAGTTTCGGGGCAAGAGAAGTGAGCTAGCGTTCCTCAAGTTCATTGCTGAGAGAGCACAGGTCCTGGAGAAGATGGTGGTCATGGTGGCCTCTAAGTGTTTCTCTTCAGCAGATGCTATCAATGCCAAGCTGAAGCCTCTGACTTCTGCAATATGGGCTAGTAATGATTGTCAACTGATTGTCTTCAAGAGTCCATCCCCTGATGGGGCATCCCCTGCTTGGTCTTCGAAAATAGCATCTGATTTTTCTTTTAGCGACCCTTTTGATCTTCTGACCGCTAATGCTGAACTCTACAGTGGTGCCTCTGTGCTTCAACACTCCAACACTATTTGAGTATGCAGCCAACAACATACAAGCTAAGCCCAAGAAGATCGGGAGTGTTTCTGCTAGTATAACTGATGTAGGTATTCGAGTTACATAGCAGCACTATTTCTCTTGCAAAAACCTACTGTTGTGTGGAATTGTTTCTATATGTGAGACATCATCTGATATCTGCAGTTTCATTTGATTTCTCCAGCAAAAATTGTGGCCTGTTTTTGGGATACTACATTCAGTTCTGCTAAATTTCGAGTCCAGATAGTTGTGGGAATAATGGGTAATTCGATAAATCTAAGCTTAACTATTTTTTCATATCTTATCAGATTCCTGTGGAGTGTTTTTTATGAATTTGGCATCCTGAATCCAGATTTATTCTGCCACGGTTTGTGATAGTTTATTTTTTGGAGCTAGGTTGATTAATTTTCCATTCATTTATGTTGTGATCGATGTCATTGTCCCTTAATTTGGTCAAGGCTTGTATGATTGTATCAAAATCGCATTGGTGCAAAATTTATTTTACCCTTCGATATAACAATATAGCGTGTTTGTTCCCTGGTGTCGGCTTAGTACGATATTCTGTAAGATGCAGTTGTATTCCTATGCCATTTGGTTATGTCTACCATAGTTATAGATGTGTACAGGGAACTTAAACATGTTCACCACGAAACTGCTGCAGATGTAGTTTGCTGGCTATGTGCATTCGCAATGCAGAGGTTGAATAATGTATTCCAATTTCTGAAAAGAAATGATTGTGTAGTCTTGAGTCAGTCAAGTCCAAATTCAGAAAATGCCCTTTGGCATTGTTTCTTGACATAGCAATTTCCTTCTGGAATCCTGCTTGGTATTTTTTTTTTTATGAAATCCGCGGGGAGAGAGAGAGAGAGCCCCCCACCTTTATATATTGATGATGATTTGGCCCTTCTGGCCTGATTTCAAGGTTACAATAACAGCACTTAAGTTTACATCATCACTGAGCTTACAGAACTCACATTTGAAAAACTGCTAGTTACATACCAACTTGGTTAGCACCGTTGTTTTGCTCCAAGGCCGCTGTGAGGATTGAGCACCATACAGAAGCTATGTTTCTTGTGGCTCCAAAGTTGAGCTTCCGTTTTGCACTGACTGACTAGCTGCCTCATTGAGGTCGCTTGCCTTTGGAATATGAGATCATTCCTTCTCTTCCAGAGTAACCAGCAGCAAAGGAAGATAAAAGCATCAAAATGAGTAGCAGGGATATGACTGGGCCTAGCCAGCTTATGTATGTCTGCCGCTGTGGTGATATTGTTTGTCTAAACCTTGATCAGGTCCCAGAAAATTTTGGCAAGAGGGCACTCGAACATAAAATGTGCTGCTGTTTCAGTCCCATTCGAACAGATTTCGCATGTACTGCCATCAGTTACCGTTTTTCATGAACAGGTTTTCTTTGCACTGAATGCGATTGTTGAGGAGGAGCCAGGCAAAGAATTGCACCCTTGGTGGTGTGCGACTTCCCCAAATGAACTTTGCTCGATCGTCGTGTTGCTGCCCTGATTTTAGCACTTTGTAGAGCATATCTTGTTCGTCAGTGATCTGAAACTGTTGTAGCAAAACTTGGGCATTCTGAAGTTCTTGAGTGGCTTGTGGTGATAGCCGTGGCACAAGGCGTGGAGTGATCCCTGAAGCAACGATCTGGGCTACAGTCTGAGTCGGCTTTCTGCAGTGGCTGAGCAGCACAGGGAACCTGTCCGCGATGCAGTCTTCTCCAGCCCAAGCGTCGAACCAGAAGGAGGTGTGGCGTCCATTCCCAAGCTTCACCGGGGTGACGGCTCGGTAAATTGGCCCAGGAGGAGTTTGAATTCTGGGTGTAGCCGATGAATAAGTTTCTAGCAAGCCAATTGTCGTCAGAGTAATCTATGTACCGTTTTCCTGGTTCATTCTATGTCACAGACAGACAGTGAGGAGCTAGTACTCGTGTATCACATACGTGTTTTGTTCTTGCGTCACTAGGGAGGGTTGTATCACATACTCGAATAGCCAATTGCCGTTGAGGGTTGTATCACAGAAAGACAGTGAGTGCTTTGTATTTGGCTAGTTGCTTTGATGTTTAATAATGTTAGTAATAATTTATATATGTCCATATTATATATAACTTATTTAAGGACTGTTCGGCTGACTTCAAGTCTACGCTGCCAAGGCTGCTCGTGACTCTCTTGTGAGCGTAAAACAGTGTGTGACGGCTGACCTGCAGCGCTGAAACCAGCCATCGAAACGGGCCTAAACCCGGAATGATACATCGAAATGGTTTTCTCTATTCCATCTGGCATACCGCGAATGACGGCAAATAAATGATGAAAAACATAAGATCAAATCACAGCAGAGATATAAGATTTAACATGAAAA
Source organism: Bothriochloa decipiens (assembly GCA_023333625.1). Lineage (NCBI taxonomy): Eukaryota > Viridiplantae > Streptophyta > Magnoliopsida > Poales > Poaceae > Bothriochloa > Bothriochloa decipiens. Next base: position 14,385,867 of record CM041645.1, read on the forward strand.
ACCCCTTCAATACGAAGGAAAAAAACCACGTGCGCTAGCCAGCAAACACTTCTCACTAATATCAAGAGTTGGGTTACAACGACGTACGACGGCTTATAAGAGAATAATCTCAGTGAAACCACAGTGTATTCAACATGGCACTCGTAAATTGGAATGGCCACTGTAATAAAACTGATTCTACATGGAACGAACACATTAGTGTACAGTCGTGCACGTACGGTGCACCATGATTCTGACCAACGAACGGCAACCAACCTATCCTCGCACGCCTCGATCTTCTGAGTGAGTTGTGTATGGTATGATTAGCTTTTGCTTCCTCTCCCGCACAAACGCATGCATAACGAACGGCGCGACGATGGGATCTCGTTTGTCTCGTGGCCTCGTGCCCAAAATTTGCCCTAGGATAAATGCGCCTCCGGCCCCTTAGCATATATATTTTGTGGGCACCGTTTCCAGGAAAAATGTCAAAATAATTTTTTTTTTGCCAAAACCTCTATTTATACCAATATAAAGAAGCTCTTGAAGTTAGAGCAAATCCAACAACTTAGCTATTCTTGTTATGGATGCTATTTTATAATTTCTGCGGCAAAAAGTAGGCTCCAACAAGTGTGTTATCTGACTTCGTAAAATAGGAAGTCCTTTGATTTCCAGTGGCCATATATAGCCAATTAACCAACCACATGTGCTCGCTATCTGACTTTTTTAAGATAGCAATGCTGCCGTAGACCTCTTTTTTTTAAGAGTTTTGCATTTTACAAAATTACTAAATAATAGAATTTGGCTAATAATTTTAGCGAGCTGGAGTTGCTCTGTGCGAGTTGCTTGTGAATTTTAGTACTCATACAGTCAAACCTGCACCCGTAGCCATTCTTGTTACTCCAAGTACGTTTCCTACATGTATGACTATATACACTCTACCTCTATGAGTCCTATCAAAGCATGGAAACTGGTTGCCTATCACTAATAAATCCTAAAAAGTTTCTAGACGCCCACGTCAGGTCTGAGAACTTGGAACCTAAAGTGAGGCACAGGTTCAACCAGCTGAGCCACCCTTATTTCGCCTGCGTCACTGAATCTTCAAGATTGAATCTTGATCAGATCAGCATTAATGTTCTGACAGGCACAAGTATATAGTCTATCCGTTCGCTCGCTCAACACAGTCATAAAAAAAAAACTAGATTATAGGATCACTCAACACAGTCATCAATCAACATTGAATTGGTCATCCATCAACATCAAATCATCAATCTACAAGCTGCTCAGACAGAGACAAACCAGATCGGTTGCACGTTCTTTTTTTCCAGTCCGAGAAACGACAGGTGCAAGATCTAAAAGTGCCACACATAGATTTGCTCCAATTGGATACCCTAATGTAATGTAAACTATATATTGGCCTACCTAGTAGTAGAGCACATATGACGAGAACGACGAGCCAGCTAAGGCACGTAAAGAGGAAGCTAGCCGCCGGCAACTTATTTGATTGAAGAAAGCATGTGACCTCTTGGTGTAGATTGCCACGACGAACACTTTCTTTGAAGCGGACTAGCCGACTAGCGGATCCGTCGCAGCCTATGAAATACGGACGGTGGGCAATACTGCCAAATGATCGAGCGGCGGGCAATGAATATCCATGTTCACCACAAAAAACAAAGACTATGACCTCAGACAAATAATATATATATGTGTATATATATATATATATATATATATATATATATATAAGAGTATATATTGTTCGTCAAAAACTAATGTGAAGTTGTGAACTAGTCCTAACATGCACGCACCGGCCAGAAGAAGATGGTGAGCCGTCCACTGTATGCACACTACGATTGGTAAATACAAATATACTGTTGAAACAAGATTTTTTTTTTTTTGAAAGATTGGGTCACACCTGGCATATCATTGAACAAAAGGAAAACTTTTTTAGGGTAATAGACTGTTGTATAGTAGTATTAAAGCTCTAAGGTAAATTACTCACTGGCAAATTATAATCTAAAAGGGGCTTCAGGAACAACCCCATCCAAAAACCAATGGGAGCAAACATCCCTACTTCCAAGGAAACTGCTACGGCGGTACCGCCTAGGTTGTGCATCTCGATTCTCTAAACACAATTGCGTTTCGTTGTTTCCACATGCACCACAAGATGAGGATGGCCAATGTGTGACCGCCTTTGTGCCTTCTTTGGTTACATAAAAAAAGAAAGACAATGATTCTAACAGGCTAACACTCCAACCGGCTGCATGTTTTGGCAGGAACTCTGTACACTCCAACCATTAGAGACGCAAATTTTGAGATCCTTGATTCATTCGTCACTAAGGACACTTCCTAGCCATCTCAAATGTGTAACTTAGTGTCTATTTAGGGGAAAAGAGATACTCGATGAATAAAGCAGGAAAATATTTGCGTGCAAAAAGAAAAGGGACCATACAACAAAATCACTAGTTGTTGCATATACATTACATACCAGTTTCAAAAAGGAAAAACGTATGCTATTCTTTCTACATCCGTACTGCCGCCATTGCAATGGCAGTCCATGCCTGCACTGTTCTAGCTACCATTTTCTGTCTCCACGTTGCCTGAAGCTCTCAATCAGCTGCGTCAGGCTCTCATACGAGGACCCTCCTTTCTCCATGGACACATGAGCTTTCTGGCCGTACTCCTTGGCCTTCCTCCTCCTCTCGTCGGCCTCTTCCCCTTCGCCCATGAGCGCCGACACCGCCCGCACGATGTCCCCACGCGCCACGGCCACGCTCTCGTCGTCGAATATCATCACGGGCGCCGTGACGCCGACGGGCACGCCGACGCCGAGCACGTCCACCACCAGCCGCTCGTTCAAGAACTGGTCGGAGAAGTGCGGCCACGTCACGACGGGGACGCCGTGCGCCACGGACTCCAGCAGCGAGTTCCAGCCGCAGTGGGTGACGAACCCGCCCACGGCGTGGTGCGATAGGATGGCGAGCTGCGGCGCCCAGCCGCGCACCACCAGGCCGCGCCCCGCCGTGCGCGCCTCTAGCGCCGCCAGCCACTCCCGCACCTCCGGCGAGGCGGCAACCTCGGTCTCCTTCACCACCCAGAGGAACGGCCGGCCGGAGTCCTCGAGGCCATGGCCGACCTCGAACAGCTGCTTCGGGAGCTTCCGCGCCAGGCTGCCGAAGCTGACGAACACGACGGAGCCCGTGTCCTTCGTGTCCAGCCAGGCGGTCACCACGCCCTGGACGTCGCCCGACGTGTCCCCGCGCGACGCCATGGCGTCGGCGTCGCGGTTGGAGAGGCAGAGCGGGCCAAGCGTCCACACAGGTTTGCCGAGCGCCGCCTCGTAGCACGACACGAACTGGTCCTCGAGGTCCACGAACGTGTTCACAACGGCGCCGTCGGCGGTGCGCATGGCCTCCACGCAGTCCCTCCAGGGCGCCTCCCACCCCGGCGAGTTGAAGAACCCGGGCGCCGTGGCCTTGGTCACCTCCACGTGCACCGGCATGCCCGGCACGACGAACCTCTCCTGGTCGTCGCCGGCCGCCGCGGTCAGCAGCTCGCGCAACCCGTGGTCGATGCCGTTGAGGTCGCAGAGCGAGTAGAAGCACGACGGCCCGTGGAAGAAGAGGCGAGGGATGCCGAGGGTTGTGGCGACGCCGGCCGTCCACGCGTTGCACCAGTCGGAGATGATGCAGCTCGGGCGCGGCGCCAGCGCGCGCAGGTACGCTTCCAGCGGGCCGGCGAGCTTCTGCAGGGCGGCGAAGAAGGGACCGAAGTGGTTGTTGTCCGTGACCATGTCCATGTTCTCGATGCCCGGGGGCAGGCCGTCGACGTCCGTCGGGAACGGGAGCTCGACGATCTTGAGGGACAGCTTGGTGCGCACGGCCTGCTCGGCGACGCCGCGCAGCCGTGCGGCGTTGAGCGGTGTCGTCACCAGGCTCACGCGCGCGCCGCGCGCCGCGAGGAGGCGCGCGAGGTCGACCATGGGGATGGTGTGGCCCTGCGCCACGAGGGGGACGATGACGAAGTGAGGTGGCGGTGGTGGCGCTGGCATAGCCGCAGCGGACTCCTCCGTGGGCGCCATGGACGTGATAAGCTAGCTAGCTTCGGACGGGCACCGCAGGAATGGTGTAAGAAATAGAGTGGCTGTGAGTAGAAGGATCGAGGTGCTGATTATATAGCCATGGGAGGCTACTCTCTATTATTATTTTTCTCTAAGTAGGCTCGATCCTCCCAAGTTTTCCAGCCAAAATTTGGCAAACATTTTGGACCATTTGTGAGGAAGACGCTAAAAAAATTTGTATTTTTTTTTTTTTTGGGAACAAGGGTCATTTAATCTTCAGAAATCAAAGCTCGCACGGGCCTGAAACATCATTATTTTTCCCCCGTACTAGAAAAGCTTGATTTTCTAGAGCAGAACATGAGCAACCAATTTTGATGTCTTCTACGACTACGATGCGCAATCTCAGCCTCTCTATGCTCATCCACGGTGTTGTCGAGCCGTTTGGCAGGAGCCGCACCATCGATGTCAGGAAGCACGAAAGCAATCTTGGCGACATTGATGTCACCAGAAGCTTGCACAGCTGCGTGAGAGCTCCAATGATCTTCCCTCGTCATGTCTGTACATTTTGCCGTTTGGATGTAATACTCCCTTCCTCCGATGCAAGCTACGAGTCATTTTAACAATTCTAGTTATATAGTTTTTTCTATGTATTTAGGCATAACATTATCTAGTGCAGAATCAAAGTTATATATCTATAAAAATCAAAATAATTTATAATTTAGAACCGAGAAAGTTATTTTTTTTCGAACACGAATCATTGCACGTAGATATGGCAAAAGAAAATTAGAGGATTGCTATTATACATGTGCCTTTTTTTTGGCAAATGGTCAGGCACGCTGGTAGAGTCATGCTTTGGTGCTTACGTCAGCTTGACAGAGCAAAAGACAGCAGACGTACTGTACGGACTCAAAAACCTATCACCTGGGACCTAAGCCAGACTGAATTCTAGCGGATGTGGGAAAATTAAATTAAACCAACAACAAAGATGTCCTTCTCGAAAGCTTGGAAGTAGTATTACTAAATTTATCGCCGCATCGGGACGATCAACTTACAGTAACCTAGATGACTTGAGCTTCGACTTCTATTTAACGATCACATCAAGTATTTTAAATTTATCTTGTAACAAGTAGAAGCACAAGAAGTTGAACCAAATTGATATTAGATTAGAATAACAATATGGCACATATGAAACTACAATGCTCTAATTTCATTATAGAGGGCATACCCACAAAGCAGAGTAGGACAGAGTTAGAGTAACATGGCAGAAATTGCAATGCCTAATTTCAATATAGGGTTTCATTGCACGCTAAAAAAAATACTAGAATACACATAGAGGGCACATCCACATAGTGTAGGACAACGCATGGGGGTACCAGACAATAAAACATAAGGATTAAATTACAAACCCTGAAGATCACACCAAGACAAGAATCAACTTCAACGATGCTATATAGATGTCCTGCCAAAGTGCTACATATAATAGAAGTAATACCATTAAACCACCACCACCTTGACCTTGAAGCACTAACATGAGCTCCTTAACATTTTCATGCACTTAAGTACCTGCTCAGGGTCCCTCAACAGTAGAGACTGCTCCCAATGCTACTGAAACACACAAATTTTGAAATTAAATCAGCTGGTTGAGAAGTGATGTACCCTCAATTAATATTTTTTCTATCAAGCTGCAAAGGAAAATGAATTAATGGCTAACAAACTGGTAAACATCACTTATTTACTGTACACAATTCATCAGGTAAAAACTACACTTGATCAGTGCAGAAAGTTGGACTCATTAATTGGAGGAAAACTTCTCTTTATTAGTTTGTCTAGGACTGATATGAATATCCAGGTTTCTATTTTGTTGTTATTATCAAGTGGCGCTGACAGATCATAGCTAAGACATAGAAAGGGTTAAAGAAGCTATCAGACATAAGCACGAGTAGTGACTTCTTTTATTATCTCTCATGCTGCAGACCTTGCTCGCTGCGGCTAAATTGTGAGAACCGTATCATCTCATCATAGCACAACATGCATAGCCGATGCGTAAATTCCTAGGAATATCAATCAAGTTTTAGTGAAGGCCCAACATAAAAAGATTTAAACATGGTCCACTTTAGACTGCGGCATATCATGCAAAGTTCATATTGGTAACTAAATATCACTCAGTCCAGAATCTTGTAAACCCAAAACTAAGCAAAGTTGTACCTGGAGTGAAGAAGCTCATGTAAGGAACGATTTTGTAGATCATGCTTGCCTCGGAAACCTCCTTGATCACCTTGTAGGTCTTTAAGTCAATCACGAAAAGGACATTGTTCGACTTCACGAAAACAACACCAGTACCAACTGTGAAGCCAAGCACTCTAGGTGAGGCCAAGACAGCATGAACTGGAAGCAGCGTCTTAAGCTCAATGACTCTGCTTTGTGTCCATCTAGCATCTACTTCAGAAACATCATCCCTGGACCACATGTAGAGTTTTGAGGACTCATGTATGGCGGCAACCCCTAGTCCACCACTCTCTGTAGTGGTGAGCACGTACCACGGACGGGAGCATGTAGTTGGCAATTGAATCAAAGAAATTTCCTGTGATTCCAAGTCAAACTTCAGAATATGATCTGACATCAGAACCCCAAAGTAGAGTGCATTCTCCACATGTGCAACGTTTGTGAACTCATAGTAGCTGCTTAATGGAAGCTGATTGCTGGAGATTGGCTTGTTCCATGATGCAGTAGTGGATGAGTAGGTGCAAAGGACTGTCTCAGAATGTGTCTGACCATAGCCCACAAAAACGATGAGGTAGGGACCCGGGCGGCCATCAAGGTGGTCGGAGGGACCGGTGGTAGCGCAGAGAACGGCCGCTGTCCAGTCGAGCGCGTAATGCGCCACATCCGGAATGGGCACTTCTTCCTGCTCACAAACTTATTCACAAAAGCTTTGGTGAATAAAACAGATTTTTTTTGTTTGATATGTAGTAACAACACAAACTCAGTGATTTCATTAAACCTCTTCAAACATTTACAAAGTGTTTGTGACAGATGCCATTCTTCATCACGCACCATTATTCCTGCATATTCTTTTGTAAAGCCAACCAGAAGCATCTCTATAACATATATGGCGTCCTTCAACAGAAGTTGAGTTCCATTTGGTCTGAACATAGGAACTAGGTGGTTTTTCATTAAGAAGAGAAATAAGCACCCGAATTTAGTTTAAGATAGGATTTGAACCTGGGTAGTTGGGTGCATTTGCCACACCTCTCACCCAATCGAGTGACCTAGGCTCGCTTTCCTAACATTTGGATGGACCTTATCTCCAAAGTCCTCACAGTCCCAATCACTGTCCCCATCTCTGTAGACTGGAGCGTTCCTATCCCAGACAATTAAATCAGCACGACTAATCGACGATTAGCTGCCGTGGACATTGCCCATCCAACCTTGCCGCCACACCTCCCATGTCGTCGGCTCCAAAGCAGGACTCCGTTCAGCCACACACCGTGTCTTCCGGCCGTGTTCCAGCTGTTGTCAGCGCAGACTCGGCGATGCCGCACTTCGTGCTGGTGCCGATGCTGGCCGCGGGCCACGCCGGCCCGATGCTCGACATGGCGCGCGCACTGGCAAGCCGAGGCGCGCTCGTCACGTTCGTCACCACGCCGCTGAACCTGCCCCGCCTCGGCCGCGTCCCCGGCGACGACGCGCTCCCCATCCGCTTCCTCCCGCTCTGGTTCCCCTGCGCCGAGGCCGGTCTGCCAGAGGGCTGCGAGAGTCCCGACGCGCTCCCGAGCATCGCCTTCCTCAAGAACTTCCACGACGCCTGCGCCATGCTGCGCGGGCCGCTCGTCGCGCACCTCAAGGAGGCCGACCCGCCGGCCAGAGGCATCGTCTCCGACACCTGCCAGCCGTGGACCGGCGCGGTGGCGCGGGAGCTCGGCGTGCCGCGGCTCGCGTTCGAGACCTTCTGCGCCTTCTCCTCGTTCTGCATGCGCCAGATGAGCGTCCACGGCGTCTTCGAGGGAATCAGCGACGACAGGCAACCCGTGCGCGTCCCTGGCTTCCCCATACATGTCGAGATCTCGAGGGCGCGGTCGCCGGGGAACTTCTCGGGATTTGGCAAGGTGTTCGCCAACGAGGTCATGGCTGAAAATGCGACAGCCGACGGCATGGTGGTGAACAGCTTCGTGGAGCTCGAGCCCCTCTTCGTTGATGCCTATGAGGCGGCGCTCGGCAAGAAGATATGGACCGTCGGGCCCCTGTTCCTCCATCACAACATGCCGTCGACGGCGACGACCTCTGACTCTGACGACGCGGCCGCCGTCCGGTGCTTGAGCTGGCTTGAGTCCAAGAAGCCCCGATCCGTGGTGCTCGTGAGCTTCGGCAGCCTGGCTCGCTCGTCGCAGCCGCAGCTCGTGGAGATCGCGCATGGGCTAGAGGTGAGCAACCGGCCGTTCATCTGGGCGGCGAAGCCCGCCAGCCTTGCCGAGTTCGAGCGGTGGCTGTCCGACGACGGCTTCGAGCGCCGCGTCGGGGACAGGGGGCTCGTGGTCACGGGCTGGGCGCCGCAGAAGGCGATCCTGTCGCTCCCGGCCACGGGCGCCTTCGTGACGCACTGCGGCTGGAACTCTGTGCTGGAGTGCGTCGCCGCGGGGCTGCCGATGGCGACGTGGCCGCACTTTGCGGAGCAGTTCATGAACGAGAAGCTCGTGGTGGACGTGCTGCGGGTCGGGGTGCCCGTCGGCGTCAAGGACGCGGCGCAGTGGGGCGTGGAGACGGAGGCCGTGGTGGCGACGCGGGAGGACGTGGAGAGGGCCGTGGCGGCGGTGATGGACGGTGGCAAGGAGGGAGCAGCGCGGCGGGCGAGGGCCACCGAGCTCGGCAGGATGGCAAGGGACGCCGTGGCGCGTGGCGGCTCGTCGGACCGGAACGTGGCGCTTCTGATGGAACACGTTCTGCAGAAGTCCACCGTGTGAGATGGAAATCACTACGGTTGCTAATGGATTATTACACGCACGTTTTATCTCTCGAGAATTGCTCGATTTCCTTTCTGGCCATGGATTTCTACTTTTCTAGTGCTTGATTGACGTGTTGGATGAGGAGCGCCACGTTCCGGTACGACGACCCACCGTGCGCCACGGCCTCCCGAGCCTGGCTCTTGCCCGGCGCGATGCTCCCTCCTCGCCGCCGTCCATCACCTCCGCCACTGCCCTCCCCACGTCCTGCCTCGTGGCCACCACACCGTCCGTCTCCACGCCCCATTGCGCGGCGTCCTTGACGCCGATGGGCGCGCCGACCCGCAGCACGTCCACTACGAGCTTCTCGTTCATGAACTGCTCGGCGAAGTGCGGCCACGTGACCATCGGCAACCCCGCCGCGACGCACTCCAGCACGGAGTTCCAGCCGCAGTGCGTGACGAAGGCGGCCGTCGCCGGGTGCGACAGGATCGCCTTCTGCGGCGCCCAGTCCCTGATCACGAGGCCCGTCTCGCCGACGCGGGACTCGAAGCCGTCCTCGGACAGCCACCGCTCGAACTCGCCGGCGTTGCCGGGCTTCACCACCCAGATGAACGGACGCTTGGTCGCCTCGATGCCGTGCCCGATTTCGACGAGCTGCTGCAGCGACGAACGCACCAGGCTGCCGAAGCTCACGAACACCACCGACCGGGGCTTCTTGGACTCGAGCCAGCTCACGCACCGGACGGAGTTCGCGTCCTCTGTCGTCGTCGCCGGCAACGGCATGGCGGGGCTCAGGAAGAGAGGCCCGACGGTCCATATCTTCTTGCCGATGGCGGCCTCGTAGGCATCAACAAACACGGGCTCGAGCTCGGCGAAGCTGTTGACCACCAGGCCGTCGGCGCGCTCGCTCTCGGCCATGATCTCCTCGCCGAACTCCTTCATGCCGGGACCCGTGAAGTTCCCCGGCGACCGTGCCCTCGATATCTCGACGTCGATGGGGAAGCCAGGGACGAGCACGGGGCGCCGATCGTCGTCGACGCCGTCGAAGATCCTGTGGAGGTTCATCTGGCGCATGCAGAACGAGGAGAAGGCGCAGAACCCGTCGAACGAGAACCGCGGCACGCCGAGCTCCCTCGCCACGGCGCCCGTCCACGGGTGGCAGCCGTCGGAAACGACGCAGCTCGCCGGAGGGTTGTCGCCGCCCTCCCTGAGGCGCGTGAGGAGGGGACCGCGGAGCATGACGCAGGCGTCGTTGAAGTTGCCGAGGAGGCCCAGGCCCGGGAGCGCGTCCAGGCTCTCGCAGCCCTCGGGGAGGCCGGCCTCGGCACACGGGAAGCGGAGCGCGAGGAAACGGATGGGGAGCGCGTCGTCGCTGGGGACGCGGCCGAGGCGGGGCAGGTTCAGCGGCGTGGTGACGAACGTGACGAGCGCGCCGCGGCTGGACAGGGCGCGGGCCATGTCGAGCATCGGGCCGGCGTGGCCCGCGGCCATCATCGGCACCAGCACGAAGTGCGGCATCGCCGAGTCTGCGACAGTCACGGCGGCGGGACTTCCCGGCGACATGGCAGACGACCGGACAACTTGGCAGGGTGTTGGAGTCGTTCTCGGTTTGGAACTTTTGTCACTGTGTTGGCTGCTTGTGCTGTCGTGCAAGCTCGAGTGCTCCTAATTAGTCATCGTACTAACTGACAACACGACGTCGACCCTGTGCAAGAGATAATTTTCTTTTTTTGATTGAAATTTCCAAGAGATAATATTGTTTAGATGCGCGAGTCCGAAATTGTTGGCGTTGGATGATGAAAATAAGTCACGGAGAGTATTTGGGTGGCATGGTCCATTCAGAATTCCTCTGTCCAATCGTACCAGGGCGCATACAAATGTCATTCTCCTGTGCGTCCTCACAGGATATCTTATATAATCTTTTATATCATTTTAGAAGATAGGGTTATTAGGCCCTGGTTTCGGAGGGCTTAGCTTGGTTTTTTTTGTAAAAATAGCTTCCCCAACAGTTTATAATAGCTTCATAAAGCTATTTTAGAAATTTTGTTTGGCAAAATGGCTTAACCAACAATTAATTAATGGTTTGCGAGAGAATAATCAACATGCCCTTATCTGCCCGTCTTATCGCCAATGCATGTTAATGGCAATTCGTGTAATTATCTTTCATCTAGGAGGACAGTGGTGTTAGGCCTGATAGGAGAGCCGGTAGAAGCTATTATTTTCAGCTCTCAATAACTTTATAAAGTTGTTAGGAGCCCTCCCAAACAAACCCTTATTATAGCAAAACAAGCCCTTATTATAGCAAACATCATATTGACTCCACTCCTCTATCCTAAAGTGAAATGTAGGATATAAGTTTTAGATAATCTACTACAATAATACTCTTTTATATCTCAATTTGATTTTGAATGGTTTGCTTTTCCCATGTAATGAGGACTAACCCACACACATTCCTCTACTGATTTTAAGTGGTTATGTTGCGTGTATTTCCTTTTTGTAGTTTTTATTTAGATGAACGAAGTATGGGCTATAAATAAAAACATATTGTCGTGGGTTGTTAGTCTTGCTAATGATATCACTTGCTGCTCGCAAACGGTTTGATGTAGCAGGGATAACAGCCGCTTGTAACAAGAAAAAAAATACTTATTTCATCTTAATGAAACACGGGCTCTAAATCCCGTTCGCGAAAAAAACATATAGTGGTAAGTGCAAAATCACGGTGAATTTTTTAGATTAGTGAATCAAGTTAGAATCAACTTATATTAAAAAGAAGACAAAACCCAAAGTACGCAATACACAGGAGCAACAACAACCTAAAAGGTCTAGCAACAACATAATAACCGAGTCACAGAACTAGTCTTCAGTGCTAGTCAATGGTTTTGACCATTTTATATAAAAAAATGATATGATATTGTAGTCAATTTTACTAATTATATGAGAAACTTTGATACAATACGGGAGAGTTCTACATGACTTAAGGTGAGCTCTAATAGGTAACAACCAATGCAAAAGCGATTGCACAGTAGATATGCGTTTATTTTGCAAATACAAAGCCAAAACATCGGGACTGAGACAAAATAAAAATCCTAATTGTTTCTTCTGCACCGAATCCAATAATGCATCCTCCTTATTATAGATAAGGTAACACCTAACCGACTTGTTTGCCTCCAGTGTCTCATAACAAGCATGTATGAATATATTGTAAACTAGAATATTCGAGGACAGACTGTTTAAGAGGGCCAACAAATTATCCTTGGCTCACCTAACCATTTATATACGTTGGAGATATGCCCTTGCATCGAGAGCGTTAGCTTACATGTTTTTATCGTGTTATTCACGCATATAGTATTAGTATAAACTCAACTCACACCCAAAAAATTGAGCCTCATAACTAGTTCATGTATTATGTCCTTACTATTTGGTTTACCAGCTATTTTGTGTAGGAGGAAAGGAGGCAGACTAAACATATGTATCTCCAGCCTCATCAATTCATCATGAGTCTGTTGTCAAAAAAAAAATCATCATGATTCGCCACGAGTATTTGCGGCAAAGCACAAAATCAGGTCACCATCCAAGCTAGTTACAAATTTGGGGACGTGTGGTTATTTTGCCCAACACCCTCGCCTTGCCTGACCTCTCCTTAACTTGCCTCGCCACTCACGTTGCCATGGCTAGCGCAGAAACCAAGAACTGGTCCCCGGCCAACCAAACGGGCACGTTCGCTGGGCTAGGGAAGGCCAGCGCTGGCCAAGGAACCAAATGCCCCCAAATTCTCATAGATATCACGGTGTTAACGGCTACCTCTCTGGCTTCATTAATAGTCGAGTAATAGAATGAATAGTATCCAATTTAAGTAGTCACAAACCTCATTATCCAAAGAGTAAATTCCACCCACCATACAACAACTATTGGGTGCATGTTAATCCAATATCTTGTAATTTACTCAAATTAATACAATAACTATTTAGGTGGGTGCATATTGGTCCAACATCTTCTAATCTATTTAATTTCAAGCAAGAACTTGGCTTATTAGTGCATATACGGCCCAAGTATTGTAACAATATGTCTTTTTATACTCTAACACACCACTCAACTTGAATCGTTTGCTATATATGATATCATTTATAAATGTGGCTGAATATAAAAGGTCCCATTGATTTTATAAATATTCAAAAATACCAAACTGATCATTTATTTCTATACTATATATAATATTATTTTTATTTCATCAGCTTTCATCCCTATACCCTTGATCATTCATGGATTGCTAAACTTGATACATTGGTTGTTCATCGCACAAGAATTAGGGCCTAATAGGTTCTTTTCAAAAACGAGAATCAACAAAATTTGGCTTTTTATTTTTTGGTTTAGTTATAACCAAAAAAATAAAATTCTTGTGTCAGTTTACCAACCCAAGAAAAAAGAAATAAAAAAGAAAGGCCACCATCGTTGAAAGGATGTGATTAGCAAATAAAAATGATATAGTAGACAAAAAAAGAAGACAATACAACAGTTGCACCTGGAATGGTTCAGAAAAAGTCTAAGGGGAGGGTGAAAAGATCTATTAAAAACTTAAAACTTAACTAAGTGGATTAACAATTGCGAAGGTTTCGCAGACTTTCACAAAAGTTTCGAAAAGATAGGTAGTGAGCACTTGGTTCCCTTTAATCTTACTAAACTAAAATTGAAAATAGAATTTAGAGTAACCTTTTATATTAGGTCAAATTTATAAATAATACCATAATATAGTAAACAAGGAGTATTGGAGGAGTATTCGATGAGATAAATGTGTTAGAGTGTATCTTCCAGTGACAGTGACTAAGAGTGTACAAAGACACATCGTTATGATGCTTGGACCGTATATACACCAATGAATCAAGTTCTCGTATTAAATTAAACAAATTAGAAGATGTTGGACTAATATGCACCACCTAGATAGTTTATATATTAAATTAGATAAAATATAAGATATTGGATTAATATGCATCTACGTAGATAGTTGTTGTACGGTGAACGTAGTTTACTCTTATCAAATCTCAACAACGGATGCGACTCTGAAAAATGCAGCAAATGCAACTCTGAGTCTCCGACCAACTCGAGTATAGATGTCTAAACCAGGCAGGCTCCAACTCGAGTATAGATGTCTAAATAGGGCAGGCTCCAACTCGAGTATAGATGTCTAAATCGGACAGGCTCCAACTCGAGTATAGATGTCTAAACGGGGCAGGCTCGTTGGGCCAGCATGGGATACACCAAAAAAGGTGGCCTAGGCCTAGTGCAACACAGCAGGCCTCGTGCTGCCGTGTCTGTGCCTACGCCATGACTTTGGGTAGTGCTGGTCTTCCTAAAGGATTTTTTTGAATTATAGTGATATAGATCCAATGGATTCTTTTTGCATCTTATTTAATTTATTACTTGATATGCTATCGACTTTTCCATAATGTTGCACAAGAGTAAATATTTAATTGTGTTTGAACACTATATGTTCCTTACACTTGCTCGAGAGTTTAATTTTCGCCCCTGAACTACAAAACTAAATGCACACATGCAACAAAACTAGATACACACATGCACACCCTTCACCGTTGAAACATAACAAAATGGGTCCTTTAGCTAGTTTGAAGGTTGATTTTCTAAATTAATGAAAGATGTTGTAATCTCTACAAATTCATAACTTACTTGTTTTAAATAAAAATATGAAGCTAATACCATTTTTTAGTCATTTATTCATTGGTGCTCTATTTGGAGTAATTTGAGTCTTTTTTTGTTCATGTTTCTAATAAACTAGACCACAAGCCATAAAACAATATAAATAGAAATAAATAAGTTCTAAATGATTGTAAATAGATTAACAACAATTAGATATTTTTTGAAAAAATTGTTTGAATTATTTTCATATTTTTTTTATTTCAAACGGATTAGTATAGAGGTTAAGTTACATTTTTATTATTTTAAAAATATGAAACCACCATTGCAACCGGCTAAAAGATTAAATTTGTCTAGTTTTAACAGGTGTCCAATACCGGGTTTCATAGTTTAGGTGAAACTCAAACTCTCATCATGCAAGTTTAAGGTTGAAAATGTACTTTGCCCGCTATTTCACAAGATTCAGAGACATTGCGAACAAAATTGTCGTGACTCGCAAAGTAATTGATCTGTTATTTATGTGTCAATCCAATCATCAACACACTATAGCCTGCTGTAATTAATAACATGACGTTTGAAAAACTAATGGTAGAGGCCTAAAGGGTGTCCTACGCAACACATATCCACCTATAATTCTCTATATACATGTGCCGGCCTAAATAGTATGGCCTTTGAAAATAGATAGTAAAGACCTATGTACCACGAAACCATGTATCATCGCTATGTGCTAGTGTATATAAGATGTTATTAGTCATAAATTGTTATAATAGAAAGATCTTAAGTCTACCCCTTTGAATGGGCAAATGACGAATATGACACACAATTAATCTTTTCACTCAAATCATATAGCCTTGTAGTCATATGAAAACATAAGCTTGTTTGATTCACTCCAACGTCTCATTAAGATAGTTATCGAGCAGTTTGACTCCATGGCATGAGAAACTCAAATGGGACCTAGCATGGCGGCTTGCCTCTAGCTGCTCATCATCACTTACTTATATATTCCGTACTAGACTAGAAAGACAAGAGAGCTCATCCATTTTCGCATTTTACTATTCTTGAAACATCGTGTTTATTATGACATTTTGATGAGCAGTATTTTTCACATGAAGTAAGAACAAAGCTGTGTTCTGCTTGACCAGAAGGCCTCTGAGCTGATGCGCTCCGGGCACAAGAAGCATGATTTGTTTGGAATCGCTAATCAGGCTCACTTGCATCCACCAAATAGGTGAAACGGAGAGATGCTTTCACTTTCAAAAGGAAAAAGTCTACTTTTGGTACCTCAACTATCGTGAAAGTTTATTTTTGGTCCTTCAATTTTAAAACCGGACAAAACAGGTCCCTCAACTTTTAAAACAGTGCAAATTACATCCCTCGGTGGTTTTAGATGGCAGTTTTACTACAGTAACGGCGGTTTTACTACAGTAACAATGGTTTTGTTTTTTCTTTTTTATATTTTACTAGCAAAATTGCCCGTGCGTTGCAACGGGTGTTGTTGACGGCGAAACACGAGAACAAACAATTTCACTATTTTAAGGAGATGATAACTTTTGAGCCAATAATCTATTCTAGTTCATTTATTTTGTCTTGATTTTGTAGATAATGTTGCTGGTTGTACTTATAATTATTTTGCACAACAAAAAAATTATAGTCGTTATAGACCAATTAGAAAGTCTTGTTTCTTTATCAACCAACGGAATCCACATATGCTTTTTAATTGGCTTTGTGTTAGCAATCGAAACTCTTGGTTGATACTCGTAGGACAACGTGCAATCTTAAATCAATTAGAAAGCATATTTTATTATAGTATGATGTATAACAAACTACCAATGCCCATAGCTCAACTCTTGCTCGTAGCAATCTAGTTACCATCGCTTAGCTAGCCCTAGATGTTGCAAATATTGGTGGAAGTGCCGTAAGTGCGAGGTGCATCGTCTCCATAAAAAGCTTACACAAATCATTCATCCCTCAATATTTGGGACATCATTTTTATCAAGTTTATCTCCACCGTGTTCACTTTGGTGGCGCTAAAAATTACCTACCCATGAAGTCCAACTCAATCAATTGGCCAACTATCTTCGTATCCTCCTAGCGATGGCTAGGAAGAAGCTGTATGTTAGTACGTACTTAGACGTATTCGCATCCACTGGCACATTATACCAGCGAGCTTGCTTTCCACTAATGCACGACGACGTGGGTAAGCGAGAAGCACGTACTATACATCGGTGCACAGGTGCTTTGTGTGGAATTCCTTCACTAAGATCTAAGCCCTGGACGTACGAGTACAACACATGTTTGCCGTATTTTTCGTCTCAGAAATTACTATGAGTTAGTCGAGCCATGAGTGTCACATGTCTCCGAGAACCCATGGAGAGTAGGCAGGGTTGGATTTTGAGATGTTCCACGGTGGTATCAATCGAGGGTGTGTACTCATAGCTCTGCGTGTACATACTGCCTCATCTGTTCTTTTTTCTCGTTGGTTGTATCCTCTAAGCCGAATGACAAGCTTCAATGTTGGTTGTATTCTCCAAGCCGAACGACAAGCTTCAATTTTATTATTTTTTATAACTTTCCTAACCGAACAAGTACTTATTTGCCCAATGAAATAGGTGCTCCAGAATTCCAGTTCATTTAGGACTCTATTAGCACACTTAGATTAGAATCTCTCTATCATCTCTTGTATGTGTAGAAAAATATATATGTATGCCTAATATCTATTTATTTACATTTTTTACTTATGGATCTGTGAGTAAAGGT
Source organism: Bothriochloa decipiens (assembly GCA_023333625.1). NCBI lineage: Eukaryota > Viridiplantae > Streptophyta > Magnoliopsida > Poales > Poaceae > Bothriochloa > Bothriochloa decipiens. The sequence goes on from CM041645.1 coordinate 14,403,246, forward strand.
AATTTACACTCTTCGTGTTTTCGAACCTATATGTTCATGATCTATGCAAGGATGATTTAACACACTATAGAAAAATCATAATTTAACAAGATTCATAAAATATATGGATAGATCATATTGTTATGAAACTAAAAAAATTGGTTTGATATTTTTCTTTTTTTTATGATTTTTAGTGAATTTTGTAAAATCTTCAACGTTTTTGCATTGGAAACCCTGATCTATTTCAAAAACTATTAATAACCTTCCACCTTTTCTTTGTTTCTTGTGTCTTTTACATATGGAACCCTGTACTTCTTACTAATCTTTTGCCCACTCTAATGCTAGTTTGGACACCGTATACAATAAGGAGTCACTGTTTTTTCGATATACGGAGCCGATCGATGGTGGCGGACAGAAAAACCTGGCGGACAGAAAACAAGTTGGAAATTTTGCCAATTAAGTATTACTAGCAAAATTTCCCGTGCGTTGCAATGGGTGTTGGTGATGGCAGAAACATGACAACAATCAATTCTATTTGAAGGAGATGACAATTCTTGAGCCAATAAAAATATATCTTAGTTCTTTTATTTTGTCTTGATTATTTGTTGATAATTTTGTTGCTTGCACTTCTAATTATTTTGCACAACAAAAAAATTATAGTCATTATAACCAATTAGTAAATTTTTTTCAACAAATGGAATCCACTGATGATTTTCTATTGGCTTTGTGTTAACAATCGAAACTCTTGGGAGTTTTGACTCTTTGGTTGTACTACCTCATCTATTTTTATTCCACATTGGTTGGATCCAAGTCAAAATGATAAGACTCAATTATATTATTATTTTTCCATCGGAACAAGTACTTGTTTGCCCAATAAAATAGGTGCTCTAGAATCTCGGTTCATCTGGGATTCTATCGACACTTAGAATCTCTCTATCATCTCGCATATGTGTAGAAAATTTAGATATATACCTTGTATCTTTTTATTTATATTTTGTACTTATGATTCAATATCGATTGGCAAAAGAAATCTTAGTACTCTTATTTTTACATTCTTCGCGTTTTCAAACCTATTTGTATGTAACATATGCAAGAGTGTTTAACACACTATAAACAAAGCACAACCTAACAAGATTCATAAAATATATGGGTAGACCATATTTTTATGAAACTAACAAAACTGGTTTAATATTTTTCTAATTTTTCTATGATTTTTGGTGAATTTTTACAAAATCTCTAACATTTTGCATCAGAAACCCTGATCTATTTCAAAATCTATTAATACCCTTTCAAAATGGCAATGGGTACTGGCTACTCGTACCCACACCCGCTAGGTCAAAATCTATTCCGTCGGGTTACCCGTGAAAGCAGACGGGTAAGGAATTCATTCCATACCCGCACCCGACGGGTATTCCATACCCGACAATATACCTGAATTTATCCTTCACATGCAAAAATATAACAACTTAATGTAAGTTAAATATAACAACTTCTAGCTAATTAATAGCAGCACTAGACCACTAGCACACTAATTGTCTAAGATATATATATATACTTATATGCTTATATGGCCCAAATTCACAGGCTACATGCTTATATGGACTAAAATTACAGGGATGACTATTTATTTGTGCGGGTATTTTTTACCCGCGGGTACGCGGGTATGGGTAGTATACTTCCAGACCCGTATCCGCCATACCTGATGGATACAATATTTCACCCAATAACATACCCACGGGTATAAAAAACCTTCCATACCCGCCTCCTTGTCGGGTAAAACCCATCGGGTACTCGGGTTTCGGGTACCCGTTACCATCTTGAATACCCTTTCACCTTTTATTTGTCTCTTAAATCTTTACATCTGGAACCCTGTATTTCATACTATTCTCTACCCCACTCTAATTTTAGTATTCACAGTATAACAGTACAGAGCCGGTGGTCAGGTGCGCCGAGCGGAAGAAAATCTTGGCGGATAGAAATTTTCACGCTTTATAGATAGGTATAGATTAGGTAGAGATTTCGGCTGAATCTTTAAAAATTCATAGTAAATCACGGAAAATTATAAAATAAAAAATCTAATTTTGTTGGACTTTACATGAGTAGATCTACACAGTAAATGTATAATATGGTATGCTTTAGTATAAAGTTTTTGCTATAAAGTTATTGAGCCAAAATAAATAAAAAAGAAAAGACAAAATCTTTATAGACAAAACTTTATACTAAAACATGCTATATTATATATTCACTGTGTAGATCTACTCATGTGGAGTCCAACAAAATTTGATTTCTCATTTTATGATTTAGTGATTTACTATAATTTTTAAAGATTCAGCTGAAACAAATATAAAAAAGGAAAACAAAGCATCTGTTACTGTAGTAAAACCATCGTTAATGTAGCAAAACCGCCATCTGAAACCACCGAGGGATATAATCTATACTGTTTCAAAAGTTGAGAGACCTGTTTTGTCCGGTTTTAAAGTTGAGAGACCAAAAACGAATTTTCACAATAGTTAAGGGACCAAAAATAAACTTTTTTCCTTCCAAAACGGCCAATGTGGCCTGCACGAGCGAGGCCCACTGCCCACCTCCTCTTCTTTCCTTCCCCAGACAGAAAAGGCCTAGCTGCTGCCGCAGCCTGGAGCCATTTGTACCCTCTTCCTGCAAAGAAGCAACCTGCTAGGCGCCTTTTTTTTTTCTTTCCAGTTGTTGCAAAATGCAGCTAATCGGACGGACGTAACACAATTTTAAAATATGTGCTATGTTAAAAATTATCAAGTTTGAATGTTTGATCAGATCTATATAAAAAGATCTAATATTTATCATACTAAATAAATATTATTAATTTTATTCATTGTGATTCTTTTATTTTGCAACTTATGATTCATGAAATATATTCTATAGTATACTTATTTGAAATCATGTATATTGTTATTATTTTTATAACGTTAGTAAAATATAGGATAGTTTGATTTTCACCGGACCTAGAATTACATCCTTCTTAGGAGCAGTAGTAGCGACTAGTGAGAGAGCCGCCAAAACCGCAAAATGACACTGTTCCCAATTTGGAAAGCATGGGCAGAAAAAATGAAGTTTTTTTTTTTTTTTTTTTGCCTAGACTCTAGTTCATCGGAAGATTCTAATAGAAAATAACTTCAAGAGAGTATGGCCTAATGACCCCATTTGAAAGTTATGTGGGATGGAGCCGGATGTAGAGACAGTATTTACACACCAAGAAAACACGAGCAATAATACAGAACCAAGAGAAAATGGTTTTTGATGAAATGCAAGTGGACCTGGTTACAACAGCACATGTATCATCAGATACTATGTGTGGCTCGTCTTTAACTATATATTTAGTTGTTGCTCTTAATTAACTTCTAATGTGATTTTAACGTAATGACACGCGCTTCCTACTAGTAGACCCTATAGACCTATAGAGTGTCTTGCGTAACATGAATTCACCTACCATCCACTATGTTCTGCAGTATATAAGATGCTATTAGTCACAACAGAAAGATCTCAAGCCTTCCCCTTCGAACAAGCAAATAACAAATATGATACACAATTAATCTCTTCACTCAAATCTTGTAGCTTGGTAGTCATATGAAAACATGGGCTAGTTACATACATTTTCAACATGATCAAACTCAATGACATCGTTATAGAGGCCTAATAAATGAATGTCAGGTTCCTATCATCATGTGGTGCCTTACTAAAAGCACTTCTTTGTTTCAACATAATGCATTGTGTCGTTTGAGAAGAATTCAATCCATCCTCCTACAAAATATCATACATGACAAATCCCCGTTTTCCCTACAAAGCATACACAATTAATCTCTTCACTCAGATCTTGTAGCCTGGTAGTCAGATGAAAACGTGAGCTAGTTTGGTTCACTCCAACGTTTCATCAAGAAAATCATCGATCCGTGGCACGAGAAACTCAAATAAACTGCCATAGTGGTGGTGTGAGGCTCTAGCTTCATCATTTACTTATATACTACAAAAAGATCCACAAGAGAGCTCATCCATTTTCGCTTTCTACTCTTCATGAAACAGCGTGTTTACTATGACTTTTTAGCCAACAGTATTTTTGCATGAAGCAAGAACAAGCTCTGTGTGCCGCTTTAGTCTGAGCTGATGCGTTGTGCTAGATAGAGGTTAGCACTAAGCAGTAAGAAGGCATGCTTTCACTTTCAAAATGGCCGATGGCCGCACGGGCGAGGCCACGGCCCACCTCGTCTTCTTTCCTCACCAAACACAAAAGGCCTGTCTGCTAAGTCTACTGGCCCAGCTGGCTGTAGGCCACAGCCTGGAGTTCATGTGTACCATCTTTCCTATACATAGAACTGCTCGGCTGCCTTCTTTTTTTTCCTTCTCTCCAGTTGTTGCGGGAGGAAGTGCAGCCGATAGGACGTAATACAATTTTAAATATATGTGCCATGTTAAATTTTATCGAGTTTCACTAGATCTATATAAAAATATACTAATGTTTACCATACTAATCAAATATTGTTAATTATATTCACCATTTTGTTCGACTTATATTCATCACGATTCATGAAACATATTAATTCTATAGTATATTTATTTGGAATCATGTATATTTACTATTATATTTATTAAGTTAGTCAAATATATGATAGTTTGATTCTTACCAGACCTAGAATTACATCCTTCTTTAGGAGGTAGTAGCAACTAGTGAGGCCGTGAGGGAACTATCGACAGATTTTGTTAAAATGAGATGTTCCCAATTTGGAAAGCATGGACAGAATAGAAATGTTTTTTTTTATCCTAGACTCTATCATTATAAGATTCTAACCACAAATAACCTGTTGAAGAGATGATGGCGTAATGACCACATTTGCAAGTTATGTGGGATGGTGCCAGCAATAATACATAGATGGTGTGATATCCCTCACCTTCGGAACATAAATTAAAGCGACTCCATCTATAGTTATTGACTTACTGGTGGAGATGTAGAGCTATCTTTGATAAACGAGCTTATGCAAGGATGATATCACACGCTACAAGTTTGCAATGCATGATGAGGACACTACAATTTATCCGGCCTCCAGTCCTTTCGTCAACCCTTGCAGGGGTTGGTGGTGGGCGCTTTAGCCAATTTTCCTTTCATTTTAGACTGGTTTTGGGCTTGTTGTCTTGTTTACGGCCCTGTCCGAGGTAAACATTTTTCTTCTCCTCCTCTTCTTTGTGAGTTGTGTTTGTGAGTCCGTGTTTTTTTCCTCGTCTAATATAAACCGATCGGATTCTACGATACCACCGGACATCGGAGCATGGCAACACGACTGAGCTTGAATCTTATATATAACCCCTAAAGCGTTGCAAACTTAGGCACAGCCTTCACATTTACTCGCTCCATATACAACTTATCCTTATTTTTATTCGAATTTTGTGTATATATACTCCTTGTGCTGTGCAGTTGTGCTTGATAAAAGACCATATATTCCTTGATAAACGAAGAGACGTACGCCCGTACTATATTATTCATTTTTTTATATGGCTGTGGTCTTCCTGTAGAAGCAGAAGCCTCTACGAGAAGAACATGCGTGCGTCGCCGAAAAGGAAAAGCGAAAAGAAAAAACAAGATAATTTGAAGGCAAGGGCAGTGAGATATTTGCAGGCAACGTGCAAGAGGCCCGTGAGGCCGTGACGGTCACGCGCGTAAAGCCGAAAAAGGATGGGCCTAACAGCTATTACTATCCCACACTCCACTCCAACCAATGTGCAAGTGCAGCTACTATAGGAAGAAGGAATGCGTGTCGTTCCCTTCCTTCGACTCCGAGCACTCGTTCCTTCCTGTCCTCGTGGTTTGACACGGAAATTACCACCCGCATGGGGCTCCTCCCCTCACCACAAGCTTCGAATTAGCATTAGCATTAGCATTAGCATTAGCATTAGAATATGTGCCGATCACTACGTTGTTCCAGTAAAGTAATTTTTTTTAGATTAAGGTTCCAGTAAAGTAATGGCCGTTACTCCACTCGTGTGTTCAAGTCAGGGGCTCAGGACACGTCGCCGGACCACGGGTTCAAGCCTCGCCGCCCCGGAAGCCGGATCGGAGCGAGCGCTGCGGACCGTCCGTTCTGCCGTGGAGGCCCGCCGGCGGCAGCAAGCGGACGTAAAAAGAGCTCCGGCTGGGGCAGGTTCACATGACACGCTGCGGTGCGGTGGGGAAACAGAGGGATTCGCGGCGAGCTCCTGGCCGTCAATCTATCGTCGAGGACCTCCTCCCGGGCCCGCCCGGCGATACGTCCGGCCATCCCAGATTCGAGCTGCCGACGTGCAGAACCGCGTGTCCCGGGCTCCCGAGTCCCGACACGGCCACACGGGAGGAACCTGTAGGGTGTAGTAGTAGGCACCAACACATCGAGTCATCAACCGTGCCGTGTCGTTAGTGCCGGCGCCAGTACATTCTACTACGCGTCCGTCCACTTCAGCTAACTCAGTCTGTACTTGAGTCATACCGAGATGGTACCTTATCGAGTGGATGATTTCTTTATAAAATCTAAAGCCAACTTTTATCCCATATTATTAGGAAACAATTTTAACATACAAACACCTATCCTAAATTTTAAAGATAAAAACAAATTTTTCACTATAGACATTTAAGACAATACAGTGTTTAGCGAAGTTGACATAGACACTTCGCTGTGTTTATCTTGGACTTCGCCCGTATGTTTTTACAACTTCAGGTTACCTGTCGAAGATGGCTTCGCTGCACTCCGGACACCTAGCGAAGTTGACGTGACAACTTCGCGTGAAAGTTGATAAGTCAGTCTGTAGAATCGAAAATATGGCCAAAACCAAAAGTTGTCCAAAGAAGTCAAAAGGATAGCGGCAGAGTGTGTTTCATCACTTCGCCGGTATGAGTTTTAGTTGAATGTATAGGAAACATCTGATCACTTTTGTAAAATTTGCCTTGTATAATAAAGCCAGGGGGTCTATAAATACCTCCTGGGGTGTAAATTTTGGAGACAGATTGAAATACAATTACACTTCGCATACTGTTTTCACCTCATACTTCACTTGTGTGATTCTATCACCCAACATCTGACGCCGTCCGTTTGTGTGATCGAAGACACTCACGATCACCAAAATGGGAAGACCCACTAAAAGGACAGCTACGGCCAACAACAACGCCATACAAAATCCAACTATAGAAGATGCAACAGAAACTGAAACCAGACGTGTTCAAGAAGAAGAAACTCAGAACGAAAAAAGAAGACTCAAGGAACTCGAGGATCAACTCGCTGTCAAGAAAAAACAGCTAGAAGAAGTAAGGGCGAAGACAAGGGAAAAGTCCCTGAAGCAAAGAATTACGGAAGCATAAGCAGAAATAAGAAATCTCAACGAAGAGATAGAAAATGAAAGCGAAGTCACGATCCAAGACCCAAACTCAGCAAGCAAAAACACCAACAGCAAAGACAACTAAAGTTAAATAGCAATAATAGACACAAAGTCGCCTCTGTCAATCGATATTCAGCTAGCGAAGTGACCAACAGGATTCAAATTCAACATCATCCCAACTTACAATGGCATGTCTGACCCAAGAAAATTTCTCATAAGCTTTAAAGCAGCAGTTACATCAAGCGGGGGAGATACGAACACCCTAGCGAAGTCGCTCATCATGGCAGTAAGAGGACCAACACAACATTAGTACTCTTCACTAAAGCCAAGGTCAATCAAATTTTGGGAACAACTTCGCACAACTCTGCTCTTAGATTTTTAAGGCTTATAAAGAATTGAGCTCACAAGCGATGATCTTTTCAACATCAAACAGCAACCAAAGAAACCACTGAGCCAGTATTACAAAAGATTTATACAAGCAAAATCTCAAATTCCAGACATACCAGATGAAGTTGTCATCATTGCAGCAATCAAAGGACTACGGGCAGACCAACTTTCTTTCCACTTCAAAAGGGAAAGACCAACCACAGTGGAAAAGTTATATGAAGAAATAAGAAAATACTGTGAGTCCGATGAAGACTACAGAAAAAGAATAGAAGAAGAGAACAGAGAAAGAAACATGTCAAGATCAAATAATAATTCCCAACACTCAAGAATAAATGTTGAGTGAAGACCATTTTAGAGGATAAATCACATCAACAACATGAGCGAAGCTGCCAGTTAAGGTCCAAGATCAAACAATCAAAGAAATTTTAAAACAACAGAAGTTACAAGAAAAACTTCCAGCAAAGGGCAAACTACAACAATCAAGGCAGAAATTTTAAAAGGAAGACATTGAGGCCTGAGGAAATGTATTGTATCATACACGGCAAAGGGGCTGGCCACACGTCCAAAATGTACCCAAGAGTAAAGAAAAGAATTGAAGAAATACAAGAAGAAAACAGGGCAACTTCACAGTTAAAAGTTGTCAATCACCTAGCTCCCCAAGGGACAAATTACGTGCCAATAACTTATCCTCAGCACATGTTCTCACCATATCCGTCAATCTACAATTGCTAGCCACTAGCAGTGTGCTTGCAAAATCAATGGGGCCTAAGTCAGCAGCAAAGTTTCCACTCTGAAAGTTCAGTGGCAAATAGAAACCACCAAATTCAACACAACAATAACATGCCCTAAGCGTCAACAAGCAATGGGAATGCAATCATCCCAAACAAAGGCAGAATTATGACAATCTTCGGAGGAAACAACATGGAGCTCGATACAAGAAATTAAAGAAGAAATTATTTCAGAAGAGTAAACTCCATAGCAGTCGAAGGTCCATTCAAGAAAACAAGATGGTCCCACATGCCAATCACATTCTCAGAACAAGATCTCAAGCTCAAAGATTACCCTCATATGGACTCAATGGTCATAGAAGCAAATATTAAAGGTTGGACAGTATCAAAAATTTAATAGACAGTGGCAGCTCAGCAGATATTATCTTCACAAGAACTTTAGATGCAATGCAAATTGACAGAAAAATCTTAAAAAGAGCCGAGCACCCATTAGTGGCTTTAGCGGAAAGAAAATAAACTCTGTTGGTAGAATTGTCTTGCCAGTCTCATTCGGAACAGTGAACAATGCGAGAACAGAGCAAATAACATTTGATGTTGTTGAAATGCACAACCAATACAACGCAATCTTTGGAAGGGAAAGTTTAAATGCTTTCAAAGCCATAGTAAGCTACCCATACTTATGCATGAAGATACCAGCAGTCAATGGCATTATAACTATCTTCGGCTATCAAACAGAGGCAAGAAACATAGAGAGAGATGCAAACCCAGCTTTCAAAAATATCCACGTGATACAAGAAGAAGAAGAAGATGATGAGCTTGAAACTGAAAACGCGAATATACAAGAAAAAGCGAAGCCTTGCGAAGACACAAAGAAAGTACCACTCAACCCAATGGTGCCAGAAAGACAAGTTATCATCGGCACAAATTTATCAAAAGAAGAAGAAGAAAAAATAATACAAGTCTTCCGAAGTAACAAGGATATCTTCGCCTGGTCTGCACAAGACTTAGGAGGAGTAAGTAGGGATGTCATAGAACACAAGTTAAACATCGACCCAAACTTCAGGCCAAAAAAGCAAAAACTCAGAAAGTTGTCCGAAGACAGAACACAAGCTGCAAAAGCTAAAGTCTAGAGATTGCTAGATGCAAAAGTCATAAGAGAAGTACAATTCACAACTTGGCTCGCAAACATAGTCATGGTGCAGAAGAAAAACAAAAAGTGGAGAATGTTTATAGACTTCACATATATCAACAAGGCATGTCTAAAAGACAAGTTTTCTCTACCAAGAATAGATACTCTAGTAGACCAAGCATCAGGAAGTGAAATGCTCAGTTTCCTCGATTGCTATTTAGGCTACCATCAAATTTGGATGAAAAAGAAGATGAAGAATACACAAGTTTTATTACACCATTTGAAACTTACTGTTTTCAAAGAATGGCTGAGGGGCTTCGCAATGCAGGAATAACTTTCATCAGAATGACATCCATAGTCCTCAAAGATCAAATACCAAGAAACTTGCTTGCGTATGTTGATGACTTGGTAGTCAAAAGCAAGAAAAGAGAAGACCATGTCGAAGACTTACAAGAAACCTTCTCAAACCTCAGAAAAGCAAATCTAAAGTTAAACCCAGAAAAATACACATTTAGAGTTCAAACAGGCAAAATTTTGGGGTGCATCGTATCTGCAAAAGGAATTGACCCGAATCCAGAGAAGTTGAAGGCAATACTGAATAAGAAAGTGCCAAGAAACATCAAGGACATCCAAAAGCTGATAGGAAGATTAGTTTTGCTGAATAGATTTATATCCAAATCAGCTGAGCGAAGCCTCCCAATATTTTAAACACTAAAAGAAAAAAAAATTCAACTGGGGTCAAGCACAACAAGAAGCTTTCAAAGAAATAAAGAAGCATCTATCCAACCCCATAACTTTGGCAACACCTGACCCAACGGCAGATTTGCTACTATATGTATCAGCAAACGAAAGTACAGTTAGTGCAGTACTGATACAAGAAGAAGAAAATGAGCACTCAACAAGACAAGTTCTAGTATACTTCGCATCCGAAGCTTTGTCTGGATCAAAAAATTTCTATTGAGAAATCGAGAAAATTGCATATGTAGTACTTATGGCATCCAAATGAAACACTACTTCCAAGCATACAAAATAAGAGTGCCAACAAATTAACCCCTCAAAGAAGTGCTATAACGCTGTAAGTCCTCAGGGAGATTAAAAAAATGGGCTGCAGAATTGTCTCAATACTTCATCAAATTTGAGAAAAGAACAACAATCAAATCTCAAGTGTTGGCTGACTTCATAGTAGATTGGACAACTTCAAAGTACAATCAAGAAAGAATGGAGCAACCAGAATGGATAATCTATTATGACGGCGCTTGGGGCTTCGCCGGCGCAGGAGCAACAGCAATCATAACCTCACCTTCTGGAATCAAACTCAAATACTCAGCAAGACTAGACTTTCAATGCACCAACAACATTGCAGAATATGAGGCAGTATTGTTGGGACTTCGCAAAGCAAGAGCAATGGAAATTCAAAAGCTAATAATCAAGACAGATTCTCAAGTTGTGGCTATGCATATAGAAAAAAATTACAAAGCAAGAGATCCAGAGCTAGCAAAGTATCTCCAACTATTGAGGGATCAAGAAAAACACTTTGCTAGATTCACAGTGAAAAGTATCTCAAGAAATGATAACACAGATGCAAACAAAATTGCAAAAGCCGCCGCCCAAAAGTTAGAGTTACCACCAGAAGTATTTTTCCAAACTATCATCGAAGCCTCAACAAAAACAAAAGCTGAACAACCGAAAGAAGTACACATCATAGAAAGCGACGACTAGAGAGCTCCAATTATGGCATTCCTCAAAGGATTTTACGAGCCAGAAAATGAAGTTGATGAAATAAGAATGAAGCAAAAGACCATAAGTTACAAAATCATCAACGAAGAACTATACAAGGAAGGAGTTTGCCAACTACTTCTAAAATGCATCTCAAGAGAAGATGGGAAAACTTGTTGAAAGAAATACATGAGGAAATCTGTGGATATCACGCTGGGGCTAGATCAATAGTTGAAAAAGCCTTCAGACAAGGGTTTTTCTGGCCAACCGCTCAAAGCGACAGCAAAGAAATAATTCGGACCTGTCACAATTGTCAAATGGAAGGGAGCAAAGTCAATACACCAGGAACAAACTTACAGCCAATTGAACCAACTTGGCCACTCGCAAGATGGGGCATCGACATAATCAGAAAATTACCCCCAGCTCAAGGCAACTACCAATATGCAATAGTAGCAGTCGAATATTTCACCAAGTGGATTGAGGCAAAACCAATCACAAACATGTCTTCTTACACAATGAAAAAATTCTTATGGCAAAACATCAGATGCAGATTCGGAGTTCCAAGACACATCACTGTAGATAATGGAACCTAATTTGATAGCGAAGACTTCAGAGAATATTGCCACTCATTGGGAATCAAACTTTGTTTCGCATCCGTAAGACACCCACAGTCCAACAGAGCAGTAGAGAGAGCAAACGGGATAATTTGCATAGGAATATTAAAGTGTTTAACAGATCTAAAAAAAAATAGGTAAATGAATTATCAAGAGTTATCTGCTCGCACAACACATCGAAGCCAAGGCCAACAGATTTTTCTCCATTCAAGTTACTATACGGAGATGAAGCAATGACCCCCGAAGAAATAAAGTATGAGGGACCAAGAACAAACATTTAAATGATCACAGAAGAGGATCAAGCAACAAGTAAAGATCTACTAGAAGAAGAAATAATGAAGGGCTTGAGAATATCAAGAAATACCATCTCGAAATACAGAAGTGGTACAACAAAAAAGTCAAACTAAAAGAGTTAGCACCAGAAGATTTTGTCCTCAAAAGAAAAAAAGACGAAGACACAGTTGGAAAATTCCAACAAAAGTAGGAAAGACCTTTCATCATCACAAGAACAAGCAAAGAAGGTGCATATCATCTAGCAAATCTGAAAGGTAAAGAACTCAGTCACACTTGGAATATAGAAGCACTTCGCAAATACTACCCATAGCCAAACTAGAAGAGTAGTTTTCTTTTCTGCAAAGTAGAAGTAGAAGTTCCATTCCAAGTAAATTTACAACGTAATCGAGCTACACTCTTTTTCCACTCAGGGAAAACCCTCCGTAGGGTGAGTGGTTTTTTAACGAGGCAGTCTATTTGTACATCGCATGAAATATAAATGAGAAAATAGTTTTTCCAAAGATATGTCTCTACATTGCACAACTAAAAGTATAAAATGCCGAAGAGTATATCCAAAATATACTCCCATATCGGCACAAATTTTGCAAAACTAAGTTAGCATCAATATTTTATTAAATCTAAAAAATGCTAACTTATCCAACTCAAATAAGTCCAAGGCAAATTTTTAACTTTATTTCACTAAGGTGAAAATATTTTTAGCTTCTAAGGAAGCGTACGCGTCCACTTCGAACGAAAAAGAAGGGACGACGTTTCAAAATTTTCTAAGGCAAATTTTTCAACTTCATTTCACTAAGGTGAAAATGTTTTCAGCTTCTAAGAAAGCGTACGCGTCCACTTCGAATGAAAAAGAAGGGACGGCGTTTCAAAATTTGTTAAGGCAAATTTCTCAACTTTATTTCACTAAGGTAAAAATGTTTTCAGCTTTTAAGGAAGCGTACGCGTCCACTTCGAACGAAAAAGAAGGGACAGTGTTTCAAAATTTACTAAGGCAAATTTTTTAACTTTATTTCACTAAGGTGAAAGCGTTTCAAGCTTCCAAGCGAAGCGTACGCGTCCACTTCGCACGAAAAGGAAGGGACGGCGTTTCAAAATTTGCTAAGGCAAAATTTTTTGACTTTATTTCACTAAGGTGAAAGCGTTTCAAGATTCCAAGCGAAGCGTACGCGTCCACTTCGCACGAAAAGGAAGGGATGACGTTTTAAAATTTGCTAAGGCAAATTTTTTTGACCTTTTTTCATTAAGGCGAAAGTGTTTCAAGCTTCTAAGCGAAGTGCACGCGTCCACTTCACACGAAAAGAAAGGGACGGCGTTTCAAAATTCGCTAAGCAATTTTTTTGAACTTATTCCACTAAGAAGAAAACATTTTCAGTCTTTAAGCGAAGTATACGTGTCTACTTCGAACAAAAAGAAGGAACGACATTTCAAAATTTATTAAATTCTTCAGATCGATCTCGTCAGAGCAAAAACATTACCCCTTAAGCGAAGCATAGACAATCACCTCAAATAAAAAGCAGGATCTTCAAAAAAGAAAGACGACAAAATTCAAATCGATTATACAATACTCATTTACAAGCGAAGGTAAACTCACACACTTCACAGTACAACAAGATGTCTTGCAATACAACTTACCCAATTACAAAAATGTGTTTACAAAATTAGTCATCTTGAGAACTAACTACTTTGGCAGCATCATCAAGTATGTCGCTCATAACTTCATTAATAATATCGTCCGCTTCACGGCGTAAATAGTCTTCACAAACATTTATCGACGAAGTGCTTGACCCAGATGACTACGAGAAAAAGAGGTTAGAAAACAAAAGTCCAACCGCAGATGAAAAATAAACTTTACATAATAAACTTTACTTGTGCAAAATTCAGGAAATCAAAAACTCAACAGTTGGGAGGCCTGATACTACAGTATCGTTTATTCACATCTATAAAAGATTTGTAAGACAAAATCCCCACAGAAAAGTCCCAGGTTCAAAATAACGAGAGCAAAAAACTTACGGCAAGAAAATCATCGACATCACAACCATCATACTTCGCACGAAAGTCATAAAATTCGCTAGGCTCGAAAACGAAGTTATCTTTAGACATTAACAGCGGGATAATGTCTTCGACATCCTGCACAGGCTCAGCATGAGGAACCTGCACAGGATGAATAAATAGTCAAACAACTTTCAAGTATATATATTACAAAGTCAATAACTTAGAACCATTGTACTTAAAACCTTCTCATCTCACAAAAGAAAAAGATAACTAAAGCCTAAGGATGGCTACCACTAACATTGCTAGATCCGGCACCGCTTTGACCTCTAGCATCGGCCTCCCTCTTCGTAGCTTCCTCGGCCTCCCTCCGGGCTGCCTCCGCCTCCTTTGCAATTCGCTGACATAAAAAAGAGAAAAGTTAGATACAGAACACATTTGAAAACAAAAATAGTTAAGTGTAAAAATTACCCTTTGCAATTTTTCTCTAGCTTTATCAAAACAATGAGCCCGACCAGCTGACCTCCAATACTGCTCTAGATATTTGTTGCACAATACTTGTGTGGCCTTCGTCACATTGGTTAGTTCATTTACAGAAGGAAATTTATAGTCGGCGTCACAAAGCTGCGCAAACAAAGGATCTTGACTTTGCTTCATCAAATGAAACAAAGCACGAGCAGAGTAATAAACCCCAATATCAACTGTGGCCTCGGTGACTCGAGACAAATCTTCGTACTGACGACAAAGCCAACTAAAGAAACTATCACGATCACCAAGCTCCCAATATTTTTACTCAGGACGAGCTCCAAACTTGTCATAACATTCAAAATAAAGTTCCCAGATTCGATTGCAATTGTCGAAGAAAGACTTGTCTTGCTCCTATAACTTTTTCTCAATACGTCGCATACCTTCTTTCAACTTTTCATTCTCAGGGACAATTTTCTTCATCTCATCCTCTTTCCTCTCAACATCAGCAAGAGCACTAATCAACCTAATCTCCAAATTGTTATGAGCATCCATGGCATCAGCTCTCTTCTTTTCTTTCCCTACAAGTTGCTCCTTTAGATTTTGGATCTCAACTTGATAATCACACTCGCGAAGGGCAAAGTTCTTCTCTTTTTATTCTAGGCCCGTCCGCAAACCTCTCATCAAGAGAGAACCTTTGTACATCATGGATAAGCCAGCGTCAGCAACTTCGAGCAAAGGCTTCTTCGATATTTGAAGCTCTGCATCTGGGACAGTGAAAGCCTCATCTATGCACTTTGATACCTGAACCTCAGAAGTACGAGGCATCATCCGAAGTTTATCAGCCCCAATACCTATCAACTTGAAACAATCAAGACCTAAACTTTTCTCTTGGCAAAACTCTAAGCCCCGCTTTAGAGTATCAGAAATTTCTCCTTCACCACCAGCAGGGACAACAGGAGTCAAAGGATTTTGTTGAACATTTTTCATCTTACTAAAGTCAACACTCTTCTGAGGAGAAGACTGTGCATGAGGAAAAATAGTTTTTGCAAAGAGACAAAAATTAAAGATTAAGCAAAATAAGACAACGCAAGCCAAACAAGTCAAACATAAAAACACATTAGTTACCAGTAGAAATGCATTCTTCCAAGCTACAGTCAACCTTTTTGCCAGATTCAACATGAATAGTGGAGCTCGACAAGCGCATCAATCGTTCATCATTAGTCTCCTCATCAAAAACTTCGTCATCACTATCTTCAAGATTAAGGGAGTAAACTCTAGACCCACCAGCTTTCTTTAATAAATTCTGAACACCAAGTTTACCAGCCTCATTTGCAGCTGGGTTCTCAACCGAAGTTGTCTTCCCAGCATCAACATTCTCTTCATGAGATCCAACAACAGGGGCCTCAGCATCAGGCCTTGGTGAAGTAGAACTAGTAACTCTATGAATTTCCCCCACAAAAGTTCCTCCTCAATAGTTGTCATTTCAGAAATAACAACATTTTCAACACCAACACAACTCCCAGCAGGCAAATCCTGCAGTTCATCATCCAACGGAGCTAACTCATCAGAAGAAAATGCCATAGCAATTTCTCTCACCTCGTCTTCGACAAGAACAATATCATCAGCTCTCTTTGAAGCACCAACACCATCTTTACTAGCATCACCTGAACCTATAAACACATTCCCCTCTATATCCAAACTTTGCTCAAGAACAGCTTCAATATCTTTTGCATCCAATAAACAAGAAGGACTTTTATTCTTTTTCAGCTTTTTAGCAACAACTTTGTTAACATCGCCAGCAGCCTTACATTTGCCAGCCTTAGCAACTATCTCGTGTTCCTTCTTTTTACTCTGCTTTCTATCACGAGCATAAGCAGGTGGGGGCCTCTCACTATACTCTATGTTAGTAACTTCAAAAACCCTGTTGAAATGTTTATACTTATCACCAAGTATTTTGTCAATGTTATTTTTCTCACTCAAAACATACTTCCCAAGCAAATCTTTAGCACAACTCTCCATAGACTTCACGAAGTCTTCATCTGTAGCAAACGTCCTAGGACGATGGAAGTCGTTATCCGGGTACTTGTAATTGATACCTCAAACTTTCTTCAAATGAAACCGTTGGATAGACCACCCCTTCTTCAATGGCCAAATTCTGGTAGCAGCATATTCCTCAACAAGATCTCTTGCACATTGCAGTAAAGCAGTAGATTTGTAAAATTTCACTGCAGTCTTCGAGATCATAGAGGAAGGAAAAGATGGAGACAGCTTAAATTTCTCAATTTCCATCTTGGCAGCCAAGGGATATTTCTTAACCATTTTCTTTGTAACAGGATCTCTTTCTTCAACCATAGGAACTTTGTGGTAAAACCAATACCTAGACCATTCACCTTTCCCCCACTTGTTTTGCGTGACTAGAGATATTTGAATAGCATTACGAGCTGACTTGAAACTAGAACAAGCAAAATACTTAGTAACCACTCGACCATCAAGCATGAAATCCTTGAATTGAGTATGCATCTCAAAAAGCTGACAAAAGGCAGCAATATCAGGATTAGCCTCCTGAGATTTTATAGCCCAAACAAACTGCGCTAGCCTAACTATACCATTTGGTGTCAAATGATGTATCTGGATGTTGAAAGCCTTCAACACATCTTCAACAAAATCTTGGCAAGAAAATCGAAGATCAGCAGTAAACATATCCTTGTAGACAATGCACTCATCAGGATATGGCTTCGGATTAGTTTCTGATGGATCAGGTACTCTTACCTGATCACGCTTCACAATCTTCAAGCGAACCATTTCATCAAGATGACTCTTCTCAAACAAAGTTTTACCAAAAGCCAAGGTAAAAGCCTCTCCATCCTTGATCAAATCTTCGACAGACGCATCAACATCATCAAGATTTTCTTCGTCAGAATCCACAGGTAAACTATCATCATCAACTTTTGAGCTCTCTTGAGATTGAACTTGATCTTGTAAGTCTCGCGAAGACATCTATTGTAACACCTCTAGTGTTATATTAACTAAAACCTGCCATGTCATCATATGCACTGCAAAGCATTCATGATTAGGTCAACCTTGATATGCATTAACTAAAATAAGTCTACATTTCATAGGTTGATTGTGTTTCTGAAATGTGTTGTCACATGAAATAATAAAACCCTACTTTCAAATGTCATCCCAAATACTTAGTTTATATTCTATGTACTTGAGGTGTAAACTGTGTTTACACTAGTGTCAAGCATAGTGTATAAATCTAAGTACAACTCTAAAAATGATTTCCACATTTGAAGTTGAATTTGGATTCCAAAGCTTATTCCCAAGTCTGGCAATTCAAATTTAAATTCAAATTGGAAAGCTATAAAATGTTTTTGAAAGTCAACCTGGTCAACTAAGGGTACTATTAGGTCATTGACCTAAAAATGTCCTTGGATGATGTATGTGATCACTAATAACCAACCAATTAAATTAGAAACCAAATCGAGTTTGAATTTGGTTTCAAAAACCCTTTATTTCAAAACTTAGTTTTATCCCCTTTTCTGTAATTCAAAATCTATAAGGAATTTGGGGATACTCTAAAAATATAGTTTGTAGATCATGACAAGAGCTACAAAGTTGGTATATAAAGTTTTTCAAGTTTCCACAAAGAATTTCAAATAAATTTGAAAATATAGTTTTTCAACATTTGTCCCCTTTTGATTTTAAAACCATAATTAAAAAATTATGCATAATTTGGGAAAACTTTATATATGAAAAAGGTTTGGTTTGAAAATTTAAACATTTCATAGTTTTGAAGATTTTCATGTTTTATTGAAGAATCAAAAGTAATTGCAAATGTTTGTTTCTAGGGTTTTATTCCCCTTTTGGATTTGAATTCATATTTCAAAATCTATATAGAATTTGAGGATGCCAGTTAAATAAAAAGTGTAGCTCTTAAAAAGTTATGCAAATGATATTTTTGGAGATTTTCAAGTTCTTATATAAATTTTGGAGTAATTTGTAATTTTAAATGAGTGGCAATTCTGTAATTTTCTTGAACAGCATCGAGACCTATCGACGGCCGCCATCGCCGGCTTCTCAAGCCGCGCCGCCGTCCACCGCCGCACATGCCACAGCCGCCAGCGTGCTCCTGGACGCGTGAAGCTTCATCGTCGTCGTGTCGCCCATCCACACCTCGCCTCTGGCCTATAAATAGCAAGCCGGCCGCCACTTCCCTTCTTCTTTCTCCCTGCCGCCGCCGCCGACGACCTTGCTCCGCCGCCCAAATTTGCCACCGTCGCTCCATCTCTTCCTACTTCATCTTGCTAAAAGCTCTGCCACGTCCTTGCGCTTCGATTGAGTTAGTTTGTGCTCGCTCTCCTCGCCTGAGCCGCCCGCACGACGTCGTCTTCCTCGCGACTGGTCGCCGAGTGCCGCGAGCTTCCTCGCCGTCCACCGCCGCCAAGGTGGAAAACATATTATCTTTAACCCTCTCATCATGTTCTCCGTGCTTTGCTGCCCCTTATGCGCATCTTGGTCGACCTGATGGTGCACAGGAAGCGCCGGAACACCGTCCTTGCCACCGGAGCGCCGCCGCGGCCATCAGCGCCGCCGTCCACAGCTCGACTCAGCCACTCCGAGTTTTCATTAGCGTGTGCACTAGACCCGTGGTGAGCTCCTGCACCTGTCCATGCTCTCAATTTTACCTCCCTTTGTGCCGTAGGGTCCGGCCGCCGTGGCTCGCCGCCGGCATGGCTTGCCAGCGCCGCCGCGCGCGTAGCCGTTTGAGCTAGGGGCCAGGAATAGCTTCATTTTCTGGCCCAACGTCTTCGCATCGATGTCCTGCACCTGCCTGTGCCCTCGTCGTCGCCAAAAATTGCTCCGGTGAGCGTTACCGCCGTGCCCGAGCTCCACCGTGCCGCCATGGCTGCCGGCGTGGGTGCCGCCGTCGCTCCGCCGCCACGTTAGCTAGCCCAAGTTGCTCGCTGTGCCGAGATGAGCCTGTAGGACCAAACCTCGTCGCCGGAGACCTCGCCATCAGCGAGAAATCGCCGGTCAACCGTCGCGCCGCTGTCGGTCAGCGCGGGGACACTGTGCTTATTTTATTTTTCTTTTTCTAGAAAATGTTTTAAATGCTATTTTTTTAGAAAATCATAGTAATTCATATACAGCTCCAAAAATTCTAAAATTTTTTGTGTGTGTTCTTTATGATGTAATCTACCTAGAAAAAATATGAAATAATAAATTTAAGTACTTTTTGCATAAGTTAAAATTAGCTCTTTTAATTGAAAAATGGACTTTCAATGATTTTTAATAAATAAAATATTTGGCTTTTAATTCTAAAATTTGTTTTGCCATCTAATTAGACCAAGAGCTATTCAAAATAAAATTTTGAGCTTAATTAGACAACTTTAATTTTTATGCTTTTATTTTATACTTTTAAATAATTAATTAACCCCTTTAATTAAGGTTAATCATTATAGGAATTGTTTGACTTTGGGATTGATTGATGACCTTGGGTCATTAACCCTAATGACCTTTGGTACTTTAATTAATTGTTTGCGCTTACCTGGATTATGTCATTAGGGCTTAATTAACGTTATTTTATGTGTTTAATAACTTTCTTAAAAAAAATATAGTTAACCCTAATGAACTTAGTAAGTATGTTTTGGTTGGCTTGCAACTTTATCGAAAAGTTGTACTCAAGCTATTAATCTGATCATGTATCCATCGAGCATCATGTTTACCATTCCATCATATTGAAGCATATCATTGTATCGTATAGTTTTCGTTAACGAAGAGTTTAACGTCGTCACACCAGATTCCAAAGAAGAGCAGACTCAGGAGTTGGGAGTTGATCCAGAGCTCGAGACCATCTATCCCGAATACTAAGGCAAGCCCCGGATGCATTCAAACCCTATTCTATTTTATAAAAGTTTTACCGCTTCAATTTTGATATGTTGCATTAAGTAATAGGAGTTGAGTGAAAACCCACCAACTGCATTACCTGCCTTACTCCTATATTCCTTGTTACCTGTTCTAAAAGATGCATAGTAATGCTTAGCCCTGCTTAATTTATTAAGTGTTCAGAGGTAAAAGAATGAAAAAGATGAGTTTGGCTTTATCTGTTGGAATAATGCTTTTAGTTAATAAATCGAGTCTGGACGGCTAACTTGCATTGGGAAAGGAGTCCCTCTGTAGTGTTTTCGTCTATTGATGCCCTAGGTCCCATGTCGATGATGAACTGGTGATATCGAGAAATTAGAAAATCCACATGCATGAAGTGGTATACAGTGGGCCAGAGTCCCCACGTATGTCATGGAGTGACTTATAATGGGCCAGAGTCCCCACATATGTCATAGTGTGTTATACTATGGGTTTAAGTTCCCACGTATCTCGGTACACTGGGTCGAAGTGCTCATGTGTATCATGTGGTGATATATGGCTGCTGTTGTTATCCCGGTATATCGGTTCACCTACTATGCTTAGGAGTTAGAGTCTCCTGCATATTAGTAACCTAGGTCCCAGCTGGGTATATGAAATAGATTCGAATTGCCGTTGCTTCTCGTAGAAGAAGACTCGATCGGTGTTCATCATCGTAGTAACAACTTGAAAAATAAGTAAGGTTTAAGAAGAAAGTTGGTTGGTAAGTTTGATCTTAAGCAAGACAACTTTTCTTTCTTTCAAGCTTTTCTGCAAAATTTTTATCTCCTGCAAGCCTTACCTTGTCCCTCTAGCCTGTATTTCCTGAGTCTTCACCCCTCTTTTTTGTCGGGTCAGTCTTGTTGAGTACTTTTGTACTCAGGGTTTGTTGAACCCTAGTTGTAGGTGAGCCTCATGGGCAGGAATGCTTCGCATCCTGCTGCATGACCGTCGTCAAGGAAAGTGACGACGAATAAGAGATCTCGCTCTTGGGCAGAGCATATATTCAAGGTTGATGTACTAAGTTATATTGTTATTTCACTGCTATATGGTTTGTAATAATCCAACTTATGGTTTGTAAACTTATGTTATTGTAATCCTTCCGCTATTTTACTCTGATGTATATTATTTGTATAAAACTGTTGTAATACTGCAATATCTCTTTGTAATGATTGATCCTGCTCGGAGAATCGTGGATGATTCGGGATTTACCCGACAGACCTTCTAAGTTTTATGGAACACATTCATGGTTATTTGGAGTCTGTTTAGACAATAATCATGCGTGTGGGCCATAGGATTTAGGAGGTTCTGCCACATCTATAAAATCAAAAAATCAAAACAACCCAGACAAGATCACAAAGCATAAAAGTTAAACGAAACAAACCTCGCCGAAGTTTTCAAACACACTTCGCCTGAGAGCTCAAGAAAAAAACGAACAAAAGCAACAGATGTCAAGAAAAACTATCTCAAACTTTCTAGCTCAACAAAAATTTTTGGCAGAGCTTCCCCTCCTCTGAAAACGGCGGCTCCAGGGGGAGGCATCACTATTTATAGACGGGTCTAGTCAAATAGTCAAAGCTAGCCGTTGGATTTAAAATTCAAACAGGCCAACTCCAAAGTTTGGACGACGTTTGTTAGGCAAAGCTTCATATAAACTTCGCGGGATTCAGACCTTTGGAGTAGGCCTTCGCCCGCGAGGGGCTACTGTTGGGGAACAACTTTGACATACAAACACCTATCCTAAACTTTGAAGATAAAAATAAATTTTTCACTATAGACATTTGAGACAACATTGTGTTTAGCGAAGTTGACATAGACACTTCGCTGTGGTTATCTTGGACTTCGCCCGTATGTTTTCACATACTTCAGGTTACCTGTCGAAGATGGCTTCGCTACACTCCGGGCACCTAGCGAAGTTGACGTGACAACTTAGCGTGAAAGTTGACAAGTCAATCTGCAAAATCGAAAATGTGACCAAGACCAAAAGTTGTCGAAAGAAGTCAAAAGGATAGCGGCGGAGTGTGTTTCATCACTTCGCCGGTATGAGTTTTAGTTGAATGTATAGGAAACATCTGATCAATTTTGTAAAAGTTGCCTTGTATAGCGAAGCCAGGGGGTCTATAAATACCTCCTGGGGTGTAAATTTTGGAGACAGATTGAAATACAATTACAATTCGCATACTGTTTTCACCTGATACTTCACTTGTGTGATTCTATCACCCAACACATATTTCACAAAATCAAATTATCTTCTCTTCATAGGCGCCTTTTCTACTACTCCCACAGTCCCGAAAATAACCACACATCTCACCCTTTCAATAAGCCTACCTTTGTTAAGTCTAAATAATTATAAAAATTATATTATTTAGATGCGTATCAGTATCATTTGATTAATAAAATATTTTTTTTAAAAAAATAAAAATATTAGAAATATAAATGTTGATTCTATATTTTTAAATTTTACAGGTCTATCTAATTTTAAAACATTTGATTGTATATTTATTTTTGAAAGGAGAGAGTAAGGTTTTTGGTTGGTGGTTGTAAAAATTTATCTAGATAAACAGGCCTTTCATACGCTCGTGCATAGCTAAAGCTATGCATCTAGAAAAGTTTGAAACGTCTTTCGATTTATAATAAAAGATATCATTTTTAAGCTTTTGGAAAAAAGAAGGAATGTTTTTGTAAGTAAAAAGGGCATGTTTGAATGCATCCCCAACCGAAAAGTTGCAAAAATGAAAACACCTATAGTGCTGAGATCTGATGGCTACAAGTGCAGCTGAATTTTGCGACACTTTCAGGTTTGGCATATCGTGTGTGCTGCATTATAAGCCGATTTTATAAATGCAAAAAAAGCATCAGAGAATATCCATCCTCACTAGACTGCCTAGACAGGCCGTAATGAGTGACCCACCCCTGTCGTGACCCCACCCGTCAGCTCGTTCGTTCAACTTCACTCACTTACAAATCACTCTCCCCTCTCCACGATTAGCGAAGGCTCACTCCGTTAATCCCTCTCGTTAACCAAACCACCGCCCTCTAATCTCTGCCTGCGCCATCCACCATTCCACCACCATCTTGTCCCGGAGTATAAGAGAGCGGCCTCCCCTTCCCAAACCCCGTGCTTGCCGGGCGCCCGACCTCACCTTATCTCCTCCTCCACCTGGAGATATTTCTACCCCTCCTCCGTCCTCCGCCACCATGGAGTCCGGCCTCGTCGCAAGCCACCGCCTCCGCCTCCCGCTCCCCTCCGCCTCCTCCGCTCCCCACCACCACCTCCTCCGCCACCGCCACGCCAACGCCCCGTCGTCCGCCGCCGCGCCGCTCCGCGTCAGCCTCCCGCGCCACCACCTCCCTCACCCCGCCCCGCTCCGCCTGCCCGCCGCGCTCCCGCTCCGCCCTTACCTCCCGCCCCTCCGCGCTTCCGCCTCCTCCTCCGCGTCCCCAGCGCCCGACGCCTCCGCGGCGTCGCCCAAGTTCCTTGGCATCGAGACGCAGACGCTGAAGAAGATCGTACCCCTCGGGCTCATGTTCTTCTGCATCCTCTTCAACTACACCATCCTTCGCGACACCAAGGACGTGCTGGTGGTGACCGCCAAGGGCAGCAGCGCCGAGATCATCCCGTTCCTCAAGACCTGGGTCAACCTGCCCATGGCCGTCGGCTTCATGCTCCTCTACACCAAGCTCGCCGACGTGCTTTCCAAGGAGGCGCTCTTCTACGCCGTCATCTTCCCCTTCATCGCCTTCTTCGGGGCCTTTGCCTACGTGCTCTACCCCATGCGCGACGCCATCCACCCCACCGCGCTCGCCGACCGACTCCTCGCCGCGCTCGGGCCCAGCTTCCTTGGCCCCGTCGCCATCCTCCGCGTCTGGAGCTTCTGCCTCTTCTACGTCATGGCCGAGCTCTGGGGCAGCGTCGTCATATCCGTCCTTTTCTGGGGGTTTGCAAATCAGGTACCCAATTCTATTACTGTGTCCGCTCTGTTTCTGTCACAGCTAATAATTTAATAATAGTAATTCTTCACCTATTGAGGATTGAAACGCTAGTGATTCATGGCTAGACATTTTAAAATTGCAACAAGTAATTGATGCTTGCGGATTCTCTACTGAAACGCTATTGATTCATGGCTAGACATTTTAAAATTGCAACCAGTAATTGATGCTTGCTCTGTTGTGGACTCCGAATATCCCCTTTCGCCTTTCCAAAAAAACTTTGGAATGGCTGGTGGGGTATGATTGTCTTTATGCGCAGATATTTACAGAGTTCATTCCAACATCAAGCGCAGTTGATACTTTGATAGTTGTCCAAGATCAATCGCAGTTGTTTGTTTATTAATTTTCAGGTGCTTTTAATCATTGCAGATCACTACAGTTGAAGAGGCCAAAGAGTTCTACCCTCTGTTTGGGCTTGGTGCTAATGTGGCGCTCATCTTCTCTGGGCGCACAGTGAAATATTTCTCAAACATGAGGAAGAATTTGGGTCCTGGAGTGGATGGCTGGGCGATTTCCTTGAAGGCCATGATGAGCATAGTGGTTATACTGGGTCTTGTCATCACCGGTATCTATTGGGGAGTGAACAAGTTTGTCATTGATAAGTCGTCTGTGCCCGTGGTCGAGCGGAAAAAGAAGGTTGGACCTGGCAGATTTTCTACTCTTCTTTTTGTGTTTATGGATCTCTCCTTAACGATTCTGCGAACATAACCTTTCAGGACAAGCCAAAGCTCAGCTTGGGTGAGAGCTTGAAGGTTCTGTTGTCATCTCGGTATGTGAGGGACCTTGCCACATTGGTCGTTGCTTATGGAATAAGCATTAACCTTGTTGAGGTGACATGGAAATCAAAATTGAAAGCACAAGTATGTTAATTTCAAAGCATGTATCTTGGCCTGTTAGTAACGTATATACACATATACAGTATAGTTGCCAATTGATTTTCTGCTGTTGTCTTGCAGTTCCCAAGCCCGAATGAATATTCTTCATTCATGGGCGATTTCTCAACTGCCACCGGCATAGCTACATTTACAATGATGTTGGTAGGGAGAGTAATCCTCAGAAAGTTTGGGTGGGGAGTTGCAGCTACGATCACTCCTGCAGTGTTACTTCTCACAGGAGTTGGGTTCTTCTCACTGATTTTGTTTGGTGAGCCATTGACTCCTCTTATGACCAAGTTTGGGATGACGCCTTTGCTTGCGGCAGTCTATGTTGGAGCAATGCAGAACATTTTCAGTAAGAGTGCAAAATACAGTCTGTTTGATCCTTGCAAAGAGATGGCATACATTCCTTTGGATGAGGATATGAAGGTGAGTCCCCAAAAACTACTGATTCTTGTGTGGATTCGTATCAAATGGATATCTTGCCATAAATGACACTTGTATTGGTATGATTGCTCCAATGAGGAAAAAGAATAATTTTAAGTTCATAATACTGGTACCTGATTACTTAACCTCATCAGAGTAGGTGTGATCAGCATATATCATAACTTGTAGAACACGAGATTCCTATTTTTAATGAAGCCACATTAATTTCTTTGATGTTGGAAACTGGAACCTGTGTTAAATTTAGCTCTATGTGAAAAGATATTTTGTTGTTTGTCCTTGACTCTAGTTGTACCTGTATCTCTGAAACACTGCGATAAATTCACCTAGGTCAAGTGAAAGGCTCATAATCATCTACCAAAAGACATGTAAATGTACATAATAAGATTTTATGCTGTTGTTGATGATGGAAATTATCCCCCCCACCCCCCCCCCCCAACACACACACAACCACCCACCCAAAAAAAAAGTAATGTTCAGTTTGATGAAACCTGTTGCTTTTGTTCTCAATTCTTTCTGGTCATGATAACAGGTTAAAGGTAAAGCAGCTATTGATGTTGTCTGCAACCCCTTGGGGAAATCCGGAGGTGCTTTGATCCAACAGTTCATGATCCTGTCATTTGGATCTCTTGCGAATTCGACACCCTACCTCGGTGGAATACTCCTGGTGATTGTTCTTGCATGGCTGGGTGCTGTAAGGTCCCTAGACTCGCAGTTTTCTTCCCTGGCAAAGCAAGACCTCGAGAGAGAAAAGATGGTGAAAGCACAGGCCGTCGAAACAACTGCCAAAGTAGTTGGGACTGGAAATGGTTCTCTCCAAGAAACTCTAGCTACTGAGCCGTCTTCAAATGGCGTAGCCACCAAAGAGTCTCAAGAACCTGAGAGTACAACCACAGAGAAATCAGGCCAGCAGTCTCAATAAGTTTTCCCCAAGAAATTTAGTTAGTACAAGCCTTTGGAGGAACATAAAGTTTCTTGGGCCTTTTATCTGGAGCTGCTGAAGAAGGCAGGAATGATATGAGAAATAAGGAGGCCTGTTCTTCTGTTGTTGTAGCATAATTTTTTTACTTCACCGTGAGTATCTGTAGCTGTTTGTTTCATTCCATAGGTATAAACTGTTTCTGTTTGTTATTAAAATTTTGGGAAGTCTGCCTCATGACAATATTAATCTCCATTAGCTAGTACTTGTCGTGAGGAAAAATATTTTGCCTGGTTTTGATATCTATAGGTACCATATATTTCAGTTTATCCATATTCCTACTAAACAGTGGTGTATCCAGGTTCCTTTTACACGTAAGGTTCATGGGCTTTGCCATGACAAATTACCCTTTACCGCAGGCCCACAGCCTAGGTGAGCATAAAAGGAGGACATGGTCATGGTTCAATCAGTGATGCAGAATGCTCATACTCTAACGGAACTGGGAATGTTTTTGTGTGATCGCTAGAGAGTGGAAATGGGAATATTTACCGGGGACATGTGAATCCTTTACCGGGGCTTGAGTGCTTGACATGTCGTGAATCCTCCTCAAAAGAGACGAGTGCCCTCAGGTAACGCGGACATAAGCGGTGCATGGCCGTCGTCAGCTCGCGCAAGGTGTATAGTGTTGAGTCGATATCCCCTTCCGTTCTTGAAAGAAACATAACGGGGATATGATAGTGGATGGCCGACTAGCTCTCTGGTGCCGGACTACCGATACACATCAGTGATCTAACTTTACTTCCATGATTGCAACAAGGATGGAGAACCACAGTAGACAGTAGGCACCAATGATGGATACAATCAGGGTGTAATTATCTCGCTGTTGTTTTGTCTCCTCAATTCTGAGCCATTCATGGAGAGGAGCGCAGGCCTGTGAATGAGCTGTCCACCCATCCATGAACAGTAGACATGCTGTCCTGCACTATGGCCTGTAGGCATGCTGTCCTGCACTGTATACGTTATACGTACCATGTAAGTATATAACCATCAAAGTTAAAAAGGAAAAGGTAATATTGCATGAGTCTAATTTGCCTCACTCAATTGAAACTGGATTTTTAGACCCCCATTCCTGAAACCTTTCGATTTGTCTATTGAGCGATTTTAACTAATGTGCAGCCGCATCAGTCATCCTATGTGGCACCATATTAGCGATGAAGGGAGGTAAGTTAGATTTTCATAATAGTTTAGAGAGGTCAATTAGATTTTACAAAATTATAGTTTTTTTCAAAATATATTTAAAAACATTTCTAGAATATATGCATTTAAAATGATAAATATTATAGTTCATAAAAAATTGTTTGGATTTTTTTCATATATAAATATTATAGTTCATATAAATCTTCACCACTTTTTTTTTTGAGAGGAATAAATCTTCACCACTTGTTGCGGAAAAGCCCAATTGGGCCATATCCTTAAGTGGGCCACGACTGTGTTGTTCTGACGTTCTGCGCGGCGAGGACTCGGCCCATCCACACTACGCCATCGCCCCGTGAGCGAAACGGACGGCGGAGATCGGCCGGCCGTAGATGGCGAGGGAGGGGACACGCTGTTCCGAGATTTTTTCCAGATCAGATCCGACAGCTCGCCTTCCCGTCTTTCCCTCTCCCTCCCCCACACCCGGGCCGGTCGTCGTCGTCGCGGCGTGAGCGAGCGAGCGAGAGGGAGAGGGGGAACCCCAAAACGCTAGCGCCCACCGTCGCCGACGGCCGCCAGCCGCCAGAGGAGAGAGATGGCGGTGGACGAGGTCAACTCGGTCTACGTCGGCGGCCTCCCCTACGAGGCCAACGAGGAGATGCTTCGCGACGCCTTCGGGTACTACGGCACCATCGTCTCCGTCAAGGTCTGGTCCGCCCCCGCTCCTCCCTTTGCTCTCCGTTTAGTCAGCTCACGCGTTTGCTCTCGGGAAGGTTTGCCGGGCGCTGCTGGGTTGATTCGATGCAGGGAGGCTGTGCTGCGGCCGGTGATGTGTGTGTGTGTGTGTGTGTGTTTTTTTTTTTTGAAATATATGGTGGAAAAGCGGGTTGATTTTATTACGTGGGTTTTTTTTGTGACGTTTTTCTTCGGCAAAAGGTTCTCCGTTTTAGGATCTTATTAGTGAGGATCTCGGGAGTGGTTGTCTTACAAAAAACAACAAACAAGAACACGAATATAGGAGGTAGTGTCTACCCATTCGCAGTTTTTGATAGCTGAACTAATTTAATGACAAGATGAATTGGCAGGCAGAATTGTTCTGAGTATAGCTCAGATTTTCAGTTCATCTGGTTGCTGTATTTGCACGGTAGTGCCGATGGCATTATGGTTTATATCTCGAGCATCTTACTTTTCTTCAACTGAGCTGATGGTATCATCATTTGCAAATGTGATACGTGGAATTTCCAAACCACATACATACATACAGAAAGATAAAAGCAATCTCATTTGATTTTGTTTTACTTGTTTGCTAGTGTGATTTAGCAGTCAATGCTTCCTAGTGATGTAACCAACTGTTCTGAATCTGTGAGATTATATAGCTTTTGTTTCCTGATTAATTTGTGCATTCCAGGTGATTAATGATCATTCTGTCAAAGGCAAGTGTTATGGTTTTGTTACTTTCACTCATCCCAGAGCTGCTGAGCAAGCAATTGCAGGCATGGATGGCAAGGTATGCAATATGGTTCCTTTTTTTGGGTGAAGTTGGCGCTTTTCCTTTATCTTGTGCTTAACACACGTTTTTTGTTTGGAACAGAAATTAGGCAATCGTATTGTCCGAGTAAATGAAGTGCGTACAAGGGGTCCCCGAGATTTTGGTCGAGATGGTTTCAGACGAGATCCGAGAAGGTATGGCAGAGATCCATACTGGGGCAGAAGGGATAGGGAACGGAGCTATGATCGTGAAAGAGATCCCTATTATGACAGGGATAGTGACAGATCCCGTGAGCATGATAGAGAAAGAGATTATGAGCATGGTGGCTTTAATCGAGATATTGACTATCCCATGGATCGAGATCATGAAGTAGACGAGAGACGTCCTAGCGAACATGATCGTGCAGCGGAAATGCATAATATGGATTCAGATAATGACAAAGATAGGGAACATGGAACAAGAAAAAGGTTCAGGTGCCGCGTTGATTTTGTTTTTTCATAGTGGAGTTATGTTGATATTGCTAACCATGGTAGCTATTTCTAATATTTGAACGAAAAGAATATTGTGTTTGATGTATTGATATATATAGAGGTATTGGCAGAGTGCTTAATTGTGTTCTTGGGCCATTTGCAATTAAGTTGCTAGAGCATCTTTTAGTCCTTAACTTTGGTGTCACATTTCAAGATCTTGGAACATACTATGGAAAATTTGATTGTAGCCTTGTAGCCATTCTGTCTTATACTCCCTCGTCCCTCCATTCCAAATTGTAAGATGTTTTGGCTGTTCTAGATACATTATTTTTGTTATGCAGTTAGATGTACACTATTTCTAGATACATAAGATAAATAAGAATAGTGTCATATTCACCATAGAGAAGTTTGAACAGCAACTTTTTGTTATATTTATATGTTTCCCTGCATTACTCTCTCTATCCACTCAATTATTTTCTAAGTTAATATAGGAGTACTGGCTGCACAATTAGATTGATGAGCAGGTTTGATCATTTGTTTGCCCTAACGTGTAACAATTCGTGTATGCTGATTAGTGGCCTTACAGATTGCATAAACTTGTATACTATACAGCATTGCCATCATATGCTGAAACTGGGTGCATTATTTTTTTTATAAAAGGAACTGGGTACATTATTGGTCTTATGTTTGGTTGCCTTACTGTGAAATTTACACCATGGTTGTGTCTTAAGTCCAGATTTTAATGTACTGACTACTGTATTTATAAAGAAAGGCTGTACCACTATTGGAAATATTTCATGGATCAACTATAATCCTTAGAAAAAAACCTAGACATTTACTTTCCTAATGTTCTTTATGCAGCCGCCCAAAAGGTCGTGATAGCAGAGATTTATCCAGTTCCAGTGATGATCTTCAAAATGATGTAAGTGCATCTTCAAAAAACCAAGGCATTTACATTCCTGACTCTTTATATCAACTCCTTTTTGTTTTCGTAAAATGTTTCACTTATCTCTTTTTTGTATATCAGGGAAAGCACCAGTTGGATAAAACTAGTCAGATGCGTGAGGACCTTGAAAACGAGGCATGCCATTTCCTTAAAGACCCTGTTCTGTATTAGTTTGATCTGCAAACCATACAATCAGCTGACACTATCTCAGAGTTTGTGTAAAATCATGATGGATTTATTTCTTTGCCAGAGTCCATTTAAGTCAACTTGCCTACATTGCTTTTGGAATATAAAGATGAAAACAAGTTAAATGCAAATGTGAAAGTAATCAAAGTTCTCCAGGCTTAATAGATGTAGATTTATGGATATTGATGACCTGCAGAACTAGATCATGAACTCAATTGCATCTGCGAGGTACATAAAAGGATAAATGCCTATTGAATCTGTAGTCCCATTTAGGATTTATCTTTTGCTTGACTTCTACAGAATTTTTGATATTTAGCTCAGTTTTATTTTATACACTGACATGCTTGGATACCACAGATGATAGTCTGCATTGATCACTGAATGCACAAGCCTTATTACTCAGAAAAGCTCCACAATAAGTTGCCTATTGCATTACAATATATAACATTATATTTTCAGATGAAGTTATATAGTACATGGGATGCACGATCCATGAACCATGATAGGCTGATAGTATACTCAGTTACTTTTTAGATAGGCATTTGTTCATGATTAAATTGCTTCTTGCATTTTATATTATGACCTTTGCAGGTTAACCAGATTAAGGATAAAATATCTGCGAAAGAACAGCACATTGCAGATTTGCAGAAGAAAGCTCAGGTGATCTATGTCATGATTTTCAAAGGATTCTGCTGTCATCGTTTGCCCCATTCATATATGAGATAGCCACTGTTTGGCCATCTCTTGGAGTCTCATTTGGGATGAGTTCTGATGATAAGTCAAAAAACACATTTTTCGCATCAAACTGCAGAAATTAGAGGATGAACTGGTTGCTGCGCGGAAAGTCTCTTCAGAACGACAATTAGCTGTTACAGACGTATGTCCTCTTCACTTGTTGGCTGCTTATTTATGCAAGATGCAATTGGAGTCCTGCAATGGCTTATCTGATGAAAATGTTATATATGCAGCTGTACAAACATTTTCTTCAACTTCAAGACTACAATGATAGGGTCAAAACGGCTGAACAGAGGCTGCAGGTTATTTTTTTCTCATCATTTTGTTTCTTTCATAACTCTCGAGTTCCGTGGTCAACAATTATCCTATCGTTTAGGTTTGCTTGTGTTAGCATGGTGAGAACGGTGCCCTGACTCTCTGTTTTGATTCCAGTCTCTTGTTGATGCTGCCATGGTCGAGCTTGACATGGGCGAAGATGCTACTACCAGAGATGGCTCGATGTATGAGAATGGCGTGGTTTGAACACCCAAAAGGGCTGCCAGCTGTCATGGTCTGTGAGTTCACTAATTTATTAGACTTGTAGTTTGGAATTTGCCATGTAATAGAACTGTATTGTAACTAGAAACAGAAGATGCTATGTAAGGGTCAGAAAAATGAGTGGCTGCCCCCCACATTTGCTATTGTGGTCCGGTGTCCGGACTTAATCTTTCGAAGTTGAATTTATTAGCCGGCCTCACTATTGCTGATACGGCATGATGTGTGACCGTGATGTGTCAGCTGTTCAGTTGAGCAAGTTTGTCTTGAGAAATGTTTTTGTTAATGTTAGTCAACCACATCTATATGTGTTTTTGGCAACATAAAGTGGATGTCTAGACATGTTTGTCTTTTTTTAGGGGAATCTAGACATATTTGTCTAGGCAGTAGGCATATTGGAGTTTGTTGATTCTTGAGCATTAGAAGCGCTCGTCGCTCGGCCACCCGTATCACCGGCCTCGGGCCGTCGAACACGGCCACGTCACGGTCATGAGCATCCGCACGAGGACCCCTTCCGATCTAGGAGCTCTGACCTCTGACTATGAAGTCAACAAATGAGCATGCTTCCACCGGAAGTGAAGTACCCCCATCTCCTAGGCGAGGAGACGACAGACGAGACTCGAAAAGTCTCTTGAAACAGAGCAGAGCAAGAGCACGCCATCTCTGACTTAGCTGCCGCCTGGCGCCTGCCAAGATTGCTTTCTCCGTTCGCCGTCGACGTCGACGGCCACCGGCGCAGGCCCAACTTGACCACTTCTCACTACCCTCCTGACGCAGCTGCGCCACTCACCATGGCCTGCTGTATTGACTTACCTGACCCGTGACGAAGGATAACTATTAATTAACATTAACACGGGTCGTTAACGTTGGCTACCCTTACGTGATCCTGGACGTGACGGCAATTGGGATAGGCGGCGATTTTTTATTTTACTTTTCGGCACAAGACAACTGTTTTGCCGGCCGGCGAAGGAAACAACGAGAGCCAAGTGAGCCGGTCGACAGGACACGACACGTTGAGAGACCTCAGACCAGCAAACAGCAGCTATCTCGTGGGCCCGGGTCAAGCCGTGCACAGCGGAGCCCATTCAAACGGTCAAACTATTTACGCTGCCATTGGATTCTAACGGGCCGAATTTTCCCGCGTATCATCAATTCAGCGACGCCGACGCGCCCGCCACCTAAGAGCACCTCGCACGCGCCAGTCACCTTCCCCGACGACGAGGGCATTAGCACGCGCCGGCAGGTATTTATACCTCAGTCGTCACCTCCTCGTTCCTCAAGACACACCTCTCTCTCCCTTCCTCTTCATCGTCTTCTCCACGAGATCTCCTTCACGGAGATCAGCAAAGGTACAAGCCTACAGGTGAAGTCGAAAAACAAAGAACAGAGTCAAGCTCAAGCAGGGAGAACTGGAGAAGTGAGCGAGAAAGACAAAGAACGGAGACGACCTGTGAGGGCGTCAGTCGAGGATGGATTTAATGCGGATGGGGAGCGTCGCCAGCGGGAGCATGCGGCGGACGGCGTCGTCGTGGCGTGCGTCCGGGCGGAGCGACGCGTTCGGCCGGTCAGTGAGGGAGGAGGACGACGAGGAGGCGCTGCGATGGGCGGCCATCGAGAAGCTGCCCACCTACGACCGCATGCGCAAGGGCATCCTCACGGGCGGCGGCGCCGGCGGCGTCGAGGAGGTGGACATCCAGGGGCTCGGCATGCAGGACCGCAAGAACCTCATCGAGCGCCTCGTGCGCACCGCCGAGGAGGACAACGAGCGCTTCCTGCTCAAGCTCCGCGACCGTATGGAGCGGTGAGTACTCACCCATTCAATTGTCCTTGGACTGGAAAAAAAAAAATCAGATTTCCGATGGACTTGGGAAATGATCTGCACAGGCATCAGGATTCATTGCGCAGTACTAAATCACAAAGAATCATCTCGTCATGCGTATTCATGAACTTAATTATTCATGACTTTTTGGTTTTCAGAGTTGGGATCGACAACCCGACAATAGAAGTGCGGTTTCAGCACCTGAACATCGACGCCGAGGCCTACGTCGGCAACCGAGGTGTCCCGACGATGACCAACTTCTTCACCAACAAAGTCATGGTATGCATCTCATCTGCAGCTGCACCTTGATGCTTCAGAGCCATGGTAGACTTGTCAAGTTCCTTCAGCTACTAACTCTTGTGAGCTGTTCCTCTCACAGGATGCACTAAGTGCTATGCACATCGTTTCCAGCGGGAAGAGACCTATCTCTATCCTTCACGATATCAGTGGAATCATAAGACCCGGCAGGTAAGCAGAAACCAAAGAATTTCAAAGTGCAATATTTCAGGTTCTTTTCTTAATAGTTCTACTTACTATTGACAATTTGTTCAGAATGTCTTTGCTGCTTGGCCCTCCTGGATCTGGGAAAACAAGTCTACTTCTGGCTTTGGCAGGGAAACTTGACTCAACACTGAAGGTACCACATCTTGCAATATCTTATTGATTGTGAACAGCTAAATCCTAGGCAAAAAAAAAAAGAGTATATATTTCGGAGAAAGGCAGCTGTAAATTATACTAAAACGGGTGACCTTGCAATGGAAATTGTCAGGTGTCAGGAAGGGTAACTTACAATGGCCATGACATGGATGAGTTTGTCCCTCAGAGGACGTCGGCATATATCGGGCAGCACGATATTCACGTCGGTGAAATGACGGTCCGGGAAACACTTGCCTTCTCTGCAAGATGTCAAGGAGTTGGAACACGTTATGGTATGTAACACTGACATTGAAAAGGAACAAAGATAACTATTCACCTTTGCTAAAGTGAATCTGATGGTCTTTCCAATTGCACAGACATGCTTACTGAACTATCAAGAAGGGAGAAAGAAGCCAACATTAAGCCAGATCCTGATATCGATGTTTATATGAAGGTAAAATTCATTTAATTCAAATCAAACTTAACCCTGTATTTACGTTGGAAGTAACAAAGGTTACTAAAAGTTACTGTGTGCCTCTGTGCAAACAGGCTATCTCCGTGGAAGGTCAGGAGAGTGTGGTCACAGATTACATCCTCAAGGTGAGTAAAAACATTACTGCACAAAAAGAAATAGGAGAAATGGATATTCCTCATAACAGTACCTGTATTTGATTCGCAGATTCTGGGTCTGGAGATCTGTGCAGATACAATGGTTGGAGACTCTATGATCAGAGGTATCTCAGGAGGACAAAAGAAGCGTGTCACAACCGGTATGTGCAATCCGCAGTTAAATTAAGATTTCTGCATCAAGCCCTTCGACCCTGACTGAGAAGTCTGATTTCTGTTCACAGGTGAGATGCTCGTTGGGCCAGCTAAGGCACTATTCATGGATGAAATCTCCACCGGTCTGGACAGCTCCACAACATATCAGATTGTTAACTCTCTAAGGCAATCGGTCCATATCCTTGGTGGAACTGCACTTATCGCATTGCTTCAGCCTGCGCCTGAAACATACGACCTCTTCGATGACATTGTTCTCCTCTCTGAGGGCCAAATTGTATACCAGGGTCCCCGGGAGAACGTCCTTGAATTCTTTGAAGCTATGGGCTTTAAATGTCCTGAGAGAAAAGGTGTTGCAGACTTCTTGCAAGAAGTGAGCGATCCTGCAGAATCCTATTTACTGCACGTTCAGACTTGGAACCCAATTTGACATTGCTCTCTGTCATCACAGGTTACATCTAGGAAGGATCAGCACCAGTACTGGTGTAGAAGAGACGAGCCATACAGATACATCTCAGTTAATGACTTTTCAGAGGCATTCAAAGCATTCCATGTTGGGCGTAAGCTGGGATCAGAGCTCAAGGCGCCCTTCGATCGCACCAGGAACCATCCTGCAGCTCTCACAACGTCAAAGTACGGTATCAGCAAGATGGAGCTTCTCAGAGCATGCTTCTCCAGGGAGTGGCTACTGATGAAGAGGAACTCATTTGTATATGTCTTCAAAGTAGTCCAGGTACTAATCTTGATTCCTGAAATATTCTCAACTTCCAAACTTAGATATTAAATTCTGATGAATGCTCAATATTTACAACAGCTCATAATTCTCGGAAGCATTGCAATGACGGTCTTCCTGCGCACGACAATGCATCGACGTACTGTCGAAGATGGAGTGATATTTCTGGGCGCCATGTTCCTTGGACTAGTCACACATTTGTTCAATGGTTTTGCTGAGCTCGCCATGAGTATTGCAAAACTGCCGATATTCTATAAGCAGAGGGACCTCCTCTTCTATCCATCATGGGCATATGCATTGCCTACATGGTTGCTAAAGATACCAATATCATTCTTGGAATGCGCTGTGTGGATTGTCATGACTTACTATGTCATTGGCTTTGATCCAAACATCGAAAGGTTCTTTCGCCATTACCTGCTGCTCGTGCTAATCAGCCAGATGGCATCTGGTCTTTTCCGGCTTCTTGCTGCACTAGGAAGAGAAATGGTTGTCGCAGACACATTTGGGTCATTCGCGCAGCTTGTTCTTCTGATTCTTGGTGGCTTCTTGATATCAAGAGGTAAGACAAGTCATCATTCACCCATTGCTTTGATAGTTTCAGGAGCATATAATTGAGTTTTCTTCTGCAGATAACATCAAGAAATGGTGGATCTGGGGCTATTGGTCCTCCCCTCTGATGTATGCCCAGAATGCCATAGCAGTGAATGAGTTCCTTGGCCACAGCTGGCAGAAGGTAATGTAGTGACTTGTGAACCAATCTAAGCTATGATCACTCTAAAGTTCAGACTTCAGAGACCGCTGAGTTAACAAACAATGTCAATCTTTGTGCAGGTTATCAATAGTACAGAAAGCAACGACACGCTCGGTGTTCAAGTCCTAAAGGCCCGCGGCATCTTTGTTGATCCAAACTGGTATTGGATTGGTGTTGGTGCATTGCTTGGGTATATCATGCTCTTCAACGTTCTCTTCGTTCTGTTCCTTGACTGGCTTGGCCGTGAGTACCCTCTCTGCTCAGAAGGATTAGTCCACACACTTGAAAACATCTTATGTTTGGCACTAACATAATTCTTGTGAACACAGCACTTGGAAAAGGTCAGGCCGTTGTTTCTGAAGAGGAGCTGAGGGAGAAGCATGTAAACCGCACTGGTGAAAATGTTGAGTTGCTGCCTCTTGGAACAGCTTCCCGGAATTCACCTTCAGATGGTCAGTCATAAGCAGATCTGCATGCAACATACATCAAATAATACATGTCATTGTTCCATGATCGTAACAAGTCCATAAAAATGCAGGAAGAGGAGAAATTGCTGGAGCCAAAACAACGAAGAGAGGAATGGCACTTCCATTTACACCATTGTCCATCACCTTTGACAATGTCAAATACTCGGTGGACATGCCTCATGTAAGCATAAATTAGAAGATCTGTCTTATCTTATCACCAAAATACAAAAAGGGCGTACCCAGTGCCGTAGGCTCCCGCACTGCGGGGTCTGGGGAAGGGAAAATAGCCAGTAGCCAATACTAAACAGTAGTTAAACAGTAGTTAATAATTGTATGACTCTTTGACAGGAAATGAAAGACAAAGGTATTACTGAAGACCGTCTGCTGCTGCTGAAGGGTGTAAGCGGAGCCTTCAGACCAGGAGTCCTTACAGCACTAATGGGAGTCAGTGGAGCGGGTAAGACTACCCTGATGGATGTGTTGGCGGGAAGGAAAACTGGTGGTTACATCGAAGGAGATATTTCAATCTCTGGATACCCAAAGAAACAAGAGACCTTTGCTCGTGTTGCTGGCTACTGTGAGCAAAATGATATCCATTCTCCACATGTCACTGTTTATGAATCCCTCCTGTACTCCGCATGGCTCCGGTTGCCCCATGAAGTGGATTCAGAAGCAAGAAAGGTAGGTCAAGATTGACTTCATTCTGCTAGCTCTTAAGCAACACAGTAACATTTTTCAGAGCAACCGAAAATTATAGTGCTTGGCTAATCGGATCACATCATGGATTCAGATGTTTGTAGAACAAGTCATGGAACTCGTGGAATTGACACCACTGAGGGGAGCATTGGTAGGACTGCCAGGAGTAAATGGTTTATCCACAGAACAGAGGAAGAGACTCACCATTGCTGTTGAGCTCGTGGCCAATCCATCCATCATATTCATGGATGAACCAACTTCAGGACTAGATGCGAGGGCAGCTGCAATCGTGATGAGGACAGTCCGAAACACGGTGGATACTGGAAGGACGGTTGTCTGCACAATCCACCAACCTAGCATTGATATCTTTGAAGCTTTCGATGAGGTAAGTGGCAACAAGCCAACAACCATAAAACAAGGTTCTTCCGATGTTATTTTTTAAAAAACACTGGAAGTAACACTCACATATCTCCTCGAACTCTGCAGCTATTTCTGATGAAACGGGGAGGGGAAGAAATATATGTCGGACCTTTGGGACGCAACTCGTGCCATCTGATTGACTACTTTGAGGTAAGCTTCAGCACTCACCTATTGAACAAACACATTCACTTGCAACTTATGACATCCATGTAACACTGCTTCGTGCTTCAAATGCAGGGAATAGAAGGAGTAAAGAAAATCAAGGATGGTTACAACCCTGCAACATGGATGTTGGAAGTGACAACCTTAGCTCAAGAAGATATCCTTGGAATCAACTTTGCTGAAGTATACAGAAACTCTGACCTTTACCGGTATGTTCAATCAGATTAACCTCTGAATGGTGTTTATGCTTTATCTATACTGTGTTTCATGTCACTGATTGGAGTGCATCATTGCAGGAGGAACAAAGCTTTAATTAGTGAACTAAGCACACCACCATCAGGGTCCACGGACTTGTACTTCCCAACCCAGTATTCACAGTCCTTCCTTACACAATGCATGGCTTGCCTGTGGAAGCAGCACATGTCTTACTGGAGAAATCCATCATATACCGCAACAAGAATCTTCTTCACAACAGTTATTGCTCTCATCTTCGGAACCATCTTCTTAAACTTAGGAAAGAAAATGTAAGTACCTTTGCTTGCAGCACCGGCTGAGACCTGATATATTGTGA
Source organism: Bothriochloa decipiens (assembly GCA_023333625.1). NCBI lineage: Eukaryota > Viridiplantae > Streptophyta > Magnoliopsida > Poales > Poaceae > Bothriochloa > Bothriochloa decipiens. The sequence continues at coordinate 14,442,636 of CM041645.1, forward strand.
CAAAGAAACTTACATATACTTTGTCTTTTCTTTCAGTGCAACTACACAGGACCTGTTGTATTCTTTGGGATCCATGTATGCAGCAGTTCTTTTCATTGGAATCCAGAATGGTCAAACTGTGCAGCCAATTGTGGATGTTGAGCGAACAGTTTTCTACCGAGAAAAGGCAGCTGGAATGTACTCTGCTCTACCCTATGCTTTTGCACAGGTAATTTGGATGTAACTGAACATTTGGATAATAGGAAACAATTTCCTTTTTTTTTTATTCCTTCCACCTAGAGCTGAGTTCTAACAATTTTACCTTTCAACAGGTTCTTATTGAGATCCCACACATCTTCCTTCAGGCAGTCGTGTATGGTCTCATTGTTTACAGCCTGATTGGCTTTGAGTGGACAGTTGAGAAGTTCTTCTGGTATATGTTCTTCATGTTCTTCACCTTCATGTACTTCACGTTCTATGGGATGATGGCAGTCGCCATGACACCAAACAGCGACATTGCCGCTATAGTCTCAACTGCGTTCTACGCAATATGGAACATCTTTGCCGGCTACCTTATCCCCCGTCCGGTAAGTGTCCAAGAGTAACTCTTGTACTATGCTACACCTCAATTTTCTCTGTACTGTTGATTCTGAAGCATACATGGCTGATTTGCAGAGGATACCAATATGGTGGAGATGGTACTCGTGGGCTTGCCCAGTGGCTTGGACACTATATGGACTTGTCGCCTCACAATTTGGAGACATCACAGACGTCAAGCTGGAAGATGGTGAAATAGTGAAAGATTACGTCAACAGATTCTTTGGATTCCATCATGACAACTTGGGTTATGTAGCTACTGCTGTTGTTGGATTCACTGTTCTCTTTGCTTTCGTCTTTGCCTTCTCCATCAAAGTCTTCAACTTCCAGAGAAGATAAGGGAGGGCGCCATCTAGAAAGGACTTGGTGTTGCTCCAGCTTATTTTCTGTATATAGGCGCTGCAGCAATGTTAAATGATGACTCGTGAGAGAGTATATATGTAGGCTTTCTTTCTTTCTAGGAAGTAGTTAATATCATTTTTTTCAAGTCTGTATTGAACAGAAAGGGACCTCTGTGTAAAATTGTATGCAGAGTGTGAGCTGAGTTCAATACTTCAATGTAAGATTTTCCATTAAATTTATTTAAACCTTTTGTCCAACTGAGACCTGCCTCCAGAAATTAAGTCCATGGCAGAATAACATGAGAAGAAAGAAGAAGGCAGTGCCTATGTAACGAAGAAGGGCATTTTGGTTCATACAAATACTTGAGGAAGTCCATAAAAATTAGAAACACAAATAAACTGAACATTCAGAAGCAGCATCCCTCTAACTGCTGGCGAACAGCAATTTTGCTACTGAGTGGCTATGTATACTAAATTCCGCGCAAGCCCAATCCAATTGGTACCCTGGACAAGATCATCAAATGCCTTGTCAAAACTCCTATGCAGAACCCAGAATGGTGCTCCGACCAGCAAAAGAGCCCAGTAACAGGCAGGTGCTAGTAGGAGTAAATCCCAAATCAACCTCTTTCCCCTTCGGCAGGCTTGGTCTATATCTAAAGGTAAGTGATAATGGATCGCATTTTTGCGGCGCAAAACTGCTCAATTGGAAGGATAAATCGCGAGATTATCACCTGCAATCGTAGCTCCCATTGCTTGTGCCAGGCGCTGCAGGCCGCAGCCCCATGCCATATGCCAAGCACAGGAAGAAGACGGAACCGCTAGGCCACCACCGCAGGCTGGGTACGGCGTGGCGCGCCGCCCTCCCACCACCAATCACTTCGCTCGTCACCGTCACCATCCCACATTCCCACCACTCGGTGCATCTCCCTTCTGGCACTAGACGGAGATGTTCACCCTTTTCGTGCGACACTACCAACCGCCTGGTTTGCGAGTGTCTGGGCCGATATGGATTCAGGAAAGGCTTTGAAAGTACCGCACTCGCACTCGGTAAAGGGCGCATGATAAATCGGCTATGGTAAAGATAAAGGGACACTCGGCTAAAGATTTGTCAGACACTCGGCATAAGTCTCGGCGAGGACTAATCTAGCACTCTGTAAAGAAGAATCACCATGACAGCAAGAGCCACGGTGACGAACGACTTTGTCGAGTGTCACGGCAAGACACTCGCCAAAGAGCTTTTCCAAATGTCTTGACCTTGCCACTCAACAAAGTTATTAGGTTTCACTCAGCAAATCTAAAACCTTTGGCAAATATTATGGTCATTGCATTCGGCAAAGTATTGTCAGTTTGCAGAGTGTTATGATCGTTGCACTCGGCAAAGGAACCCTTGCCCAGTGAGACACCCGTCAAAGTGACCAAAATCCGCCTTTTTGTTTTTTACATTCCATCTGACAAACATCATATATTTCACAAAAATTCCTATCACAAACACCACATATATTCACATATATATCACAAACACCACATATATCACAATATATATCACATATCTCACGAGCATATATATCACAACCATTCATCACAAATATATCACAAGTTCACAAGCACTAAGTCCAAATATATTGCAAGCTCACAAGATTCTTAAACATAAGTTCACAACTTGCGCGAAACCTTCTTATTTTTTATCACAACCTCCACATATGATATCATAAAATCTTGACAAGTTTTATGATTTTTGAATTTTATTTGCTTTTTATAGACTTTAAAAAGAACTCGACTACAAGTTCGTCATGTTCCGTGAATAAAATGTTCAAAATTTCAGATCTGTTCTTGGATACGGCCTCATATTAGACTAAATAACATGAATATCATTTTTTATTATTTAAATGACTTGCAGTTCAAATTTAAATTATCCAAAAAACACTTAAATTAAATAAATTTACTAAATATAGCAAACACATCGAGAAATATGTCAAATTTGAACATGTAGTACGAGATACTGTCGAAAAATTTTAGATTACAAAATTAAAAAAAACATTTTGCTAAGTGTCACAAGCAGGCACTCGGCAAACTGGAGTCTTTGCCAAGTGCCGGGCTCCAGACACTCGGCAAAGAGCTGGTTTGGCGAGTGTTCGTTGTGACACTCGGTAAACAGCTAACGACAGGTGTCAGGGTTAGCTAATGTCGCTCTTTGCCGAGCGTCCAAGTTTGCCAAGTGTCGGACACTTGGCAAAGTTTCTGTTTGCCGAGTGTCTCTCTTTGCCAAGAGTTAGACAATGTCCGACACTCGACACAAGCTCCTGTTTGCTGAGTGTCTTTCGTTGCCGACTGTGGCACTCGGCAAAGATCGCCGAGTGTGGCACTCGACAAATAGGATCTTTGCCGAGTGCCTGATAGAAAGCACTTGGCAAAGCCGCGGGTACTCGGCAAAGAAGTCGTTTCCGGTAGTGCCGGCAGAGCACTCGTTCCCCCACGCCGCAATCTAAAGTGGAAGCCTCTGCGTTGCTGCGGCGACAGCAAGGGCAGTGAAGTGGGCGCGACGACGACGACGACGATAGCCTTTGGCACCAAGGAAGGCGATCGCGGCGATCACCCGCACACTTGTGAAGGAAGAAGTCACGAGAAGAAGGCGACGACACGAGGAGGCTCGATGTGTGCGTGTATATGCACGCTCTAAAGTTTTTCTTTTGCGAGGCTGAGAAGGATGCGAAGGAAGATGGCAAATTATTGGAGGGAGTTTTTTTCACATTTTACCAAAAAGTCAAAGGATTGGAAAACCGGTGTTATTAGTTTAATTTGGTTTTAGTTTGGCATGAACATATTTTTTTGTTATATTAAATAATAAAATTATGTGTTTGCACATTTAAACGTATTTTTATGTGACTTTATTTGTTAATACAAGTATTCTTTGTTGTTTTTTCTTTTGTTTTAATACATGATGCATTTCTGGTTTGCTATTTCCCAATATGATTATGTTGTTGATTGTCTTCTATTAAAGTACAACATGTATTTCTATTAATCAAACTTGTTTCTGAACTATTGTTAGTTTCTTTAACATCTTTGGTTAACATTTCGCCAAAACTAAAATCCTTCATAATAGATTCAACTAGTGGACTACCCAGCACATTTCTGCGAGAATTTCGTAATAGTGGATTCTGTGGTATGATGACGTGAAAAATAATGCATATACGTGGATTAAGGGAACATTTGATTTCATAGGGAAAACATGGAATGTCAATCAAGTTGATTGGGGACCAAACCCATGAATTGCTAACGTCCTCCACTAGGCCACCACGTCACTTTTGGCCCCAAGGAAACAAAGAGCTCATGTCAAATATGTTTGGGAGTTGAATTCGGATTGCAGGACAGTCTCAACTTGCGACAGTACACCGCGACTTTATATGAATGCCGATGGGATGACGCTTTCCGGAAAGCTTATCTTTCTCCGAAAAGTGTCGCCCCAATCGACACAAATTCATCCATGTCATGACCATTGTAAGTTACTCTTCCTGACACCTGAAAAATTCCATTACAAGTTCATCCATTTTAGTACAATCGAGCTATCTTTCTCCCAAATACATACCTTTTTTGGCCTAGGATTTACGATCAATCTCGTTAAAAACAAATGAGTTTGGCAATCAAGAAAGTATTGCATGATGTGGTACCTTCAGAGTTGAATCAAGTTTCCCTACCAAAGCCAGAAGTAGACTTGTTTTCCCGGATCCAGGAGGGCCAAGTAGCAAAGGCATCCTGAACAAATTGCCAATAGTAAGTACAACTAAAGAAGAAAGAAGAAAACCCTGAAATCTTGCATTTTGAAATTCTTTGGTTTCTTCTTACCTGCCGGGTCTTATGATTCCACTGATATCGTGAAGGATAGAGATAGGTCTCTTCCCGCTCGAAACGATGTGCATAGCACTTAGTGCATCCTGTGAGTTCAACAGCTTACAAGAGTTAGTAGCTGAAGGAACTTGACAGTTTTTTTTTTCTTTTCATAACGAAGCATCAAGGTGCTTTTCTGCAGATGATATGCATACCATGACGTTGTTGGAGAAGAAGTTGGTCATCATCGGGACACCACCCCGGTTGCCAAGGTAGGCCTCGGCGTCGATGTTCAGGTGCTATCAAACCGCACTTCTATAGTCGGGGCAGCTTCTCGATGGCCGCCCATCCAGCGCCTCCTCCTCGTCCTCCTCCCGCACGATCGCTTGAGCTTGACTCTGTTCTTTGTCTTTCTGCTGTAGTTTGTAGCTTGCTTATCTCCGAGAAGAAGACAAGAGGAAGAGGAAGGGAAAGAAAGCAAGAGAGGTGTAAATGTCTGAAGAATGAGGGTGTGGCGACGAGGTATAAAATACCTGCGGCTGCGGCTGCGGCTGCTAATGCTCGTCGGTGAAGGTGATTAGTGCGCCAACTGCTCTTTGGTGGCGGGCGCGTTGACTTGATTAATTCGGCCGTTGTGCTAGATTTACATATTGCCCCTATTGCGATCCAGCGTAAATTGTTTGACCGTTTGAATTGAATGGGCTCCGCTATGCGTATGCCTAGCCTGTAACTGGGGAGGGTATGAACGAACCCGGTCGTATCATGATTCAATTACTCATGAGTACGTGTGCTTTCTGCTTTGCTTGCTTCACTGCCCAAGCCCTCTTCGTCTACCTTCGCACAGGAGCAGTTCGTGTTCATGCCGCTCCTCGATGATCTTCTTCTCGCTTGTGCCATTGGCCACGCACGTCGGCATCCATGTCTCGTCGATGTCCTTCGTCGAACATGCGGCACGGTAAACGGTTGGGGGCGTCTCCCCCTCCGGCTCCCAAGATCACCACCGGTGTCTCGTCATCAACGGAACGTCGCTTGTCACTTAATGCATAGCGCAATAAATCCTAGAAAATCTCAGAAAAAAGTACGAACACCGTACCATAACACATATATTATATTAAAATAACAACCCGTTTACAAAGAGATCATTTAAAGAAAACCTGATTACATCAAAGTCCTGCATCTACATAAGGAGGCAGCAACATCAAAGATGATGAGGAAGACATGGTCGCCGACAGAGGGTGAACTGACCGCATACACCCAGATGGAACGATCGCGTAAAGCGCCGGTAAAAGGAGGGACGGTTGAGCCATCGGAGCCTATGCACACCGACAACCAAAGGATGCTATTTGATCTGTCACCGGAAGTTGAAGAAGAAGCTCGATCTAGAATCCCAAATGATGAAGCTCGATCTAGAATCCCAAATAAAGACAGAGCTGTTGAACCAGCACCAGAGGCGGAGCTGCCATGTTTACAAAAAAAGCAATAGCACTGGAGGTAGAAAGAAGCAACAGGACTAGACGCTGCTGAGACCGAGCCTTCGCTCAGGTGGCTAGCGGAGGCAGTGGCCACACAGCCGGCGCAGGTTCGAATCCTAGATTCGACTGCGTCCCTCACCGGGGACGTTGTTCACAGGAACAGTGTTTCCTAAATAAAATATTATTGCCTTCTTCGCGTGATACCATAATGGTCAGAACAACGTGCCCGTCGTCTGTGAAGCTCTGAGCAGTTTCGTCAATCTCTAGAAGGACGCGATTTCTGCTGTGTGCAGTTGTAGGTTGTCACACCCCAAAATGTCCTATTTTAGGTTGTGATTAGAAAACTCTAATTAAAATAAATGTTTTAATATTTGGATAAAATTTACTAAATTTAGTTTGAGCTCGTGCACATTTAGTTATAGAAAAAATATGAATTTCAAGATTTTCTAAATTAATTTGATGGGCTATTGCTTGATGTGATGTATGCTTGTTGCTTGAGTTGGGGCTTTTGTGTGTGCTAAGTTTGCAAAACACTTTTAGACGTCTTTCAATCCCTCTCGGAAATTTTTTGGACTTTTGTGGAATCTTTTCCCTTTATTCTAAAGCTTTGTCCAATTTTTGGATGCTCTAAAATATCTGTTCATGAGCTCTAAATACTTTATTTGAGTTCATCATATTCTAAAGTGTCTCCGGTAATTTTTTCCATATTTTTGGAGGCTCTGAATTATTTTTCTCGGGTTAAAAATAGATTCTGGACTTTTCTAGAATCGTTTTATCCACGAAATTAAATATTCCAAAAATGATATAATTCTATGAAGAGAGACTTGCTTCTATCATTTTCTTTAAGGCCTTGAATCAGAATAATGCAAAGAAGGATCATATCATCCTTCGAAGCCAGCCCAATGGAGGTCCAGCTTGGCTTATCAGCAGTACATCCTCTTCCTGCCATATACGCTTATACAGATATACGTTTCCAACTCAGCTTGTCTATAAAATATGTGTCCCTGCCTGCCCTGTTCGGCTAACCCTAGCTTGGCGCCGCCACCATCGTGACCTCGCCAAGTGCACAACCTCACGTGGTAGTCGCCGCCGGCGTGCACGCTGTCTGTTGGCCTGCTGCCCATCCGGTCGAAGTTGGACCACGGCCATTGATCTGCAGATTGCCTAGTCCATCGTACTTCTGTTGTAACTCTAAGCCGGCCGCCACATCGATATTTTCTTTCAACGTCGATCTGCCAAATAGAAGACGACGCCATGAGCTTGCATCATCGTTGGAGGTCTTCTCGTCCACGCACTTGAATCTGTCAGTGCGATTTGCACGCAGATAACCACCGGCCGGTGAGCACCTCCTTGTGTCATCCCTATATATCCCATGTCATCTACACCAGCCCAAGGCCATACATGTTGTATGTTTCCTTACAACCCTTGCTTCTTATCCACCTGCAGCCATCGATCGTATGTACGCGCCCTGCCAACGTGCCGCAACTGCATCTTGCCTGATTGCCATGCATTGCTAGATGTGCTTCCCCTGCCCGAGAAGCTGAGGAAGCCAAGAGTTTGCTGCCCGCCGAGGCTAACGTCCTGTGTTCCAACCAGCTAGCAAAGTCGACTTTGTAGTCACATTCAGGTCAGGCACATGCTGGCCAAGTTGCTACCGTCGCCGCTCCATCCACATGCGCCTTGGTGAGAATACTGCCGATCTCCATCACATGAGAAGAAGATCATTTGCTGCCTTCGATTGCTGGCTCGCTGCCACTATCTACTCCATGTTCTCTTCGGCCGCCTGACGCTGCTGTTCGTCCTTGGTCAGGTGAGCTAGTGCACACAAACCCTCCGTCCCTCCCTGTCATGTCTCCTACCTTGCATCAATCTGATCTTCCGTATGCGTGCACTCAGATGTCATGTCGATCGGATGTAGCAATCCTTGCTCGGAACCTGTAACATCAGCAGCAACGTACATCGTCGTTTCATACATCAATTGCAAATTCCTACTGATCAAATTACAAAAGGTCAGTCTCACATCCATGTCCATTATTTTATTGATCAAAGGTGGTGCTGATGTCATGTCTCTATCTCTATACGTAATTCCAACACCTTTGTAGGTACAGCTTTACTCCTGCGTCATATAGTTGTTTTAGCTCAGGTTCAGGATATTAGAGTGCGTGTTAGTGTTCATGTTTATAAATAAAACATGTCGAGTTTAACTTAGCTTTTAAAATAAAATAGGCTTATGTCTAATTTGAAATAAAGACTTTTGCATAATTTTATTAATTAAAATAGATCTAGTTTTAGTTGTCTCTTATCTTTTATATAATATAAAGATCTCAATAGTCGTTCCTTTTTAACCGTAGCTCGGTTCTCGGTGTCTCTAGTGACCTCATGATTGTAGTAGTGATATCTCTTAGTATGTTGTTTTAAATCTTTTGGTTATGATTGGTTTTTTGTTCTTAGTTATCTTTTTTTGTTTGTTGTATGTTGCCTATGTATGGTGCTTGCTACGAGTAGAATAAGAACCGTTGTGTGTATTGGAGATCAAAAGCTACAGAATGGAAGACAAAGATGATGTTTCTCTAAGCACATTGCTTTGGGTGTAAAGTAAGTCTTAAGGCAAGTATAGTTTGGGTTTTATTTCTGTGGCCATGATCTTGTGACTTAATTAATGTCTAAGCAATAAACGATAAAAATGATTTTTTAGCAACTTGATGATTTATTTGTAAGAGAACCTCCGGGATTTACAGTATAGCTGTGAGGGCTACATGGCTCTGATTTTAGCTCAGTATGAGGACCTTTTCTAGTTAGTTAGGGATGCCGAGTTGGGTATAGGACAGCCTCTGTCCTTATGAGTATAGCCGGGAAGGAATATGCCATATTAGAAGGGGGTTCCTACACCTGATGATCTGGCAGTCCTAATTAGTTAGACAAACCTTTGAAAGGCTTCATAGTGAACCCTGCCGGCTTTCCTTAGTAGTGAGCTAAGAGGTCGACGGACTTCGGGCGAGAGGGTAAATCACGGCTCACAGTGAAAGTGTACACCTCTGTGCAGAGTTTATTAAACTGGTATACTAGCTTTGCTCAAGGACACGAGCGGCCTTGGAATCTTTACATTAAGATAATGACTTTTGATTGCTAACATGTTTATGGTTTACCGTTTTATGCTTTATATTATTTATGTTACATTGATCATGTGTTATGGGACCTATACTTTTGCTATACTTGTTGAGTTCGACATGGACTCACTCTTGCTATTCCCCGACACCTCAGGAGAAGTTTTAGGCTTATGATCACTAGTCAGTTGGATCCAGTGGAGTAAAGTCTATACCCGGAGTTTGAAGTCGTCTTTCCGTGGATTGTTCATTAGGTGATCTTTTTATATATTGTGTACGTTATATTTAAAACATTGTAATTGATACTATTTGTAGTTATATGTGAGATTTGTCCTTTAAAACTCACATATAGTGTATATCTGGTTTTGTCTTTAGAACCGGGTGTTACATAGGTCTGTAGACGTGTATAATGATGTTATGTGTGGTGTGCGTGAGGTGTGAGCGTGTGAACGTGTACACTAAACCGATGTTACGAGCAAGAAGCATAAAAAAATACCAAAATGTTGCTGAGCGAAGAGATCGAGTTGCTTCGTTGGCTCCAACAAAGCAGTGGCTGATAGAGAGCCACGGTGACCACAGCTCCACCACACACGTCTCCTCAGGATAGTTCGTGCATGCACGATACGTTGTAGCCAAGGGACCCAACGCACAGATTGGGCCCCACACCGTAGGAACCGGGACACAGTGCAGGGAAGCTCGGAGATGAAACAGGAGGCCTTGTCACAGCACGCAGCGGCTGCTACGAGGACGCTACATCGATGTCATGCCACATGGACGACGGAGAACACTGGTGAGTTGTCGTCGCAAAGGAGGCGACAGAAGTGGGCGTTGGGCCGCCATGGACGGAAGCGGAAGCGGGGTTTCTTGATGCCCATCCTTGACCCGACGATGTTCCGGTGCTCGGTGAGCCATGACGATGGAGGCTTGGAGCATGTTGCAAGAGGTGTTGTTGTCAAGGAAGTTGAGGCAGTAGGTGGTGCATTGACGACACTGCATGGGAAGGCCAACGTCCCCTCGCCCACGACGTCGCTGCTACGAGCCGCTGGCGTGACAAGGCAGCGCCAACATAGGTGGCACTCCAAGTTTGTCAATGGCGTCGTCCATCTTCCTTGAAGATGTTGCAACCTCCCTGCCTTCGTACACCCTTGGAGCACGGACTGCGGCACTGGAGATTAGGAGAGATGAAAGAGGCTTTATTGTGTTCAATCTCACCTGAGTACATTGGCTATCAACCACCACCGCAATGGCACAACTGATGACGGTGGCGAGGCCAATAACTAGTAGGGAGAAGGATTCGTGACAGAGCGCAACAGCCATACAGTCACACTCTCTATGCCACTCTTCCACTTGTCTTCTTCCACCCGCAGGTGTGAATTTGGGGAATGGATTAATATCCAACGACAGGGCAAGCTATACGCCACTTGATTGGGCCCGAGATGTTTTTTTTTTGAGCGTTCTCCGGGGGTTTCCCCACCTGAATTTTTATTGCTCAAAGAGCAGCTCGAGTCTGAGGATTACAAAAAATATTTGACATTTTGGGGATATACAGATATTTTGATCTATACTAAGGAGTTTACTAAATGTTGAAAAAAATTGCACCAGGCATCAGGGATGAATTTCTTCTTTCTTGAGAATCTAGCACGCCAGGCCAACGCTTCCTGGTTGCAAGCTTGAAGAACTTGTCGAATGCTGGTGACCTCATTGCGAAAGATTACTCCATTTCTACGCTTCCACAGCTGCCAGCAGCAGAGAGCGATGAACCCACTAAACTGATTGACGGGGATGGTTTGAGGCTTAGGGAAAGATTGAATTAATCTGTAGCTGAAGTCATCGTCAAATGAGAGACCAATTTTTTCCCAGAAACTTTTAGCAAAGGAGCATTGGAGAAGGATTTGATCAGTGTCCTCTTCTGGTGCATCACAGATCTCACACTTGGGGTTGTCTACTACTTTTTTCTTGAATAAATTGGAGCGGCATTGTATTCAACCCTTGGAAACCAGCCACATATGAAATTGAACTCTGGGCGGCACCGAGTTGCGCCAAATGAAATCAGAGGCTGGATCTGCAGGTTTCTATCTAGCTTTAAGAAGCTTATATAGAGTGGAGGAGTCAAGCCTTCCCTGTCCCATATCAAATGGTGATCGTCTGTAGTCATTCCCTTCCAACAGATTGGTCTGCTGGATGATCTCTAGCACTTGATTGAACTGATCCATGGCTTGATTTGTTAGCCTTGGTACAAAAGCTTCAACAAGGTTTGTCTGGCATATATGATGGACTGAGGCGTCTTTGCGAGTGCAGTGGCTGAATAAAGCTGGAAAGCGGTCCGCCAGGGCCTCATCCATGAACCAGACATCGTTCCAGAAGGATGTTCCCGCTCCATCTTTGATACTGACAGTAGTGATTGCCTGGTATAGTGGTAGGATTGAACGGAGCATTTCCCAATGTTGTCCCTGCAGATCACCCGTGAGTGTGGCCAAACTTGCATGTTGGCGGACCCAGATGGCCCAAGCTGAGCTCTGAGAGCAGTGCAGTCGGTGGATTAACTTGAGGAGAAGGCAAATGTTCTGGGTTGCAAAGTCTTTGATCCCGATGCCGCCCAGATCTTTTGTTGTACAGCAGTTCTTCCAAGCCACCAGACATTTTGCCGATGAGGTTTTTGCTTCGCCTGCCCACATGAAGGCCCTTCTTCTCTTCTCAATTTCTTTGATGGTCGAAGGTAGAATGCAGAGAGCAGACATTGCATAGACCAGCTGGCTATCCAGAACAGAGTTGACCAGAACCACCCTCCCCATTGTGTTTAGCACGGAGGCCTGCCAAGTGGAGAGGGACGATTCTATCCTTGAAATGGAAGTATTTTTTTCTCAATCACGCAAAAGGTTTGCGTGTTTTGTATTAATAGAAGGAGAGTTTGAATACATTGGGTGCCCTAGAAGTTTAGAATGAAGCTCGCACCCTGATTACATGACCTTTAGTGTACTACTCGCTCTAGTAAACAACCTAGCCCTTTTGCGCCCGCCATCACCCATTGACCCGCCTGAAATTCGATGACAGCCTTGACAGTCTGAATGTCTGTCGCTGCGCCGCGGAAGCATCTCGCATTCCTTTTCTTCCATATTTCCCAAGCGATGAGTGCGAAGAGCGTGTCGGCTCCTGTGGTGAGTGAGGGCCATAACACTCGCCATGAGCTCCACCATTGCAAGATGGTTCCACTTGGTTGAACCTGAAGACTACTCCAATTATTGCAGCCGCCTCAGTCCATAGCTGTCTGGAGAATGGGCACTCCACCACCAAGTGGCCAATTGTCTCTGGAAGTTGGTCACAGAGGAAGCACATATCATGCGAGTCTAACCCATGGCGTCGTCGTCTGTCCGCGGTCCACTGCCGTCGCCGGATGGCCAACCAGAGGAATAGCTTGACTCTCATCGGTGCCCATAGGTCCCATACTCTGATGCAACCAGGTACCTGATGTGATCCAAGATGGAGTGCTTGATAGGCAGTGTCCACTGAGAAGGCTCCGTCTGATGCCCATCGCCAGATCAACTTGTCAGGTTCGTCCGTGAGCTCGACGTCGCTCACAGCATGCCAGACCCTGAGGTACTCGGCTGCTGCCGGCATGGTGATGCCCCCGGAGATCGTGCGTACCCACTGTCTTCCAGTCAGTGCTTCAGCAACCGTCATCCTTTGGATCGGCCGCTCGTTGACGAATCGCATCAGTGTTGATGCCATGGTTCAGATGGATACACCGTTGATCCAGCTATCTTGCCAGAACAATGTGTCCCTCCCGTTCCCCACCACCGTGAATGTATATGCGCGGAAGAATGCCACTGCCTCGGCGGACTGCTTGATTGGGAGAGCGGACCACGCCCTGTCCACGTCGGTTTTCTGCAGCCAGAGCCACTTGGCTTCAAATGCAGTTGCCACCAGTTTGAGGTCGCTGATGCCCATTCCACTGATCTCTTTCGGCCGTGTGCAGGTCTTCCACAATACCATGCACTTTCCTCTGGCGTCTGCATCCTTCCCTGCCCATAAGAACCGCCTGCAGATGGCGTCAATTTCGTTCCGCGCCCAGGGCGGGAGTCCATCGGCGATCATGCAGTAGATGGGGATCACTCTGAGAACTAATTTGACCCACACTAGGCGCCCACTCCTTGCCATGAGCGGCCCATGGCAGGCAGGCATTCTTGCGGGGACTGCGTCCACCGTGCGTCTGACCTATGCTTTTGGCACTCTGGACGTGCTGAGCGGCAGCCCGAGATAGCGGATTGGGAACGGCGCTATCTGGCAGCCGAGGACAGATTGGATTTCCTCCATGGCTTCCTCCGCGCCATAAACGTTGGTGATGGAAGATTTGCTCATGTTTGTATGGAGCCCTGATGTCCCGGCGAAGATCTCCAGGATACCCCTGACTACAATAGATTCATGAACTGTCGGTCGTGCGAACAGGATAACATCGTCAGCGTAGATACTGCATTGGAACTTAATCTCGTCGCGCGTGAGGCTCCGGAGTACTCCTTGTGATCATGCCAAAGTGAATAGCCTTCCCAGTACCTCCATTGCACAGATGAACAGCAAGGGGGAGAGAGAATCACCCTGTCGGACGCCCCGCCTATGCCTGATTGGGTTCCCGGGCTGTCCATTGATGAGGATGCTGGAGGATGCAGAGGAGAGCAGTGTTGTTATCCACCGCCGCCAGCACGGTCCGAATCCCATCGCCCGAAGGGCGTCTAGCAGAAAGGGCCACTCAAGGGTGTCGAATGCTTTCGCAATGTCAAGCTTGAGCAGGAGCCTAGGTACCTTCTTCTTCCTTAATATGACCGCGGATGGATGGACCTACCTCTGATGAAGGCATTTTGATTGGGTGAGATCAGGTCCTGCATCCTCGGGGCCAGGCGCAGAGCAAGGATCTTTGAGATGAGCTTCGCCATGCTGTGGATCATGGTGATCGGTCTGTACTGGTGTGGCTCGCAAGCGTCAGGCGCTTTGGGCAGCAGGACGATGAGGGCGTCATTGAGTTGCCAGAAATGCCTGCAGTCTCCAAATAGAGCCGCGTTGATTCCAGCGATGATATCATCCTTGATGACACCCCACGAGGCTTTGTAGAACGCCCCGGTGTAGCCGTCAGGTCCGGGTGCTCCGGTGGCAGTGCCTGGATTGGTGCCCATGCCTCCTCTTCGGTCACAGGCTGTTCCAAGTCCGACAGCTCAAGTGGATTGATTCCCAGTGCCTCGAAGTCTAATACCCCATCAAGCTGGCCGGTTGCCCCGAATACCCTACTGAAGTGTTCGAAGATCGCGGTCTCCATTGCTTCTCGGTCAGAGGTGAAAACTCCGTGCACCTTCAGCCTAGTTATGGTATTCCTGCGCTTCCTACCTCTCGCCATGAGGTGGAAGTATTTGGTGTTGGCGTCTCCTTCTGCCAGCTGCCTGATCCTTGATCGTTGGCGCGCGATTGTGCGGTCCAGTGAAGAAAGACCCAGACATTTCAGTTTTAGATCGGTCCACAGCTTCCTTTGTGATTCAGAGAGTGTTTGTGTCTCGGACAGTTGATCGAGCCTGAACACGATTGCTCTGGCCATCAGTAGTTGCTAGCGCACCACCCCGCTGTGTTTTGTTGACCAGCTCCTGAGATCTCTTGCCAAGTTTCTGAATTTCAGGTCGAGCCTTCTAATCGGATCATGAACGGACTCCGAGCATGTCCATCCGTGCGCCAGTACCTCCTGGTATCCCGAGAATTTGGGCCAGAATATTTCGAAGTGGAACCTCAGCTTTGGACTGAACGCCACATTGGTTTGAAGAAACAGGGGGCAGTGATCGGAAGCTTTGGAAGCTAGTGCCTCCAAGTGACAGTCCGGGAATCGTTCTTCCTAATCCAGAGTCACCAGAACTCGGTCTAGCCTGACCAAGGTAGGTTGTGCCTGTTCATTGCTCCAAGTATATCTCCTACCATGCAGATGTAAATCGAGCAGCTGCAGTGAGGAGACAGCCTGTCTGAATTGGTTCATCGTTCGCCTGTTGATTCGGCTGTTTCGGCTGTTGTTCTTGTTAGCCTCATCGAGGATCAGGTTGAAATCGCCAGTGATTGCCCAAGGGCCTGGGCATTGATCCCTGACGGCCTCGAGCTCTTCCAGGAATAGGCTCTTCTCCTGCTCCCTTTGCGGCCCGTAGACGATCGTAAGCCACCACGGCTCGGTATTGTCCACGATCACCTTCACTGTAATAGAGTAGCAGGCAGTTTATGGTTCCTGTAGTACAACGCTCAGGCCACGAGCCGCAACGATGATCCCACCCCGGGTGTTGGCCGCAGGGAGGAAGGCAAAATCGATGTAATTCACACCAAGCATAGATAGAATCAACCATTGATCGACACATTGTAGCTTTGATTCAACCAGGCAAACTATGTGAGCGTTGGTGTCGCGCATCACCATCTGCACATTGTCCCGCTGGGCCCTGGAATTCAGGCCGCGGACGTTCCAGCACACTAGTGTTGTGTTATTCATGGCAAGGATGCAACCGGTGTGGAATGCGCTTTAGGCACGCGCGCATGGTGCGGCGCCTGTGCTTGCGCCCATAGGTCTGGTACTCCGGTGGAAATAACTCCTGTAGTGCTTCATCGTCCTTCTCTGTTCCGCCTAACAGGCCCTCAAACTTGTTGGTCACCGTCGCTTCTAGGATATCAGACGCGTGGCCAAGTCGCTTGAGTACAAGGTACTCGCCGCGCTTGGATGTAGGCAGCCGCGAGAGACTCTGCGCCGCTATACGCCGGCTCCGCAGCGGTAGGCGCGGCCTCGGGTCCTCTGCTCTGGAGAATGACGGCGCAACAACGGAGACTTCTTGGGTTTCTTCACCTTGCAAGCGAAGGCCTTGAAGCGTCGCTTGGCCGAGCTCGAGTTCTTTGCCGGCGATAGGGTTGCCGTGGTCGCCCGTGGCGTTCTTGCCGGCGATGGAGTTGCCATGGTCGCCCGCGGCGGTCTTGCCGGTGATGGGGTTGTCGTGGCTGCACGTGGCATTCTTGGCAGCGTTGCAAGAGGAGTGCCATCATTTGCCTCCTGGGCTGGGGTACCCGCCGTGATCAATTGGGCCACATCCTGGTCCAGGCATGGGCCCTCCTGACGGCCTGGGTCGTCCAGGCACTCTTGCCGATTGAGCGGCATGTCCACCGGCCGGCTGGACGGCGTGTCCTCCAGCCAACCGGGCGGTGCGGACGACGACTCGGTCAGGCCGGTTGAGCAGACTGGTGTTTGTGTCGTGGCAGCCTCCATGTCGCAGGCAGCAGTCACGACAGAAGGTGTTGTCGATGATGGCTCGTCCGGCGTGTTGTGCAGCGCACTGAGTGAGTCCTGTGCTGCGCTGGTCACATGCTGAATTGGTTCATCCGCTGGCGCAACTGACCCAACCTCCCCAGGCTTGGTACAGCTGCTTTGCACCTCGGCCGGCTTGTCTAGTTGGGACTTGTCTGTGTTTCGACCCCGGGGGCTGAGCACCAACGAGTGAATTTGTACTGCATGCTCCCTAATTCGGATGGTGATGCAAGAAGAATACACAATGTTTATCTTGGTTCGGGCAATAGAAGGCCCTACGTCCAGCGGAGGGAGGAGAGTTTGTATTATCTTGCACCGAAGTGCTTGTACAGGGGTGAATACAAGCGAGCGAGTGAGGTTGGCTAGGACTTGAGCGTTGTGGGTGCTGGCTTTCCTCTATTTATGGGTGAGTTCCCCTTCTCTATGCTAGCCTGGCGCCTCCTTTTATTGGCCAAGGAGGGGCACGGGTGTACAGTGTAACCCTAGAAATGGTGCTTGTAGGGCTTGCGTAGGCTGTGACATCGAAAGTGGATGCCGATCAATTCTGGGAGACTGTAGCGACGTGCGTTGAAACAGGGTTGAGCTCTGCACATAGCATGCCTTGCCATCCCGTGGTGTCTCGGCAAAGTCGGTGCCTGATCGGTCTTGATGATGATGCTACCGTACCTCAGCGGCGTGGCAAAAGACGTGTTCTCCTGTTGGGAGCGTGCGACTCGCTATAGATGACTCAGTGGGGTCATTGTAGCGCTGACCAAAACTGGCTAAGGGCTCAATTGAGGGGTGCCCGAGGGGGGTCGAGGCTGGAACGGATAGGAATGGCCCCGGGAAATGTAGGATTTATGTTGACAAATGCTTCTCGAGGGGGTGTCAAATGGGGCATAGTCTACGGTATGGCAACACAATATGGTACGATCCACTGGTTTTCTAGGTATAGGCAGTAAAAGGAGGATTTGACTGGTGTACTGTCCACTGTTACCACGGCTGTAGCCATAAGGTTAGGCGGAAGCAGGTGAAACGCAATAAATGCCTGGGGAATCGTACGGGAAGTTGGCGGAGGGGGTGCGCGGTGTTCATCGGGTGATCGTTCGCCCAGGGGAGTTCCTTACTCGAGGGGGTGATCGTTCCACCAAGTAGACAGCCTCGAGTCAAGAGGGTCCCGTCGAGTGAACAGTAGCCTGGTTCGTCGAGACCCGTTCATGGGCTGGCCCATCGTAGTTTGATACTTGGAACGGATTTCTTATGTATTTTTGGGCTGGGGGATAATAATGGTGGTTTTGGGTTTGTTAATGCAGGGATTGAGTTTCTTAGTCGAGGGTTAAGGGTACCCTTTATTCAGGTATCTGACAGTAGCCCCCGAGCTCCCGCGTGAGTGCTGTGAGTCATGCGGGGGGTCTTGAATCAAGGTTGAGGTGTCGACCGTAATTTTTTGGAGGGTGCGTGTGAGCGTACCCTTCGGGGGTAGCCCCCGAGGCCTCGGAGGAGTAGGGAGACTCCTCTGAGGGCTTTACTTGTCTTTTGTTGAAAGGTGTTTCCGTCCAGTTGGGTGTAACAGGCATTCCTGAAAGCTTAGGACAACATAAACTGGAGTCGTAGAGCCTAGTCGAGGGGTGTCTCGAGTCGTTGAGCCCCCGGGTGTACTGGACCCTCTTTCATCGAGGGGTGCCTGGCATAGTTGAGCCCTCAAGCCTCGAGCGGCTAGGGTATTGCTAGCCTCGGGGGTCTATCTCAAGAGTCCTTTTGATCGGATGTGAGGTGAGAAGCGCCGTACTACCCTCGATTGGGCGAGTCTTGATGTTCTCTGTGAGCTGATAATCGGAGATCCAAGTGAGAGCTTGTGCCCAGTTCGATGGGGTCGACTAGTGGCCCTGAGGCATTCTCATTGATGCAAACGTGTAGATACATGGATACCGGTTCCATTCGATAGGACTCGGCGGCTCGATGCCTCCCTCCGTGGGGATTCCATGGTAATCCTTTCGTTTTGCCTTAGATACGTCCGAGGGGATCTTGAGGGTTCGTCCTCAAGCTAAGCTTCATGTTGGCTTCCCTCGGGCGTCCCTGACTTGGGTACTCGAGGGCGGCTATCGAACCCTGATCGAGGGTCAGCCTCCGCTCCCTCGAGGATTTTGGTGTGGGACCGTTGTCCGTTTTACTTCCCGTAGAAGGAAATGCCGTGGATAACTTCTCCCATCTATTGGGCACGTCTTTTTTGGCATGAGCTGAAGCGGCGTGGTCGTGGTGGACCCGGGTAACGGCTAGAGATCTTGCGGGCGACGCGTGTGCCTGTTCCAGGAATCGAGGAGCGGTTAAGTGAGCGCATGAAACATGGGGAATTACCGTGCCGTTGCCGGATCCGCCCGTTGTTTCTTGGCCCCATTTGCTTATAAATATGAGGGGTAGGGTTTCTCCATTTCCCATCTTGCCATCTTGCCTCTGCTGCCACCACCAGAGCGTCCGAGCCTTCATCTATCTGCGCTAGAGAAGAACCGGTGAGAGAAAAATTAGGATTAGGAATCTTCCCGGTCGCTCGTCCGCCGAGCAGATTCGCGCTGCATCGATGGCGCCCACGTTCCTCCCTCCAGAGGCCTAGCCCCATTCTGATGTGTCACAGCAGGAGCTAGAGAAGCTGGTGGACGAGGGACTCCTCCGCCCCATTGCTTCGGCTGAGCGGCCGGAGTGGATCATGCCGCCGAGGGAGCATCAGGAGCCGCAGCTGTCGAAGGGCTACGTGGTGAGCTTCGTCAAGTTCCACCAGTTGGGATTTGGTTCGCCTCTGAGTCGCTTCATGCGTGCGCTGCTCCACTTCTACATGGTTGATATCCAACACCTCACCCCCAGTGCCATCTCCAATGCGGCGATATTCGCCGCGCTCTGTGAGGGGTACATGGGTATGGAACCACATTAGGAACTATGGCTCTACCTTTTCAAGGGTGAGCATTACACCAAGTGGATCTCAGAGGGGAAGAGGAGGATCATCCGTATGGGCAGCTGCAGCCTGGCGCAGAAGAAGTCCGAGCTCTATATCGGGATGGGCTTGTCCACCAACCACGGCTGTTGGCAGTCTGGGTGGTTCTACATCCGCAACGATGATAGCCTGCTGCCCGCCTACACTGGGCGCATCATCGGGGCACGTCCAGGGCACTGGCTCTGGGGCGTGGCCCAGCCCTTCCAGCGGAGGTTGCATCCCCTCCTCGATGCGCTGCGCACCTTGTTCGAGCAGGGTGTGCATGCTGCGTATGTCATCGCGGGCTTCCACAGCCGAAGAGTCCTACCTCTGATGGCACGCCTGTTGCGCTTATTTCAGATGGGGCCCAAGGTGCTTCCCGAGCAGCTCGAGGGGTGCCGGATGTTGCCCACAAACCTGCCTCCCGAGGATGTCACAAAGCGGGTTAGGAGCTTGGTTGCCGGTGACTTTGGGCCAGGGGACGTGGATCGTGTCCCGATGCTGCCGGATCCTCGTAGCATCATCTTGGTAAGTCCTTCAATTTTCACATCCTCGAGTTTCTCCCCTATTTTTTGGCTTGTCTTGACATTCTGGTTGCAGTTTCGAGTGCAGAGTAACATCGACTACGGGGTCTTGGTGCCTCCAGTTCAAGAAGATAACCCCGATCACAGGTGAGGCGCTTTGACACTCAATAGGAAAAGAAGAGGAAAGACTCAGAGAAGGAGAGGAAGAGAAAGAACCTCGCACGCCTGGTGCTCAAAATGCGCCGGGCTAAACAAAGGTGAGATGGGCTTCCTATCGAGGAGGCCCCGCTGAGGTGTCGAATGTGGAGGATGATGACGATGGTGATGTTGTGGAGTGGCGGGACGTCTCTAGCCCCATCTTTCCAGCTTTCCTCGAGTTGACGCACCTCCTACATAGGAGGACATCTTGGAGCGATCACAGGAAAGAAGGCAAGGGGGTTCCTCGACCCATGTGGGGTCCTTGTCTCGTTGTTAGCACGGTGGCACTCCACCGGCCTCATCCTGAGGTCCGTCCAATGCCTCGCAATGCCAAACCAGGTCCTCGACGCTCGAGGTGAGGACCCGAGGCTGGACGGGCTTGGAGGAGTGGTTGACACCACCCTCGGCGCATGACTCGTGGGAGGCGGCTCTAGTGGAGCTCGAGGTGCCGAGGTCCGAGCCGGTCGCTCTGCGCAATTTTAGCTCTGGATAGGATCTGGTTTGGAGGGGGCCTTCGAGGCGCCTAGGTAACTTGAGGGGGCCCGGGTCGGTTGTCATCCCTCTAGGGTAAGTTTTGTCGTCTAAAATTTTCTTCCCTTTTCCTGTGATTCACAGAATTTGCTTGATGTTCCTGCCTTTCCCTATGTTGCCCAGGCTCAAGCATCAAGTGTAGGAGGCAAACCCTTCACCAGCCAAGCGACTCAAGGTAGATGCGATCACAAGGATGGCGGCAGGAGGGGCAGGTGTGATCCCGAGGCCCCTGTCGACATCGAAGACGGCCTAGCAATCACAAGCCCAAGCGGCAATTATTCGGGGCAGGCTGACGGTCTCTAGTCTCGTTGCAGGCTCGAGCCGGTGCTGGGGCTGTGGTGGGTGGCAGCTCCGACTGGGGGGCAGATGCCGGAGAGCGGGGTTGGTGCCCTGGTATCGACGTTCACGGCCCCTACTCCTGGCCAGGTCGAGGCCCCCGGAACTGAGGAGGAGCCCTCGACAGCCATGAGCCTGGTTCGAAAAATGCCACAATCGTCCTTAGGGACGAAGAGGATGCGATTCCTTTTCCCTCCGTCGAGGAGATGGTGCAACACCCCTAGGAAGCAGGAGCGCTACCTTCCTAGCGAGAGGGGTGGGAGCCATGGCCAAAGGACCTGCACGAGGTGGAGGTGCAGCAGAAGCAGAAGCAGGATAGCCTGCAGAAGAAGGAGGAGGAAGACCGGCTGCAGAAGCAACAGGAGGAAGAGGGGCTGGCCGAGAACCAGCCCGAACAACAACGAGGGAGGGAGAGGCTGGTGTTGAGCCAGCTAGAGTAGTAATGACTACTACTACAGCAGCAGCAGTACCAGCAGCAGTGGTGGCAGCAGCAGCAAGAACAACAGCAGCACCAGCAGACGCCGCTGGAGGACGCGACGCCTTCGGACCCGCCGCTTCAGCAGCGAGACGAGTCGTTGGGGGAGCTGGTGATCTTGAGCCTCCCTCGGCAGCGGGAGGACACCAAGGCAGCCTCGAGCCAACGGCCATTGCAACAGAGTGTGGTGTAGGAGGCATCGATGGTTCTGCTCGCGTCGTGGGAGCAGCCCGGGGAAGTGGCTATCGAGAGCCCGCGGTTGTCACATCGGTGCGAGGAGGAGGGAGACACCCTTCTTCTTGTGGGAGCAAACAGTCGCTCGGGGTTCCCTTCACAGCCCTGACTAGTCCGACCCTGGGTCTTTTGCCTTGGCGGGGTAGGTGAGCGGTGAGGCCGAGTCATCGGCGGCTAGAGTAGGGGTCGAGCCGCCATTCCCTACCTTGGCTGATCGGGTGGCCTGTTATGGCGGTTCGCTAGACGCGGTGGAGCGCATCAGGTCGTCGGTGTGAGAAAGGGTCGAGGCGGCTCTTCCTTCTTGGCATAGGGAGCGCCTCCCGCTCCAAAATCCGTTAGAGCCCAACGCCCCTGTGGTCTGGATGAATGATGCAGCGGAGATAAACCACTGGGAGGATGCAGAGGAGTATAGAGCATGGATGGCCCATGCTCTGAAGCTGGCCATTAATGTCGCCACCGAGGATCTGGGCTAGGTTTTTTTGGTAAGTGTTTCTTCAAGTGTGTTGAGCTTGGATAACTTCCTGATTTGATGCCCGATTTCTTGATCTTTGTCCTTAGGACCTGAGGAGGCACTCCTATGTGAAGTCCGAGTTCCTTCACTCTATGCATGATAGGTGGGAGGAAGTGCGGCGCCAACTCGAGGCCGACAGGTCTGCCTAGGACGGGGTGGTCTAGGCTGAAGAGGAGGTGAAGAAGGCGAAGGAAGAGGATGCTAAGGCCAGAGAGGATATTGACGTGGCTCGAGTGGAGGCGGCTCAAGCCAAGGAGGACAACGCCACCGCGGAGGAGGAGCCTCAAAAGGCTAAAGAAGAAGTCGCTTTGGCCAAGGAAGAAACTGAGAAAGCTAGGAGCAACGTCGGACGGGCCCTCGAGGAGGCGCGATTGGCCCTTGAGCATGTAAAGTCACTCAAGGGGGAAGCTCGAGATGCCACAGAGCACATCAAGGGGCTCAAAACTAATGTCACTCAAGTCTCAGAGGCCCACGACACCCTCAGCATCTGACCAGGTTAGAGAAACATCGCGCCGATGGCCTTGCTGCCGAAGTTGTCGAGTTGAAGGTGGCCCTTCAGGAGAAGGAGGGGTCCATTGCTCTAGCTGACAGGATGATCGAGGACCTGCGGCTTGAGAAGACGGAGGCGGTCCGAGCTTTCAAGGTGGCCCAGAAGGAGCGCGATGACGCAATGGACGCACACACGATCCTCGACACCCACTGCACCAGTGAGTTCTCTTTTGTAGCTCTAAGATTCTTGTCTCCACCTGCCACTATTGACTCCCATTCTGCCTGCTAGGTCTCAAGGCCGAATTACTCTCTGTCCTTATGGCTTCAAAGGCGCTTCAGGAGGGTCTTTTGGCCGAGGTGGCATTGATCGACAGGCTCCGCACCATGATTAACGGTCTTTGTGACTCCTGGGGGGTCCTGGCCCACTGAGGAGGCCGCTCTTGTTGACCAGTTGTACTACCTTGGGGCCGCCATGAGGGATCGCATTCGAGACGCACTCCATATTGGCGTGAAGCGGGCGATGGCGGTCGTCTATTCTGGCTTCACATATGACATGGATGTCATCTCCCATGGCTTCGTCTCTGACTTTACCAAGACAGACATCGAGAACAAGGAGAGGTGTTAGGGCTTGATCAATGCTGCCGAGGAGCTGGGTGAGAAGCTGGCGAAGCTGTTCGAGCCCGAGGTTCTTCCCTTCGAAGGTGAAGAAGGCACCGACGATGAGGGTGGTGGCGATGATGGGGAAAAAGCCTGTGAGCCAGATATGGGCAAGGAGGCCCATGTAACAGATTAGTTTTTGTGAATCATGACTACGTGGCCCTGGTGGCCTTGAAACATTATGCATGTATATAATTTGCATATTTTAAGTCCTTTTCTTTCTTGCATGCCCTAATTGTGTTTTTACTTAGTAAACTTGATGCACGGTCGTGTCCCTCAAAGGGGGGAGTGAGTGGAGGTACCATAGTGTAGAGGCGTAGGCGAGCTCCCGGCTCAATAGCCCTCGACCCACAGGACACTCGTGGCATTTTTGGCTAAGTGACGACACGTATCAAGGCGTGTAAGAAAGAATAGACATCGAGTTTCAAAAAAATGTGTGTTTTTTGAGGACTTCGGGGGGTTCCCCCCTTGTAGCCCCTGAGGGAGGCTCAACTCTGATGGAGCAGAGTCGAGGCTACCTTACATGAATAAATAAGAAAGTATGCTGAATCGGAGCCATTTTTTGTTTATTCATTCATGATGCCATAGTTGTACAAAATACGAGAAATGTACAAGGCCTCGAGGCCCTAGGGGTAGAAGTGACGTAGCTATTCGATGTTTCAAGCGTTGGTGAAGGTTTCACCTTTGCCATTTGATAGCTTGTATGTTCCAGGTTTCAGCACCTCAGCCATGGTGTATGGGCCTTCCCACGGCGGTGTCAGCTTGTGGCGCCCCTTGTTGTTCTGTCCTCGACGAAGGATGAGATTGCCAACCTGGAGATCCCTCTTGCACACGTGTTTGTCGTGGTAGCATCGAAGCTTCTGCTGGTACCTTGCAGAATGGAGGAGGGCCATATGTCAAGCCTCCTCGAGCTGGTCGACGACGTTTGCGAGGGCCTCCTCGTTCGTCTGTTCATTGTAGGCCTTAAGTCAAGGGGACCCATACTTGAGGTCGGTGGGGAGGACAGCCTTGGACCCATAGACCATGAAGAATGGAGTGAACCCCATGGCTCGACTAGGTGTTGTCCTTAAGCTCCATAGGACCGTGGGTAGCTCAGCAGCCCACTTCTTGCCATACTTCTTCAACCGGTTGTAGATTCTTGGCTTGAGGCCTTGAAGGATCATGCCACTGGCACGTTTGACCTGGCTGTTGGTTTGAGGATGAGTGACTGCGGACCAATTCACACGAATGTGATTGTGGTCGCAGAAGTACAAGAACTTCTTGCTAGTGAATTGCGTGCCGTTGTCGGTGATGATGACATTGGGGACCCCAAAGCGATGGATGATGTCGGTGAAGAACAAGACTGCTTGCTTGGAGCGAATGTTGGTAATGGGCCGAGCCTCGATCCACTTGGCGAACTTGTCAACTACTACTACCAGCAAGTGCGTAAAGCCCCCGGTTCTCTTCTTCAGAGGCCCGACGAGGTCGAGCCCCCAAACGGCGAAAGGCCACGTGATGGGGGTCATTTGTAGAGCATGGGCGGGTAGGTGCATTTGCTTGGCATAGAATTGGCACCCCTTGCATGAGCGAACGAGGTTGATGGCATCGGAGACAGTGGTCGGCCAGTAGAAACCTTGCCGGAAGGCGTTGCCGACGAGGGTCCTCGGGGCGGCGTGATGGCCGCAAGCCCCTGAGTGTATTCCTCGAGGAGCCTCCTGCCTTCCTTGATGCTGATACAATGCTGGAGGATCCCTAACGGGCTTCGTCAGTAGAGTTCCTTGTCATCATCATTGATGATGTAGGCCTTGGCCCGTCGAGCTATCCGTCGAGCCTCGGTTCGGTCTTCTGGGAGCTCCCCTCGAATAAGGCAGTCGAGGAAGGGAACATGCCAGTCTGGTGGTGGGCTTGACGGTGGAGGTGACCTCTCGATCTCCATGACCTCAGTCCCGTTCGAGGTAGCCTCGTTCGAGGGCAAGGGATCGAGTGTTGATGATGTGATGCTAGCCCCCGAGCCTAAGTCAACAGAGGGCTCGAAGAGGTCCCTCAAAAACACATCGGGTGGGACGATGCCACGAGTAGACGTGATTTTTGGTGAGCTCATCTGCAACTTCGTTGTACCATCGAGCGATGTGGTTGAGCTCAAGGCCATGGAACTTGTTCTCCAATTCGTGTACCTTATTGCAGTAGGCTTCCATCTTGGGGTCGTGGCAGCTCGAGGCTTTCACTACTTGGTCGATGATGAGTTGTGAATCACCTCAAACGTCGAGGCGTCGAACCCCGAGCTCGATTGCGATGCACAGACTGTTGATGAGGGCCTCATACTCCATGATGTTGTTGGAGGCGGTGAAGTGGATGCGGATGATGTAGCGCATATGGACTCCGAGGGGTGAGATGAAGAGCAAGCCCATGCCTGCTCTTGTCTTCATGAGTGACCCATCAAAGTACATCGTCCATAGCTCGGCTTGAACCTATGCTGGCGAAAGTTGGGTATCAGTCCATTTGGCGATGAATTCTGCCAGCACCTAAGACTTGATGGCCTTGCGTGGTGCATAGGTGAGGTTCTCACCCATGAGCTCGACTGACCACTTAGCGATCCTGCCCATGGCCTCCTGGTTTTGGATAATCTTCCCGAGGGGAAAAGATGAAACCATGGTTATCGGGTGACTGAGGAAGTAATGCTGGAGCTTGCAGCTCGTGAGCACAATGGCATAGAGCAGCTTATGGATTTGTGGGTAGCAAAACTTTGTTTCCGAGAGTACCTCGCTGATGAAGTAAATCAGCCGTTGGACAGGCAGGGAGTGATCTTCCTTCTTCCTCTTGACCACTATGGCCGCGCTGACCACCTGGGTGGTTGTGATGATATAGAGGAGAAGAGGCTCGACTGGATTGGGTGGCATGGCCGATTTAGGAGATACGAGAATCGGAGGGGAGGTCAGCATACTTTTGAGTTTAGCAAGGGCCTCCTCAGCCTCGGTGGTCCATGCGAAGTGCTCAGATTTCTTCAAAAAATGATACAGCGGCAGGGCCTTTTCTACCAGGTGTGAGACGAAGCGGCTGAGGGCCGTGAGGCAGCCCGTGACCTTCTATATGCCCTTCAGGTCATAACTAGTATAATTGACACACATCCTCATTTTTCCATTCTTTTTCTTAACTAATATAGGGTTAGCTAACCACTCGGGATGATGAACCTCCTTGATGAACCCGGCTGCCAAAAGCTTGTGCACCACCTCATCGATGATCCTACGCTCCTCCTCGTCGAAGTGGCGCAGGCGTTGCTTCACCGGTCTGGACGCAGCCCGGATCACTAAGGCATGCTCAGTGACTTCCCTCGGTATGCCTGGCATATCTGAGGGGCTCCATGCAAACATGTTAGTGTTCACGTGGAGAAAGTTGGCGAGCACTACTTCCTATTTGTTGTCGAGGGTGGCACTTATCGTCAGTGCCTTTCCATCGGAGCTACTCGGGTCGAGGAGGATCTTCTTGGTATCTTTTGCTGGCTCAAAGCTGCCTGTGTGATGCTTGGAGTCAGCGACCTCAGCGGCGATGCCCTCAAGGGTCAAGGCCCTCAAGGGTCAAGGCCAGCCTGGTGGACTCCTTGAAGGCCTCTCCATTCTCGACGCACTCGACATTGCAGTCTTATGCGTGCTCGTAGGAGGAGCCGATGGTGAGGATGTCCTTGGGTCTCAGCATCTTGAGCTTGAGATACGTGTAGTTGTGAATCGCCATGAAATACACGTAGCTAGGTCGACCAATGATGGCGTGGTACATGCTATGGAATCTGACTACTTCGAAGGTGAGGATTTCCTTCCTAAAATTCGAAGGGGTGCCGAAGCAGACGGGAGGTCGACGCAACCGACGGGCAGGGCCTTATTTCCAGGTACAACTCCATGGAAGCCCCCAACACTGGGTTGAAGCTGCGACCTGTTGACCCCCAGGAGGTCAAGGGTCTTGGCGTAGACGATGTTGAGGCCGCTGCCCCTATCCATGAGCACCTTAGAGAGGCAGGTGTTGATGATGATTGGGTCGACAACGAGCAGGTAGACTCCTGGGTTGACGACGCGACCCGGATGGTCATCACGGTCAAACATGATGGGAGCATTGGACTAGTCGAGGTACTGGGGTGTAGTGACTCAGATAGAGAAGACCTCTCGATGCTCTCTCTTGCTTTGTCAAGGCATGAGCTGGGTCGAGGGGCCACCATATATCATGTAGCAGTTGAAGACCTCAGGGAACTTATCGTCCGCCTTGTTGCTGCCCTTGTTGCCACCTTTGTCCTTCTTCTGGTCATCCTTCTTGATGCCTAGACTCTTGTAGTAGTTCCTGAGCATGCGATAGTCCTCGAGGTTATGATTAGCCCCTCCCTTGTGGTAAGGGCAGGGCTTCTTCAGCATCTTGTCGAAGATGGCCCCTCAGGGGACCTCGAGGCTTCTTGCGCTCGACCGCAGCAATGAGATCATCGTCCGTAGCCTCGCGCTTGCCCTGCTAGGTCTTCTTCTTCTTGTTGTTGCCCTTCTTGGGGCCCTTGATCGTGCCCTCACCGTCGGCCGCCTGCGTCTTCCCTTTGTCCTTCTCGTTGCCAAAAAAGGCTCCGACTGCTTCCTCGCCGGCTGTGTAGTTGGCGATGACATCCATCAGCTCATCGACAGTCCTAGGGTGATTACGTCCCAGTTCCTGTACCAAATCCTTATAGGTGGTACCCGAGACGAACGCCAGGATGACATCGTGGTCAGGGATGTGCGGGAGCTCGGTGCATTGCTTTGAAAAGCATCGGGCGAAGTCGTGGAGGGACTCCTCGGGCTGCTGCTTACAGTTACGAAGGTCCCAGGAGTTGCCAGGCCACACGTAAGTCCCCTTGAAGTTTCCCTCGAAGACCCGCACTAGGTTGATCCAGTTATGGATCTGACCGGGGGGGAGCTCCTCGAGCCATCTTCGAGCGGTGTCGGAGAGGAACAGGGGGAGTTGGCGGATGATGGCGCGGTCATCCCGTGCCCGCCCAGCTGGCAGGCTAATCAGAAATCGGCCAGCCAGAGCTTGGGCTTGGTCTCACCGTTGTACTTGACGACACTCGTGGGGGTCAAAAGGGGTTCGGCAGTGGTGTGCTATGGATCACCCTGCTAAAGACTCGAGGGCCTAGTGGTTCTGGGGCCCTGCGGTCCTCATTGCTATCGTAGCGTCCCCCTTGATGAGCGCTATATCCTTGATCTTCAGCGTCCTCGCTCTTGCGCCGTCGGTTCTCGATGATGTCATAGCACGTGTCTTGGGGCTCGCGGTTGTTGACGATGCGGTCTTGGACAGGGGTCGCCTTCTTTGCTCGGGGGCCGCTTCCTGGTGAACCGAGACTTCCCTCTCATCACGGGAGGCTCGACAGGTTGCTCTGAGGCTACCCCTCGATGCTTCAAGCCCGAGCTCTTGGCTTGCTATGCAGCCGCGATTTTGAGGAGGCCCTTGACCCCATCCCGTATCCGCCGAGCTTCAGGGTTCGACGGCGTGGGCATGTTACGAAGAAGCATGGCGGCCGCAATAATGTTCTGACTAGCTCGGGGAAAACAGTTAACAACAGGGTGCTCGGGTTCCCCATCTTCAATGATCTGTCGGTTGACCTCTCGGGCTCTAGCTCGGGCCCTCCCGCAGGGCAGGGGTCGGCGCTCCTGCTCGAGGGTCTGCTTGAGCTGGCACAGGCGCTCCCGATCCTCGTTGAGCTTGGCTCACATCTTCTAGACCTACGTGAGCTGAGCAGTCTTGGTCATCCAGTTGTGAGTGTTCATCTTGGGGCACAGCCGACGGCTGCTCCTCTAGGTTCGCCACGACAAGGGCCCCTCCTGCTGTGGCCATGACTGCTGCCGTGGCCGTTGGGTTGATGGTGTCTTCACTCGATGTGACTTCGCCCTCGATGTGGAAACACTCATGGGTGGGGTCATAGTGGTCGGAGTCAGAGTCAGGGTTGCCGGAGCAGAAGATGGGGAACTGCCTGCGCCGCTCCTCCTCCAGCCAATGTCACATCGTGCCGAGGGTGTACTACCTTGGGCCAGGTGCTCGCGAGAAGCCAAGGTCCTCGGAGGCTGGTCCATGGTAGCGTGCAAGAGAGCCCCCGGGTTGTCCTCATGCGCGTCCATACTAGAGCGCATCGTGGTGGAGTACGTCTTGGCGGTGTTGTCCAGACTGAATGGAAACTGGCGGCGAGCTCCAAACAGTCCGTGCGGCAGCAGATTGGGGGGTGACAGAGCTGTGCCCATCAGGGAATCTCACCAAGCTCCCCTGATGAACACATTGCAAAGGTGAAGTCGAGGTCTCCATAGAGCCCTGCTGGCTCGTCTTCCAATCCCAGGCGTGGGTCAGACAGGTCCCCGACCAGGGGCCCTGCGCTGCCCACAAAGGATGGAGGAAGCGCGGAAGATGTCGACTCGAACATGGGCTAATGATGATGGTGGTGCCGGTCACGCCTCCTCTTGGGCATGGATTGTTGGGAATATGCCCTAGAGCTAATCATGTAGATGATGATATTCGATTGTATCCATGATTAATAAAGTGTTCCTTGAATATCCATTATAGACAACTTGTATTGATTAGCGATTGTGTGAATTATTTGTGGAACTCAATTACTTGAATGGTTATTCTAAAATTGTCCCTGGTCGGCGTTTTTGTGAGAACACACTTGAATATTAGACCAGCACATGTATTAGTTGATGGCTATGTTTCATAAGTCATGGACATGGAGATGTCAAACTAATAATGTGGGCACATGTGAGACATGTAGGCTGGACTGACCCAACATGAGAAAGTCTCTATTCACGTCATGTATGTTATGTCCTTGGACCTAAGATTGTGGTATGTACTCAAGATGTGAAACGGCCTACTTAGGGACTATCAAACACTGCTCCGTAACTGGGTAGTTATAAAGGTGGTCTTCAGGTGGTTGGGAAGCATGCTATGAGGCATAGACAATCAAGATGGAATTTGCCCCACTCTATGCGAGAGAGATATCATTGGATCACTTAAGTGATTGGATCAACAAATGCATTGGCCGTGCTTGGGTTAAGTGTTAACCCATGAGTTGAACCATATATCGAGTGGCAAAGGGAATAACTTGTATGTGGTCATAGTGGTTCGTCTGATATGATCTTTGTGTGCACATAGGAGTTGTCACGCCTTGCTAGAGGCCGCTGTCAACTATTGGGCGAGTAGGAGTACTCAGCCCATGTCAATGTGTGCGTGAACCCAAAGGGTCACACGCTTAAGGGGCTGGAAGCCTAATTCGGCTTGGACCCGAATTAGAAAAGTCTTAGGGTTACTAATAGGCCTCCAACTCGTGAGCTCATTGGGGATGCCTATATAAGCAAGGGGTAGGGGCGCGGTCAGAGTAAGACATGCCTTTGGTAGCCGCCGTCGCCCTCCCCACGCTCGTGCCTTCTGCTCCTCGCGGACCTAGCAGTCCGGAGGCGCATCACTTCTTCCCTGCACGTGTGGGATTCCTCGGAGGTGCTACATCTGGAGCACTGGGACAAACCATGCGAGGGGATTGAGGTGATGGATGACCATGCAACTGCGCTGCCTGTTGTGATGCGTACGACTACATTGAGTCGTCTTCCGCTGCACCTGCGCGTCTAGTGGTAATCTCGTAACCTGTAACTAGCAGTAGATCCTGGTTTATGAGGTCAAAAAGTTTTGTTTTTTGGCTACTGTAGCACCCTCATAACCCTATAGTGGTATCAGAGCCGTTACTACCTCGTTATAGGTTCGGTTTTGTGCATATGGTGATATGCATGGTTGTAGATGAGTCTCTAACCTTGGTTCATCATCTTGCCGTGTTGGTCTTGAAACGATCTACTCGTACCGGTCGGAATTCTGCCATTCGAGTTAAGTGATTCATGTAAATCCAGTCATGGCGAGTTAGAGATCAATCAGATTAATCGAATTGAACCCTAGGTCAAGTGCCAAGCGCATGTGATGCGCGGTGGTGGTAGATGGAATTTACTGCTGGGCGCCGGTTTGCCGAGAAAAGTGTTGTTCAGTAAAAAAGTCATAACTTTTGAACCGTAACTCGGATTGAGATGAACTCTAAACAAAAATTATAGAGAATGAAATTTTACATCTAGTTCTCTATGGCTTTGCCACATTCGGTGAAATTAGAATTGTGAAATAAGGCTTGGAAAATAGTGTTTTCTGCGTTGCAAGATTAGACGTCGGATTCGGATAACTCTGTTATGCAGGTATTGATGACTGGTATAGCCCTTATGTGTATGTGATGCATGTATGTATTTAATTCATGGGTTGCATGTCATGAGGACAATATGGGCAGGAGCAACGTACATATTGTCAAAATTAATGTAATGGCCTATGTGCCAATCTGTGATGATCTATCTATGACTATTTAATTTCATTTTACTTGCACTAATAGTAGCTAGTCTTGGCGGAATCATCATTGAAGGATGGCATACTCAAATCATGGAGATGGAGATTAGTGATGCACATATTGAAGGAGATGGAGATCCCAAAGGAATAATGGGCTATGCCAAGTCATGTCTGTGTTATGACGTTCTTACTATGTTCTAATTTCACATGCTATTATGTTTTTGTCTACATGTGTGCGGTAGTGAAGTAGAATGATCCCTCAGCAATGTTTAAGTTGAATGCTTCCCTAAACCTTGCACTATCATAAGTCTTGTACAATCGGTGGTGGGTCTATGAAATTAGGGTGCCACTGGTTTTCCTCGACTAGGCAGGTTCGTATCGGATACTTACTGCAAGAAGGTTTGGTTACTTAAACAAGGTCATCCTAACGGTTAGGGACCTTGGAGTATGGGTAGGTTGAGCGCAGCATAGAGATGTTGCCCAACAATGAGAGTCATATGTGATATTATTAGCAAAGTGTTGCTTACCGATCTACCATGTCTTCTAGCGGTGATGGTGAAGCTCTCTAGTTGACTTGTTAGTTGTGGGTCTTGAATCACTAAGTATCAATTGAGGGATATTGATTTTAGTGGGAGTAGATTTTATTTTGATATTAATTTACTCTTTCATGGATACATTGTCTTAGTATTTTATGTTACTTTTGTTGTAGATGGCCGCTCGCAATCAACCATTTTCTTTGCGTACAATTCTTGAGAAAGATAAGTTGAATGAAACAAATTACACGGATTGGATCCGCAACCTAAGAATTGTTCTCAGGGATGAGAAAAAGGAAGATACTCTAGACACCCCATTACCAGATGAGCCTGAGGAGAGTGCTCGTGCTGCTGAGAAAAATGCTTACAAGAAAGCATGTGATGCGGATCTTGAAGTGAGTTGCCTCATGCTTGCTTGTATGGAACCTGATCTACAGATGCAGTTCAACAATAATCATTCAGTGAACGATATGATCGTGGCGCTTCAAGATATGTTCCAAATTCAAGCGTGGACTGAAAGGTTCAATGTCTCTAAGGCGCTTGCAGAAACCAAGCTAGCAGAGGGTGCAGCTGTTGGTCCACATGTAATCAAGATGGTTGGTTACACTCAGAGGTTGGAGAAGCTAGGCTTCCCAATTGGCCAAGAGTTGGCTACTGATTTCATTCTTTCATCGCTTCCGACCAGCTATGGAAACTTCATCTCGAACTACAATATGCATGGAGCGGAGAGGGGCTTGAATGAACTGTGTGGCATGCTAAAAACAGCAGAGGCCGACATCAAGAAAGGTGCCGGCAGTAGCCAAGTGTTGGCGATCCAGAACCGACCTCATTTTAAGAGGAAGGGCAATTCTTGGAGGAAGAAGAAGGGCAAGGCTAAAGATGAGATCTCTAAGCCAAACCCATCTGCTGCCAAGGCTGGACCATCTGCAAATTCAGATTGCTTTTATTGTAAGGGAAAAGGTCACTGGAAAAGGAACTGCAAGGAGTACTTGGCGTCCTAAGAGAAGGATGGCAGTGGTAAAGGTACTGCTACTGCTTGTACTCTTGTTGTTCATGTTACAAACATTTTCCTCGCTAACTCTTATATCAATTCTTGGGTATTTGATACCGGATCAGTTGCTCATATTTACAATACGATGCAGGGAATGATAAGAAGTAGAAGCGTGGAGAAAGGAGAAGTTGATTGCTGCGTGGGAAATAATGCAAGAGTTGCTGCATTGAACGTCAGGACGATGCAACTTCCCTTGCCATTAGGATTTATTTTGGAATTGAATAATTGTTATTTTGTTCCTAGTTTAAGTCGAAACATCGTGTCACCTTCATGCTTGATGAAGGATGGTTATTCATTTGCGAGTAAAGACAATGGTTGTGTGATCTCAAAGAATGATGTGTTTGTGGCTTTTGCATCCATTGTGAATGGGTTATTTATTTTAAATCTTGATGATGCACCTATCTGTAATGTTAGTGCTAAACGGCCTCGGCTTAATGAGTTAAGTCCTACCTATATGTGGTATTATCGTTTGGGTCATATAAGTAAGAATCGCATGAAGAGGCTCCATGATGATGGTCTTCTAACTTCATTTGATTTTGAATCATACGAGAAATGTGAGGCTTGCTTGCTAGGCAAGATGACCAAGGTGCCATTCAAAGGATTTCCTGAGAGGGCATCTGACTTGTTAGAACTTGTACATACTAATGTATGTGGACCAATGAGCACGACAGCTAGAGGTGGATTTCAATACTTCATAACTTTTACTGATGACTTTAGTAGATATGGATATATCTACCTAATGAAGCATAAGTCTGAAACATTTGAAAAGTTCAAAGAATTTCAGAATGAAGTAGAGAATTAATGTGGAAAGAAGATCAAGGCCTTGTGATCTGATCGTGGAGGCAAATACCTAAGTCACGAGTTTAGCAATCATCTTAAGAGTTGTGGAATTGTTCCACAGCTTACGCCACCCGGAACGCCTCAGAGAAACGGCGTGTCTGAGTGATGTAATCAAACCTTGTTGGACATGGTTTGATCTATGATGAGCCAGTCGGACCTACCTTTATCGTTTTGGGGATACGCTCTAGAAACAACCGCTTTCACATTGAATAGGGTACCATCTAAGTCCGTAGTTAAGACACCATATGACATGTGGACTGGTAAGAGTCCTAGTTTGTCTTTTCTAAAAATTTGGGGTTGTGAAGTTTATGTTAAACGACTTATATCAGATAAACTAACACCCAAATCGGACAAGTGCTTTTTCGTGGGATATCCGAAGGAAACTTTAGGGTATTATGTCTATAACCGATCAGAGGACAAAGTGTTTGTTACTCGAAACAGTATTTTCTTAGAGAAAGAGTTTCTTAAAAGAGAAAAGAATAGACAAAAGGTGCATCTTGAAGAAGTTCAAGATGAGCCAGTAGGGACCGACTCTACGAGTGATGCTAATGTAGTAGAGCAAGTTGAGACACCTGTGGCAGTGGAGACACTGCCACAACCATGAAGATTAGCGAGACTTTGCGCATTGCATAGGGATTTGTTATTGTTAGACGATGATGAACCTGCGGATTATGCGGAAGCTATGAGGGATCCAGATTCCGAGAAATGGCAAAGTGCCATGAGATTCGAGATAGATTCCATGGGAGACAATCAAGTTTGGAACTTGGTTGACCCGCCTGATGGGGTTAGACCCATAGAGAGCAAATGGATCTTTAAGAAGAAGAAGGACATGGACGGAAATGTTCACTTCTATAAAGCTCGACTTGTCACAAAAGGTTTTTGGCAAGTTCAAGGAATTGACTACGATGAGACATTCTCGCCGGTAGCGATGCTTAAATCTATTCAGATCATTCTAGCAATTGTTGCATATTTCGATTATGAGATATGGCAGATGGATGTTAAAATAGCCTTTCTAAATGGGTATTTAAAAGAGGACGTGTATATGATACAACCTGAAGGTTTTATTGATCCTAATAATGCTGGAAAGATATGCAAGCTTAAGAAATCAATTTATGGGTTAAAGCAAGCATCTCAGAGTTGGAATATTCATTTTGATGAGGTAGTCAAAGGGTTTGGCTTCCATCAGAATGAAGAAGAACCTTGTGTTTACTAGAAGGTAAGTGGGAGCACTATTGTGTTTCTGATCTTGTATGTTGATAACATACTATTGATTGGGAATGATATTCCTATGTTGCAATCTATAAAGACTTCACTGAATAATAGTTTTTCTATGAAGGATTTAGGAGAAGCAGCATACATCTTGGGAATTAAGATATATAGAGATAGGTCGAGAAGGCTAATAGGATTAAGCCAAGACACGTACATTGACAAGGTGTTGAAATGGTTCAACATGGAACAGTCCAAGAAAGGGTTCTTGCCTATGTCACATGGTATGTGCTTCAGGGACAAGCAATGTCCTTCATCAGATGAAGAGCGCAATCGCATGAGTAAGGTTCCATATGCTTTGGCCATTGGTTCCATCATGTATGCTATGATATGTACTCGCCTAGATGTCTCATATGCTCTAAGTGTTGCGAGCAGGTACCAAGCTAATCCTGGTGAACCTCACTAGATGCTTGTTAAGAACATCCTAAAGTACTTACGAAGGACTAAGGATGTGTTCCTAATCTATGGAGGTGAGGAGGAGCTCGTTGTAAACGGTTACACCGATGCTAGCTTCCAAACCGACGGGGATGATTCACTATCTCAATCAGGTTTTGTGTTCATAATAAATGATGGTGCAGTTAGCTAGAAAAGTTCCAAGCAGAAGATGGTGTCCGATTCTACAGTAGAAGTCGAGTACATTGCAGCTTCTGGCGCTGCAAAGGAAGGTGTTTGGTTGAGGAGGTTCCTCATTGAGCTTGGTGTGTTTTCTAATGTGTCGAGCCCATTGAATTTACATTGTGATAACAATGGGGTGATTGCATAGGCTAAGCAGCCTAGGAATCACCAGAAGAACAAACATGTACTCCAGAAGTTTCTTCTCATTCGAGAGTTTGTGAAACGAGAAGAGATCAAATTGTGCAAAATACATATAGATTTGATTGTAGCAGATCCTTTGACAAAGGCTCTTCCACAGCCTAAGCATGAGGCGCACATGAGGTCTATGGGGATTAGACATCTAAGAGATTAACTCTAGTGCAAGTGGGAGACTGTTGGGAATATGCCCTAGAGCTAATCATGTAGATGATGATATTCAATTGTATCCATGATTAATAAAGTGTTTATTGAATATCCATTATAGTCAACTTGTATTGATTGGAGATTGTGTGAATTGTTTATGGAACTCAATTACTTGAATGGTTATTCTAAAATTATCCCTGGTCGGTGTTCTTGTGAGAGCACACTTGAATATTAGTCCAGCACGTGTATTATTTGATGGGTATGTTTCACAAGTCATGGACATGGAGATGTCAAACTAATAATATGGGCACATGTGAAACATGTAGGCTGGACTGACCCGACATGAGAAAGTCTCTATTCACGTCATGTACGTTATGTCCTTAGACCTAAGATTGTGGTATGTACTCAAGACGTGAAACGGCCTACTTAGGGACTATCAAACGCTGCTCCAAAACTGGGTAGTTATAAAGGTGGTCTTCGGGTGGTCGAGAAGCATGCTTTGAGACATAGACAATCAAGATGGAATTCGCCCCTCTCTACACGAGAGAGATATCACTGGATCACTCAAGTAATTGGATCAACAAATGCACGGCTGTGCTTGGGTTAAGTGTTAACCCACGAGTTGAATCATATATCGAGTGGCAAAGGGAATAACTTGTGTGTGGTCATAGTGGTTCGTCTGATATGATCTTTGCGTGCACATAGGAGTTATCACGCCTTGCTAGAGGCCACTATCAACTATTGGGCGAGTAGGAGTACTTGGCCCATGGCAATGTGTGTGTGAACCCATAGGGTCGCACGCTTAAGGGGCTGGAAGCCTAATTCGGGTTGGACCCGAATTAGATAATGCTTAGGGTTACTAATGGGCCTCCAACTCATGAGCTCATTAGGGATGCCTATATAAGAAAGGGGTAGGGGCACGGTCATGGTAAGACACGCCTTTGGTAGCCGCTGTCGCCCTCCCCACGCTTGTGCCTTCTGCTCCCCATGGACCTAGCAGTCCAGAGGCGCATCGCTTCTTCCCTACACATGTAGGATTCCTCGGAGGTGCTGCATCTGGAGCACTGGGATGAACCGCGTGAGGAGATTGAGGTGACGGACGACCAGGTAACTGCATTGCCTGCTGCGACGCGTACAACTACATCGAGTCGTCTTCCGCTGCACCTGCGCATCTAGTGGTAATCCCATAACCTATAACTAGCAGTAGATCCTGGTTTATGAGGTCAAAAAGTTTTGTTTTCTGGCTACTGTAGCACCCTCATAACCCTACATAGATGCGTGG
Source organism: Bothriochloa decipiens (assembly GCA_023333625.1). Classification (NCBI taxonomy): domain Eukaryota; kingdom Viridiplantae; phylum Streptophyta; class Magnoliopsida; order Poales; family Poaceae; genus Bothriochloa; species Bothriochloa decipiens. Next base: position 14,480,401 of record CM041645.1, read on the forward strand.
TGATGAGACCGGCGTGCGGCCCCTCCTGATCATGGGGGCTCGCTGCGGCCTCCGCTCGGATCTCTGACCGAGAGCAGGGTCATGTCATAGTCATGACCGAGTGACATGCACTCCAGGCTCTCGAACCAGATCATCGTGGCTTGCGAAAGTGGTGAAGCTGAGTCTGCCATCCAGAGAAATGACGGGAAGTCATCGGTGACACGCAGATCCCCTACCTGGCGCACGAACTATTGGTGTTTTGACCCCGGGGGCCTAGCACCAACGAGTGAATTTGTACTGCATGATCCCTAATCTAGATGGTGATGCAAGAAGAATACACCTAGTTTATCCTAGTTCGGGCAATAGAAGGCCCTACGTCCAGCGGAGGGAGGAGAGTTTGTATTATCTTGCACCGAAGTGCTTGTACAGGGGTGAATACAAGCGAGCGAGTGAGGTTGGCTAGGACTTAAGCGTTGCGGGTGCTGGCTTTCCTCTATTTATGGGTGAGTTCCCCTTCTCTATGCTAGCCTGGCGCCTCCTTTTATAGGCCAAGGAGGGGCACGGGTGTACAGTGTAACCCTAGAAATGGTGCTTGTAGGGCTGGCGTAGGCGGTGACGTCGAAAGTGGATGCCGATCAATTCTGGGAGACTGTAGCGACATGCGTCGAAGTGAGGTTGAGCTCTACACACAGCATGCCTTGCCATCCCACGGTGTCTCGGTGAAGTTGGTGGCTGACCAGTCTTGATGACGACGCTACCGTACCTCAGCGGCGTGGCGAAAGACGTGTTCTCCTGTTGGGAGCGTGCAACTCGCTATAGATGACGCAGTGGGGTCGTCGTAGCACTGACCAGAACCGGATAAGGGCTCAATCAAGGGATGCCCAAGGGGGGTTGAGGCCGAAACGGATAGGAATGGCCCCGGGAAATGCAGGATTTATGTTGACAAATGCTTCTCGAGGGGTTGCCGAATGGGGCACATCCACGGTATGGCGACACAGTGCGGTACGATCCACTGGTTTCCTGGGTATGGGCAGTAAAAGGAGGATTTGACTGGTGTACTATCCACTGTTACCATAGCTATAGCCATAAGGTTAGGCGGGAGCAGGTGAAACGCATTAAATGCCTGGGGAATCGTACGGGAAGTTGGCTGGTCAAGGGGGTGTGCGGTGTTCGATGGGTGATCGTTCGCCCGGGGTTTTCCATCACTTGAGGGGGTGATCATTCCACTGAGTAGACAGCCTCAAGTCAAGAGGGTCCTGTTAAGTAAATAGTAGCCTGGTTCGTCGAGACCCGTTTGTCGGCCGACCCATCGTAGTTTGATACTTGGATTGGATATCTTATGTATTTTTGGGTTGGGGGATAATAATGGTTTTTGGGTTTGTTAATGCAGGGATTGAGTTGCTTAGTCGAGGGTTAAGGGTACCCCTTATTCAGGTACCCGACAGGACTCCTGGGGAGCTTCCTGCGGATCTTCAGGTTGGGGACAACTATCAATCGCCAACGGGAGAGTTCAGGCTTGAATTATCCTCTCGTAGTTCAAACTTGAGTCCGGCCCGTTGGATGCCCTGATCACGACATCAGCTGTTGGCACATCTGTTGCTGCCGCTTGGTGCGTAGCCAACTTTGGCCTCCAGACTTGGTGGGTAGCTTGCTTTGGCTACGGCTCCTGCCCGCTACTTTTGCTTTGTTGATTGTGGCTGAGCTGTTTGTGCTTGTTGATCCCGAGATGGAGATGAGCAGGGATCCGCCTCTTGGCGTTGGGACCTACTCGCTCTGGTGCCAGTACTCGAAGCAACTGGCTGCCGATCCTGAGCGGGGACGGCACCCGGGCCTTGCCCTTGGGACCGATGCGCTCGAGCGTGGGCACTCGCAATAGTGGGCCCTGCTGATGACTCCTGTTGTGGTGGCCCTGGTCCCCTAGGTTGGCCGGAGGCGCACCATCTTGCGTTCAACCCCTTGAATCCAGCAATAGGGGGCTAGCAGCTTGGCGGTGACGTCCTCCCGTCATACATGGGGTGGCAGGCCTTCGAGCTCCAGCGTGAGCTTGTAGTGCAGGGTGGAGATGTCAGCGTGTGCCACTCACATCCAAGGGAGCAGTACGAGTGGTGCGCCCCTGAATGGCACTGGCGACTGTGCAAGCACGGCGGCCTTGACAGCCAGCGAAGTGCTCCGAAAAGAACTTCTTGACCATCACGTCATCCGAGGAGATGCCGGTGGCGGCCACGATCGCCAAGAGTACCTTCGAGGTGCTACTGTGGTAGACCACCCTCCTGCTCTGCTGTGCGATGAGCACCAGCTACAGAGCCTCCTCGGCGTTGTCGGTGACCACATCACACTGAATGTGGCATTTCGCTTCTCACGGTCACATGGCAGGGTGTCCCGGCGGAACGCCATCAAAGAACTCAAAGACAGGGTCCTCGGAAGAGTTCTATCAGTGTCATGTTGGCTCGTGAGGTGGCGTGTCCCCCGCCGCAGCTGAGCCCTGCGGGGTGGAGGAGCCGTCCCGGCATATGCGCACGAAGCGTCGGTCGGATGGACCTTCCCCACCGGATGCTCGGGACCGCGTCTGGTCCGCTGTCCTCGCTGGTGGAGCTGCCTGAGTTCTTGGCCACTTGTAGTCCCTTGCTAGGTGATGGAGACTGTGACAGCGGATACACCACTGCGGCATGTGACATGTTGAAAGGCGGTGGGCGGTTGACAAGCAGTTGAGGCAGCGCTGAAACATCCTCAATTTTCCACGAAGGAAAAATACACAGAACTAAGGATATAATGATAGCCCAGGAGGTCCAAGCATCAACTTGTCCAATATCAGTTGATTACAAAGCCATACATCGAATAAAAGAATACAATAGAAGGGTTTACCTAATTTATTACATCGCCACATGGCGGAATCATTAGAGTATCTAGCATCCAGAACAGCTATGGAAGTAGAGGGATATTGTGGAAGCATCATCTTTCACCATCTTAAGCGTAGGCATGAGACCAACTAATCATTTTGTCCTTCAGAGGCGTTAGCAAGCCATCATCCAAACCTGGATCCAAATTTTCAGTATGTTTTGTACTAGCCACATCTCCCACCCTATGTTTTGCTTTTGCTATGTAGTATTTGGTGGGATGCAAAGGATATAATTAAAGAGGCCTAATATATGGTTGTGGTTTCCTATGCAAGTAGTGACCAATACTATATAATATAGTTCATCAAGTTTTAACCCATCTCATCTGCACATCTTTCCCATCCCATCACATCACACACATCTCACCCTCTCGCACTCAGTCGATAGGTCCAACTCCCTTTCGGAGCCTGTCTTAGCAGCTCACAGCCGAAAGGGTAACACCAGGGGGAGAATAGAAGGACTTATCTCACTACTCCCGAGAAGCATAGGTCGAGGGAAATGCCATACCGAGGCCGCGGACTATATATAGATTCAAAACTCTACAGAGCGTGTACTCCCGTAACCACAAGATCACCATCCTCGACGGTGCTCTCTGCCTAGGCTGATTCTGACTACTTTCTAACCGGTGCGATGCCACCCTACCACTCAGTTCTGGGACATCTCGAAATACCACCGGAACACCGATAGGTACACCGGCACACTAAGACTGTGAGGCATAGTTACCGGAGCCACCAAGGTAACTTTGCGGCTTTAAGGAGGGTGTGAGACACAATGCTCGTACCTCCTGACACTATCTGCTAACAACCTAGTAGTAGTGGCATTGTCCAAGCTAGTCAGACATCTGTCCCCCGCCCATTCAAGGGCGAGTGGTGAGCACGTAGGTCCCAAGGTTCCGGTTCCTAAGAGATATCAGGTCCTAGGGGGATCAGACAAGATTATCTTCTCATAGGGACTACAACAGTCCGTGCTACAATAGCACCTCCTACCCGGGGCCTCGCTCCACGAAGGCTCTCGTCCCTGGGATCACCATATACCTTACAATGTGCCCACCACAAGCACCTCATATGGGGATGCCCAGATCATATCCCCCGACAAGACTCGCTCCAAAAGCTTGTCATAGAATCCTGTCCGATCGACTCAACCCTCACCACACACCCAAGACACACGCAGCACTCTCCCCAAGTAAAGTGGCACCGCGTGCCTTAGCCATATACCATACCATACTCTCCACCACGCATCACATCACAGATATAGGCATAGTAGAAGTAAAGCATCATAAGAAAAATAAGCATGTGTCTAGCCTATCAGTGGGTGTGCAGGAGTAAAGATTGCGACAAGGTAAAGGCTCATCAAGCAATTTTACCATGCATCCTATCACAGGTGATATTTATAAATAAAGCACTAGCAAACTAGTTATTATGTCATGCGTAATAGGATCTACGAGGTTGGGTGGGGTGTGGCACTAGAATAGCTGTCACTCAAGTCCTCCCTCAAATCCTTGGCGTGCTCCTAGTCCTCCTCCTCGGGTAACTCCTTCGCGGAATCTAAAATCAAGACATAATGGTTGCGGGAGCGACCCCTATAGATTAACACAAAGAACCAAATGAAATCCAATAACTCCAAATGCAATCATACATAAGCCTATGACGTAGAGCTCAATTTTATGAAAATTTTGACACTTGGTTCATATTTTTCAGAGTTCGTACGAATGAGTTATAAATTTCTGAAGTTTAAACTATTTTCTAAAAAAGAAAAGGGAGAGAGAAAATAGAGCTGACACGTGGCAGCCTCTGATTGGATCTAGCTGTACAGAGTGGCCGATAGGTGGGTCCAGAACGTGGGGTCAATGACAGGTGGGCCTGGGTCAATAGTCAACCGTTGACCAGTCAATGGTCAACGTCGGCCGGGCCCGGACTAGGCTCTGGCGGGCCGGATCAGGGTTGGACTCAGGCCGAGTTGGGCCGGCTGGCCCGACACGTATCGGCCTGCAAGGGATGCCACGTGGCCCATGGGCTTCTAACGAGCCTGGTCTATGGCTGAGTCTGTGCGGACTTGGTCCACGGCGAACCATGGACCGTGAGTCCATGTGGCTCCCTCAAACTGGTCCAATGTGGACCCGCGCGGGCACGGTGCATGGGGTAGGCATGATACTCCTCTGTTCCGCATCTTCCATGCGTGGCGGCTGGCTTGGCTGGACCTCACTGGCGGCGAGCGGCGTAGGAGCTCCGGCCGGTCTTGCTAGCCAAGGCTACGGCTACGAAGTCGCTAGGGGCAGGCGGACACACCGGCGGTGATGCGGTGGGTTCCCGGCATCTTGGCTAACCGGCACATGTGACGCGGCGGTGCGGGACGGCGGTGCCATGTCCACTGGGCACCGTGGTGCTCCAGAGTAGGCTTCGGTGGCGGGTATGGCATCGCGATGGCAAGGCCGAAGCGGCTGCACGGTCGTGGTGCACTCACGGCACTCTGGCTGGTTAGCGTGCTGACCGCCGTGGCGGCAGGTGCCAAGGCCACGGTCATGGGGTGTTACAGCACACAGGAGGGGCTTGCTCTAGCGCATGCGTTCCGCGAGGCTGCGACGAACGCAGCGCAAGTCTCAATTTTGACCGGGGGTCCTCCAATCGTCTGACGGCGACGGCAGCGGCGGTTGACGGCAGCGACAAAACTCTGGCCAGGCGCCAAATTAGCCTTCATCTTCACCTCCTTTCCACATGGGGAGTAGCTCAGAACTCCCAGGACGGTCTATTGCGACGAAGGGCACGACGGAGCTCGCTCGGTGGTGAGAAACCGCGGCGGCGCTCCGATGGCCGGAGTCCGGGGAGACCGAGGGCAGCAAAGCGGCACACCCTCACTGTGGTCCATGCCAGCTCCAAGGAAGTTGCCATATAGGCATTCTAGGCTATGGCGAATGCGTTGGTCAGGTTAATGGGGCCTAAGCTATAACGGACGATGAGAACGCACGATGTGAGCTAGGCAGCGGCCATGGACGCGGGCAAGGGAAGCTTACCTTTGTGGGCAGCAGCAGCTGGTGGTGATGCAGTGGTTGTAGATGCAGGGGAGGCAGAGCTCGTGGGCGGAGTCGTTAGTCGGGGGCTCCGGTCCCTTCCTTGAGCACGGACGGTGGCGAGCCCGTGCTCCTGCTCCAGCTTCCTGCTCCGGCACCGGGGTGCTCCTTCCCCGCCTCCTTCTCCTCCAACCTCTCCTCTCCTCCTTCTCAGGCAAATAAACGCACGGTGGCCAGAGAGAAAGGCGGCTGAGAATAGGGGAAACCCTAAGGGCTTGGAGCCCTCCCTTTTATAGCGCCAGCGGCAGCGGGACGGTGGAGATGAGAGATGCCCATCGGGCGGTCCTGCGCGGCTCCTGGCTAGGGTTAGGGTTTGGCCGGGGCGCACGATGTGGTGGGATGCGTGGCGTTCATCCAAGGCGGCGCTGGCGTGGGTGGACGGCCAGCAGTGCCATGGCCATTTTTGGCCGATCAGATGGGACAGGATGGTGGCCAAATTTGGTGGGAGGTGGGGGCTGACAGGCCGGCCCCACCAGTCAGCGGGCGGAGGCGAGATCACGGGCACATGGCAATAGGCGGTTTGGCTTGGCCGGTTTGTCTTTGTGGGCCAGCCATGCGGGAGTGCGGACGTGCAGGCGCGTGCGGTGGCCAACTGGGCCGCTTGTCCTGGTTGGGCTGTGGGGCGAGCAGGGCAAGGCGGAGGCCTGGCAGACAGCTGAGCTAGGCCACGGCCTTGGCCGCGGTGAGCTGGTGCGGGCCGCATGGACGCTGGGGGAAAGCAGGCTGGGCTTTAGTGGTAGTAGGCCAGCTGGCCGAGGTAGGCGTGGGGAAATGGCCAAGCCGGCCTGGTGGGCTGCTGTGGCCTTGGGCTGTTTTCCTCTTTCTAATTTCCTTCTCTTTTCTTTTCCCTTTTCCATTTCTTTTCCAAGCTTCCAAACTATGCCATGGCTATGTTAGTGCAAGACCAAGTTAGTGATCATGATACTTACATCATGATGGGCCCACTAGGGTCTCATGGTGAGTTGGAAGCCAAGTCCAAGGTTAGTTTACATATATATACACATATGATGATAGTTATTTGATTTTATTAAGCATTACATAAAATCAAATAATTGGCAAATCAAGCTCTTGTAAATTAAATGCAAATGTTCCACTAACTCTTGGTGCTATTTGTGCAACTACTAGCGGGTTTCCTACAAGGCACTCACCAAACATGTGTTGTTTTAGAAAAAATTTGTTAGTTGTGATTTTTAGTGTTTGGATTTTTAGGGTTGTTACAAGCGCCCATCGAACTCCGGCGGGATGCGGCGGGTCGGCTGGGGCTGTGCTGGGGCCGTCCACGGAGGTGGTCATCCCACATCGCGGTGGAGTACCTTCTGCCATCCGCTAGCATCAGGCATGGTAGCACGGCATTGAGGGCCTAGCCTCTGGTGGGCGGGCATCCTTCTGGCAGCGGATGGCCTGACGCGCTCGGTGGTGGGGATCCTGGCGGCTAACGGGCATTGCATGGCCCTGCTGGCCCCGCCTGCGCCGGTCATCCTTTGGGCTACCACGCGTATCCGGCGACGGCATCTGCTCTGCGTCTTGGACGAGATGCAGTGACTCACCTCGGCCACGGTCTCACCCAGGCCTCGGCTTTCAATCTGCTTCCCATGGTCGTCCTTGACAGCGTCGGCATGGAGTCCCCGATGGGTGACCTCTAGGAATGACGCAGGCGCCACAGCTGGGGTACCCTCCGGCGAGGAGCAATCGAGGTCGGAGTCGTAGTCAGAGTCGCATGACACCATCTCCCAACGCTCTGCCTTGCCGCGCCCCGCGAACCGTGCTCCTGGGTAGAAGGGAGCGGTGTCGGGGGATAGGGGAGAGGAGGAGGGGGAGGATGTAACGTCCCGCCTCCTCGAGGTCAGGCCCGCTTACATCTGGCGGCTTATCTAGGACATTGAATGCCCTCACAGACCAACACTAGTCTTTTCCGCGCACTTTGTCCTCACTCATGCGCACCCGGGATGTACTTCCCGGTCGGTCACCCATCCTTAAATTGCTCCAGGCCAAGCACGCTTAACCTTGGAGTTCTTTAGTGATGGGCTTTCGGAAAAGAAGTTGCAACTTGTTGGTATGAGTATTCTATCAATCCTATTAAACCCTGGATCGGGGTGTTACATACTCACCCCATTAGGAGACCGAAGTCCTCGTCAGTCAACCCCAAGCCAGGAACTTCCCCTCTTGGCCACGTCCGTGTGTCCAATGCCAGCGCATGTGTCATGCTATGCGACCACTCTAGATCCATACCAGCAATGCAGTCCATGCCTGCATACTGACACACGCGCCCGTGAAACCGCAAGGGTCGGCTCTGATATCATTTGTAACGTCCCGCCTCCTTGAGGTCGGGCCCGCTTACATCTGGCCGCTTATCTAGGACATAGAATGCCCTCACAGACCAACACTAGTCTTTTCCGTGCACTTTGTCCTCACTCATGCGCACTCGGGATGTACTTCCTGGTCGGTCACCCATCCTTAAATTGTTCCAAGCCAAGCACGCTTAACCTTGGAGTTCTTTAGTGATGGGCTTCTAGAAAAGAAGTTGCAACTTGTTGGTATGAGTATTCTATCAATCCTATTAAACCCTGGGCCGGGGTGTTACAGAGGCGGTGCCCTTACCTGTGGGTGGCGTGCCGGTGGTGGCTGGTGGCGGCGGGGTGCCGGTCGCCAGGCTAGGGGAGGAAGCGGAGGGGAGCAGAGCCATCTAGTTTCCTAGTGTGCCTCAGATTGATGACACTGTTGGGATCAAAATGTAAGTATTGAAAACTGAGTTTGGGAGTTTGCTTGCTGACAGTGGCAGACCCAAGTAATTTTGAGGGAAGGAGTCTTGCTGGCAGCCTAAGATGTCAATGCACTGCTGCAGTGTGCCTGACTCCATATGCATAGGCACCATGGCGCTTTTGTGATAATTGATGGTGAGTCCGAAGGCTTCAGAGAACATTCCCAGGACCTCTTTTAGGCATGCCACATCACTGGTTTCACCTCTGAGGACGATCAAGGTGTCGTCTGTGTATTGCACCCGAGATGTTTGCTAGTTCAACCTTATATCCATATTAAGTCTAATAAGAACATCTTCTAGAGTTTGTCAAATTTTACTTAACAAATCTTCCCAAAACCATATGACAAGTAAAAAATAGTCTCTCTCTAAAAGTTTGACATTTTTAACTTGGTAAAATGAAAAATCCTACTAACGAAATGAAGAGGCCCGCTAAGCGAACGAAAAACCCCGCTAAACAAATGAAGTGTCGGTGTTTCGAGCCCGGGGGCTGAGCACCAACGAGTGAATTTGTACTGCGTGCTCCCTAATCTAGATAGTGATGCAAGAAGGATACACAAGGTTTATCCTGGTTTGGGCAATAGAAGGCCCTACGTCCAGCAGGGGGGAGAGATTGTATTATCTTGCACTGAAGTACTCGTACAGGGGTGAATACAAGCGAGCAAGTGAGGTTGGCTAGGACTTGAGCATTGCAGGCTCTGGCTATCCTTTTTTTCTCCGAAACTAGCCCTTTGCCTCCTTTTATAGGCCAAGGAGGGGCATGGGTGTACAGAAAGCCCTGGGAAGAGCACCGATAGGGCTGACGTAGGTTATGACGTCGAAGGAGATGCTGATCAAGTCGCCATTGCTGTAGAGGCGCACGTCAGGCGTGATTCACCCTGTAGCGACGTGCTTGGAGATGACGGTCGTCCTTCCCATGCATGTGATGATGTTGTAGATGGCCAGTCAAAGACCGTGGCCCATGCACGGGCATGCAGATCCCTGTAGCTGTCGCGTCGGGTGCAGTTGGAGCACTGACCGATGGCATTGAAGTCTTGCTCGAGGGGGTGTCAAGGGGGCCAAATGTAGTCTAGGAGGTCAAGACCCAAATGGATAAGACCAAGCCCTGGAAAATACGGTGTTTGTGTTGACGAATGCGTCTCGAGGGGATGCCGAACGGGGCACAGTGTGCGGTATAGTGATACAGTACAGTATGATCCACTGGTTTCCTGAGTATGGGCAGTAAAAGGAGGATTTGACCAGTGTACTATCCACTGTTACCACGGCTGTAGCCATGAGGTTAGGCGGGAGCAGGTGAAAGGCATTAAATGCCTAGGGAATCATACAGGAAGTAGGTGGGTCGAGGGGGTGCACGGTATTCAACGGGTGATCATTCGCCCGGGGGAGTTCCATCACTTGAGGGGGTGACCGTTCCCACGAGTGGACAGCCTCGAGTCGAGAGGGTCCCGTTGAGTGAACAGTAGCCTGGTTCGTCGAAACCTGTTCATGCCCGGCCCAGCGTAGTTTGATACTTGGATCGGATATCTTATGTACTTTTGGGCTGGGGGATAATAATGGTGGTTTTGGGTTAGTTAATGCAGGGATTGAGTTGCTTAGTCGAGGGTTATGGGTACCCCTTATACAGGTCCCCGACAATAGCCCCCCGAGCTCCTGCGTGATTTTCTGGAACTGCGCTTCAATCGAGACCGAGGTGTCGACCGTAATTATCCGGAGGGTGCGCGTGAGCGTATCCTTCGGGGGTAGCCCTCGAGGCCTCAGAGGAGTGGGGAGACTCCTCCGAGGGCTTTACTTGTCTTTTGCCAAAAGGTGTTTTCGTCCAGTTGGGTGTAGCAGGCGTTCTTGAAAGGTTAGGATAACATGAACTAGAGTCGTAGCGCCTAGTCGAGGGTGTCTCGAGTCATCGAGCCCCCGGGTGTATTCGACCCTCTTTCGTCGAGGGGTGCCCGGCATAGCTGAGAGGGTATTGCTAGCCTCAGACATCCATCTCATGAGTCCTTTTGATTGGATGTGAGGTCAGAAGCGCCGTACTACCCTCAATTGGGTGAGTCTCTATGTTCTCTGTGAGCTGATAACGGGAGATCCAAGTGAGAGCTCGTGCCCCATTCAATGGGGTCAACTGGTGGCCCTGAGGCATTCTCATTGATGCAAACGTGTAGATACATGGATACCGGTTCCATTCGATAGGACTCAGTGGCTCGATGCCTCCCTCCGTGGGGATTCCATGGTACCCCTTTCGTTTTGCCTTGGATACGTTTGAGGGGATCTCGAGGGTTTGTCCTCAAGCTGAGCTTCGTGTTGGCTTCCCTTGGGCATCCCTGACTTGGGTACTCGAGGGCGGCTATCAAACCCTGATTGAGGGTCAGCCTCTGCTCCCTCGAGGATTTTGGTGTGGGACCGGAGTCCGTTTTACTTCCCATAGAAGGAAACACCATGGATAACTTCTCTCATCAGTTGGGCGTGTCTTTTTAGGCATGAGCTGAAGCGGCGCGGTAGTGGTGGCCCTGGGTAACGGCTAGAGATCTTGTGGGCAACGCGTGTGCCTGTTCTGTGAATCGAGGAGCGGTTAAGTGAGCGCATTAAACATGGGGAATTACTGTGCCGTTACTGGATCCGCCCATTATTTCTCAGCCCCATTCACTTATAAATATGAGGGGTAGGGTTTCTCCTTTCCCATCTTGCCATCTTGCCTCCACCGCCGCCACCAGAGCGCTCAAGCCTCCATCTGTCTGCGCTAGAGAAGAACCAGTAAGAGAGAAATCAGGATTGGGAATCTTCCCGGTCGCCCATCCACCGAGCAGATTTGTGTTACACCCATGGCGCCCAGGTTCCTCCCTCCAGAGGCCTAGCCCCATTCTGATGTATCGCTGCAGGAGCTGGAGAAGCTGGTGGATGAGGGACTCCTCCGCTCCGCCACTTCGGCCAAGCGGCCGGAGTGGATCGTGCCGCTGAGGGAGCATCGGGAGCCGCAGCCACCGGAGGGCTACGTGATGAGCTTCGTCAAGTTCCACCAGTTTGGATTTGGTTCATCTCCAAGCCGCTTCATGTGCACGCTGCTCCACTTCTATGAGGTCAAGCTCCAACACCTCACCCCTAACGCCATCTCCAACGCGGCGATATTCGCCGCGCTCTGTGAGGGGTACATGGGTATGGAACCACATTGGGAACTATGGCTCCACCTTTTCAAGGGTGAGCATTACACCAAGTGAATTTCAGAGGGGAAGAGGAGGATCGTCTGCATGGGTAGCTGTAGCCTGGCGCAAAAGAAGTCCGAGCTCTATATCAGGACGGGCTTGTCCACCAACCACGACTGTTGGTAGTCCAGATGGTTCTACATCCACAACAATGACGTCCAGATGGCTCAGCCCTTCCAGCGAAGGCTGAATCCCCTCCTCGATGTGCTGCGCACCTTGTCCGAGCAGGGTGTGCATGCCACGTACGTCGTCACGGGCTTCCACAGCCAAAGAGTCCTACCTAAGATGGTGCGCCCATTGCGCTTAGATCAGATGGGGCCTGAGGCACTTTTCGAGCAGCTCAACGGGTGCCGGATGTTGCTCGCGGACCTACCTCCCGAGGATGTCGCAAAGCAGGTTAGGAGCTCGATCACCGATGACTTCAGGCCAGGGGACGTGGATCGTGTCTCGATGCTGTCGGATCCTCATAGCATCATCTTGGTAAGTCCCTCAATTTCACATCCTCGAGTTTCTCCCCTATTTTTTGGTTTTTCTTAACATTCTAGCTACGGTTTCGAGTGCAGGGTAACGTCGACTACAGGGTCTCAGTGCCTCCAATTCGAGAAGATGACCCTGATCGCCAGGTAAGGCGCTTTGATGCTCAACAGGAAAAGAAGAGGAAAGACCTAAAGAAGGAGAGGAAGAGGAAGAACCTCATGCGCCAGGCGCACGAAATGCGTCGGGCTAAACAAAGACGAGATGGGCTTCCTATCAAGGAGTCTCCCCTGAGGAATCGAACATGGAGGATGATGACGATGATGATGTCGAGGGAGTGGCAGGGCGTATCGAGCCCCATCTTTCCATCTTTCCTCGAGCTGACGCAACTCCTACACAGGAGGACGTCTTGGAGTGACCGTAGGAAAGAAGGCAAGGGGGTTCCTCGACCCGCGCAGGGTCCTCATCTCGTCGCCATCGTGATGGAACTCCATCAGCCTCGTCCCGGGGTCCGTCTAGCGCCTCACCACGCCAATCCAGGTCCTCGACACTCAAGGCAAGGACCTAGGGCCAGACAGGCTCGGAGGTGCTGGCGACACCACCCTCGGTGCACGACACACGGGAGGCGGCCCCAGTGGAGCTCGAGGTGCCAAGGTCCGAGCCAGTCGCTCCACGCAGTTCTAACTCCGGACAGGATCTGGTTCAGAGGGGGCTGTCGAGGCGCCCAGGTAACTTGAGGAGGCCCGGGTCGGTCATGATCCCTCAAGGGTAAGTTTTGCCATCCAAAATTTTCTTCCCTTTTCCTGCGATTCACAGAATTTGCTTGATGTTCCTGCCTTTCCCTATGTTGCCCAGGCTCAAGCGTCAAGTGGAGAAGGCGAACCCAAGGTGGACGTGGTTGCAAGGATGGCGGTGGGAGGGGCAGGTGTGATCCCGAGGCCCCTGTTGACGTCAGAGGCAGCCTAGCTATCACAAGCCCATGTGGCAATTATTCGGGGCAGGCTGACGGGCTCTGGTCTTGTTGTAGGCTCGAGCGGTGAGGGGCCATGATGGGTGGCAGCTCTGACGGGGAGCCCTCGACAGCCGCGAGCCTTGGTCGAAAAATGCCCTAATTATTCTTGGGGACGAAGAGGTCGCGGTTCCTTCTTCCTCCATCAAGTAGATGGTGGGGCACCCCCAGGACGTAGGAGTGCTACCTTCCAGCGAGATGGGCGGGAGCCGTGGCCAAAGGGCCTGCACGAGGTGGAGGTACAGCGGAAGCGGGAGTAGGATAGTCCACAGAAGAAGGAGGAGGAAGACCGGCTGCAGAAGCAGTAGGAGGAGCAGCCGCAAGGGCAGCAGGAGGAAGAGGGGCTGGAGCCGAGACGGCCCGAACAGCAATGAGAGGTGGAGAAGTTGGAACCGAGCCAGCCAAAGTTTCACCAGCAACAGCAACAGTAGCAACTGCAGCAGCAGCAGCAAATAACGCCGGAGGGTGCGGTGCCCTCAGCCCCGCTACCTCAGTGACAGGATGAGTCACTAGAGGAGCCGATATCCTCGAGTCAGATGCCACAGCAGTAGAACGCAGCACAGGAGGTGTCGGTGGTTTTGTTGGCACCGCAGGAGCGGTCCGAGGAGGTGGCTGTCGAGAGCCGACGGCCGTCGCCATGGCGCAAGGAGGGAGACGCCCTTCTTCTTGCCAGAGCGGCAGTCGCTCGAGGGCCCCACACAGCCCTGGCTGGTCCAACCCTGGCTCTTTTGCCCTGGTGGGGCAGGTGAGTGGTGAGGCCGAGGCGTCAATGGCCAGAGCGGAGGTCGAGCTGCCGTTTCCCACTTTGGCCGATCGGGTAGCCCGTTACGGTGCTTCGCCTGACGCAGTGGAGCGCATCAGGTCGATGGTGCGGGAGAGGGTCGAGGCGGCTCTTCCTTCTTGGTGTAGGGAGTGCCTCATGCTCCAAAACCCGCTGGAGCTAGCGCCCCCGCTATTTGGATGGATGACGCGGCGGAGGTAAACCGCTGGGAGGATGTGGAGGAGTATCGGGTGTGGATGGCCCATGCTCTGAAGCTGGCCGTTGATGTCACCACCGAGGATCTAGGCAGGGTTTTCTCGGTAAGTGTTTCTCTAAGTGTGTAGAGTTTAGATAACTTCTCAACTTGATGCCTGATTTCTTGCTCCTTGTTCCTAGGACCTGAGGAGGTGCTCCTATGCGAAGTCCGAGTTCCTTCACGCGATGCATGAAGGGCAGGAGGAGGTGCGGCGCCAACTCGAGGCCAGCCGGTTTGCCCGGGACGGGGTGGCCCAGGCTGAAGAAGAGCCAAGGAAGGTGAAGGAGGAGACTGCCAGGGCCAAGGAAGAGGCCGAGGCAGCTCATGGGGAAGCGTCCCAGGCCAAGGAGAAGGCCAGCCGAGCCCGCACGGAGGCACAGAAGGCCCTCGAGGCCCTCTCCTCCTCGAAGGGACATCTTAAGATGCTCGAGGGAGAGCTTTGAGACTCCGCGGAGCGCATCAAGGTACTCAAGATGGATGTCGCTCAGGCCTTCGATGCCCACGACGCCCTCCACGTCTTGGCCGAGGCGGAGAAAAATCACGCCGACGCCATTGCTGTCGAGGTTGCCACGCCGAATGAGACCCTTCTGGAAAAGGAGGGGGCCATCGCCTTGGCTGGCAGGACGATTAAGGATCTGTGGCTCAAGAAGACAGAGGTGGTACGCGCTTTCAAGGAGGCCCAGAGAGAGCGCAATGAAGCAGTGGATGCGCATGAGGTCCATGACACCCACTGCACTAGTGAGTCTTCTTTCTTGACCCCGATTTTCTTGTCTCCGTACGCTGCGACTGACTTCATTCTTCCTTCTAGTCTCAAGGCTGACCTGCTTTCCATTCGAACTGCCTCCAAGGCACTGCAAAAGGGCCTTTTGGCCGAGGCGGCTTTGACTGACAGGCTTCGCACTACGATCAACGGGCTCTGCAACTCCTGGGGGGTCGAGCCCGCGGAGAAGGTCGAGGAAGAAGTGCGCAGAACCGCTCTCATTGATCGGCTGTACTATCTCGGGGCCACCATGAAAGATCGTGTCTGGGATGCCCTCCACATCGGTGTGAAGTGGGCAATGGTGGTCGTCTACTCCGGCTTTACGTACGACATAAACATCGTCTCGCACGGCTTCAACTCTGACCTCACCAAAATAGACGCCGAGAACGAGGAGAGGTGCCGGGGCTTGATCGAAGATGCCAAGGAGCTGGGTGAGAAGCTGGCGAAGCTGTTCGAGCCGGAGGTCCTTCCTTTCGAAGGTGAAGAAGGAACCGGCGATGAAGGTGGTGGTGATGGTGGCGACGAAAGTCAAAGCCTGTGAGCCAAATCTAGGCGAAGAGGCCCATTTAATAGATTAGTTTTTGTGACATTGTGATGTCGTGGCCCTGAGGGCCTTAAAACATTTATACATGTACATATTTCACATACTTTAAGTCTTTTTCTTTCTTGCATGCCCTGATTGTGTTTCTACTTAGTGAACTCAACGCACGGTCATGCCCCTCGAAGGGGGGAGTGAGCGGAGTTACCGTAGGGCAGAGGCATAGGCGAGCTCCCAGCTCAACAGCCCTCGACCCTTGGGACACTTGTGGTGTTTTTGGCTAAGTAACAACACATATCAAGGTGTGTAAGAAAGAATAGACGTTGAGTTTTAAAAAAACGTGCGAGTTTTTTGAGGACTTCGGGGGGTTCCCCTCTCGTAGCCCTCGAGGGAGGCTCGACTCTGATGGAGCAGAGTCAAGGCTACCTTATATGAACAAATAAGAAAATATGCTGAATCGAAGCCATTTTTTATTTATTCATTCATGATGCCATAGTAATATGAGAAATGTACAAGGCCCCGAGTCCCTAGGGGTACAAGCGACATAGCTGTTTGATGTTCCAAGCGTTGGTGAAGGTTTCGCCTTTATGGTTTGCTAGCTTGTATGTCCCAGGTTTTAGCACCTCAGCCATGGTATATGGGCCTTCCCACGGTGGAGTCAACTTGTGGCGCCCCTTGTTGCTTTGTCGTCGACGGAGGACAAGATCGCCAACTTGGAGATCCCTCTTGCACACGTGTTTGTCGTGGTAGCGTTAAAGCTTCTGCTGGTACCTTACGGAATGGAGGAGGGCCATATCTCGAGCCTCTTCAAGCTGGTCAACGGCGTTTATGAGGGCCTCCTTGTTCGTCTGTTCAGTGTAGGCCTTAAGTCGAGGGGACCCGTACTCGAGGTCGGTAGGGAGGACGGCCATGAACCCGTTGACCATGAAGAATGGAGTGAACCCCATGGCTCGACTAGGTGTTGTCCTTAAGCTCCATAGGACCGAGGGTAGCTTGGCAGCCCACTTCTTGCCATACTTCTTCAACCGATTGTAGATTCTTGGCTTGAGGCCCTGAAGGATCATGCCATTGGCGCGTTCAACCTGGCCATTGGTTCGAGGATGAGCGACTGCGGACCAATTCACACAAATGTGATTGTGGTCGCAGAAGTCCAAGAACTTCTTACCAGTGAATTGCATGCCGTTGTCGGTGATGATGACATTGGGGACCCCAAAGCGGTGGATGATGTTGGTGAAGAACAAGACTGCTTGCTCGGACTGGATGTTGGTAATGGGCCGAGCCTCGATCCACTTGGTGAACTTGTCAACTGCTACCAACAAGTGCGTAAAGCCCTCGGTTGTCTTCTTCAGAGGCCCGACGAGGTCGAGCCCCCAAATGGTGAAAGGCCACGTGATGGGGATCATTTGCAGAGCGTGAGCGGGCAGGTGCGTTTGCTAGCATAGAATTGGCACCTCTTGCATGAGCAAACAAGGTTGATGGTGTCAGAGATGGCGATCAGCCAATAGAAACCTTGTTGGAAGGCGTTGCTGACAAGGGTCCTCGGGGCAGCATGATGGCCGCAAGCCCCCGCGTGTATGTCCTCGAGGAGCCTCCTGCCTTCCTTGATACTGATACAAAGCTGGAGGATCCCTGACGGGCTTTGTCGGTAGATTTCCTTGTCATCACCATAGATGATGTAGATCTTGGCCCATCGAGCTATCCGTCAAGCCTCGATTCAGTCTTCTGGGAGCTTCCTTCAAATAAGGCAGTCAGGGAAGGGAACGCGCCAGTCTGGTGGTGGGCTTGATGTGGAGGTGACCTCTTGATCTCCATGACCTCGGTCCCGTTCGAGGTGGCCTCGTTTGAGGGCAGGGGATCGAGTGTTGATGACGTGATGCTAGCCCTCGAGCCTAAATCGACAGAGGGCTCATAGAGGTCCCTCGAAAACATGTTAGGCGGGACAGTGCCACGAGTAGACGCAATTTTGGCGAGCTCATCCGTAGCTTCGTTGTACCATCAAGCAATGTGGTTGAGCTCAAGGCTGTGGAACTTGTTCTCCAATTCATGTACCTTATTGCAGTAGGCTTCCATCTTGGGGTCGTGGCAGCTCGAGGTTTTCATTACTTGGTCAATGACGAGTTGTGAGTCGCCTCGAACATCGGGCGTCGAACCCCAAGCTCGATTGCGATGCGTAGACCATTGATGAGGGCCTCATACTCCGTGATGTTGTTGGAGGTGGCGAAGTGGATGCGGATGACATAGCGCATATGGACTCCAAGGGGTGAGATGAAGAGCAAGCTGACGCCTGCTCCTGTCTTCATGAGCGACCTGTCGAAGTACATCGTCCACAGCTCAGCTTAAATTTGTGATGGCGAAAGTTGGGTGTCGGTCCATTCGATGATGAAGTCTGCCAACACCTGAGACTTGATGGCCTTGCGCGGCGCATAAGTGAGGGTCTCACCCATGAGCTCGACCAACCACTTAGCGATCCTTCCCGTGGCCTCCCGGTTTTGGATAATCTCCCCGAGGGGAAAAGATGAAACCATGGTTACCGGGTGACTGAGGAAGTAATGCTGGAGCTTGCAGCGCATGAGCACGATGGCATAGAGCAGCTTCTGGATTTGTGGGTAGCGAACCTTTGTTTTCGAGAGTACCTCGCTAATGAAGTAAACCAGTCATTGGACGGGCAGGGAGTGTCCTTCCTCCTTCCTCTCGACCACTATGGCCGCGCTGACCACCTAGGTGGTTGCGGTGATATAAAGGAGAAGAGGCTCGGCTGGGTTGGGTGGCACAGTTAGTTTAGGAGATACGAGAATCGGAGGGGAGGTCAGCATACTTTTGAGTCTAGCGAGGGCCTCCTCAGCCTCGGCGGTCCATGCGAAGTGCTCGAATTTCTTCAGAAGACGATACAGCGGTAGGGCCTTTTCTCCCAGGCGTGAGATAAAGCAGCTGAGGGCCGCGAGGCAGCCCGTGACCTTCTGTACGCCCTTTAGGTCTCGAATCAGCGCTATCTTGGTGATCACCATGACTTTCACGGGGTTGGCCTCGATACCAGGCTGAGAGACAATGTATCCTAAGAG
Source organism: Bothriochloa decipiens (assembly GCA_023333625.1). Classification (NCBI taxonomy): domain Eukaryota; kingdom Viridiplantae; phylum Streptophyta; class Magnoliopsida; order Poales; family Poaceae; genus Bothriochloa; species Bothriochloa decipiens. The sequence continues at coordinate 14,499,140 of CM041645.1, forward strand.
CATGCCTCGAGGCATGCCAAAGACGCATTTCTCGGGGTTGAGCTTGATATTCTTGGCTCGAAGGCACCCGAAAGTGATCTTGAGGTCATCGATGAGGTTGTTGATCTTCTTAGATTTGACTATGATGTCATCAATATAGGCCTTGACTGTTGTCCCTATATGTTCGCCAAAAACATGGAGCATGCATTTGCTGGTACGTTACCCCGACGTTTCGAAGGCCAAAGGGCATGGTAACGTAGCAATACATGCCAAAAGGGGTGATAAAGGAGGTCACGAGTTGGTCGGACTCCTTCATCTTGATTTGATGGTAACCGAAATAAGCATCAAGGAACGAGAGGGTCTCACATCCCGCAGTTGAATCAACAATTCGATCAATACGTGGTAAAGGAAATGGAACTTTAGGACATGCTTTATTTAAACTAGCATAATCGACACACGTCCTTATTTTTCCATTCTTTTTCTTAACTAATACAGGGTTACCTAACCACTCGAGATGATGAACCTCCTTGATGAACCTAGCCGCCAAAAGCTTGTGCACCTCCTCGCCGATGATCCTACGCTTCTCCTCGTCGAAGCGGCGCAAGCGTTGCTTCACCGGTCTGGACCCGGCCCGGATCTCCAAGGCGTGCTCGGCAACTTCCCTCGGTATGCCTGGCATATCTGAGGGACTCCACACAAACATGTCGGTGTTCGCATGGAGAAAGTCGACGAGCACTGCTTCCTATTTGTTGTCGAGGGTGGCACTGATCGTCAGTGCCTTCCCATCGGAGCTGCTCGGGTCAAGGAGGATCTTCTTGGTATCTTCTGCTGGATCGAAGCTGCCTGTGTGATGCTTGGAGTCAGAGGCCTCAGCGGCGAGGCCCTCGAGGGTCAAGGCCAGCCTGGTGGACTCCTCGACGGCCTCTCCATTCTCGACGCACTCAACATCACAGTCGTATGCGTGCTTGTAGGAGGAGCCGATGGTGATAACGCCCTTGGGTCCCAGCATCTTGAGCTTGAGATACGTATAGTTGGGAATCATCACGAACTGTGTGTAGCCAGGTCGACCAATGATGTTGTGGTACATGCCATGGAATCTGACTACTTTGAAGGTGAGGATCTCCTTCCTGAAATTCGAGGGGGTGCCGAAGTAGACGGGGAGGTCGACACGACCGACGAGCAGGGCCTTCTTCCCAGGTACGACTCCATGGAAGCCCCAGCGCTGGGCTGAAGCTGCAACCTCTTGACCCCCAGGAGGTCGAGGGTCTCGGCGTAGATGATGTTGAGGCCGCTGCCCCCGTCCATGAGCACCTTAGAGAGGCGGGTGTTGATGATGATTGGGTCAACGACGAGCGGGTAGACTCCTGGGTTGATGACACGATCCGGATGGTCATCATGGCCAAACGTGATGGCAGCATCGGACCAGTTGATGTACTGGGGTGTAGCAACTTAGATGGAGAAGACCTCTCGACACTCTCTCTTGCATTGTCGAGGCCTGAGCTAGGTCGAGGGGCCGCCATAGATCATGTAGCAGTCAAAGACCTCGGGGAACTTATCGTCCTCCTTGTCGCCGCCCTTGTTGCCGCCTTTGTCCTTCTTTTGATCGTCCTTCTCGATGCCTAGACTCTTGTAGTTGTTCCTGAGCATGCGACAGTCCTCGACGTTATGATTAGCCCCTCCCTTATGGTAAGGGCAGGGCTCCTTTAGCATCTTGTCAAAGATGGCCCCCTCGGGGGACCTCGAGGCTCCTTGCGCTCGAGTGCAGTGACGAGATCATCGTTCGCAGCCTCGTGCTTGCCCTGCTGGGCCTTTTTCTTCTTCTTGTTGCCCTTCTTGGGGACCTTGCTCGTGCCCTCACCGTCGAACGCTTGCGCCTTACCCTTGTCTTTTTCGTTGCCAAAAAAGGCTCCGACCGCTTCCTCGTTGGCTACGTAGTTGGCGACGACGTCCATCAGCTCATCGACGGTCCTGGGGCGATTACATCCCAGCTCCCATACCAAATCCTTGCAGGTGCTACCCGAGATGAACGCCAGGATGATGTCGTGGTCAGAGATGTGCGGGAGCTCGTTGCGTTGCTTGAAAAAGCATCGGGCGAAGTCACGGAGGGACTCCTCGGGTTGCTGCTTGCAGTTGCGGAGGTCCCAGGAGTTGCCAGGGCGCACGTATGTCCCCTTGAAGTTCCCCTCAAAGACCTATACCAGGTTGGCTTAGTTATGGATCTGACCGGGGGGAGCCCTCGAGTCACCTTCGAGCGTGTCGGAAAGGAATAGGGGAAGTTGGCGAATGATGGTGTGATCATCGCGTGCCCCGCCCAGCTGGCAGGCTAACCGAAAATTGGACAGCTGGCATGCTATGGATCACCCTGCTAAAGACTCGAGGACCTGGTGGTTCTGGGGCCCTGTGGTCCTCATCACTGTCATAGCGTCCCCCTCGATGAGCGTTGTATCCTCGATCTTCAACGTCCCCGCTCTTGCGCCGTCGGTTCTCAATGCTGTCATAGCGTGCGTCTTGGGGCTTGCGGTTGTTGACGATGCGATCTCGGACGGGGGTCGCCTTCTTTGCTCGGGGGGCCGCTTCCTGGTGAACCGAGACCTCCCTCTCATCGTGAGGGGACTCGACAGGTTGCTCTGAGGCCACCCCTCGATGCCTCGAGGCTGAGATCTCGGCCTGCTGTGCGGCCATGACTTTGAGGAGGCCCTCGACCTTGTCCCGTATCCGCCGAGCTTGAGGGTTCAATGGCACGACCATGTTACAAAGAAGCATGGCGGCCACGACGATGTTCTGACTGGCTCAGGCAAAATGGTTGACGACTGGGTGCTCAGGTCCCCCATCTTCAACGATCTGTCGGTTGACCTCTCGGGCTCTAGCTTGGGCCCTCCCGCCGAGCGGGGGTCGGCACTCCTGCTCGAGGGTCCGCTGGAGCTGGCACAGGCGCTCCCGATCCTCATCAAGGTTGGCTTGTATCTCCCGGACCTGTGCGAGCTGAGCATCTTGGTCGTCCAGATGCAGGTGTTCGTCTTGGGGCGCAGCCGGCGGCTGCTCCTTCGGGTTCACCACGACAAGGGCCCCTCCTGCTATGGCTGCGGCTGCTGCCATGGCCGTTGGGTCGACAGTGTCGTTGCTCGACGCGACTTCGCCCTCGATGTGGAAACACTCGCTGGTGGGGTCATAGTGGTCGGAGTCAGAGTTGGGGTTGCCGAAGTAGAAGATGGGGAACTGCCCGCGCCGCTCCTCTTCCAGCTGATGTCGCATCGTGCCGAGGGTGTACTGCCTTGGGCCAGGTGCTCGTGAGAAGCCAAGGTCGTCGGACGCTGGCAGGACCACTGCCAGGTCCATGGTAGCGTGCACGAGAGCCCCCAGGCGGTCCTCATGCGCGCTCATACTAGAGTGCATCGTGGCGGAGTACGTCTTGGCGGCGTTGTCCAGGCCGAATGGGAACTAGCGGCGAGCCCCAAACAGTCCGTGCGGCAGCAGATTGGGAGGTGACAGAGCTGTGCCCATCGGGGGAACCCCGTCGAGCTCCCCTGACGAACACATCATGAAGGTGAAGTCAGGGTCTCCATAGAGCCCTGACGGCTCGTTTTCCGTTCCCAGGCATGGGTCAGGCAGGTCCCTGACCAGGGGCCCCGCGCTGCCTACCAAGGACGGAGGAAACATGGAAGATGTCGACCCAACGCGGGCTGATGATGACGGTGGCATCGGTCGTGCCTCCTCCTGGGCATGTATGCGTGGTGATGAGACCGACGTGTGGCCCCTCCTGAGCGTGGGGGCTCGCTGCGGCCTCCGCTCAGATCTTCGACCAAGAGCAGGGTCATGTCGTAGCCGCGGCCGAGTGACATGAACTCCAGGCTCCCGAACCAGATCACTGTGGCTCACGAAAGCGGTGAAGCTGAGTCTGCCATCCGGAGAAATGGAGGAAAGTCGTCGGTGACACACAGAGCCCCTACCTGGCGCGCCAACTGTCGGTGTTTCGACCCCGGGGGCCGAGCACCAACCGAGTGAATTTGTACTGCGTGCTCCCTAATCCGGATGGTGATGCAAGAAGGATACACAAGGTTTATCCTGGTTCGGGCAATAGAAGGCCCTACGTCTAGCGGGGGGAGAGTTTGTATTATCTTGCACCGAAGTGCTCGTACAGGGGTGAATACAAGCGAGTGAGTGAGGTTGGCTAGGACTTGAGCGTTGCAGGCTCTGGCTATCCTTTTTTCTCCTAAACTAGCCATGTGCCTCCTTTTATAGGCCAAGGAGGGGCATGGGTGTATAGAAAGCCCTGGGAAGAGCACCGATAGGGCTGACGTAGATTATGACGTCGAAGGAGATGCCGATCAAGTCGCCGTTGCTGTAGAGGCATGCGTCGGGCGTGACTCGCCCTGTAGCGACGTGCTTGGATACGACGGCCATCCTTCCCGTGCGTGTGATGACGTTGTAGATGGCCGATGAAAGACCGGTGCCCATGCGCGGACGTGCAGATCCCTATAGCTGTCGCGTCGGGAGCGGTTGGAGTACTGAACGATGGCGTTGAAGTCTTGCTCGAGGGGGTGGTCCAGGGGGCCGAATGTAGTCGAGGAGGTTGAGACCCAAACGGATAAGACCAAGCCCCGGGAAATACGACGTTTGTGTTGATGAATGCGTCTCGATGGGGTGCCGAACAGGGCACAGTGTGCAGTATGGTGATATAGTACGGTACGATCCGCTGGTTTCCTGGGTATGGGCAGTAAAAGGAGGATTTGACAGATGTACTATCCACTGTTACCACGGCTGTAGCCATGAGGTTAGATGGGAGCAGGTAAAATGCATAAATGTCTAGGGAATCGTATGGGAAGTGGCGGGTCGAGGAGGTGCGCGGTATTCGACGGGTGATCGTTCGTCCGGGGGAGTTCCGTCACTCGAGGGGGTGACCATTCCCCTGAGTGGACAGCCTCGAGTCGAGAGGGTCCCGTCGAGTGAACAGTAGCCTGGTTCATCGAGACCCGTTCATGGGCCGGCCTAGCGTAGTTTGATACTTGGATCGGATATTTTATGTACTTTTGGGCTGGGGGATAATAATGGTGGTTTTGAGTTTGTTAATGCAGGGATTGAGTTGCTTAGTCGAGGGTTAAGGGTACCCCTTATCCAGGTACACGACACGAAGAGCCCCGGACGCCAAGCCGCATACTCGTGTATATTTGCACGTGCGGAGAGAAGATATGTCAAGTTGTTATTTATGCTAAACTGTTTTGTCAAACTATTGGAGGCAATTTTTGTTTATTTTACCAAAATTATATGGATGCCAAGTTAAGATAGCAAACTCTTAGAGATGCTCGAAGTCAGGCATAATTATTGTTTTATTCATGTGGTGCTGCATCATCCTATTTTGGGTCGATAGCCCATGTATCAAGTTGCATCAGCATCTCTAATAGTTTGGTAAAAATCACTTACCAAATATTATGTTTTAGCAAGTTGCTAAAAGAATTTGCCAAGTCAAAAAGATATTTTCTCCGATAATTTTCTATTTTTAACTTGCCAAATAAAAAAAAAGACCACCAGAAGGTTGTTGACTGGTACCCCTCGCGCAGCCGTGTTCCTCCCGACGCTGTTCCTCACGCCACGGGTATCCTCTCGCCGCGGTGAAGATAGGGCGCCGCCGCCGCAGGAAGTGAGCCCATCGCGGCGCCCATCACCTCCTCCGCGGTCTCTTCCACCAAGCAGGCGACCATCTCCTTCTTCCATCGGGTAAGCAGGCGACCATCCTCCGCAGGGAATGTGCAGAGAATGTGCAGGGAATGTGCATCACTATGGCGGCAGGTTTGTCCCGTCGGCAAGATTTGCTGGCCACTGTCAAATCAACGATTTGCCGGCCACCAATAGCAAACGCAGGAGCTGTACTCCAATCAGGACACGGTGACATTCAGAGCAGCACGACAGTTTCTGCCTGACATGCAAATTCAGGCGCACAAAATCTGAACCTGATCATCACCTGACACCATAGCACACAGAATTTGATGGATACCATGCACATAAGACAATTAGTGCCATGCACGCCATATGCAGTACACGAAAACATGTTTATATCATCAATATTTGCAAGACAATTCAGAATAGTAGGCATCTCCATGTTCCCAACAATTGAGAAGAATGCATTGGGAAAAATTATCATCCATCAGCAAGAAACCCTATCATCGATCATCAGCAGGAAACAAGGACGGCAGAAACTGATCTACGCAAATTGATCTAGCACCTGAACCCTAGGAGGACTAGCGATCACGAAGGGATGATGGAGGTCGACAGGAAGACAAAGGCCGTACCTGAACCTGACTGGAGATCACTTCCCTCCACGGGCGATCTTCTCTCCACGGACGTTCTTGTCTCGACGCCGAACTTGTACGCGCGCGCTGCAGCGTCTCACGGCGGCGGAAGGGGTCGTGGCCGATGGAAACTGATTGCGAGGAGGCCGGAGATCGTGATTTATCGTAGACGGAGGGACTTGGCGTGAGCGGGAACGAGGGAGTCAATTTCACCACGCGCGCGGGAGCGGAGCTAGCGTCAGGGAGACTCGCGATACACGTCATATGCGCGCGAATAGGCGCACGGATGGAACTTTTGATAAGTTGATAAAAATAGCAAGTTGACTTGGCGAACTATTGGAGAGTAGATTTTTCTTGATTTTACCAAATTTTGAAGGATAACAAGTTAAATGGCAAACTGTTAGAGATGCTCTTAGGGATGCGTTCTAGGATTGGAGCACAACCCCAATAGCCTTGTGGTCGTCCTCCCATAAGTTTAGTTTCTATACTTCTTGTAGATGCATGTGTCAACTTGATCATCCATTCTACCTGATTCAAAAGCCCACATTCATGTGTATCAGATCTAAACCTTCATCATATCTTATCTAGCAATTGAGTGCTTGTCTACTTGTTCTTGCTTGTTCTTCGATCACTTGCAGGAATATCCCTCGTGGTTTGGTTAATCGTGATCCACAAGATCATGAACAATAACTGGAATTGGTGAATCGCTCGCTAAGACACAGCATCCTTGGATGTTTGTTGTCGGGTCGTGAACGTCTCATCAGTCAAATCAAAGCTATCTATCTCCATTGAAAGATCAGGACGACCATACCATTATCAGTAATTATTTCAATTCAGATTTGATTTTGAAAAAAAATATAAATATATACGATCATGATAGTGTTCATAGACACAACTCACATAAATCTGCATTACCATTTTTGGGTCTTCTAGGAAATAAGAAGTATCTTTTTTCCAATAAAAGAAGGAATATAGATTTCTCTATTTATCAACTGGCTCAATTTAAAGGTTTGTTTACCTTGGGCATTTCGCTAGTTTACATAGTCATGTTGCCTGGTGTTTATCTTCCCATTGACAGAAAGGTTAGTGTTTATTCACTGTATTTTCGCCATCCTCTGATTTTTTGCACTGATTTTTCAACCAGAGTGCTCCAAACTCCATATTTGAGAATCATGAACTGGCTAGCATTGTCATGGACTATAAGAGGGAGTGCAGTAAGGACAGTGTGCTGCAGTTCCACACCACAGTGTTCACTGACTGCACTGATGGGTTAGGAGAAACAACCTTTCAGTGTAACCAATTTTTTTTTTGACAACGTGTAAGCATTTTCTGTGCCTTGAGTCAGGGTATACCATTGTGGAGGCACGACCTACGTGGAGGCCCAAGAGAACCAATGCCTTGGGAATATTGACTCCAGATACAAGCAAACAACGGGTATGAAAATCTGCATGGTGGTGTGTATCGGCTACACACGATGTGCATGTGTACATCCATCTTCCCACCCGTCCCTCTGCCCTTGGAGGAAGTGAGCCGGTGAGGTCAGCGTGCCGCCTCTTGGGCTCCAGCAAGGAGCGAGCACTAGCGCCGAGAAACGGCAGATGAATGATAGTGCCAGGATATAGACAAGTGGGCAAATTCTTCGCAAGACCAGAAAACGCCCAGGCCGGTGAACAACGAACGCCAAGTGAGCTCGTCGTCCAGTAGACCAGGGCACAAGACCAGCAAACAGCTAGGGGCCCGGTCAAGCGGCGCACAGCAGAGCCCATTCAAATTCAACTCAAAACGGTCAAACTATTTACGCTGGACTCGCAATAGAAGCAATATATAAAACTAGCACAACGGCCGAATTTTAAAAAAATAAAAATGTCAACGAGCCCGCCACCAAAGAGCAGTTCGCGCACTAATCATTAGCACCCGCAGCCGCAGGTATTTATACCTCGACGCCACATCCTCATTCCTCAAGACACTAACGCCTCTCTCGTTTTCTCTACCTTCCTCTTCCTCTTCCTCGTCTTCTTCTCGGAGACCAGCAAGCTACAAACTACAGCAGAAAGACAAAGAACAGTGTCAAGCTCAAGCAGGGAGAAGTGATCGGGAAATAAAAAGAACGGAGGGAGTTTTACAGTCGAGTTGTGACCTGTGAAGGCACGCGACAATGGATTTAGTGAGGATGGGGAGCATGGCCGGGAGCATGCGGCGGACGGCATCGTCGTGGCGGGCGTCCGGACGGAGCGACGCGTTCGTGCGGGAGGAGGACGACGAGGAGGCTCTGCGATGGGCGGCCATCGAGAAGCTGCCCACCTACGACCGCATGCGCAAGGGCATCCTCATGGGCGAGGGTGCCTGCGGCATCGAGGAGGTGGACATCCAGGGGCTCGGCATGCACGAGCGCAAGAACCTCATCGAGCGCCTCCTGCGCACCGCTGAGGGGGACAACGAGCGCCTCCTACTCAAGCTCCGCGACCGTATGGAGCGGTGAGCACTCACCCACTACTTTTGCTTCACTTGTCCTTGGGCTGGAAAAAAGTTCAGATTTCTGATGGACTTGGAAATGATCTGCACAAGCATCAGGAATCAATTCATTGTGCAGTAAATCATAAAGGAGCATCTCGTGCTATGTATTCACTAACTTATTCATGACTTTGGTTTTCAGAGTTGGGATCGACAACCCAACAATAGAAGTGCGGTTTGAGCACCTGAACATAGACGCCGAGGCCTACGTTGGCAACCGGGGTGTCCCGACATTTACCAACTTCTTCTCCAACAACGTCATGGTATGGATCTCATCTGCAGAAAAGCACATTGATGCTTCCTAGCCATGGAAAGAAAAAAACTGTCAAGTTCCTTCAGCTACTAACTCTTGTGAGCTGTTCAACTCACAGGATGCACTAAGTGCTATGCACATCGTTTCGAGCGGGAAGAGACCTATCTCTATCCTTCACGATATCAGTGGAATCATAAAACCCGGCAGGTAAGAAGAAACCAAAGAATTTCAAAGTGCAAGATTTCAGGGTTTTCTTCTTGTACTTACTATTGGCAATTTGTTCAGGATGTCTTTGCTGCTTGGCCCTCCTGGATCCGGGAAAACAAGTCTACTTCTGGCTTTGGCAGGGAAACTTGACTCAACACTGAAGGTACCACAACTTGCAATACTTTCTTGATTGCCAAATTCATTTGTTTTTAAAGAGATTGATTGTTTACTTCTAAATCCTAGGCCAAAAATGGTATGTATTTAGGAGAAAGATAGCTCCAGATTGTACTAAAATGGATGAACTTGTAATGGATTTTTTTCAGGTGTCAGGAAGAGTAACTTACAATGGTCATGACATGGATGAATTTGTCCCTCAGAGGACATCGGCATACATCGGGCAGCATGATGTTCACGCCGGCGAAATGACGGTCCGGGAAACACTTGCCTTCTCTGCAAGATGTCAAGGAGTTGGAACACGTTATGGTATGTAACATTGACATTGAAAAGGATCAATTTAACAAAGAAAATTATTCACCTTTGGTAAAGTGAATCTGATGGTGTTTTCAATTACAGACATGCTTACTGAACTTTCAAGAAGGGAGAAAGAAGCCAACATTAAGCCCGATCCTGATATCGATGTTTACATGAAGGTAAAATTCATTCAGTTCAAATCAAACCCTGCATTAATGTTGGAAGTAACAAAGCTTACTCAATGTTATTGTGTGCCCCTGTGCAAACAGGCTATTTCTGTGGAAGGTCAGGAGAGCGTGGTCACAGATTACATCCTCAAGGTGAGTAAAAATATACTGCACAAAAAAGGAAAATAGGAGAAATGGGTATGCCCCCTAACAGTACCTGTATTTCTTTTGCAGATTCTTGGTCTGGAGATCTGTGCAGATACAATGGTTGGAGATTCTATGATCAGAGGTATCTCAGGAGGGCAAAAGAAGCGTGTCACAACCGGTATGTGCAATCTGCAGTTAAATTAAGATTTCTGCATCAAGCCCTTCGACCCTGACTGAAAAACCTGATTTCCTGTCTTCTTGAATTTTCACAGGTGAGATGCTTGTTGGGCCAGCTAAGGCGCTATTCATGGATGAAATCTCCACCGGTCTGGATAGCTCCACAACATATCAGATCGTCAACTGTCTAAGGCAGTCGGTCCACATCCTTGGTGGAACTGCACTTATCGCATTGCTTCAGCCTGCACCTGAAACATACGAGCTCTTCGATGACATTGTTCTCCTCTCTGAGGGCCAAATTGTATACCAGGGTCCTCGGGAGAATGTCCTTGAATTCTTTGAGGCCATGGGCTTCAAATGTCCTGAGAGAAAAGGTGTTGCAGACTTCTTGCAAGAAGTGAGTGGTCCTGCAGAATCCTCTTTACTGCACGTTCATACTTGGAACCCAATTTGACATTGCTCTCTGTGATCACAGGTTACATCTAGGAAGGATCAGCACCAGTACTGGTGTAGAAGAGATGAGCCATACAGATACATCTCAGTTAATGACTTTTCAGAGGCGTTCAAAGCATTCCACGTTGGGCGTAAGCTGGGATCAGAGCTCAAAGAGCCCTTCGATCGCACCAGGAACCATCCTGCAGCTCTCACAACGTCAAAGTATGGTATTAGCAAGATGGAGCTTCTCAGAGCATGCTTTTCTAGGGAGTGGCTATTGATGAAGAGGAACTCATTTGTTTATATCTTCAAAGTAGTCCAGGTATTCATCTTGCTTCCTGAAATCTTCTCAACTTCCAAATTCAGATAGTAAATTCTAATGAATGTTCCATATTTGCACCAGCTCATAATTCTCGGAACCATTGCAATGACGGTCTTCCTGCGCACAACCATGCACCGACGTACTGTCGAAGATGGAGTGATATTTTTGGGCGCTATGTTCCTTGGACTAGTAACACATTTGCTCAATGGTGTTGTTGAGCTTGCCATGAGTATTGCAAAGCTGCCGATATTCTATAAGCAGAGGGACCTCCTCTTCTATCCATCATGGGCATATGCATTGCCTACATGGTTGCTAAAGATACCAATATCATTCTTGGAATGCGCTGTGTGGACTCTCATGACTTACTATGTCATTGGCTTTGATCCAAACATCGAAAGGTTCTTTCGCCATTACCTGCTGCTTGTACTAATCAGCCAGATGGCATCTGGACTTTTCCGACTTGTTGCTGCATTAGCAAGAGAAATGGTTGCCGCAGACACGTTTGGGTCATTCGCTCAGCTTGTTCTTCTGGTTCTTGGTGGCTTCTTGATAGCAAGAGGTAATACAAGTCTCCATTCACCCATTGCTTTGATAGTTCTAGGCGCATATAATTGAGTTTTCTTTTGCAGATAACATCAAGAAATGGTGGATCTGGGGCTATTGGTCCTCCCCTCTGATGTATGCCCAGAATGCCATAGCGGTGAATGAGTTCCTTGGCCATAGCTGGCAGAAGGTAATGTAGTGACTTGTGAAACCAATCTAGGATTCTAAGCTATGATCACTCGAAGGTTCAGAGAGACAGTTGAGTTAACAAACAATGTAAATGTTTGTGCAGGTTGTCAATAGCACACAAAGCAACGACACACTCGGTGTTCAAATCCTAAAGGCCCGCGGCATCTTTGTCAATCCAAACTGGTATTGGATTGGTGTTGGTGCATTGCTTGGGTATATCATGCTCTTCAACATACTCTTTGTTCTGTTCCTTGACTGGCTTGGCCGTGAGTACCCTCTCTGCTCAAAGGATCGGTCCACACACTTGAAAACATCTTATGTTTGGCACTAACATAGTTCTTGTAACACAGCACTTGGAAAAGGTCAGGCCGTTGTTTCTGAAGAGGAGCTGAGGGAGAAGCATGTAAACCGTACTGGTGAAAATGTTGAGTTGCTGCCACTTGGAATAGCTTCCCAGAATTCGCCTTCAGATGGTCCGTCATAAGCAGATCTCCATGCACCATATAATACATGTCAGTATTGCATCGTTGTAACAAGTCCATAAAAATGCAGGAAGAAGAGAAATTGTTGGAGCTGAAACCAGGAAGAGAGGAATGGTACTTCCATTTACGCCGTTGTCCATCACCTTTGACAATGTCAAATACTCGGTGGACATGCCTCAGGTAAGCATAAAATAGAAGATCTGTCTTATCAGCAAAATACAAACTGATAATACTAAACAGTGATTAATAATTTTATGACTCTTTGACAGGAAATGAAAGATAAAGGTATTACTGAAGACCATCTACTGCTGCTGAAGGGTGTAAGTGGGGCCTTCAGACCAGGAGTCCTTACAGCACTGATGGGAGTCAGTGGAGCAGGTAAGACTACCCTGATGGATGTGTTGGCGGGAAGGAAAACTGGTGGTTACATTGAAGGAGATATTTCAATCTCTGGATACCCAAAAAAACAAGAGACCTTTGCTCGGATTGCTGGCTACTGTGAGCAAAATGATATCCATTCTCCACATGTCACTGTTTATGAATCCCTCCTGTACTCTGCATGGCTCCGGTTGCCCCATGAAGTGGATTCAGAAGCAAGAAAGGTAGGTCAAAATTGTATTCATTCTACTCGCTCTTAGGCAACACAGTAACATATTTCAGAGCATCTGATAATTATAATACTTGGCTAATCGCATCACTTCATGGGTGCAGATGTTTGTGGAAGAAGTCATGGAACTCGTGGAATTGACACCGCTGAGGGGAGCATTGGTAGGACTGCCAGGAGTAAATGGTTTATCCACAGAACAGAGGAAGAGACTCACCATTGCTGTTGAGCTCGTGGCCAACCCATCCATCATATTCATGGATGAACCAACTTCAGGACTAGATGCAAGGGCAGCTGCAATCGTGATGAGGACAGTCCGAAACACGGTAGATACTGGAAGGACGGTTGTCTGCACAATCCACCAGCCTAGCATTGATATCTTTGAAGCTTTCGATGAGGTAAGTGGCAACAACCAGAAAACAAAGTTCCTGTGGTATCTTTAACTCTGGAAGTAATACTCATATGTCTTCTCGAACTCTGCAGCTATTTCTGATGAAACGGGGAGGGGAAGAAATATATGTCGGACCTTTGGGACGCAACTCGTGCCATCTGATTGACTATTTTGAGGTGAGCTTCAGCACTCACCTATTGAACAAACACATTCACTTCCAACTTATGACATCCATGTAACCCTGCTTCGTACTTCAAATGCAGGGAATAGAAGGAGTAAGGAAAATCAAGGATGGTTACAACCCTGCAACATGGATGTTGGAAGTGTCCACCTTAGCTCAAGAAGATATCCTTGGAATCAACTTTGCCGAAGTATATAGAAACTCTGAACTGTACCGGTATGTTCAATCAGATTAACCTCAGAATGGTGTTTTGGCTTTATTTGTGCTGTGTTTCATGTCACTGATTTGGGTGCATCATTGCAGGAGGAACAAAGATTTGATTAGTGAACTAAGCACACCACCACCGGGGTCCAAGGACTTGTACTTCCCAACCCAGTATTCACAGTCCTTCCTTACACAATGTATGGCTTGCCTGTGGAAGCAGCACATGTCTTACTGGAGAAATCCATCATATACCGCAACAAGAATCTTCTTCACAACAGTTATTGCTCTCATCTTCGGAACCATCTTCTTAAACTTAGGAAACAAAATGTAAGTACCTTTGCCTACAGCACCGACTGAGACCTGATATATGTTGGGATATTGTGACAGAGAAACTTACTTGTACTTTGCCTTTTCTTTCAGTGGCACTAGGCAGGACCTGTTGTATGCTTTGGGATCCATGTATGCAGCAGTTCTTTTCATTGGAATTCAGAATGGACAATCTGTGCAGCCAATTGTGGATGTTGAGCGAACAGTTTTCTACCGAGAAAAGGCAGCTGGAATGTACTCTGCTCTGTCCTATGCTTTTGCACAGGTAATTTGGTTGTAACTGAACATTTGGATAATAGGAAATAATTGCTCTTTTCTTCCTTAAATCTAAAGCTGAGTTCTACTTTTGAACAGGTTCTTATTGAGATCCCACACATCTTCCTTCAGACAGTCGTGTATGGTCTCATTGTCTACAGCCTGATTGGGTTTGAGTGGACATTTGTGAAGTTCTTCTGGTACATGTTCTTCATGTTCTTCACCTTCATGTACTTCACGTTCTATGGGATGATGGCAGTTGCCATGACACCAAACAGCGACTTTGCTGCTATAGTCGCAACTGCGTTCTACGCAATATGGAACATCTTTGCCGGCTACCTGATCCCCCGTCCGGTAAGTGTCCAAGAGTAACTCTTGTACTATGCTAGTACACCTTAAGTTTCTGTGTACTGTTGATGCTGAAGCATACATGGCTGGCTTGCAGAGGATACCAATATGGTGGAGATGGTACTCGTGGGCTTGCCCAGTGGCTTGGACACTATATGGACTTGTCGCCTCACAATTTGGAGACATCACAGACGTCACGCTGGAAGATGGTGAAATAGTGAAAGATTTCATCAACAGATTCTTTGGATTCCACCATGAAAACTTGGGTTACGCAGCTACTGCTGTTGTTGGATTCACTGTTCTCTTTGCTTTTGTCTTTGCCTTCTCCATCAAAGTCTTAAACTTCCAGAGAAGATAAGGGAGGGCGCCATCTAAAAAAGGATTTGGTGTTGCTTCAGCTCACTTTCTGTATTTAGGCACTGCAGCAATGTAAAATGATGAATCGTGAGAGAGTAGATATGTAGGCTTTGTTTCTTTCTAGGAAGTTAATATTCTTTTTTTTTCAGGCCAGTTTGGTCTGTATTGAACAGAAAGAGGCCTCTGTGTAAAATTGTATGTAGACTGTGCACAGCTGAGTTCAATACTTCAATGTAAGATTTTTTTTTCCCATTAAATTTATTCAACTGAGAGCTGCATCCAGAAATTAAGTCCATGGCAGAATAACATTAGTGAAAAAAAAAAAAGAAGGTTGTGCCTATCAGCCAATGTAACGAAGAAAGGCATTCGGTTCAGAACTTCAGACAGAATGATAGTGTGTCCATAAATATTAGGAGCACAGATAAACTGAACGTTCAGAGGCAGCATCCCTCCTTCTCACTGCTGACGAACAGCAATTCTGGCACTAAGTGGCTAGGGATCCTAAATTGAGCGAAATCCGAACCCAATTGGTATCCTGAACAGGTTCATCAAATGACTTGTCGAAATTCCTATGCAGGAACCCAGAATGGTGCCCCCGACCAGCGAAAGAGCCGAGGAACCGGCGGCAGGTGCGGGTCCAATCGGCGGGCTTGGTCTCTGTATCTAAAGGGTAGCATAATGGATCGCATTTTGCGGCGCAAAACTGCTCAGTGGAAGGATAAATCGCGAGATTATCATATCACCTGCAGGCTGCGGCCGTAGCTCCCATTGCTTGCGCCAGCCGCCGCAGGCCACAGCCATATGCCGAGCAGGGCGAGGACGGGACCGCCACCGCAGGCTGGGTGTGGAACAAGCCGCCGACGAGGTAACAACGGTCTAGAGCCTCGCTACTCCGACCGCCGGAATGGTCCGCCACCGGCCAGCACCACCGCTGGGGGAGTTTGCGCGATGTGGGGGTCCGCTGGGCTTTGGCTTTACTGAGGGCCGAGCGGCCGCGTGGGAGCCCAACTAGCCCATCTGCAGTCTCCTGACGAGAGATTTCAGAATATGGGCTTTGGTATGTGCGTGATCATCCCCGATCAAATTTTGCCCAAGATGAGGTTGGCGTTCCAGGTTCGTATCACTAGTTAGTGCTCGGTCAAAATTTTAACAAGACGCTTAGATCTTATTCAGTTTGCTTGTTCTGAAATCACGTTAGAAAAGATGTTCTGAACTAGTCCCTCCATTCGAAATTATCCAAATTAAAAGTCACTTTGACCTTTTTTCACTCACTTTGATATATCTAGATACATAACAAAATGAGTAAACAAAAAAATCAAAATGACTTATAATTTAAAACGGAGGGAGTAATGTTTCTCTTGCTAAATTCTAGACGTTCATGTCATGTTTCAAACGCTTTTTGTCCGTGCTTTCTCTGAATTTTTGATAGATGGATCTTCTGCTCCCGGAAGTATAACTGTACTGAACAGAACTATCTGAACGTGTCCAAAGATCAAACAAGCTGAATAAGCAGTCAGGACTGGTGTTGTCACGTGACTCGTGATCGTGACGCACGCTTCCTCTTCCTTTCCTGTGAAATCGGTTGGGCGTCACATCTTCATTCTCCTTTCTCCGTAGCAATCTTACTTCGGGTGCTTTCTGCCTTGCATGATTCAGATAGTTCTGACTTTTGATCGATATCAGCAGTACTTTCAGGAACAGTGGGTGCACCATATATACAACCTCCACGTAGCTGTAAATCCAGTCAACCATCAATCTTCGGTTTCTACGGCCCGCGTTTCACCCGCCAGCTTCTTGTTTCCACCAAAATCTGCTTCGCATCCTTTCGCTTCTGAGATTCTAGATTCTTACCTCCGTGCCTCACGTGCTTCGGCTTTCACCCGCTTCTTTCCATTCGCCAGTGACCTGCTTCAGCTTCGTTCCGCTCGACCGTGCCCCAATAATTGGAGGCGCTCCTTTCTGCTTCTTTTACTCGCGCGAGAGGGACAACAGTGGCCTCAACCTTATCCACTTCCTCCGCCGCTGCTCTCCTCAGCCCGCACGCCATTCTCGCCGCCGTTGCCCGCACCGTCGTGCCTCCTCCCTCTCCCTCCTTTCCCCCGTGGTGGCGGCTAGGGCAGGCGCCTTGCTTGGGGTGACGGAGCAGCGCCCAGCCGCCGCGGCAGCCTCCCCGTGCTACGTGCGGTCGTGGGCCTGGCGGCAGCCTCCGCCGTTGGCCGTCCCCAGGCACGAAGCAGCACCGCTCAGTCTCTCCGATTGCTGCTCCCTGTGGCATCCCCTGCGCTCCATCCTCTGGCAGTCCATGGGCGCTCGATGAAACCCTAGATGCCTCTTCCTCGCCGCCGCCGGTGGCAGCGAGGTCCGGCGGTTGTATCTGGCGGTACGGCACCGTCTTCTTCCCCTACCCCGCTCCCTCTTCCTCTCCACGTCATGCCGCAGGAGCGGGCCGGGGCGAGCGTCGTTGGCTGCTCGCGTTCCTCCCGCAGTACGCCGCCTACGCCTGCACAATAGCCTTATCCTCTCCGTCGGCAGCACCGGGTCAGCTCGGCGGCCGGATCTGGCGGCAGGTCATCGTTTTCTCCTCTATCCCATGGCTCACCCCCACGTCCTCTATCCCTCCCTGTCTCCCTTTGCGCAGTTGATTGGGCGCGGCTACAGCCTAAGCTACTTCCCTATGGAGGATGTGGCCTCCCCGCTGCTAGCTTTCAAGGAGAAGGCCGCCTTGTCTCGCAGTTTCATCTTAGTTTGGCCATGTGCCTCTTTTTTATTTTGAGTGCTTTCCCTGGATATCTTTTCAACTAGGATGGCAAAGATATATTACTTTGAGGCACAAATCCATACTGCTATTGGGTGCACGTGTTTATCATATGGATTTCGTTCGTGTTTTTTCCATGACCAAATGTTGTTTCTCCCCTGATGCTTGGTGGAAGTGATGGAATGTTTTTTTGGGTATAGCTTGTGATGAAAATGAACTCCCATGTAACATGCAAGTATAGACTGATGATCTTCAAAGGCCTACGGCATTTCCATGTGTATATATGCATTGCTATCTGTTTATTGATCTTATGATGCCACTTCTAAGCCTAGGTTCATTTCATTTCCATATGTTAACACTATACCCAGTTCCTTTGTATATATTTGTTGTTTTCTCTATGTGCCGGCAACATGAATTGCTATAGATGATGCTATTTCTCACTGCATGCCGTTGCGCCTACCTAGGAAAGATCAGATGATGTCATTTTGTTCATGTCTGAGGCTACTCTTACTCCCTAGATTTTTTCTATTTTTAAATTGCCATGCCTTTAAAACAACCTGGCTACTTTCCTTACTTTTGAGGTCTGATGATGGTTATATTTTCCCTTGTTTACAAATTTTGATGCCCCTCAGATCATCTGTGAGGTTGTTTTGAGGTGCCAAAGTGGAGGTGGATTGGATTTGGGCCAGGTGTCTAATTTGGTTCCTTTCTTGCCTTTGCCGTTGTGCCTACATATGAAAGATCAACTGATTCTTTCTATTTTTATATTGTCGTGCCATTAGAACGACCTGGCCATTTTCCTTACTTCCGAGGTCTGAGGATGGTTATGTACTTATATTTTGTTGTTGCCCCTCAAAATCATCTGTCGGGTTATTGTGAGGTACCAAACCGGAGGTGGCTGACAGATTTGAGCCAGGTGTTTAATTTGGTTCCTTTCTTGCCTTCGTTTGGGTGCACATGGTTTCTGGTTTTACATGAATGCCAGAACAGAAGCTTCTCTTGCTCCCAGCTAGCAGTAACGTGGATGCCAGGCTATTCTGGTTGTACAAAGGTTGGCTACCACGTCTGCATTTCGAAGGTAGAGTGTTTTTATCGTATCTCCTCGCTATACTTTTGACTAGCAAGATGTGGATCATAATAAACACTGAAATATAATCCTTGTTGAACTCTTTAACATACAGTTAGTTTAGTTGTTATAAGATTGGCCACCACTGTAGTCAGACTATTGATGGATGAGT
Organism: Bothriochloa decipiens; assembly: GCA_023333625.1. Lineage (NCBI taxonomy): Eukaryota > Viridiplantae > Streptophyta > Magnoliopsida > Poales > Poaceae > Bothriochloa > Bothriochloa decipiens. Next base: position 14,517,967 of record CM041645.1, read on the forward strand.
TTGATACTGGATAAGATATATTCACTGTAAAACCTGCTTTTATAGAATCCTTTCAGAATCTTTTTTTATCGACACCGGGGTGATCGCGTGATAGACATGAGTTCCACTTATTATTAATTTAATACTACAATTAACTAATGATGGAGGTATACAGGCTCGTGCATAAGTTCATATATGAAACAAATCAAAGTGTAGGTCTGAAACTAGATTTACACAAGGTCTCATGCTAAATTGACATTGGGTTCATTTTCCTTGGTCCGATGCTAGATGGTTTAATCCTTAATTCCTTATGGTGTATTATAGTAGGTCTGATGCTAGATTTACAGTACGTCTGATGCTTGATTTCTATGTCCTGACCTCTAAGTGCCTGATTTTTGCATAGGTCACCTGTCAAGTGTCGCCTCTGCACTGGTGGCTCCCTAGAGAACCAAAAGGTGCTTCCTAATACTGCATTGGGTCTTAAGAGTTTTTCAGTTTATGGGAAATAGAGGATCAGTGGGAGCATGATCTTCTAATTGTTTGTCATTGGTTGTGTGCCAGTTGAGTGGGAGCATGCATAGTGTAAGGGTTTTTCTATAATAACCATAGTGTAAGGTTCTTACAAATGTTGTGGTTATATCATATATGCCTGAAACCTGTGTGATTACCATATTTATTTTCTAATGAAATTGTTATCCGTCTTCTAATATTAATCAGTGTGTTGCTAATATTTCTGAATTAGTGTGAACAACCTGACTCAGAGCATAGATGCATTTCAAGGAATTTTGCTGCATAGTGTTGTTACTCTCTGAGGATAATTTACTTACTGAACTGCTTCTACTGACAACTCACGAACTGAACACTCAAGAATTGTGCTACATAGTTGGTACTTTCATGATTATTTTTCTTGCATGTGGTTCGATAAATGAAAATGCATTAATTTTGCCGCATAGCTGGTACTTTCATCATCATGTTTCCTGCATGTGGTTCACTAACTGAAAATTCTCATGAATTGTAGCTTTTGTAGGAGTACCAAAATGTGGATTGGTAGGAAGTAAACCAATGTTGTCATTGGAGCTGGAATAAAAGAGCTTTCTTCCCTTCTCCTGCAAGAGCTTTGTTCTCTATTTGAAATTCAATATCGCTAGCTGGTATGAATATGCTTTCTTATGAATGTGTGAACATACTAAGTGAAAGTTGTGAATCCTGTCTGCACTATGAGCATGTCAAGAATTCGTTTCTTATACAAATACACTGCATGTACAGGTCCCTCTTCATCCATTTTCAATAAAAGGTCATGCTGTTTTAAAGCGCTGAGTGCATTACATTTCAGATTTATTCTTGGTTTGTTACCTTTTCTCACTATTTTAGGTGCTATAAAGCAGCGTTGCTGTTATAAAATCACTTCATGATCTGCTATAACTATCTCGTGCAGGTTTTCAGCTGCTTTGGCCAGTATAAATATCTCATGCAGGTTTTCAACTGCTTTGGCCAGTATTTCTTCTTACACTTCAAATCCTATCAGTTGGGGATGCCAACTGTCTATATTTGTCTTCCTAAGGTTCATGGGAGATGACACAGAAGAACTACAGTTACAGCCTAGAGGTTGGGGGCACCGGGCGCAAGATGATCTGGCAAGAGGTGCCCTGGAGCATCAAAGACAGTCCACAATAGCTATGATGGGCTCATCATCGAGAGGGACATAGCCCTGTTCTTCTCAGATGGTGACAGGAAGGAGTTCAGGCTTCATGTCACTAGGAGAATCAGGAAGTAACAATAAGATGATCAACTAACATATCTCTTCGGCAGAAGAGCTTTGGCTATGCGTAGGAGGTAGGAATCAACTTCTTGTGATTCTTTTTTTTTTTCCAAGCTTCATTTAGCTTGCTATTGCCTTCTGGCTCCTGCAACATATGTTGATCTAGACCTTCAGATTCTGAAGCATAATCTAATCAGGCTTATACAATTTTTTTCTCATATGTTCTTAACAGTCTTGTGAACAACGATAGCCCACTCATACATGCTGTTATTAAAGATGACCTTATTCACTACCATGTTAACTTATCTAGGTGGTTTACATAAAATGTTTTACATTAGACTACCATTAGTTTCTTCAAAATAGGTGGTTTTTAATCTTGGGCTATACTTTCAGGTTACCATGTTGGTCAGTACTTGCTTCAAAGGTTCTGGACTCATGGTGAGATGTGAAAATGAATTGGATTGTTGTGGTGATCGGTACCATATAGATATTGCACAAGTTGTCCATGCTACCACTGGAACCACCAGACATGCAGGCTGCCTTCACTGACCACAGAATGTAGCAGCCCCAGTGCTTAGTGGTAGTGCCAGGCAGCAGGCGGTAAGAGTTCCAGTTTATTAGCAATAAACAAGGATATTTAAGCAAAGAAAGGTAAGTAAATGTAACTCTTGTTCTCCCAAATACTTCCTGATGTATATTTCAGCAGTTATGATTATTTCTTCACCTTCTTCCATCCTATGTTCCTCTCCGGTAGCTCTTTAGTTTTTCATGTTCAGTTTTTTCCTACTGGATCTAATTTTGTCAGGTTTTACTTTATTTCTTGCAGCTCGGTGTTTAAGCACTAATGTTTCATGAAGTTCTCCTCCAGAAAAGGTACGGTGCTTCCTCCCAGGAGTCCTCTTATACAATGATACTGCAGTGAAACTTGCGTCTTTTATAAACAATAGGGGTCAGGGTTGTAGTTTTGTTCAAATCAAAGTTATCAAACAGTAGGTGTTAATGGGGCTTGGCAATTTCAATGTCCATGAACATATGCTGCTTAGCAAAATCCAATACTCAAGTCCTGTGTTTTCATACGCTGACTGTCTATGACAATTAGTTTCCGAGTGTTTTTATGAGGCTCACCTGTTTCAGTGCAGTTATCTAGATTTCTACTCATTCTCTCATTTTTTTAGGGACATTTACTTAATTGAATTGTCAATATTGCTGTCACTTCTGTTTCATAGTTTTGTTGCAAAATTGAACTGTCGTATTCAAGACCTGTGTTTTCATACACTGATCACTCAGTTTGCAGCTCCATAAATTGTTAATTCCTATCTTTGCAATATGTGCTGGTAACGCGTGCTCTTCGCTTTGTTTGGTTACTATTGTAGTACCGTTGCAATGGAAAAAAACCTTGTATATAGTGAGTCGAGAGATTGATGTGAACGTCCACTTTTTTATTGTAACAGGAGGGTGGGATGGATGGGATCATCTACCTTCATACTGATGAGTAGATTTAGCCATTTGGTGCTTCACATCTGATTATTGTATACATTAATTTTTACCAAGAGCTTGAGCGTGATAATATTGGGGATCCTTTTACCGCGGAATGGAAAAGGTTTTTAAAAAAATGGTTCTATATCATAATGATGATTCGTTATCTTTACTTTAGAAACAAAGCGCCACCTATAGATAACTGGATATCATGCCACTGTCTACAAAACACTAAGCTGCTCATTAATACATTTTTCTTATTATCATTCTTTATTAAAGCTCAGGAATTAATTGCATGCCATGCTGTTGTTCACTCTGCCAAATGTGTTTGGAAATGAAGCATGACTGAATGATCTGGCATTCTCTGGTTGCTATATCTTAATGCCATGGATAATACAAGTCTGTGAATATTTGGTAATTATACTAGATGTGAGACCTACTCATGGCCAGTCACATCTCAATTGATGATTATTTTTAATAATTTGTTGTCTACAGTTTAGGTTGCCTTCGCTAAGTATTTGTATTGCAAAAAAAAGGTCATCGTTTATGTCTATCAATGGAATATGAGTGTTATTTTTATTATCATTCCATCCATTCTTGTTCCGTTGTGGGTCTACTATGGAAATATACTGCTCAATATTCCTAGACCTCTTTTTTCATGCAAACAAACTCTGTGGTACCTGTTTTTGCAAGGATAGTTGGAATTTAGCTTGATGATACTTATCTATAGTTGTGTCTTTCCCTTCTGATTCTTATTTTGCTTGGTGTTTGAAAGAGTTCAGAACTGAAAGAAACATAGTGCTTCTTGGCAGTTTTTTTAATATATGTCAGTTAACAAAATGCACACCAGAAACATATTGCTGGATATTGGACACAACAGAAACATACTTAGCTATAGTTCTCTTCTACTTTTGCCTTCCTTCAGTTGCAGGTTCTGACCTGGGTGCATTGGTTGGTTCCAAGGTTGCATCTTCTTGGATCCTCATTCCTGCCAATTCCCCTATGGTTTTTATTTCAATTCTATTAAACTTGCCTCCATCATTTGCAGAAATGGTGTCTTATAATTGGCGTCATGATGATTCATGTGCTTCTTAAGTGAAGGTGCAGCCCCTCACTCAGATTAGGGACGGTCTCTCTTTGGAGAGAGAGGTGTGTTGCCTCACCATCGAACAGGTAAGACCTACACCCACCCTTTCAATTCGTTCTGTCATTGCTCTGCTCACTTCGCTGTCAGTATACATGTCAGCTAAATGAAGCTTCACTACTTTTTTTTTGGGGGGGGAATGAAGCTTCACTACTTGGGTGACAAGTTGGCGCCGTCTCTCAGGGTTGGGCAGCCAATTCTTCAGAAGTTGATAAACTATCGTTGATTTCTAGAGCTTTTCTTTGCTCCGATATTGAAGTCTAGGGATTTGAGTTAGTACTTAAAATGTCAATGTTCTATACCAATTTAGCTCCAGTATGCAGTACACTTGATGTGGAGTAGGATATTTTCTGAACTTATCTTTTTCCATAGCTTACAGTTTAATGGCTAAAGCAGTCAAACAGACAGTTACTACTTGAAATATGAAACATTTGTATGCAAACTGTGGGAGATAGGAATTCAGTGGATTTTTTTAGCACTTTGCTAGCTTCACTGATCAAGTGCCATTTTCATGCTACTAACCATACATTAAGCCGTAGATGTTGTGGCTTTTTAGGTCGCTCTACATTACTGCGTTGGGAAATGTCTCCTGAAGGACAAAAAAGTGTCTTCTTTTCTTGCTATCGGATTACATATAGTTCCAGGGCATGGTCATAAGAAAAAGATTACATGGTAGTTGCATGGGCTTAATCACACATAAAAAAATGTAGACTACATGACTTCAGTGAACAAACATGCCAATCAGATAAAAAATTGGGATCAACTATTCATGTTTGTCTTCCTACGTCACAAGATCAATATGACAATCAAGATATCACAGGCTGGTTGCCGCATTGTGCATCATGAAAAATGGTTAGCCTTCGTATTATTTTGTAATATAGCGACCCTCACCTACCTCGATGATGCCCTGCTTCAGATTTTCCTACATTTCAATAGGTTACCAAATTGTAGATCACAATCATGTCAGGTTGTATTTCTGTCTTATTAGTCATGCCTCATTATTTATCATTCCATATGGCTATACAAAAGTTGATTCTTCTGTAGGGGGTTCCTTCCATTCCTCAAGTGTATTGTGTGTGTATATATTTGCTTCTTCATCTCTCTGTAAATATATCATGAGATCTATGTTGTGCTCATCAACTGGGTTAACTTAGCCTCTACTTTTATGCCTTTCCTTACAATTTTTTGCAGGTAACTTTTTTAGGCCTTTGCCACTGGCTTAGACTATGTTTGATGTTGCAGGATTCCGAGTTAGTGGAAGAGTATTATGGAACCAATAAATGGTTTGCCGACTTCCTAAATCCTTGCTGTAGCATGTTACTTCCAATGGCATTCTACTTTGAAGATAGATCTCTACAGTTGCTCCTGCTGATGATTTATGAAAAAAATATTCAGTTTCGTTGGAACATACTACATTTACTCACTGCATGCTAGATTTGTTTCTGGTTAATTACCTGCTGCCACCTAAGTAATGGTCATACCCCAGTAATCTTGGACTCAACACGTATAGAACATTAGAACATACTAGATTTGCTTGGGGCTTATTTTGTAAATATACTTGCTGCCCTTTTTGCCAATTGACTTGAGAAATAGGAAATTTATTATAGAATGATGTGAGCTGCTTGATATATATGGTGAAAACCATGTTATGGTTGTTACGACATTAGGACTACCAAGTACCAACAAGAACAAGGCCTCTGCTTAGTTCTATTTTACTGTTTAACTAATGCATGTGCTCTTGTGTCTGCTTTTCATGACAACCAGTGCCAAATTTGAAGCGATGAGGCAAGGAAACAAATTTTGGAGTTGTAACCAATAACACTTCCAATGTAACCTTCACAGATGCACCTAAAGTACACTGTCACTAATGCACTTCTCTTGTACAATTGTGTTCTCTTCTGTTATATTCATCATTTCTCCATGACTCAAGATTCGTGTTGTTGTAGTATGTACAAGAACAGAGCAAATCAAACAATCCGCTTAGCAGTATTTATATCCCAAATACAGAGAACTTTGGTCATCCTCCAGATCCACCTCCTCACTGGGCGCGCAAAGGCGCGCCAATCTACTAGTAACTTCATAAGCAAAAGCAACATACCACAAGTCCACAACACACGAAAGAACCAAATATGCATCTACTGAATGATGGAGTCCTGTGACTCTGCAAGCCTAGTCTTGCAGATGCAGAAGCACCTACAGCTACAGGCCTGTAAGTTCATGAAAGTGTAAGGCAGAGTAATGACACAAGAAACCTATATATATATACTTACACAAGGAGTCAAGGACTGTAATGATATATATAGTAACCAGTGTGTTTGGTATGCAATCACAGATTTACAGTCACACGTATAGCTGCTCCACTGAACTCAGTCACAGATACTGGGGTAGCTAGCTCACTACGGTTAACGTAGAGTTAACGCTTCAACCAATCACATTTATTTACAGCATGTTTTATTTCGACGAACAGCTCCAGATTGATCGCAGTTCTTCACAACCGAAACAAACCCACAACAAATCGATGATGGAGCGGCGGCGGAATTGGTTGGACCGACCTTACTCGTCCTTCTTGCCGCAGCAGCAGAAGCACTCCAGGCAGTGCTCGCAGGCCTCGTAGCAGCAGAAGCAGCAGCAAAACATGAAGGCGCTGCAAGCAAGGGAAAAAAAATGTGTTCAACATGATGCATCTTACAAATGAATGTGTAAATTTGCTTTGATGCTTGCGGAAAACATAAGATTGTGCAGATTCTGCAGGTGCAGAACAACGCTTATCGAGTACGTCTAGAATCTAGATTGCGGTGAACTTACTGACCAGGCATAAAGGAAGCCCTTCTCCTCATGACGCTTCTTGACATGCTCCATGGTCGACAGCTTCCGGTCCTCGCTCTGTGAAGGCTCATCCATTGTCGCTGCCGCTTCTTATTTCCGACAGAAACGAACACTACAATATACTGAAAAGAAGGGAAGAAGATGGCAGGTAGCTAAGCGAAGGGAGGCGTAGCTTGTTCTTGCACCCCTTCTGGTGTGGTATATAAGAAGGCTGGCTAGAGCATGTGGCTTACAGCTTACCTAACCTCTTGCTCCTTGTCAGATTATTTCAACATCCATTGACACTGGACTATTTTATTTCAGAAATAACACTTGGAGATTGATCGTGCATCATTTGTTTCATTTTTCATATTTTCTTTTCTCCGTTATCGTAGCGATAAGCTCGATCACATAGCAATCATTGTGCTCCCCACCAATTTCAAGCGATGGTCACGCAGATTGCTCCCTATTAGGTACCTTGGAAGATGCCCTCAAAATGTCATTGTAAGATAGGGACAGTGCATATTGGCTCTTGCAACTAGTCAGGCTGCAAACTATGCAAAGGCTGGAACAAGCTTTCAGCGCCTAAAAAGAAGCGCTTTTGCAAATTGCAACAAATGGAAATGAGAAGGCAGTGTCCCTTAAGACACCACATCATTGGGTTTAGACTTTGAGATCGTTTAGGCTTCAAAAGAAGCTGTCGTGTTTGCTTATTTAATTAAAGGGGGGCAAGGAAGGGACTCGGCACCAAAATGACATAGCTAGCTATCAACAGCGAAAACAGGTGAAGGAATGCGCTTGGGATTCAATGTGCTGAAATGATCGACTTATGAATTTGCGTGATCCGAACTTTCATGCTGTATGGTTACTTACTTGGTGTGGTAGTGGCAATTTTATTGTAGCAGAGACTTAGTCAAATCACAGGGAACTCTTTTATTTTTCAGAAACTCGTGGAACATTGTACGGAACTAAAATATTATTACAACTTTGGCATTGCTATGACATAAAAATAAAACAAGATATCATATAGAGAGCTTGATAGGTAGTTCATGTGTCTGCACCATGCTGCAGGATTTTTTTTTTTTTTTGAAAACGTGCTTGTGCACGTATTGCTTTAAGGGAAAAAAAAAGTTCAATACACCATGCTGCAGGATTTTGCACCACCACTTGTAGTTCTTAGGGTACTAATAGCTAGGTAGGCTCCTGATTGAATCATTCATCAAGCACAATCAAAGGTTAAGATTTATCATGGTGACATGCCACCTAATGAGTGATAACTCCTTCAAATATATCATCAAAGCAAAAATGTATCCTATAATCATTTATCACTTCCATTTTCTAATTTCATTTTTGTTTTCAGATGTTATTTTCAGTGACTCATCTATGCCCCAGTCTCCACTACCCGCAAAGCATCAATCTCAGTGAGCACCGGCAAATATGAAATGACGTTGTGGCCTAATATTAGGGGTGTGAGGTGCCATGTAGCAACAGAGCCAAATACATCGCACGAATCAGATGAGCTGCCGTGTGCGGTTGCACAACATGACTTGCTTTTCTGGGTTCAGAGGATATCTATCGCATCAGCATATCTCACTTCAGGTCTTATATGGAGAATGAATGTTGCTTACGGTTCGTCTGTTTATATTACTTTTTGTCAGAGTTGAACTAGCACTACTAATCCCTCCATTTCATAGCAAATTGTCTAACGTCCACAACATGATCTCACTGTGTTTCGAACACAAGATTTGTGTAGGAATTTCAACAAAGAATTCAAATCCAACTATTAATTAGGTATTTTTTGAACTGAAACAGCTGATCCCAACTTAGCCATGTGTGGGGGATGTATGTCTAGACCATCCAATTTCAAGTCCTCTTCGAAACAAATTTGGATGTCTAATTCTTCTCAGTTAAAATTAAAAAGGTTACCTAATTCCTTCTGCTTGGTCGAATTTTATGTTTACTACACCATCTGAACTTGTCAATCACTTACCTCTAGTGCAATGAGTATTTTGGTGCCTTCCACCTTTTTTTCTTTTAGAATTTTTAGCTTTGATTTTTTTTATTTCTTATAAGCTGGAGCACAGCAAGTGCCGGCACTTCAGATTTGCACGAAATCTGCTTCAAGACTGCCACAAGCTGATGTGGACGTGCATGTTAATTTATCAACAGAAATCATGATTTGGTTGTAAAATAGATTACAGTAGTATGTACCTGATGGCGATGGAATCTTTGTTAACAAATCAAATTGTCCCAAATGCATATGATTTGTTTGCTGATCAATGACAATGTGAAAACTAAGCAGATGGCATGATACAAAAATTATTAACCCTTAAGTTTTCTGTCATCTCTGACTAATTTGTCATCGCATAATATGTGTCAATTTGAGAGAAAAGGATACTGCTGCACCTATCACCATGCCTTGCGGATCACGTTAAGCTGTCCATTCCTGTTCACTAAAGCCACAAGCTTCAACAGATTACAACAATGGCGACCTAGGCACCAACCCACATTTGACGAGGCCAGAGTCAGAGGCAGCAAAGGAAACTTGGAACACCTCAGCTTATATGTATATATGAAAAAAGATACTTGCTGTTCACTGGCTTACAGTATATAGACACAGCCTTGCAGCCAATGAGTATTGGGTGATGCCCACTTCAGCATCATACTCGGACAGCCAGTCTGTTAGAACAGTACTATATATGTACACCAGGTAATCTTGGGTCAACTTGAAGAATTGCACTTAGCAACCAAAGCCAAATCAACCCAAAGTTTTCTACAAGAAGATGGTATGGGAAAAGAAAGCAGCAGACACGCGCTACAGAAATCTGCTTCGTTGGTTCACCTTCTTTTCTTCCCGCCTTAACCAAGGTCTTGTAAGCTGCATCATAACAGGATGACTTGCTGTCCAGCCTGTTCCAAACACAAAGCACTAGTTCCCTAGAAATCTAGTCCGTGAAGCTCAAATTTACCAGCTGAGACTGAAGTCAATATTCCCATGGCATTGGTTCTCTTTGGCCTCCACATAGTCCGTGCCTTCACAATGGTATGTCCTGACTCAAGGCACAGAAGATGCTCACACTGACAGGTTGCTTCTCCTAACCCATCAGGGCAGTCAGTGAAACACTGTGGTGTATGACTGCAGCACACTGTCCTTACTGCACTCCCTCTTATAGTCTAGGACAATGCTAGCCAGTTCATGATTCTCAAATATGGTTGGAGCACTCTGGTGGGAAAATGAGTGCAAAAAATCAGAGGATGGTGAAAATACAGTAAATAATAAAGACTAACCTTTCTGTCAATGAAAAAGGTAAACACCAGGCAACACTCCCTTACGTAAACTAGCGAAATGCTCAGTACGGCAGTAGCACAAGCGAAAGGAAGAAGTTCTGTTATACTATCCTAGGGAAGGTGAACATTCAGTACACTATCCTGAATTCTACATCCTGCAAACCCATTAGATGAAGAATTTGCATAAGAAACTACGAACAGGAATTCCAGTGTCAAGCTTCAGATCAAGGGCACAAACAGAAATAAAAGCATGTGATTGTGTACCGAATGACCAATTGAACAGATTATTTATCTGAAAATAGTATTCCATGACCTCTTGGTGGCAAAAGAATGTGCCATATTTTAGGAACAGGATCAGCAGTATCAACAGCAATCTTTGCATTTTAAATTCTGAAAAAAGTTTGAATTTGAAATGTAGCAACATAACAAGTTAGGCATACATCACAAAAAGCAAAAGGCCAGTTAGGAGGATTAAGGCCCTATTTGCCGTTGAAAGGAGGCAATGACAAACAGCAAAAGGACCTCTAAATGTTCTATTATACATGAAATAGGATGCCATACAGAAGAGGAAGTCACTAAATCATAGTGTTTGAATACTATAAATGCTCAAACTCTAAGAAAAATGATCTTATCACCTGCCAATAAGTTAACAGGCTCAATGGCAAAGAAAGTGAAACAAATAATTACCAACAATATATAAACTACTCAGAACCAAAATTAATATAGCAATCAATTGTTAATCCCAAGGATCCAGTCATAAGGAACCAAAATTAAGATAGCAATCAATTGTTAATCTGAAGGATCCTTATTTAAACAGAACAACAGAAAGATACATATAAAAAGTAATATTGTTTTTACCTCAAGAATCCACCCAATGTATCTAACATTGTTGACATGCTGGTTTAGATCAAGATCAGACCATCGAGGCTGCATTATGTTGCATACCAACAAGCATAAATTACATAAGTAACAAACACTACAAATCATAACATAGGACACCAACTTATGGCGTGTACAATACTTACAGTCAAACCCCTTCTGACGTATTCTCTAGCCATGGCTTCACTATTTCCTGGCAATTTTGGAAGTTTGCAGCTGTCTTCATCAGCAATAGCAGTGCGCTCAAAAAAAATATGGTGCTATTTCAGTCCTCACTTCATCAGGAATCCTTGCGAGTTTTCTAGTACGCTTATGCATCATAACCCATTTACTGTTCATTTCACGAAAGAATGAGGAAAAAAATCAGCAAAAAGCAAATGGTCAAACAACAAAATGCTAACAGGTTATGGATCTGTGGAATAAGAAAAAAAATATTGCATAAAACAATAGCAATATGACAGGGAGGACACAGTCATGTAGTAATTTGTCTATTCTGTAATGTTATTAATTTAAACGAGCATAAAATCAAAATGAAAACCTTGTAGCCCTCAGTATAGTCTGGCCTGTGTTGCAATCATGTAAATGCCAATCTCGACGCATCCCGTTTTTACCATGACCACTGACCAATGTGTCTATACCAACTGTATCGCCCCTGCACAAAAAAATAAAAAAAACATTTAATTAAAAAATAACAGAGCCTTAAATTATCCAAATGCAATTAGGTCAATGAAGTACATGGTGAAACAGATGAGTTGCAACATATATCAACTTTCAAAATTAAATAATCAGAAGAATAAATTTTTGGAAACTTTTCCAAACTGACTTTTCAATTAAAGCAGATATCAGTTACCTACTTCTACATATCATTGTCACAATTATCATCAATGACTTTCAGGCCCCCAATTTCTCGCATGAATAGTTCACACCCAGATCCCCACCTAACATCATTATCGCATTTCCAACAAAACATTCTGAAGCAACTCAACAGATCTCAAACTTAGCAGCAACGGCGAGGGGAGAGGGGTGGGTTCTCCTACCTATCGTAGCACAGCAGGCTCGCAACAAGAAACCATAATTGACCCCTAGCTGACTAGCTTGACAAGTTCACATTAGTAGCATAACTTCACTTTTAAAAAAAAAGCTACCACTTAAACACAAAAACTAGAGCCAATTCAGCCTGAAGACTCAAATAACCAAAATATGTTGCAGTGTTTACCAGCACGTGTTAGAGTGAATAATTTTCATTATTGGGCTAACCCTAGGGAGGGTAGCTATATAGACATACATGGGCCTCATGGGCCTAAACCTCATATACTCCAACACCCCCCCGCAGTCTGAACTACCGGCGCAGCGGAGTTTACAGACTGGACATGAATGAAGAGAAGCAAGAACAACACACGAGCCCCCCCACAGTCGCAACTAGCCACCGGTGATGTTGAGGCTGGAGCGGAACTCGGCGAAGGTCGAGGACGGGAGACCTTTGGTGAAGATGTCGGCGAACTAGGAGGTGGTCGGGACGTGGAGAACCCGAACATCGCCAATGGCGACCTGATCCCGGACGAAGTGGAGATCGATCTCCACATGCTTGGTCCGCTGG
>CM041645.1:14535893-14575180 GCA_023333625.1 Bothriochloa decipiens
TACGACTAAGCTGCATCAGAGCATCACGTCCAGGATGGCCGAGCCGGCGGTGCCAAGTAGTGGAGGAAGGTGCGGCGGCGAAAGCAGCTGACAAAAGAGCCGGCGAAGAAGAGGCCGGAAACCGAAGGGTGTAAAGGGGCCCCGAGCTGTCACATTCGCTGTCACGTGGGAGAGAGGGGAAAAGGAGTGGGGAGGGGGAGGAGGAGGCCGGCCGGCCATGGTTGGCGGCGGCGGCGGCTGGACGGAAGGGGTGGGAGGGGAGGGGAGAGAGGAAGCTAAACCCTAGCTTGATACCATGTTAGAGTGAATAATTTTTATTATTGGGCTAACCCTAGGGAGGGTAGCTATATAGACATACATGGGCCTCATGGGCCTAAACCTCATATACTCCAACAGCACGGATACTGCTCCACCAGGACCTGCATCTGACTGACAACCCAGAACAAGTTCCGTTTGCTCATCTCTGGCGTCGAACCAAAGCCATCACCAAGCAGCCCAGCACTCTTGACATGATTGAGGGCTGTCTCCTAAATGCAGAAACAGGATAAAAAACAACATTAGCATCCACAATGAGCACCTTAGACCTTACAACACAATCAAACGCTATTGCCTCAGACGACTCACCTGCAAATGATTCATCAGCGTCTCTATGGACGCCGTCCTGTCGGCCCCAATCTCATAGGATCGGATGGAGAAGTCCTGCCGGAACACTTGCCCGTTGAAGCCGCCGAACGTGTCGACGAGCATGTCGGGCCGCTTGGGCTTCCAGTCCACCAGCGTCCACTGCCGCTCGGCTGCCAGGAAGATGGTCGTGATGGCCGCGAGCAGCACGCTCCAGTCCGGCAGCTGGTTGTAGAACGTTCTCGGAGCCGGAGCCGAGGAGCGGGACGACGCGTCGTCCTCTCCGTCAGTCACCGCAGACTTCCCGCCGCTGCTGGCCTTGGGGACGGCGGCGTGCGCGCGCGCCCCTGCTGATGAGGACCTCACCGCGCCCACGTTTGCGGTGACCCCACCCATGTCCAGGTTGTCCTTTGACCTGCCCGGTGCGTTCTTGGACGCCGAAGCCGGCACAGGGAAGAACACCGACGAGGCGACAGAGGTGGCATGAGAGTGAGTTGCGGATGGATACAGCCGCACAGCTTCCGCCTCCCCCCGAGCCCGGTCAAATCGAAGTACTGCTCGGAGAACTCGAACTGGATTTCAGAGGAAAAGAACCTTAATTGTTATTAATCGATTGCAGGGGGAGAATTCTTTGAACAGAAACTTCCCAGAATCCTGGAATTGGAGAAGGGACCACTGGTCCACTGCTGCTACCGATTTGTCAAAGCAAACAGCAAGTGGAAAAATCAGCATGCTGGTAAAACCTCAGTCATGCTAATCGAAGAAGCAAGACTTTCAGCTAGCTGATATTTCTTTCCAACAAAATCAATTAAAATTGTGGGTTTTTCTTCTTTGACCCTTACTAACCAAGAATCCAGCCCAAAATGGAACGTTGATACATCCGGGAAAAGATCCGGTAGAGTAGACGGTGACTGCGAATCTGCGATGGAGAAGGAGCTGCTGGGACGAACCTCACGATCGAGTTAGGGCGTTAGGGGGGCGCCGGGCCGCTTCCTCCTCCCTACGGTCGCGCCGCCGCCATTGACCACGGTGGTCACTGCCTGCGTGGGGGTCGCGAGAACTGGGGGAGCGGTGCTGAGTGAGCAGGCGAGGAAACTGGACGCACGCTGTGGGCCGCTTCGAAGTGGCTGGCCTGGCCTCGGAGGTGGGTCGCAGGCCTTTGTAAAAGGTTAGATTCGGCTCGCTGCCGAATGACGCTTGTACCCTCAATAGGCAGTGGTGGACTCGCCTAGTCACAAGAGTCAAGTGAGGGAGAATCTGGGGATGGAGAGGATGATGAGCTGTGTCGTGTTGCACGTGTCTGAGCGGCACTGACGTGTCACAAGTTATCAGATCAGCAAAGGACATCGACGGTCCGAATCTTTTCGGGACCAGCAACTACTCCATGAAAGAAATGTGAGTTCGTGACCATCGGCTCGGGGCGCATCCAATTCCTTGGGACACCTCAATCCCTTGGTGATTAAAGACTTCCATGCTACTATTCTCCCATTTCTTCTTTTTTTTATTTCTCAAAAAAATCTTCTCTTTTTCTCTATACAAAATTCTTTTATTTTTTACTTCTTCTCCCATTTCTCATGCATATTTTTTTATTCGTCTGTGCATTTTTCTATGTGAAGCCTAAAATTAACAAGATCTCAAGTGTCATACGCCTTCCTAAAACTTGAATCATCTATTCATTCATATATCTAAGTCCCATATGGGAGAATTTCTTCTCAAAAAGACTGTTTGTAAGTGATATACTCTAGAGGAATCGGAGTGGAAAAAACTATAGTACCTCCGTTCCACTTTGATTTTTTTTAGAAAAAATTTAAAGTGACTTACAATTTAGACCAGAAGGAGTACTACACAAGCTCATAAAACACATTTATAGGTATCAGTCTAATACACATATACGTATATATGCTAAATTCGGCAAAACATTCAGGTGTATACTACATGCTAAAAAAGCAAAGGGAAAAGATTCTATTACGATATGCTTACTAGCTTTGCTACCAGGTCACATATATATACTCCTACTATCTACGGTTTTTGAATAAATCAAATTATAAAACCGTTCTAAGTGAAAACTTTTGTAAATTTATACGTATTTTATAGACTAAACAACACTTTGACTTTCTGGCTGAATAACTTTTACTATGCGCTTAGATATACACCAATCTGGATTTTCTGCCTTTCTTCATCAAAGGCACAAGTGACTTTAGGCATGCCTTCTCGATCTGACGGCTATTGTGCCTCTCTACTCTTCTAGTGAAAGCCTGAACAGCCCAAATCAGAACAACCCAGCTGAGGCCCATTTATGGACGAGAAAAAAAAACCATTTTAGCCTTGCTACCTGGTTTTGGCGGGGAATGTGCGTCACTTTGCCGCCAGTTGTGTTCTTGCCCGCCGCCGCCGTCATGTCGTCCTCGCGGCGCAGCTAGGTCACGCCTCGCGCCGCAGCTAGGTCGCGCTGTCGCCCCCGTCGTCAGGTCCTGCTCGCGCAGCAGCTATGTGACGCCGCCGTCAGGTAGCGCTCTCATCGTGCAGTGCATCGACGTCCTTGTCTGAGATTGCGTTCATCCGAGATGCAAGGCAATCGGCTGCAGCAGCATTCGTACTGAAGTTCGTTCTTGCCGGTGAGCCGCGAGCCTATGATAATCAACGTATTGACTTCTTCTTTCTTTGCGATTTCACTTCTATTTGTTTACATGTGAAAGTTCTGTTCATATGTGCTTATTATTTGTAGTATTCTAAGTGTTGGGATTGTCCCACATCGGTTAGCTGATAGAGGGGTGGCCAGCTTATAAGGTGGGGCAGTCCTTCCCAACAGCTCAGACTTTTGGGGTGAGCAGGCTTGTAAGGCCTTTTGGGCTGGGCTAATATTAGTTATGGGCCCACTTACACTTGTTGCGTGCTATCTACGGCACCGGTAATGGGCTAGGCCGGCTCTAAGGAACCAAGTGGCACTGGCAGATGGGCCAGGCCTGGTTCTACAACTGGTATCGGAGCCCATAGTCAGTAAATCCTAAAGCAATCTTATGGTTACGGGGGAACCCGTTAACGTCTTGTTGGGTTCACAGGGAATGTGTGATCAGACGTTGGGCTCGTCGGACTCAGGCATGGCCTCTTCCGTATGTGAAGAGCTGGGTCCGATGTGTGACGGGGGAGATTGTGTAACATTCTAGATGTTAATGACAACTAAAACTTGATTAAGTGCATTGTTAAAGCATAATCATTGAGTATCATGACATAAATGCATTCATGTTTTAATGATATCTTTTATGTGATGCTTAGTTTTATACATGAAATGATGATGCTTTCTGTTTATGTAAAGTTTCTTGTCATTTTATGTATTTCTACAAGTTTATAAAACAACCTAAAATCCATCTTGTTACCTTGTGCTTTGCTTGATGTTTATGTTAGGTCAACCTTGATATGTATCAACTAAAATAAGTTTATATTTCATAGGTTGCTTGTGTTTTTAAACTGTTGTGTCGCATGAACTCATAAAACCCTAATTTTTAATGTCACTTTCAATCCTTGATTTATGCCCTATATGGATTAAGGTGTAAAGTCATGCTTTACTCTTGAGTCATGTGTAGGGGATAAATTCAATAGCAATAATTAAAAATTGGGCTCCAAGTTTGAGTTTGGAATTGGGTTCCCAAAACTTGCTTCAAGTTGGGTCATTCAAGTTTAAATTTAAATTGGGGCAATATTAAAAATATTTTTTAAAAGTAAACTTGGTAAACCAAGCGTACTATTGGGTCATTAATCTAAAAATATCCTTGGCTGATGTTTGTGATCACTAATGATCAACCAATTAATTTAGAAACCAAATTGAGTTTGAATTCGCTTTCGAAAACCCTAATTTCAAAACCCTGTTTTACCCCTCTTTCTATATTTCAAAATTTATAAGGAATTTTGATATACTCTCAAAATATAGTTTGTAGATTTTGATAAGAGCTACAAAGTTGGTATTCAAAGTTTTTCAAGTTTCTAAAAAGAATTTCAAATGAATTCAAAAAAATACCATTTTTCGGCATTTGCCCCTTTTTGATTTTAAATTCATATTTCAAAATTTATGCATAATTTGGAAAAACTTTGTATATGAAGAAGGTTTGGTTTGAAAATTTGAGCATTTCATATATTGGGTGATTTTTAAGTTATTTATCAAAATCAAAATATTTTTAAAATGTTTGTTCTAGGGGTTTATTTCCTTTTTCTCGCTTTTTAAAATTTGATTTAAAAATCTAATTTCTGTGCAGAAATTGAAGTTCTTCATTTTGACAAAAGTGTAGAGCTTGAAATTTTGAACATTTCATAGATTGGGAGTTTTTCAACTTCTATTCAAAAATTTGGAGTAATTTGTAAAACCATGCTAGTGGCATTTCTATAATTTTTGCAAAATTCGAGTTGGACAATCGCCGCTTTGCTGCTTCGTCGCCGGCGTTCTTCGCCGAGCTTCCAGGCGCGTCCACGCGAGTGCCAGCAACTGCTTGCACTGTGGACGACCGCCTCAATGTGTCATCACCTCGCTGGGCGCCTTTCCTCTATAAGTAGCCAAGCCGCCGTGGTCATCTTCTATTTTTTTCCTCTCTCCCCTATTTTGGCCACCACCGGCGTTGTCGTCGCCGCTAGCCATGACCACCACCGAGCCCAACCTCGTCATCTGCCCACGCCATCAGCTCCGCCTAGAGCTCCTGCCCCCGTAGCACTAGTTCGTGATGGTCGGTTCGGTATGGACAGCGTGGTCAGCGTGGTCGCCGTTGTCTTCTTCAGAGCCCGCAACAGTGCCGCCGCAGCCGCCCCACCGTCGACCATCGTGTTCCGCCTCGTCTCTGCCTCAACCAAGGTGAGCACCGTCTTCGCCTCATTCTCCTGAAACCGTAGGTGCCTTCATTTTAACCTCTCATGCATCGAAGGTCGCACGCCACCGCGTACAGTACAGCCACAACCGCCTCGCCGCCGATAGCACCCTAACGTGCTCTGTTTTTTTATACAGTAGCACCAAAAGTTTCACTTTCTCGTGGTGATTGCATAGGAGCAAACCGCATTGAAAAAGGCCCAGCCGTTGGCAAGTTACGCCATGGTCAACATCTCCCCTGCGCTGGTCAACGTCTAGAGGTAGAAGACGACACTATTTATGCAATTTATTTATTTCAGAAAAATCCAGAAAATATTGTTTTCTTTGGAAATTTATAGTAATTCAGGTATAGCTCTAAAAATTCTAAAAATTTATGTGTATGCTCTTTATGATGTTCTCTACCTAAAAAATATGAAATGACAAATTTGAGTACTATTTGCATAGGTTAAAATTAGCTCTTTTAATTGAAAAATACACCTTCAATGATTTTTAATAAATAAAATAATTGTCTTTTATTTCTGAAATTTGTTTTGCCATCTATTTAGACCAAGAGCTTTTCAAAATAAAATTTTGAGCTCAATTAGATAACTTTAATTTTATGCTTTTATTTTAATGTTTTTAATTAATTAATTAACCCCTTTAATCATGTTTAATCATTATAGGGTTGTTTGACTTTGGGATTGCTTGATGATCTTGGGTCATTAACCCTAATAACCTTTGGCACTTTAATTAATTGTTTGCGCTTATCTGGATCATGTCAGTAGAACTTAATTAACGTTATTTCATGTGTTCAATAACTTTCTTAAATGACGTAGTTAATCTTAATGAACTTAGAAAGTAAGTTTTGGTTGGCTTGCAACTTTATCGTGAAGAAAAGTTGTACTCAAGCCCTTAATCCGGTCATGCATCCATCAAGCATCATGTTTACTTTTCCATCATGTCGAATCATATCATGTTATCGTGTAGTCTCTGTTAACGAAGAGTTTAACGCTGTCGAACCAGATTCCAAGGAAGAGCAGAACCAGGAGTTGAGTGTTGATCCAGAGTTAGAAATTGTATACTCCAAGCATCAAGGCAAACCCCAGATACATTTAAACCCTACCCTTATTTTATAAAAGTTTTATCGCTTCAGTTATATTATGTTGCATTAAGTACTAGTCGTTGGGTGGTAACCTACCAATTGCATTACCTGTCTTAATTCCATATTCCTTGTTACCTGATTTTGAAAAATGTTTAGTTATGCTTAGCTCTGCTTAATTAGTAGGTTTTCAAAAAGAAAAAGAATGAAAAAGATGAGGATGGCTTTACTTGTTGGAATCATGACAATAGTTAATAAATCGAGTCCGGACGGGTAATTTGCATTGGAAATGGAGTCCCTCTGTAGTGTTTTCGTCTGTTGATGCCCTAGGTCCCGTGTCGATGGTGATCTGGTGATATCGAGAAACTAGAAATCCACATGCATGAAGTGATATACTAAGGGTTAGAGCCCAGGTATGTCATGGAGTGATATATAGTGGGTCAGAGCCCCCACATATGTCATAGTGTGTTATACTGTGGGTTTAAGTTTCCATGTATATCGGTACACTGGGTTGAAGTGCTCATGTGTATCATGTGGTGATATATGGCTGCGGTTGTTATCCCGGTATATCTTTGGTCTGGTATGCATTTTGGTTGAAGCCTCATGCATATCAAGATCTAGGTCCCAGCTGGGTATAAAAATGGATTCGAATCGCCGTTGCTTCTCAGAGAAGAAGACTCGATCGTTATTCATCATCGTAGTAACAACTTGAAGAATACTTAAGGTTTAAGAATGAAGTTGGTTGGTAATCTTGATCTAGAGCAAGACAACTTTACTTTCTGTCAAGCTTTTCTGCAAAAATTCTTATCTCTTACAAGCCTTACCTTGTCCCTCTAGCCTGCATTTTCTGAGTCTTCACCCCTCTTTTTCGTCGGGTCAGTCTTGTTGAGTACTTTTGTACTCAGGGTTTGTTGAACCCCTGTTGCAGATGCTAATTGGTGTTCCAATCAAGTTCATGTCGGTGGGCTCGACGTGATCTGGTTGTCCTCTCCCGACTTAGGCGCTCTACCTAAGTTGTCTTCTGTAGTTCTACTCTGCTTTCACAATTGAAGATAAGTTTATAAAAGATAATTTATTTATAATTTATAAATTTACTTTTATCTTTTCTTTGCACTCTGATTCTTATTTTGTAACAAATGTTGTAATGTTGCAGCTACTTCTTTGTTGATCCTGGTATAAATTGTTAAATGTGGTTTAATCGGGGTCCTTTGAGGGCACCCGACAGGGCTTTCTAAGTTGTATGGGATGCATGCATGGCTATTAGAGGTCTTTGAGACAGTGATAGGTGCATGTGGGCCATATAATTTAGGAGGTTCTGCCACAGATTGTTGGGTTTAGTGCTACATCGAGAATTGATGTTGGGAGCGCACAACATATAAGGTTGGGCAACCCAGGCCTTAGCTTTAAATTAAAAATTCGATGGAACAACCCAACAAGTGAGTTATAGTACATTCGATTTTTTTTCTTAGTTTATTCTAGGTGTAGGGTTGTCGAGCACGAGACAGGAGAGATCATCTAACAAAAAATCTCGAGATGAAACAAGAACATGTTGTCCAGTTCATATGGGTCTTACATTAGATCGAGTGACAAGGAATATGAAGTGCTTGATCTAATTCTTGAACATAATCATGTTCTTCACTTGCCACATACGTGCCATTTGATGACATCATAGAGGGAGATTTCAGAAGTGCAAGCTTTTGAAATTAAAGCCGCTGATGATTCTGGAATTAGGCCAAAAGCTGCATATGAGTTGGCTAGTCGTCAAGTTGGAGGGCGAATGAATCTCACCCACACTTGTCGTGATCATAAGAATTACTTGTAGGGCAGGCGCCAAAGAGAGTTGACATATGGTCAGGCAGGAAGCATGTTAAAGTATTTTCAAGAAAAGATGTCTGACAACCCTTCTTTCCACTACACTATGCAATTGGATGCAGAAGAACACATAACCAATATATTTTGGGCTGATTCTAAGATGTTAGTTGTGGGCAGTTTGCAAGGACCGGTGTATTGTGTAGCCATGCTTTGAAAGTTCTTGACTTGATGAACATCAAGCTATTGCCTAGCCATTATGTGCTGAAGCGTTAGACAAGGGAAGCAAGATATGGAACTATCCAAGATAACAAAGGAAGGAGCATAATCGAGGACCCAAAGTTAGACGTTGTGTTTCGCTACAAGCATATGTCTAAAAAATTTCTGAATTTGGCATATCCAGCTGCAAGCGATCCAGAATGTTGCATTTTAGTAGACAATGCACTTGATTGGCTCGCTAAATTACTACATGACAAATTAAGTGCATCTACACGTATCTTGTGTGATACAGAAAGTGTCCAACCTAACAGTCTTGAAGAAAAAAGAGGTTGAACCAAGAAGTTCAAAGCGGCACAGAGGTTGGCTTGACGAGACACGAAAGTACAAAAATAAAGCGCAAGATAATTCTAATGTATGTTGTTGAACACTTGCAATAGGTGTCGTAATTTACTACTTCTTGCTAAACACAAGATTATATGTTTCATGCAGCTTGAAGCGGATGATGGTGATGTCCAAACTCAAGAGTTATTGGAAAGTACTCATTAGGTTCAGAATTCCTTTGCATTCACTACCTATGCAGATGTGATAATGGTACTTTTGATATTGCTCCTCTTAAATTTTGAAAAATACTATCAATAATTCACTTCTGTTTTCTAACTTTTTTTCCTTTGCAGGGTCGTACTGAATTATCTAACCCAGCCGATCAAGATCTTTTTTTTAGATCTTTGATTTATTAGCTGCTATCACATACGGAACATATTCGTCTTTTGGGGTGATTGGTGAGCACCGTGTGCTCTTGAGTGGAGATTATTTTGGTTCTTTTAGCCTTGCTACTTCTCTGGCTAACTGTACATGTTTATATTCTGTAGTGGATATTGTTGATGGAAACTATCATGGAACTGTTAAAATAATGAAGTGGATTTGATTTTAGTTGTGCATTAAAATAACTGTATGCTGAAACTCTGTAAACTTCATGACTTCCATGCTCTCGAAGTGGGCTTTACTTGGGCTACTTTCTTGTTTGGGCTGGATAGATTTGCAAGGGAGAATTGAGATGTCCAGCAGCCGTCGGATCCAAAATGGATGGCATCAGGCATGCCTAAAGTCATCTGTGCCTTTGCTGAAAAAAGGCAGAGAATCCAGATGAAGCTACAGTTGCAAGTTCCTTTTAAGTGTCGTTGCCTATGAATCTGTAGCTATAGCTGCCAGTACTTAGCGCATGCATGTTCCTTTCTCTCACCTCGTGGCCACACGCACCCATCTTTTTTTAGACAGAAGAAAGGATCCAAGGCCACACGCATGCATGTTCTCCCACTGCCGCACACCCATTTCTCCCACTGCTGCGCACCCATCACTGCTATCTGTCAATCATTGTCCCTATAGCACTTCAGGTCATTGGCGTGTCTTAGCAGGAACACTTAAAAAAAGACCGAAGGAGTAGGTCTAAATATATAAAATAATTAATACATCTAGAAAAGTTAAAATATTTTATTTGTCTTCGTTTGCGTTTACTTATCACCAACTTTTTAATATAGCAATTTTGATCATTCGTCTTTTTTTCTAAAATTTTAGATAATACCTCAAAGCATATAACACTAATAAAGTATGTTCAACGAAGAATTATATATGTTAAAACTTGATGTATCTAAAAATTTTTTGTAGAAAAAAATATATGGTCGAAATTGCTATAGTAAAAGTTTAGGCACAAGTAAACAAAAACGAAATAGTATAAAAAATTTAAGACAACTTAGCAGTTACTAGGACTTTCAAAATTGAAGAAACTATATTATTTACGGAAGTTTAAGTGGCATGAGATTTGAGAAGCAATAGCATGGATTTTTGTTTTTGACAACACAACAGCATGTAGCCCAAAAGGCCGAACGGTGACGCCCCGCAGAAAAGGACAGGGGCTATTGCGCTAAGATCAGTTTTGAATTTATCCTCGTTTTTTTTTTTGCAATGTTGCATTTTTACGTTTGTGTTAGAATGAACACTCCGTCTGCCTTTACTGTAACTCTGTTAGTGATTTTGTAATAAAAACAAATAAGAAAAAAAAGAAAACGCTTCACTGTAAAAAACAAGACAAAACTACCCTTACATTATCCCTTCACCCGTTCCCCTCGTCCTCTCGACTGCAACTAGCAGCCAAGGACCGAGGCGAGGCGAGGCGGCTGTCAGGCGCGGCCGGGCGCAGCGGCGGGCAGGCGAGGCTCGCGTCCACGCGTGGCGGCAGCCAGGCGAGGCGGCGTCCAGGCGCAGCGGCATGGGCACGCGTCGTGCGTCCAGTTGCGGCAGCGGCGAGGCGCGGCCGCGCGCGCGTCGTGGGGCATGACTGCGTCTGAGGGTCAGGCCTAGTCCGTCGGCGGGCTATGGTTTGGCGGCTGGGCGGCGCCGGCAGGGATGACGGCGCACCTGGGCGGCGGGGCGCAGCGCGCATCTAGGCCAGGAGGAGCCCGCGCGGGGCTGGGCTCGGCGCGCGGCCAGGAAGGTGCGTGGCTTGGCCCCGGGACCGCGCCACCGCTTCTCTACACATCCTCACCACCCACGAGTACTAGCAGCAGCTTCACCTCCATCTCCTACTCATCCTGCGCGCGCTCGCCCCTGCTCTCGGTACAAGGAAAAAGGAGAAGGACCTCATGCATGAATTCAAAGAAATAAAAGGGTCCAGATGCAAAACTATCAGAGAGAAGAGTTTACATATATGGGCTTTGTTCATTTCTAAAAAGTCTAGGGTTTTTGATGCAAAGTGTATATCTTTTATGAATTTCGGTTTTTGATTAAATGAATTTATAGAAATGCTTATAAAGCTTAGAAAAAATTAATATCTTCGTGAATGTTAGTCCAAATGAGCGATTCAAATTTTGTTAGGTCCTTGGTGACGTGTTCTACCTGTTAAAAATATAATATACCATTTTTGTGATACTTATATATGCAGCTTTATTTAAGTCTTAGAATGCTTGATATCTTTGAAACTAATTTGATGATGTCCAATCAAACCGTCATCTCCATTAGTCTTTTGAAATTATATGTAATAAGTTATTCGAAGGTTGCTATCAACTTTTTTTTAGAAAATAGAGGTAAAATCACAATAAATTTAGAAAAGTAAGGCATTTTGGTAAGGGCAAAGTTGTCCTTGAGCAGCCCATTTAACGCCGTTATCTGCTTTTAATGGAGTAGAGGTAAACTGAGCGTTTATTTTTCACAAAGTGAAAATAAAAATGTAATATTGTAAAAAAACAAAGGTAAAATCAAAACCGGTGTTTAAAACGAGGTTAGAAACGCAATAAGCCCAGAAGGATAAAACGCCTGGCTGCTTGGAAGATCGTGCCGCACGGCGCACGCCGTTTGCGCGCAGCAGCAGCCAAGCCAGCAGCAGGATGCGGATAGACAGACCCGCTCTCCCGTCTCATCCATCCACAAGCAAATGGAAAAATAAATCAACCAGACAGACCTGCTCACACCGCTAACCCTAAACCCCCAAATCGCGCCCCTCTCGATCCCCGCCGCCGCCGCCGCCACCACGGGGCTTACCGGCTGGTCCCGCCGAGCGCTGGGCTCGCCGCGGGCCGGCGCCACCGCCCCGCCGCACGGCTTCCCTTGAGGTACGGTGAAAGCCTTATCCTATCCTACCATACAAATCCGGTTTGCGCACGATCGGTGCTCGCGGGTTCTGATGCGTGTATGCCTCCTTGTGATGCTCCCTGTCGCGGTTGGATGCGTTGCGCGGGGGGATTTTTGGTTGGATGAGCGTTTGGGATTGGGATGAGGGATTTGGGCGGAGATTTCGCCTCGGGCTCCCATGTCTCGTGAAAATTCGTCTGCAGCGCGTGAAAATTTGTCTACCGCGCGTGTCTATGTTCCGTGCTAGAGTGGATGTGAGGGCGCCCGTTTTGCAACCTGGCGCGCAGTGCTAATTCATGCGGTAGTTTTGGGCTCGTGATGTTGAGCATCTCTTCGTTGATGCTTTCGGTTATTTATTGAATATTTTGGGCCATTCGTGGATGGGAGCGTAGATTCAGCGTGTTTGCTATGCTTGTGATGTTTTAGATGTATTGTTTTTACTGTATTAGGCTGTGGAGAGATTTCGTGGATGGGAGCATAGATTCAGCGTGTCTGCTATGCTTGTGATGTTCTAGATGTATTGTTTTTACTGCCATGTTATCAGAAGAAACTAACCTGAGTCACATTTCTTTTCCGCTAGCTATTGGAACATCCAGTATCATTCCTTTATTCAGTTTATTAGGTTGGAAGTACTGCTTGTTGCTTTTGTAGTACATGCTATCATCTTGGCACAGCAACTCTCTAAGTGATGTATTGGTTTAATGGAATAGTTTTACCATTAAACAGGCTGCATTGCTTGTGTTCATCTTTTAGTAAATGCAATGCTCCACTCAATCGACCTTTGTGGTTCACACTATATGCCATGTTTTGTCATAGAAGAATGCTTTTGATTTCCTTGTTAGGGGCTGTTTGGACAAGGATTTAGATAAAAATCTTAAATTTGACCTATGCACTTCAGACAGTTGTGATGCAAATACTCTGTTTACTCTGTGTTTTTCGTTTCATGAATATAATGTGCCTCCATTTAATTTGACTCATTTTCAGATATCTGCATTTCAAGTGAGGTTAATAACACTGCTATTTGTGCCAAGAATTTTGGGAAGTTACTGGCATAATGGAGTTCTCAAAGCAAGGGCAGGCACCCATGCCAAGCAACATCGGATCACAACAGCTACCCTCTTCAAATGTCCAATCTAATCAAACAGAGCATCCTTCTTTGTTTTATCCATCATCATTGCCTGCTGACTGGAGTTCACAGCAGATGTTCTCTATGGGAACCTCAGTACCAGTTAGCTCATATTATATTGTCCCCATGAGTCAGCAGTCTGTCCAACTAGGTGCTTCCAGGCCAGAAGTTTCACGTCCTTCGGGGGCACAACCATTGCTAAGTAGGGTATCCTTGAGGCCACCCCAGCAGGTGCTAAATATTCAAACATCTTTGCCGGCAATGGCTGGATCACAACCCTCACCATCTATGGCAGGCAGGAAATCACAACAGACAATTGCTTCTCCAAAGGTTCAGATGCTGAAATCTCCATCTTTCCAGTCATCCAATAAGCGGCCTGCACAGAAGGAGCCACCGTCAAAGGTCCAGCATCAGCAATTTGAATCTGTGAGGTCCAAGTTCAGGGAGTCTCTTGTTGCTGCGTTGAGTTTGGATTCAGATCAGCAGAATAAGAGCCAGTCTCCTAATAATGTGCAGTCTGATGGGTCTACAGATAATTTCAAACCAGCAGCAGATGCGGTACAGGATTTAGTGGCAACCACATCAAAAGATGTAACCAATTCAGGTACAGCCACAACTGTAGCTCCCAGTAGATGTGAGGAGAATGAGAAGTTACGAAGTGATTTAGCTCCAGAGATGATCACGAGTATAAATGATGACATGCAGCAACAGTCAAATCAGGTTTCTTCAGAAGATGACTTATTGGGTCAATGTATGGTTGCAGATGAACTTTTGCAAGGTCACGGGCTTAGTTGGGTTTCTGATCTTGATGCTGGGATTTCTGAACCTAATGCAGAACCTAATGATCTAAAAAGGCCACGGACTTCTGATGTGGAGTCTGAGTCAAAAAGAATAAAGTCTGCCAATGAGTTAGCAATGGATAAGGAGAAATTTAATCAAAGGGCAGAAACTTTGGCGTTTAGAATTGAAGAGGAGCTGTTCAAATTGTTTGGTGGAGTAAATAAGAAGTACAAGGAAAAGGGCAGATCTCTTTTGTTTAATTTGAAAGACAAAAGCAACCCTGAGCTAAGAGAGAGGGTCTTGTCTGGAGATATTGCACCTGAACGCCTTTGTTCAATGACTGCAGAAGAACTTGCCTCCAAAGAACTCTCAGAGTGGCGGCTGGCTAAAGCTGAGGAGTTTAACAAGATGGTTGTCCTTCCGACTAGGGAGGTTGACCCTAGGCGTTTGGTTAGAAAAACTCACAAAGGAGAGTTCCAAGTTGAAGTCGAAGAACGAGATGGTTTCTCAGTGGAGGTTGAACTTGGGAGTAATCTTACTAATATTCCATCAAAAGCTGTTGAAGATCAGACAAAGTCTAATGGAACAGATGGTAAAGAAGATGTTCAAGAAAAAGAAAAAGCATCTGATAGCACTTCACAAGATGAGGATGGCAGAACAGGCAACAATGATATGCCAGGTGATGTAGAATATATTGATAATGTGAAAGCTGATCTCATGCAGGAACTTATTTTGGATGACATGAAGGACACCTTAAATCTCCCACCAATTCCTTCGTTAGATGAATTCATGCAGGGCTTAGATTCCGAGCCACCTTTTGTTGATCTCTCAGTTGGTACTCCTCAAGAAGATGTCAATGACTCTGAGGAACCTGACACCATGGAGCCTGAGGATCTTCCAGAGACAGAAGATAATGCATCTGCACCAGAGAAAGCTGAATCTGAATCTGATAAAGATAATGCATCTGCACCAGAGAAAACTGAATCTGATAAGTCATCTGCACAGGCTAACAGTGAGCCCAAGATAGAGTCACCAGGACATACAGCGATTCCAAATTCGGATCTTACCGAACCACGTGATGGAGAGCTGAACAAATCCTCCCCCTCCCCAGGCACAGGTGAAGCCAAGAAAACAACTACTGATAATGTCTCTAATCCTGATTCTGTTCATCACAATCAGCCAGCCAGTATCCCTATGATACGTGAGAGCATATGGGAAGGTGCAATTCAACTGACAGTGTCTTCACTCGCTAATGTTGTTGCTATTTTCAAAAGGTATATGGCCATCTGAGCGTTTTGTTTTTTCATGACTTGTCATTTGTATGTAATGTTGATCTAACCCATTCTCCTTTGCATCTTCATACTTTCTGCACTTTATAATCAAATTGATGTTCTGCTATTCGTCTTGACATTCTTGTGGCTATATTAAGGCCATTATTAGGTCATATTAAGTTTAGAATAGAATTTCTGAGTAACATCTCTTGTTTAGGAAAAAACTTGTACACAAATGCTCATGTCATGGTCCTTCTGTTTAGAGTTATGCAAATGCACCACTTTATAAATGGAAGTTAAGCTACATTTCAGCAGTTAGGAATTATGCATAATGTCAATAACTCTTTAACATGTTATTTGCTTTGATTTGCTTTATTCTTTTGTTTGTGTACCCCTGGGCATTCTACTTGGGCTATTTTTCTTAATAGCCTTGCGCGAACTTGGTAGATATGTCGGTCTGTGCTAATTCTAGTACGGTTATACTGTTTCCACATTCTTCCAACCAACTGATACACCCAATATTGGTATACTAACTATTTTGAAGAAAAGTAAGTGCAATTGCAAAAATTCTAAATTAATAAATCATTATCATTGTGCTCACCCTAGTATTAGTTTTTATATGTCATGGATTTGTAACCTGGTTTAAGTTAAAAATGAATGCAGGCTGTGTTGTTTTGTTGTGCTAAATATTTGTTACTTTGTATATGATTTTTGTACTCTCGGTGTGAATATTAATTGCCTGCAAACTATTGAGTGCATGGAGATGTGTAAATGGCTGAATGTATTTGTTCTATTTGGACAGCAGCTAACATGTCTTAAAATTTGAACTTTTCAGTGGTGAAAAGCCATCATTAAAAGATTGGCGTCGTTTTGTTGAGATTAAGGGAAGAGTTAAACTCAGTGCTTTTCAAGAGTTTGTTGAACAGCTTCCCAAATCTAGAAGCCGTGCTATAATGGTAATTCTTTTTCTTACTGTAGTCTGTTTATGTATTCCCTTTGTGACAGGTTTAATATGTTGAGTCTGGTGAAAATATCTTATCTTTGTGTCTATTTACCTCGTGGATATTGTTGACATGCTGATATACGATTATGTATATTCTGATTTGGAGAGCAAGCACTTATTTGATATCTGCGATTGAACAATGGTTGAACTTAGTAGGTGGGATAATCATGTGCTAAAAACAAAATCACATAATTGCATTTCAGGTTTGTGTTAGCACCTAAATGCATGTATAATGTCATTTGGCTTTGTTAGCCAGAATATTCATGGAGTCGTAGATGTGAATAGTTATTTCAGATTATCGTTCATACTGGAATCAATTTAAGTGTTGTGTTTTACATTATGTGTGGGCACCCTGCCTTAGGTTAGCTGTTGGTTATCTGTTTCATCAATTTAACTACCTGGTAACTACTTTGATAGATAACTGAGCTTTGCTGGAAGGAGGGTTCATCGGAGAGTGGCCGCCAACATATCTTGCAGGTTACATTTTTGCCACTCACCACTGTTGGAGCAATCTTATTAGAATATAGAGGATTGGATATACTAAATTTCCTTCTTGTTGTGCAGACTATCGATGCATATGTTTCAGATGAGAGAGTAGGATTAGCTGTGCCTGCAGAAGGAATAGAGCTGTACCTGTGCCCTTCTCATGGGAAAACCGTGGAAATCCTTTCACGGCACTTGCCAAAGGAGCACCAGGAGAGCCTTGCTGTGGCGGAGTCATCCTTCATTGGAGTTGTGGTATGGCGGAGGCCCAACATCCCTAGGGTACCCACCTCCCATGGCTCCCATGGCTCCCACCACAGACATGATGGTAACAAGAGGCAGTCAATCCTAGGGAAACCACAGGTTATGAATCCGGCCGCAAGGCCCTCCCTACCTAACTCATATGGTGCACCACCAGGGTTCCCCAACCAGCGCCACCTCGAGGAAGATGTAACTGATGATGTCCCTCCGGGCTTTGGACCCGGTGTTGCTAGGGATGAGGACGATCTTCCTGAATTTAATTTTGTTAATTCGTCACACCATGCTGCTAATGTAACTGCGCATGCCTACAAGGGCCGGTCACATGTGCCGCCACCCTCTGCTCGCCCAGCAGAGCAAATGAGGGAACTGGTTCAGAAGTATGGTAAAAGATCATCTGTTCAAGCCCCTCGTTCCTGGGATGACGACGACGATGACATACCAGAGTGGAACCCCAACCAGACGATTAGGCAGCCACCACTGCCTCACGCCCCGCAGCAAGTGCCGTTGCCTCCACCTCCCGTCCAGCAGATGAACGCCTACCAGCAGCAGTACCACATCCCAAGTGCAGTGCAGCCCCAGGTTCCCATCAGTCCGCTGCCCCATGCTTACCTCCGGACCCAGCCGCCTGGCCAAGCATGGCAGCACCAGCAGCAGCCTAGTAATGCTTGGTGGCCGGCGCAGGGCGTTGCTGCAGCCGCCGCACAGTTGACTAACATTGTACAGCAACCCCAGTATGGTGTAGTGCCTGGCACTAGTGGCGTCCAAGGCTACGACTCAAGCAGCGCGAGTGGATTGGCATGGAGGCCGAGATAGGACATTGTAAAATTGAGCTGGTTTTCTTCTGTAGCTGTTGGTCAGACTTGACGAGCGTCCGTTGTAGGGTGTTTTTCTTTTTCATTCCTTTTTTGTTTGGCTGGACGTTCATGTAAGTATGAATGGTGTACACCCGTACAAAGGATGTAATCTGGATGGACTAGCTAGTTGCTGGTTGTACCCGTTTATCCGGTAGGACTTTTTTCAATCGTTTTAACTTCTGAACAGCAGTCGTTTTTCAGCCAATGTTCTTAGGCACTGCCGACAATAATAGTAATAATGTACCTCAAAGTTTCTAAACCATTTTATAAATTACATGGCATATGGTGGACTCTGATATGCGCACCGAATCGACCCGCCGGAACATGTGCCAATTGGCTTTTTTGATGCCAGCTGGGCCAGCTAGGCCAGCTGTGTTTCCAACTACTGTGCCCCTCGTTTGCGTCGACTAGTTTCTGTTGCGCACTTTTGATCAATATATGGGCCTGTGTTTGCAAGGCCAATTATCTTTGCCGTCTCTTTTCTGTGTGTGGGCAAATTGCAGTACATTTTTGCTGTTTTTAGACGTTACTTATACGAGAGATGCTCATCAGCTTATTACTCATCTCATTTCGTTTTAAATTGCAAATCGTTCTGGTTTCTAGATGTATATAAAATTCCGGCAACCGGTCTCGCAAGTCTAAGATGAAACGCCGAGATAGTTGGGACCTGTACACAGTCGCGCACAGTGAAACATAATAATATGCTCTATATACATCGGCAGGATCATTCAGAAAGAGCTTGTAGAAGCGCAGAACTCGAAAGTAGGAGTAATCGGCAAGCACATTTTTCAATTCAAATCAAACAAAGAAAGGCATAGAATCTGATTTTTCACGAGGAAGGCACTCTGAGTATTTAGCTTGTCTGGCAACATTATTTGCCAATTTTTCTCTAAAAGAACATTGGTTTTCTTAAATGAAAGATTCAGAAACATTAATTTGTCGGTCCTACTCAGTTAAAACATGTGTTCTCGGCAGCTACATTTATAGAACAATATAACAATCAAGTGATGGTCAAGCTGCATAAGGCAGGTGTAATCACAACAGAGAAAAGTGAGATTACAGTCTTACAGATTCACAATTATGCATGCTATGTATAGTGCACGTATGTATAAGACCTGCTGCTAGGTATTAGTAGTTCTAGATCGATTTGGCAGACTCATTCACCTGCGGCCAAATGCTTTAGAGCAACTTTAGTGCGGTCTCCAAATTAGACCTTAAAATTATATTTACAGGCTGGGCTAGAAAAAATAGGAGCTTAAATTAAGGCCAAGGAACTAGACCGAAGTCCCTATCGATGGTGGGACCCGCCTGTCAGCAAAGATTTTCCCCTGCTTCGGCTCCGTCCGCGTTGCTCTGGCGCCGCCACCGCGCCTGCTCCGCCGCTTGCCACCGGACGCTCGTCCGTCCGCGTTGCTCCGGCGCCGCCACCGCGCCTGCTCCGCCGCCCGCCACAGCCACGCCCCGCCACCGCGCCTGCTCCCCAACCACGCCACCGCCACCCGCCGCCGCCGACCCCCAGGCCTTGCCGCCGTCCGCCCGCCCCACCAGGTACCGGATCCACTTCGCTCCGACGCCGCTATGCTGCATCGTCCTCGCGTGGTCCTCATCCACCACCTCGTCCTCCGTTCCGACCGCCCGCCGTTCATGGCGTACTCGACTTGAGGGCCTTCGTCTCCGTACAAGACGGTGGGCAGACTGCACCTGGATCATCTCTACTAACACGCGCAGTTTTGATAACAGTGAAGTACAATACAATTACTTTACCTGAATCTAGTATTCATGCTGCCATGTGTAATATGTTGCGTGCATCTAGTACTGTCTATTCCAGTCATCAAGCTCACTACAAGCATCTTTCTACCAAGTCTCAACCTTCTTTTCATGTGCAAATGCTGCTTAAAGAACTCAATTTAGCCTAGCCATGAAGAATATGAGTTCATTATAGTTGCTCTCTTTGCTTCCTTATTGTGGCGAGTCCTCTTCTTGAATTCTTATCAGGTCACTGAATTCCTGACAGAATACTTGATATGTAAGTTTCATCTCTGCTCTATGCTGCATTTGCTTTCTCGCATACATGCATTCAAGCTTTTATTCTTGATGCTTAGTTGTCCGTTGTTTTCAGCAGGCTCTATGTCACAACCTAACACACGATAGTGACCATTTCTTAATGTGCTGTCACTGCATCCCTGTGCCATGTTAGTGTTAATTGAGCGCTAGGATGCATGTTTCATTTTGATTTGAAATTATTTTCCTTGTGCCATTTTGGCTGATAAATCCCCAATTGGTTATTACTCCATGACATACCTTTTTTTCTTTAATATTAGGATTTGACTGACAGCTAATCCATTGTTTTTTTCAATTATGTGATACAAAATCATAAACTTTTCTGTTAACTTTTTCCCTTTTTTTTGTTGCTATGGCAGATGTCAAGGTTTGGAACTAGAGTTCGTCGATGGTGGGATGAAGAGGACGAATCTGATGTTGACAACCTCTTCATCATTGCTGGTCTTCTTGAGGGCTCCAAGAGAAACAAGCGCAAGAAAAAGTTCCGTGTATCGTTGCCGGGTCGCCGCAACGTGCCACGGGACATTTCGGGAGGTCACAATCGCATCTACCTGGACTACTTCGCGGACCAGTGTGTATACAGTGAGAGACATTTCAGAAGGAGGTTTCAGATATCCAGGTCGCTCTTTCTGATGATAGTGGATGCAGTGGAGTCTCATGATGACTATTTCCGTCAGTAGCCCGATGCCATCGGAACTCTTGGCGCCTCTCCCATACAGAAGGTTGTTGCCGCAGTTCGGATGCTTGCCTACGGTATTTCGGCCGACTTTTTCGATGAGTATGTGAGGATGGGAGAGAGCACCATCATCGAGTGTCTGAAACATTTTGTGAAGGCTGTCTTCGAGGTCTTTGGTGAAGAATATTTGAGGGCCCCCAATACCCAGGACACAGCCAGCCTGCTGGTAATGAATAGTGCAAGAGGGTTCCCTGGTATGCTTGGTTCCATTGATTGCATGCATTGGAAATGGGACAAGTGCCCAGTAGGTTGGAGAGGAGCATACGAAGGGAAAGAAGATGGGCTGACCATGATCCTTGAGGCCGTTGCATCACAAGATCTATGGATCTGGCATGCATTCTTCAGCCTTCCAGGTTCTCTAAATGATATCAACGTTTTGTGGCGCTCTCCACTCTTCCAAAGTCTGACTTCTGGGACAGCACCACAAGTGGAATACATGGTCAATGAAAACAAGTACACAATGGGGTACTATCTTGCCGATGGGATATACCTAGCCTGGGCAACATTTGTCAAAGCTTTTCAAAGACCATAGGGCAACAAGAAAATCCACTTCACAATGGCACAAGAAGCTGCGAGAAAAGATGTCGAAAGAGCGTTTGGGGTACTCCAAGCTCGCTTTGCAATAGTGCGGGGTCCTGCAAGAATGTGGCATAAGGAGGATCTATGGTACATAATGCAAGCTTGTGTAATCTTGTACAACATGATAATTGAGGATGGGCGAGATGAGGAAGATGATTTTAACTACCATCAGGAGGGTGTCCCTGTGTTGCAACCTACGGACTACCAACGTCGTAATCCGCTTGTGCTAGAGGACTTCCTGAAGATACACGACGAGATTGAGGATAGGTCTTCACATGAGCGACTTCGGGATGACCTTGTAGAGCACTTACGGGCAATTCATAGTTCTAGGTAGTTAGAGATTCTAGTTATTTACAAATGTACACTGTAGTTGGTGATCTGTGTATTTCAGTTTTAATACTCTCTGAAGACAATGGTTCAATATTGCATTATCCTATTTGTCTCTCTGAAATGTGAAGTATTCTAAAAAATGTTACGTTCATGCTTCCTTTGATCAGCATCTAATGCCATTTATGTTACTGCACTTGAATTTTTCAGTGACTTACATTACATATTGCTGTCGGTGAAAAAAAAACTCCAAAATAGCTACTGTACAACAAGATCAGTTCAGACATAACACTCAGCCTGTGCATCTAACAATATACAATGAGGCATGAATTAGCAACCAAGTTTTCTGGGTAGACTGAAAGGATTCTTTCTTTATGGTCTCCTAATAAACATGATCATGCAAAACACTTGAACTGAACAACATTCCATGCAGCCAAGAAACCAACAAGCACCACCAACAAAGATTCACTCAAACCTTTCAAAGAAAACTCTAATTCACAACCTACATAAATTTCTTTGATATTCCAAGCAGAAGATCCAGAGAAAGATTTAATGGATATTATACACTAAACTGTCAAGTTAAGAGCTTCAGCATACAAAAGAATCATACATAGCCTCAGCAATACCTAAAGCAAAGCATTATCCATTATGCGACCACAATAACCAATATAACTACAAACACTGAATTGGATCATATCGGCGTTGTCTCCATAAATACACAGTATCACAGTTTAATGGTTTAAGAAACTAGCAAGAATCACTTGGTGGTTAACAGTTTTGGGAATATCAAGAAACAACTATTGTGTACCAAAATGGTCATTTGTTACTTAAGAAAATTTCACTGAGACAGTGCTAAACTCATAGCCAATATCAATCTAAAACAAGGGAATGAAATTAGCACAACTCACCAAATAGTCAGGTGTCCAATGGTTGGGGCTGAAGTCGTCGCCGGCAACCTCATAGACGTGTGCTGGTGATGTTGTGGTGCTGCCGGCGTCCCAGGTGGCAGCGTGAGGCTCCATGAAGGTCAACGCGCGAAGTAAGCCGCTGCCGCCACTGCCGGGAGAAGGCATCCTGCCGCTGCCGCCGCCGGGAGAAGGGCCTTCTTGGCGACGAGACAGGTTGGCGGTGAGGGGAATAGACGCAGATTGACGATGAGGAGCGACGAAGGAACGACGCTTCGTGGCAGCAGTCGCACGGGGAGGCAGCGCGCCTCCGGAGAAACCCGGTGCCACCATGTGCTTTCACTGTTGTATGTATGTATTTGCAGGTGGTGCAGGCGCTGGCTCTGTTCAAGGCTGAAGACAAGAACCTGCTGAGGTCGCACCAGAAGTGGATCGAGAGGTCGTCGCAGAAGCTGGCGTGGATCAACCGGTCGTCGTCGTCGTCGTCGCAGTCCCAGGTGGTGGTCGCCGCGCGTGGCCGGGCGGCCGGGTGCCGCCGCGGGGCCGCACGTGGGCGGGCGACGCCACTGTGGGGCCACGCGTGGGCGGGCGTGCGTCGCCGGGCGGCTCGCGTGCGTCGTCGGGCGGCTAGCTAGGGTTCACGGTGGGGAGAGGAACGTGGGTGGGAACCACAGGACAGGGGATACCGGATGCAGGGGCCTGACATTATAATTTGATGGGCATGAAAAATAGATGCCCAAATACAAGCTTCGCTGAAATTGATTTTTTTTTTCAAACCACTAAAATTTAGAGTAGGGGTCTAAGTAGGGCTTGGGCTGGAGTTACTCTTAGGGGCCAGGCGAGCCCACTCCTCCTCCTTGCGTTCCTCCCTTGACCTTGAGGCGCACAATGCGGCGTTCCGGGCAAGAAACATCCTGACCTCGCAACATAACTTCCTGGTGTCAGGGGAAAGACAAAGATCCTCGCCCGACACCGTCTCCCACGAGTTCGATTTTGAGAGCTTGGCGAGGGTGCAGGACAGCTCCTCCCGGCGCCAATCTTTCTCCAGATCAGCTCGCGCCTCTTTCTGCTGGGTTCATCAGCGACGGCCAGCATGGAGACCACGTCGATGTCCATCTCCATGATGCCTCTCCCTCTTTTCCTTCTTCAAGAGAAAAAAGGCTTAGGGCAGTCCAATGGAGCAATAATGATAGTTTCTATGTCTATTAATTGCTTTGACAGCTCACCGTTTTGCTGATGTGTCAATAGAATTAATGAGGAGAGAGAGCGCAAAATGAAGAAACCGTTTCTTCCTCACGAAACTAGGTCGACGCTAGCAACGAAGCTGCAAGAAACGATCGAATCGCCACTGGGAAGACTCCACTCGTTTCTATCTGCCTGCATCCGGATCCCTTGCGCTGGCCGCCAGCTTCCCTCTTCCCTCGCGTACTCTTGATTCGCTCCTCGCTTGGTGCGCGCGGCCTTGCTGCAGAGCTCGCGTAGGACCGCCGGTGAACTCGCGCAGGCGGCCATGAAGCTCGCGAGGCTCGTAGCGCAGCACGCGCAGGCCGCCGCGGAGATCGCCGCAAAGCACGCGCAGGTTGCCGCAGAGCTTGTGTAAGCCCGCCGGTGAGCTCGTGCAGGCTTGGAAGCAAGCAATAACAGAGATCCATGCACATGTGTTGAAGAGTTTGCCGCCATGAGAGGCAAGCTTGACGACCGGCTGCAAGGCAAGTCCAAGAAGATGTCGAAGAGAAGCAAGCAAAGATTCGGATGTAGTTGGTGAGAAAATCATGGCTTTTGATGCCAAACAAATCCTGCAGCCAGATCCCACTCTGCGGACTGCATCGGCTTGAAGAACTCCGACGCGAACATCTTGTCCCTTACCGCGCGCGTCCACTCGGCGGCAGCCGCGCTCGCCCACGCTCGCACGAACACCCGCTGGCCGCCGCCGCGCGGACACCAGCTCCAGCCGAGGTTCCTCTGCAGGTTGCGGTCGCCGGCCGTCGTAGTCGCATCACGCGCCGGCCGCCGCGCGCGCCCGACCGTGTGGCCTTGCACCACCGCGCGGACGCCAGCTCCGGCCTCGGCCTGCCACTGCTGGGGGGTCGTTCCACCGCAGGGCCAACGTCACGGATCTGTTCTGCTGGTGAGCGGCGCCGCCGCGCTTGTCTGCTAGCGCCCGCGGGAGCTCTGCTCGGGAGCCACCGGGCTGCTATGCTTTTTTACTGCGTGCGGTGTGCCGTCTGCATATAAGATCCAGAGAGGAGAGAGAGGAACGAGATGAATGATTGGTTAATTTTTCATATGAAAGGTTAAGAAAATTTCTGCAATGGGAAGAATAGTTTTTCGGTGTGATGTCGTATGCAGTAGAAACTAGGGTGATTTCTTTTTTTTTTTGAAAATACGTAGCTTTTCATCACTCAACTGACAACTCGTCAGCAACGATTACAGACACGGTTTGAGGCAAGGAGATTGTGAATTCCCCTTCGTCCTCGTTACAAGACAGACCCAGCGCTGCTAATTCATGGGCAGCCCGGTTACAAGCTCTACGAGTAAATACACACTCTACTTGAATAAAGTTCAATGCTAAAAGCGACTTGATTTCATCTACCAAATAGCCAACCTCTGTATCATCATAAGCATCTAACGTAATGGCCTTCACCACCTCCTGTGCATCAGTTTCAACAATTAGCCGAGCAATGCCACAGCTCACCGCCATCTGGACGCCTTGCAAGCAAGCGACCAGTTCGGACTGCATTGGGTTCAGGAGATGATTGATTCTTCCTCTACCTGATATAACCACATCGCCATCGTGATCCCTGATTAGCGCTCCCCAACTTCCAACTCTATTCTTCGGTATGAACGATCCATCACAGTTAAGCTTCATAACATCAGCTGGTGGTTTGGACCACCTTGTATCTGGCCGAGCATGGTTCACACTTGGGGGAGACGAGCATCCATTCATTTTCATCTCCTTTACATACATTTCCACGCTCCGAGCCGGGACCTGTGGCGGTCTCCTTCTTCCTTCCTCCCTGATTGTATTTCTTTCCGACCAAATGTACCAGAGGACGGTAATCATTAGCATCTTCCTTTGGTCTGTGGCTCTGAGAATGTATTCCACTGCCTCGATGGCAGAGCGAGTTGTCGCCAAGGCCAATCTATCTGCTTCTAGCCCCAGCAAGCACCACAATTGCTTTGCCATCTTACACTTGAAGAACAGATGTCTTCCATCTTCGCCCGAGTGGTCGCACACTAGGCATCTATTCGGAATTTTCATCCCTCGCCGCGTCAAGTTACACCTGAGCGGGTGGCTATTGTTTGCAAATTGCCATATAAAGTGTTTAATCTTGTTTGTGCATGACAATCTCCATATGTTTCTCCATAGGCTATCGGGTTTAGCATTACTTCCTTCCTGCTGGCCACTCTGAGAATGGTTTCTAATGTAGTCCTCCCTCGCCACTCTATAAGCGCTTTTAACATGAAACGCCCATGTTTGTCAAAGTGCCAGGCCACCGAGTTGTGCCGACCCTGATAAACTGGCAGTGCCAAGATTAACTCGGTGTCGACATCCCAGAAAACATCCCGAACTAGCTACTCATCCCACTAGCCAGTGTAAGGGTCAATTAGCTCAGCTACTTCTGTGAGAATATTATGCCTTCTAAGAGTTATCGGTTTTCGGCATTTGTCCCTTGGGATCCAAGGTTCTGACCACATGTTCAGCTCGACACCGTCTCCAACTCTCTAGATCATGCCTTGCTTCACCACCTTCAGGCCCTCCAGAATACTTCTCCAAGAATACGACATTCCACTTTTCAATTTCGCTTCCAGAACCGATGTGTTGGTAAAATACTTTGCCTTCAACACTCTTGCGCACAAGGAGTCTGGGTTCTGCATGAGTCTCTAACTTTGTTTAGCGAACATGGCCATATTGAAGCAATGAATATCTCTAAACCCCAAACCGCCTTCTTCTTTTGGTTTCATCATCTGTTCTTTGCTTAGCTAGTGTATCTTGTGCTTCCCCTCTTGGTGATTCCACCAAAATCTGCACATCATAGCCCCAATTTTGTCGCATAATGTTTTTGATAGATCGAAACAGCCCATGGCGAAAGTGGGGATAGCCTGAGCCATGGCCTTAATAAGTATCTCTTTTCCAGCCCATGACAAGAACTTTTCATTCTAGCCTTGCATACGCTTCCAGACCCTATCCTTTATATAAGCAAATGTGTTGATTTTTTATTTTCCCACATGCACCGGTAGCCCCAAATATTTCTCAATTGCTGTCTCCCTTGTGATCTGCAGTAAGTCACACACTTGCTTTCTTCTCTTCGGTTTTGTGTTTTTGCTAAACAAAATAGCTGACTTGCCCTTGTTAATGACTTGGCCTGAACAATCTTCATAAATCTGGAGTATATTCTGCAAGTGCGAGCAATCCCCCGCATTCACTCAAATCAAAATCAGAGAATCATCGGCGAACAACAAGTGTGATATGCTCGGTGCACTATTGCAAATTTTCACTCCTGCAATAAGACCATCCTCTCCTTCCTTCTTTAGTAAAGCAGAGAAGGCCTCCGCACATAAAAGGAACAGATAAGGTGACAGAGGGTCTCCTTGATGTAAGCCTCTTTCTAGGGCAAAAGGTTCAGATAAGTCCTTATTAATTTTCACCTGGTATTTAACCATAGTGACACACTCCATTATTAGGGAGATCCATTGCTCATAGAACCCCATTCTTCTCATCATTTGCTCCAGAAAACCCCACTCAACTCTATCATCAGCCTTACTCATATCAAGTTTTATGGCTGCATAATCATCCTTCCCTTCCCTCTTATTCATTAGAAAATGTGTTAGCTCATAAGCGATCAAGATATTATTTGAGATCAGTCTACCCGGAACAAAAGCACTTTGGTGGGGTGTAATAAGATCAGGCAAAACTTATCTTAGTCTATTAGCTAAGACTTTCGAGATCACCTTGTAGACCACATTGCATAAGCTAATGGGTCTCAACTCAGTGACTTTCTGTGGCCGTTTGACTTTGGGGATGAGAGAAATAATTGTGTCGTTCCATCCATGCTGCATCTGGCCCCCTCAACACCACCCTCACTTTCTTCACCAACTAATCACCGACTATATCCTAGTAGTTTTTGAAAAAACCACAGACATACCATCAGGGCTAGGTGCTTTGAGGTCACCTATGCCATCCAAGGCCGCCTTGATCTCCTCATCATTGAACTCGGCCGTGAGTAGGGAATTCATCTCCTCAGTGATGCCAGGTTGCACGGCATTCAATAGCTGTTGCATGTGCCCCCCGTTGTTTATAGTGCATGACCTAAAAATCTGGTAAAAATGGTTAGAAATGTACTCCTTCTCCTCCCCCCTCACCCATCCTCCATCCTCCTTCTGTAAATCTCCAACTCTATTTCTCCTTCTCCTTGCTGAGCATGTGTTATGGAAATATGTGGTGTTTCGGTCTCCAAATTGCATCCAATTCACGTGTGCTCGCTGCTTCTAGTACAAATCAATTTGCTCCTCCAAATTGTCCACTTTGAAACTCCACACTGCTTCTCTCTGAACCGATGCATCGTTGATCGGTTCTCTTCTCCATTTCTCCAACTCCTTTTTAGCTTGCTTCAATCTCTTCTCCAAGTCTCCCAACATGTTCTCGCTCCAATCCTTCAGGCTCGCAGCCACACCCCTCAAGCTTTCTCCCAACACTCTACCGGCATCACCACCTCTCTCCCACGCCTCCTCAATCACTCTCTGGCATCCCTCCTCTTTAGTCCAGCTTGCCTCAAATTTGAAACCCCCTCCTCCTCCCCTACTCCTCGGCAAGGGTTCGGTTTCTATTACCACTGGTCGATGGTTCGAATGATATGTATCACCATTTTCACATGCACCAAAGGGAACTTCATCCGCCACTCTGCGTTCGCCACTGCATGATCCAACCTCTCCTTAATGTGTGTCACTCCCTTCATTTTCTTATTCCTCCACGTGAAGATGTCCCCCATAAAACCCAAGTCATCGAGTTCACACACCTCCAAAGCTCCCTTGAAATGATCAAGACATGCTTGTGCCCTCGGGAACCCTCCTCCTTCTCGTGATGAAACAGGATTTCATTGAAATCGCCACCGCACAGCCATGCAACTTTTTATTGTCCTGGTCCTTCAGCCACTCTAGGAGATCCCAAGTTTTATTTTTGAGCTCGGGCTCTCTGTAGATACCTGTAAATATCCATTCTTCCCCGCTGGTCTCCTGGACCTCCAAGTCAATGTGGTTCTTTGATTTGCTC
The DNA here is from genome assembly GCA_023333625.1 of Bothriochloa decipiens. Classification (NCBI taxonomy): domain Eukaryota; kingdom Viridiplantae; phylum Streptophyta; class Magnoliopsida; order Poales; family Poaceae; genus Bothriochloa; species Bothriochloa decipiens. The sequence continues at coordinate 14,564,745 of CM041645.1, forward strand.
ATCAAAACCACACCACCCCACTCCTCCACAACACAACCAAACTGCCGCTTTTCCTTCACAATCTACCACCACCGCATTCGCCATTCCCAACTTTTTCTTGAAATTCATCATCCTTGTCTCATCAAGTTTCATTTCTGACAAGAAAAGGACATCAGGCTCCTCCGTTTTATGACACCCAAGGAGCCCCTGAACTGCCAGGGCGTTTCCCAACCCCCAGCAGTTCCAGCATATAATCTTTGCTTCTCGTAGGGCTGATCCGTCAGCCCCGCATTCACCTGATTACCCAACACCACATCACCCCCAAGCTTGCTACCATCACTGGATTTTAGTTTCTTTGCTATCTCAGAATCAAATCCTTCATCTGAGGAGAATAACTGCTTTTCATATCAATCTCCATCATATCATCATTCCTATTGTTGGACCTTGGACGTCTCTTGAAAGTTTTGAGGAGATTCTTACTATCATCCCTCGGTTCCAGCTCCTTTGATTCATCTTGTTCATTGACACCATCTCCTTTCCCTTTATTCTGAAAAGTATTGTTCACATTATTCTCAACAATCTTTCCATCCAACCCCGCTGTTTGCTTATCCTCTATCACATTTGAGGCTGGAAGGGTATTCGTTTGATTCATGACCTCCTTTTTACCTGTTCTGTCCATGTTTCCAGACTCATTTCTTTCTGAGTCTCTCCTCTTCCATGATGGCGCATTGCTTCTGGACAATCCGCCACCAGAAATTCCACTGCTTTCCCAGCAACATGAGTAGGCTCCTCTTCCCCATGTGCCTCTACCTGCCATCTTAGACCCCTTATTGTCGGCCCCATTGCATGCTGGCTTGTAACGTAGATATTTCCCAAACTGTGCCACTTCCCCCTTTTTTAGTTTGATCGAGCACGCTTTCTCCGTATGCCCAATTATGCCACAAATATGGCAAAAATCCGGCAGGTGTTCATATATCACTGGACACCATCGATCAAGACTACCCTCCTCGATTTGCACTGTCACACCACGCATCAAGGGCTTCCTAATATTCAGTGATCTTAACTCGTAGCACATTGCCTGTCACCATACCATCTTCCCCTACATCCGCTGTCATAAATTCTCCAATTTCATCTCCGATCACCTCTCCTGTTTCCCTTGACATCAGCCCAAATGGTAATTTTGTGATTTTTACCCAAATTGGGATGGAAGAGAAATCAATTTCGTCTACAGTTTTTGATCCATCGTATTCGACCATCACTAGAAGATTATTTGATAACATCGATGGTCCTTCCTCCAGGGCTTTAATTTTCCCCGACGCTTGAAGGAAGGTGAATAAGAAATGGTTGTCTCCCCTATCTTGGCACTCCACACCACAGATTGGGCACCAAATCTTCCCAAGTGATTGGATCAATGCCTCCGGAGGAGCAGGTTTCTCTGAGAGAAGTTTGCCGATTGCCTGCGGTAACGTTGGTCCCTTTTCTTCCCTCCGAGACCCTGAAATGCGGACGCCCTTCCTCTCCACCACAGAAAGCTTGAGATTCCCCATCAGCTTCGACACCCCTTCCATCCTCGCTCCTGGGAACTACAGCACCAGTGACTGAAGGATGGCTTTTAGGATTGGGTGACAGTTCTATTTGTGGGATGTAAAACATGTGATTCCTAGGGAAGAGAACCCTAGAAGCCTACAGAAATGCCTCGAGCTGACAATCACCAGGGAAAACCAAATTTTCTATTTCCTGGATATAGCAAAAACCAATTTTGCCACTTCAAGCACCAAGGAAAATCACCTTTGCTACTTCTGTTACAGGAAGCCAGGAACCCTCCAGAAGAGCGCACAACCTCAACGTCGGAGACGGTGGTGTAGGGCACGCCGCAGGCAGCGGAGGATGCCGGAGCGATGCCTTCCTCAATGCTGCATCGCTAGGGCAAGGTGCGGAGCGCTGCGCGTCGGTGGTGATGGTGGATATGTGGATGGGGAAGAGACACCAACCTTATTTGACGACGGCAGCGCGTGGCGGTGAAGTCACAGCAGCGATGAGTGGTGGTGGTGGAGGCCTGCAAGGAGAGGAAGGCAGGTCGCCGCAGAGGTGGAGGCCCAGCGGCCTACACGAGCAGGATGAAGCTAGTGGAAGGGGAGGCGGGGAGAGGCGAGGCAACGGCTGCGCGGCTACGACGCGGCGAGGCGGCGGGGCGGGCTGTGAGATGCAGGGGCACCGGGCGGAGTAAATCATGCCACCCAGCAAGGAGGAGGGCGTGGCGGACCGCGGCGCGCCGGCGAAGAAGAGCAGAGCCGCGCCGGCGAGAACGAGCTGGGCTGACGGGGACGAGTTCGGGAAAAGGCCCTCCATTAACTACGACTCTGAGTCTCTAAGGCACGGAATTGGGCAGGGATCGGAAGGCGGAATTTGTTTGACCTGCCCAGGTCGGCTAATTCCAAAACGGATCGAAGAAGCGGATTTTTTTTTTATACCTCTGCTTGGCCGCTGCCGTCGCCCGCGTCAGCATGCAATGCCGTATCCACTGCCGGAGGTTTCCCCTGCACGGCCGCCAGGAGCTTCTCCTGCTTAACACCACCCTTTTGCTCCTCCGCCACCGAATCCTGTAGCTTAATGATAGCCCAGGTATCCGATGATAGAGCGTGTTCGGCAGAACACTTCTCGGCTGATTCCGGCTGGTCGGCTCTCACATGGCACTGTAGCACCAGCCGGAACCAGCCGGCTTATGCACCAGCCGAACGGAGCCGATGAACAAATATGATCCAGGGCACCATGACAAATATGTTCTTGCTGAGAAATTGGCTGCTTTCCGTATGGAGTATATACATTCAATCTTAGGAGAGTCCAATTCATCACTATCACAGAACAGAACATATGGAAGCAAGAAGGAACGAGCTTCTGAGTAGTCTGAACACAATGATAGCCAATATTAGAGCTATTTTGGAGTTCATTTTGTTCCAAATCACTATTATTGAGGGTCTAATTAATTTGAACTACCAAAGCAGACCTACTAATTTTTTGAAGCCCGAAGTACCATTTGATCAGAATTATGTCGTGTCTTTTTAGGGGAATATCACGTGTGGTAGAAATCGAAGACATCTCTCAAGTGAACTGTGAATGAACGCGGCTGATGTATGCATCTAGGCCACACAATAAGCACAAAAATGGAGGCAAATTTGATAAATCATTCATATACAAACTTTATTAGCATAATAAGCAAATCGTCCATACCAACTAGCACGTGAGGTCAAACCAACCATTCATGGTTGTCTCGCCCCACAATCAATCAAACTTGTGGGGTACCGGCCGGTGAAGGATGCAAGATCAGGCTTACCGAGAGAAAGACTAGAGAAAGAAACTTTTTATGCTGAGATGCAAATGGAAATTGGAATTTTTTGTTTTTAAAGAATTTTAGGGTCAAGCCCTAGTCTTTTAACATCAGCCAAAAGATGGTTTTACCGTTTATAGCATTGCAGATGACCTAGCATCCATTAGCAATTCAGATTTAACAGAACAAACGAACCTGATTACAAGCAGCCTAGCTAATTGCCTTCCCCAAAATGAACTTTTTTTACCATTTCCCATATATAATCCATCGTAGCCGCCTAAATAGACCACATCAAACCTCTAAAAAAAGGGTGAAGCACCTATATTTTTAGTTTGATAAATGTTAACATTACTAGTATTTAATCGCAGAGGACAGAGAAAGAAGATGTAATCGCATAAATGAGGCAAGTGTTCTGCTCGAAGAATTTCCCATTCATCAAAAAGCTAGTGTTGGTTATCCTTTGAAACAGACGCGGGCGTGTTGTATCCTAAGGACAGAGGGTTTGTGGGAGTCTGTCATGAGTTGGTGTGAGTGTGAGTTTGTGTCCCTGGGGCTTGCCTTTTTTAGCTGGTCCGGGGTGTGTTGTATGAGTTCTTTCCCATCGTTACTTCTTAATATAGTGAACAAATATTCCAAAGTATTTCGAGATTGTACGAATATATGACACCTCAAAGTATTTTGGTATGACTATTCCAAAGATACATCCCCATTTTACTTAATTAAATATTTGAACAAATATTCCTAGTCACATTGCTAGAAGTAAAATTAAACTGGACAGCATTTTTTGTGAAATAATGGTTAGGAAGGCCCAATGGCTTCCACTCAAATATGTATAGGAATACTGAGTTGTTCTTAGCAATGTGAGTAAACATAGGTCATGAGTACGGATCGCATATGAAATACATAGGACGTGGCCTAATATGTACTGTAATCAAACTCTGTATTCATCATCATTTGGCACATAACTCATATGAGTATAAGCAGTGGCGGATGCAGGATGGGGAACAAGGGGGGCCAAAATAATGGAGATGTTATTTAATTGTCAATTTAGACTTTTGCTAAAGTAATTATAGTGATGATTAGGTGCTTGGGTGGGGGGGGGGGGGGGGGGGCGGGCTGAAATGGTGAAACTCTTCATTGTTAGGATAGTTAGAGAGAGGTGGACAAAAAAGTGGGTGAAGAGAAATGTTGCCTCATTAATAATAGGTATAAATAGATTCTAATAATTCATACTAAATGAAATCTATCATTAAGTCCAAAATATTACAACTTTCACATGGCAAAGCTACTCCTTGGATTACATAGCCGTAGGCTCGAGAGTGTACAAACGTGAAGAAGGTGGAATCTTTCTTTTCTAAATCGTACTTCAATTCTCACTAGAACTGTATACTAACTAATACTTGTGCATTTAGTTTGACAAGGTTTATGTGCAAGAAGACATTCATTGCGCAAGACAAAATGTTTTAGACAAAGATGACCAATGAATTCAAGATTTGAAACTGGTTTCATTCTAAGCAAAGATGGATTACAAGAAGTACAATGATGTTTATCAAGAGGCCAACATGTATGCTACATAAGTGGATGCATTTACACAAATATGTTGAACAATCACGTAGCATCACACCAAATTGTTGGACAAGAGCAGGGCAGGGCATGGGCAGCGCAGAGAGTGGAACAACAATTTTACTGCATTGGACTCCAATTTTTGACTCTTTTGCTTCAAAATGAATCAAAGCTCTTGTATAGGATATTTTGGTGGAGGGTTAAGCTACAACTTTTTTTAAGAGGCCAAGGTGATTAGTGCTACACTTAGGGAGATAAATATGGTCAGAGTTGGTTGTGTTAGCGCATAAATTGAGTTCACGACTGGGCTCAAAACTTCTATTTTTGCCTTGTTTGAAAGGGGTTTTGGACTATCAACCACTATTACAAAATTGACTTTGGGAGACAGGCCATTTCATTGATGAAGGCAGTCACAAAGTCTACCATCTCCTAAAATAGGCGATGACTTTATGAGGCAGTCATATTATTTTAGGAGATAAATAAATAATGTCTGCCTCCAAAATTCCATTAATAGAGACAGACATCTTAAAAGGTTCGCCCTAGAAGATATGAGCTATTTTCAAAGGTGGATCTCATATGAGATCTGCCTCTATTAATTGGGCCAAATCTATTGGACCCAAGCAAGCCCGCTTAGCAGACTCCAGCTATAAAGCAACCGGTTACTAGGCCATTTAGTTAGCACTTGGCTCCCTCCCTCCCCCCTCTCTCTCAGGCATAGAAGTCATGCTCTCTCCTCCTCCTCTTTCTCTTACCGGTATGCACATAGTTGTCTTAGCAGGGCCACACATACTGATTATATTGTTTCCTTCATCAAAAAGAGCTAGTGCTAATCCATTTGGACGATATTCCCATGTTGGAAGTCTAAAAACACGTGTAATGGCCAACTCAAGTTCAAGATAAACATAATGAGTTGTCACTGAGTTGGGAAAAAAGGGACACATTATACAAAGAAGCACAGACATCATACTTCACTTTAATTTTGAGAATCCTTTATACCCATACAAGTTGCACATTTACCTATTACCTTCATTGTTAAATCAACTAGTTGCATTTTTATAGCTATATGCAAGATACATTGACCCTTTTCATCTTGAGCTTGTAGATTAGCTCCAAATTCAAGTAACATCTGCGTAGCAAATGTAGATACTCCATTATTAAACCATTCACAATGCATACTCTAGCAAGCTAAAAAATATTGAACACGTTATGTAACTCCATGAAATTTGTTTGACCATTCACGTGTATAGCAAATGAAGTAAGGTTGAACCATCACTTTTTCATCTAAAAGAGAATAAGTAAATATTTCTCTTTTACGGTATTTAGAAGGCTCATGAAAAGTGGAAATAAATTCATTGTAAAACAGTATAGTATACATGCATGTATTGATCCATAATAATGAAGATTAACCTAACCACAATAGAATCATCAATTTAGATATTGCTACACAACGAGTCATACAGATTTCAGATATTCCAGAATGAACTTGGGTAATGGAAGTCCTCAACGCTAATGCATGTTAACATTCACTAATATTATAGAAATGCTAGCATACAAAAGAGGATGTGTTATCATCCACGATCCATTTACCCTAACATAGCACATAATGTTAATCCCAGCAAGCGACCACAAGGCCAAGATAGAATCATGCACCAAAACCAAGTAAACATGGATAACAAAAGCAAAGATAACACTATATGAAGTAGTATCAGGCGGGCTGCATGAGTTGACATCAAAACTTGGCTCCTGAGTCATAAGTACACAACAAAACTAGGCTCGTGAGTCATGAATAGACATCAAAACTAATCAGATTCATTACACGGTCTTATAGAGAAACCAAAAGGGCAAAAATATAGAAGACTAGTTCCTCAAGCTCAATGCTCAAGATGCTAATTTCCTCATGCACGACATCTCTTCTTCCCACTTGTACTCTTCGACCTTGCACTTCCACCCTTCTTCCTACTTCTAGTCGCCTGGATTTTGCTGACCTTGTTGAAAGTATCTAAATGGCTAGACGGGGTGCGAGAAATAACCTATAAAGTTTTCTTACAAAACACTAGGGTAAACTAGTTGGACAACAAGATGACACTAAGGAATTAATTTTGCTCTAGCTCTACTAGACCACAAGCAAGCCTCCTACACAATGCTAGTTTCTATGATCTCCAAGGATATTTATCATACAACGTAGCGACTAAGGTTACCACTACACCTAGAAAGAGCTACTAGTAAGGTAATTAATAAACTAATAGCAACTACACCAGCTCTACGCTAAGCTACACAAGCAACCACCATAGAAAGAAAATATAGAAATGCAATGCAAGGGAGATAGTGAGCAAACCAAACTGGGGAAGAGACAACTGAATACCAATTGAACACCAAGATTTATCCCCATTGTGCAGCTACTTACTAGCAATATATGTCCACATTGTGGCAAGTCACTAAAAAGGTGGCTTACACGCTAATAGGCATCACATGCTAGTCCACACTTGTGCACTGTAAGAGCCACACTAGACAACACTCCACAAGCCATGATTTCACTAGAGTATCTTTTTGTGAATCTCCCATGGAGATTAAGCTCAAGAACCCATCACAATGCCTTGATTGGAGTCACAAAATCACTAAAGATGCCCAACGACCCACCGCTAGCCAAAGCCGCTTAGATAGTGCCACTAGATGCCTCAACTAAGTGCAAATGCACTAGAATCTCAATCCTAATGTCACTTAGATGATGAACAAATGAAGGAGGTGAGAGGGAGGTGTTGTCTCAGTTAGGGTTTGTCACACATGAAAATGGCCAAGAGAATTGCCCTAAGTCAACTGAGCCCTTTAAATAGAACCCCAAGCCTTGCACTAGTTGTTAGGGAGAACAAACAACCTTCAATCTTGTATACAAGACCATCAGATCAACCAGTTCATCACTAGGATCTGGTGCCCTCTGCTCCTACTACCATGCATCCCATAATTCAAAACTAGACATTGCCACGCCCAATGGCTCTCTGCTGCATCCGAGCCACTAGGGTCTTATTGCTCAATTCTACACTGAGAGGTCTAGGAACCTAAAACCAAGTCAGACTCTAGTTCGACACCCCTGTAGCCTTGCTACTCTCCCTTTTGATTGAGCGTCGGCCTAGTGAATAGTACCAGCTTTTGGTCCGATGCCAGCTTCTAGCTTGGTCAGACGCCTGTTGGCTCACAACATGGCTAGGGTAAGCCATCAAACCCTTGGTGCCACAAGGTCCCATCTCTCATCTCCTTTGGTTTGGAAGCAATATTTTATAAGGGAGGTTAAGCTTCACTTATATCGCTTTACCCCAGTCACCATCATGTAATTATGTAATGGCTAGCATCTGTGTAATTTGGTACGTAGTTTCTTTTCCACCTTATAAGGTTAGTATCAGTTTATTCCTCTGTTAGCTTCTAGCTAACAGCCCTATAACTTATATTTCATCTTTTTTTAATATACTAGGATAACACCATGCGTTGCAACGGGAACACGACCACCTCAATCTGCGCCGAGCGGCAGCCAAAGTCAAGGTTGATGGAGACGCAATACTTTGTTCATTGCAGCTCTGTTGCTTAGGTTTGTACTTCAAATAAAATAGCTTTGTGTCTTTATGACGACTTTGTGAAAATAGTACATCTTTAATATAAGTGGTTTGTGTCACTTGTAGAGTGTTGAAAACAAAGTAATATTATAATCTAACATATGAAACAAGTTGAACCTATAACACCAAACAAATATGACACAAGGTAGGATATGTCTTGTTGTAGAGACTTGCTAATTTTCGGTACAACCTTTTTCACAAGTCAAAGACTTTTGCTCAAACTCATGATGATAACAAATATGTCAATCTTTTATGTCTGACATGCTATTGGTCATGAAGTATGAAAGTTTTTTGAAAACCAATGCATATAGAAACGTTTGCATCAATTAGCCTTTTTTTTGAACCAATCAAAGATATACCTTATCTGAATTAGAGTGCTAGATTTACATATACAGAGCACTATGAAATCTGGGATGCTAAAAGGTAAGACATAAATCTGATGCATTTTGACCAACTGGAAAATTATTATTATTAGCTATATATTGGATATTTTTCATACATGTTCTACTATAAATTGAACCTATGGGAACTCTCCACCTTGAGTTCCAATCTGCATACATTATACTCAACGAGGTATATGAGGTATTTCTGCAGGCTTATTACATACTTTTCACCCTTTGATTTGAGGCATACTAAAATATCATATAGTAGATAATTTATATATTTGCAGTATACTACTAATTGAGGATTTCGTTGTTACCATGGTATATTACTCGTTTGTTGGTATTCATGGTCTACTATACTGACGAAGATTATTCATTGCACATGTGCTGCAGAACGAGTATTCCCAATACACATATGTGCATGTACGTACCAGTCTCTGAGGACGGCATAGAGGCAGATGATGATCTCCTGCTACTGCGGTAATAAGGCGCCACGCTTGAGGTCTGGCTTGGGTAGTTGATCCACACTGGAGGCAGCAACTCAGTTTGTCTCTTAATTTGATCAAACTGAAGCTATTGGATTGGATGGAAAAAGGAGGATGTAGTCAAATGAAATTTGACTTCTAAGGCATGTTCCGAATTTTGATAGCACCTCAATCAGAATTTCAGATAGCCTTTCAGCATTAGAGCAGGAGCATGATTGCAAAATTGCAAGTCCTCATGTAACAATCATCTCATGGTAGTCTTTCTCATGCATATCTGATTAACATCAAATTATTTGCTGAGTAAGCTTTGGAAAATACAGCAGGCATTAAAAAAGCATAAAGCCGTATATTAATTCAATCAACCAGCAAGGCACAGTACGAGCTTACGAATTAACCAATGAGAGATCAGCCGATCAGTAGCAGTAACAATAGAATAGCAGAAATAATCCGAAATAACTCCTTCGATCAATTTGGATTAACCCAACACAAGCAGCAGCAATACTTGAAGCTATATAATAAATGGTTCGGCTTACAATACTTAGAGTAGCTGCAATCTGATCCTTAGATAATTCTCCAACCCGTGCATAGTTAGGCACGATCCAGAGAGGAGATTCCAACAGGAACCGATGCCGAGTCCGAGAAGATGAATTCCCCATCACACACCAACGCAAATTGAAACATCCTCAATTTTTTACGAGAGGAAAATACATAGAATGAAGGATATATTGATAGCCTAGAAGGTCCAAGAATCAACTTATCCAATATCAGTTGATTACAAAGTCATACATCGATTAAAAGAATACAATAGAGGGGTTTACATAATTTATTACATCGCCACGTGGCGGAATCATCAGAGTATCTAGCATCCAGAACAGCTGTTGAAGCAGAGGAATATTACAGAAACATCGTCTTTCACCATCTTGAGTGTAGGCACGAGACCATCTAATCCTTTCGTCCTTCAGGGGCGTCGGTAAGCCATCATCCAAACCTGGATCCAAATTTTCAGTATGTTTTGTACTGGGCACATCTCCTACCCTATGCTTTGCTTTTGCGATGTAGTATTTGGTGGGATGCAAAGGATATAATCAAAGAGGCCTAA